>CM067069.1:29291540-30491540 GCA_033980235.1 Diadema setosum | reverse complement strand
AAAACTCAAGCTGTAAAAATGCAACAAAGAGTAACAAAAAAAAAGACTTTAAATGTTCTGTCATTTACTGTCCTGATAATATGATTTCAGTTTGTTAATTTTGTGCGTTTGAATGCTTGCTTAAACTGTTTTCAGACACAATTTGACGCATGCCTCGAATAGCACAAAGTGTTGATGCTATGGTGACCCAATAATGTCATATGAATAACGTATTCATGCAAAACGTACTCTTTTGAATTTTTTCTCAGCTTGAACATTTGTTAAACTATAGCTTGCACTGCTTTAATGCCTATGTTATTCTCTTTCTTCGTTGAAAAAAAAAGTAAACCCAAATGGCTATTGCACTTATGTTGTGCAGTCCCCTAACTTGGACAAAAACATAAGTTGTATTTGATTTTAATAGAGGATGGCAATCTGAATTACTACCAATAAGAATAGAACAACTAATGTTTTGTAGTTAAAGAGGACGTCAGAATTCTTTACCGGGTAAACTCCACAATGACCAAGCGACATTGGGTATGTTAGTCAACTCATGGTGCTTGAATTAGTCTTTGGTTTTTCCATGATCGTTTCTCACTTTCAATTACAGAGCTCCCTTGATGTTTTGCCGCCACCATTTTTTTAAAAAAAGGGAAAACGGATCTCTATACTTGATGTGGAAGCTTTCGAGAGGTTTAATCTGAGTGATCCACACATTTCTATGCTTGCATTTTCGCGACGTTTTTAACTGAGTCTTCTGAAAGCCCGGGTTGAGAAAACCTTTCCTCTTCTTTTATGCTTTCGGCTTTGCTGGTGCGATTATTGCAATCTAAATTCTCTAGTTGTAGTCATTATCCTTAAATCGGACTACAAAATCCGATCAAATGCACCAGCACGGCCAGAGTGACAAAGTACTGATTAGACCCGTGTTATGAGGTCTCAAGTCCGAAGTTGGGACAACAAGTTCCTTTGTAATCTGGGAATAACGCATCTGTCGTGTTTTGAACCGGCTGCACGTTACCCACGACTCATCCCTGATTACTGTGAGATTTACCCTTTTACCGACCCATCCAAGAAGGAGGGGGGGGGGGACAAAAGGTTAGAGGTTAATGTTTTGTTGGATTATTATTCTTACACTTTCTCACATCAGCAAAGGCCGGGATCTACAGAAAGGGGCGCGACGAATTGCGACAATAACATACGATCAATAGTTCGTAAGCTCTTTAAAGATTGTTTTAAGAGGGAGTTTTGCCGCTGCGCCCCCCACAGGTGACTGTCAGAGTATTGAATTTAGGGGACCTGCGAAAAGCTGCATTTTTTTCTTTTTCCCCCTTTACTGTCAATAGGGGAAAGCCTGATCGATTTCTGTCAGTTACTATGAGATTTGGCCGCGATAAACCGTATTCACTGATCGGCCTGTTACGCCACAAGTAGTACTGAGTGAAAGGGGTTTAGAGAGAGGCGAGGGGCTTACATCGATCCGAGACAAAAAGCACCATTGTGAAGACGAGAGATTTATAATATCGGAAAAAGGATTTTAGAGGGTTTGTCGTTGATGAGAGAGATCTCCACAGCATATACTCCAAACATGCAAAGAAACACTCACACATACAGACTTACATACACACACACGGACATACGCACATAAACACAAACTATAGCATTCCCTTTCCCCTCTCCGTACATGTTTCTTCCATGTGAGAAAGAAAACAGCCTGACAGATCGATATCGTGCAAAACTTGTTTAGTCCACGATTACGAAAGCAGACAAATATGACGTGAGGTCAGAGTGATGCCGAGCGCCGGAATGAACGTTGTACTAAAAGACTTTGTACGCAATTCTAGCTTTACTGAAAAATGAAAACAAACAAACAAACAAACGGGAGGATAAATTAAGGAAGTTGTTGTGTAGAAGGTTGCTGTTGCGAGTTGCATAATGATAACCTTAAAGGTTTAGATGCAAATGCTTAAATGACGCCCGACAAACTGCTTTCAGACTGAAAAAAAAAGAACAAATAAAGGCCATACAATAATGCAAATGTTGGAAATGGGAAAATGAAATCATATGTACGCCGAAAACAGCAAAGCGGGACGAAAACAGAAAGATAGCGCCGGGGTGAGGGAAAGTTTATCACCTTTTTTTTGGCGCCAAGGAATTTATCGATCTCCGTTTGGTGAAATCGCAGAAGGAATCGATACAACTCTCTTGTCAACAAGGAGATTTTTTTTTCTACTCGCGGTCCAAGTAACAGATTAAGATTTCGCTTATTTACAAATCTGCTTAGCTCCTTTTTCCCCCGTCTTATTTTTTTCTTAACTTTTATGACCTCTTGAATCGATCGATAACGTTTTGAAGCCACGATCGATCAGACTACCGGGTTATAAATTGTGTTTGCTTCATGAAAGATTGATTTTTAGCGATCGAAACAGATTTAGCGCAGTCATTGCCTGGCGCGGGATAAAAAGCTCGTCGAAATAAGCCCCAAGAAATTGTTTTGGCGACGACACTTTTTCTTTTCCCTCTCAACATGTGGCAGAATCCAGTATGGCGACAATAGTTTTCTCTCACCATTTCATTTTTCACTTCTCTCGCATTATTGCCAATCTAATGTTAGTGATGACTGGTGCCCAAGTCCCCCTCACTATTATAACACTGTCAGCAGCGTTGAAAACTACAACACATGCCGTATTTTGACAGGATTTTCATAAGGCCTACTGATAACACCACGTCGTATCGTAAACCTACATGCATATTATATCTTACAAGGCCGTTACTTATGAGACGGTTCCAATTGCGCGTAAACACGTCGGTGCGATTGTGTTTATCGCCTCACACTATTTGAGTCAACGTCTCTGCGAATCTGACAATTGTGTTATGGACATGATGAATGAAAACATTGCAATAAATTACGACTGATGTCCAAGATGTTACTTATTAAGTTTAAGGATTAATGTCCATACTGTAATCCGTCGTAATATACATCACCATTAGGAATAAATAAGGGCGCACAGTTTTGCTACGACTACGACTTAGTAAGTATGACAGTATCATTACAGAGCGTGGACTGGCAAGGGTGATTGCAATTTCAGACAACGTGGAAAGTTCATATTGACCATTGTTGACAAATGGAAAGCAGATATTGCAGCTATCTTCATCCATCCATCGCCATCCGTCCGTTATTACATTCATTCATTCATCCAACCTTCCATTCATTCATTCATTCATTCATTCATTCATTCATCTATTCATTCATGTATTCATCCATTCATTCATTCATTCATTCATCTATTCATCTATTCATTCATTCATTTATTCATTCATTCATTTATCCATCCATCCATTCATTCATTCTTTCATTCTTTCATTCATTCATTGATGTTTTATTCATTCCATTTTCCTTACCTGTGTGTATGTATGTGTGCTTCTTCATGTCTGACTTCTGGTGGAATCTTTTGCCGCAGTACTGGCACGGGTACGGCCTCGTGTCCGAGTGGATCAGCATGTGTGTCGACAGCGTGGATGACCGCTTGAAAGACTTCCCACACTGCTTGCACTCGAACGACCTCTCTTGCGAGTGTACGGCTCGATGTTGACTGAGGCTGACGGCGTGGCCGAACGTCTTGTGGCAGATATCGCAGGCGAAGGGACGCTTGCCGCTGTGCGATCGCCTGACGTGGACCTCGAGACCGTGCGGCGTGCTGAACACCTTGCCGCAGTCGAGGCAGTTATAGGTGCCGTGCGGCTGGTGGTTCGGCGGCGAATCGAGCAGCTTGGCGTCGCTCACTTCGTCGACTTCCGGCGAGAATCGCTGCAGGCGATCGGGCATGCGGACTCCCGTCGGTGAAAGCGGTATGCCTCCGCTGCCTCCGACGCCGACGCCTGTCCCGGCGCCGGCGCTCCCGTGGTGGAGGCGGTGGTCGCGGAGCTTGCTTCTCGCTATCGCCTTTTCGTGCATGAGCGAATAGGGCGAGCGAAAAGGTGCAAAGTTCGGGATGGCTAGCCCAACCTTGGCGTTGTACCACCGGAGGTCCTCGGGGGCGAGGGCCACCATGTCCTTCTCAAGCTGCGCGAAACGAGCTCGGTAGACGTCTGTGTAACTCAGGCGACCATCCTTCAAAAGCTCCGTCATTTCGCGGTTCAAGAGACCTAGGATGAAAAAGAAAAACCGAGCGAAAAAAAAAATAATGAATAGCGTTTTGACTGAAATGGGGGTCAGATATCTAAAAGAGTGTAAACACGGATACATGAGTTACTAATCTATGGATTGCGAATCCTGATAATGTACTTTTGGTCGAAATCCCCGTAACCATGGAAGCTGGTGCTAGGTGAGTTCTGTTCAAGGCCATAAGGTCACAGGCGATAAAATACTGCTAAAATCAGTGTTGTAATTTTTATAAATTACTCAGATTACAAGAATAACTTTGACTTTAAACCTGGCATTATTTTGATTAAACATACACAAGACAATATTGACAGAAAACCCCTATACGTGATAATAATATATTCAACTAAGATTCATAGTTACGGAACTTCAATCGTTTCAACTTATATTCATCATGGTACTTTAATGCATGCAAGGTTGTTGACACGATCGTGGGCAAACACGGTCATTAAATGAAGGGGAATGTTCTCGGTTCTTCGCCACTTTTTCTGCTTAATTCTAATGATGATGATAATGATGATGCTGAAGAAATTCACAAGAGATGCATGCAGCAGCGTCATATTTGATTTTTCTTCACATTTCCTCTACTACCACTGAATTGTAAAGCAAAAAATTGTCATTATCCGATCCCTAGAGATAGTCAAGATGGCGAATGAAATGATTGAAGAAAACTTTGACGGAAAATTTCGATTGAAACCGAAGGATGTAATCGGCTTTGCGAAACTAATAGCCTGTTAATATGCGGACTGAAAAGCTTTGCTGAGCTTTACTCGCAGATCTGATTACTTAAGTTCGTTTTCATATCTGATATTGAATGTTCGTCTTTTCATCGTTCAGCAATGTTTAAAGAATTTTTATATAAAGAAAGAAAAAAAATGACTTTGTTGCAACCTCTTACGGTGCTTGGAGGGGGGCTGTAACTTAGATTAAAGGGAAATCAACACAGGAGAAGAGATAATGAGGGAGAGAGAGAGAGAGAGAGAGAGAAGGAGGGAGAGATTATTAAGATAATTTAGATAGAGATAAGAAATGTTTTCGAGTTACATCTAGCAGAAAATTGCAACGAATAATTACTTTTACCATATACGCCAGTGACATATAGTCATGGAAAGAAATATGCAGGGAAACGCCCAAAGTGTAACAATGATGGGAGAGATAGAGAGAGAGAGAGAGAGAGAGAGAGAGAGAGAGAGAGTTGGGTATGAGATAACCCGGTGTTCGTGCATGGATATTGTTTAAAATTAAAATTGCCATTTTATTTTTCTATTTACTTGAAGATGAAGTCAAATCATTTTTTTTCATCCTCTATTTACAAAGAGCAACTCTGACTTGCTTCAAGCTCTGATGTTGTTTAACCCCTTATGTGCTAATGGTCCAAATATGCACAAATTTCACACACTAACTTATGGACAAGATTTCAATGTGGCATGCTGAGATTTCAGCGTGACGGATGTTCTCTAAGACTATTATTATTTATTTTTCTATCATTATACATGCATAATGTTTGTTCTACAAACTTGCAAAGAGCTAGGGAGGGACGGTAAGGGGAAAAAAAAAGATTACGGAACTGAATGATATGATGCACAATAATGAATATA
This sequence comes from Diadema setosum, assembly GCA_033980235.1. NCBI lineage: Eukaryota > Metazoa > Echinodermata > Echinoidea > Diadematoida > Diadematidae > Diadema > Diadema setosum. Next base: position 30,485,801 of record CM067069.1, on the reverse strand, counting down.
CATCGTCGGGTGATCGTGGTGACGACTGATTAAATATCAAGCGAGGAGCGAGATTTTTTCTTCGTTGTTTTATTTTTGCACGCATTCTTTTAAGAATTAGTACAAACAAACATTCTAAGGTAGGGCCAACAAGGGTATGATTGGTGATTGATATTAAGCACACCCATAGAAATCGATAAAGCTTATAGATCTGCATGGATGAACATGAAAATATCCAGAAATTCACTCAATAGTGAAGACCAAGCAAAGTCGATAGGAATCACCACACCATAGTATGTCAAAGACCATAGAATAGTTATGTTTTAAGACCCTACACAGATATGACAGTGTGGGGCTTATCTTCGTGCATAAACTAACTGTAGGCCAGACATGCGGAGGTGTTCCTTAATGTTCTATATCAATGCAGGGAGGTACCTGTAGGTCAAAGACTGCGAAGTAAAAAAAACGAAACAGATGCTTCTGTTCGATTTTTTCGAGGTCCTTTACCGACTGTCATTGTCTTTAAAAGACAGGATGTAATAAACGTTTGTTGGGGAGACATTTACCAAATATGTACTCACTATTTGACAAAGAACGGGAATTAATGCCCCGAAGTGCAAGTAGTGATAAAATGTTAGAACCGCACATGATATGCCTATATGCATGGCATCATATTGTTTTCTTGCACGCGAGGCTCATTAACTAACATACGTTTACTCACGGAAGATCACAAAGCTATAGGACTGATATGACTCTGTACTTCTATGGTGCTCTTACAAAGCAAAGCGTTCACATATGAGCAAAGATGAGCCAAATAAAGGAAAGGATGGAAGGATTTATTTTGTGAGTAAGAAGGCAGTGATACCATGTTTTGATTTGCCTGTTTGCTTCTCATGAGAGCATTCACGATGACGACATACATGTAAATGCATGAAAATTCGCGGCAAAATGGCTACTACTGTAATATACATATTGTCCCAGTCACTTAAAGACTTAAAGACAATCTTCCTTGTTCGGGATCTTGTGTATGGTTACATCAATCTACATTTTATACAAAATCACCACAGAATATCTGATTTATTTGTCAACCACACAAAGTGTTTCCTCGAAGACAAAACCACATTGTTCTAATCAAACTAAAGAATAAGGGTGCACTTTGGCAGAATACACTTTTTCCAAAGTAGGCTTACATGAAAAAAAAAAAAAACACACACACACACACAAGCGCCAAATATCTTCCATCGGATGTGCTGGCGTCATTGAAGAATCGTATCGACATTTACATCTTAAAATAGGCCTCTGTGTGATGTGTGTATTGTGTGTATTGACCGATTCTCCGGCCATTATCAGGCCATGTGAACGTTTCGAAGGTTTTCATGTTTTTATAATGTTACAGACCAGTGCATATACACACGTTCGCATGTCCACTCGCGCATGGATATTGCAGGCGAGCAAGTGCTGATAATCATGTATGAGTGACATGTAACTTCGGACGACGAATGATATGTAATCATGGTAATGGCAAGTCGTGAGCTGGAATTTGTAACAATTATAATGTTGCATCCAAGACATAATCAATGTGTTCATCTCAGCGTTTGAGGCACAGTTTTGGCCACTCACTTCCGTTCCACGAGGGAAGCTTTGTTTCAGCGCTGTCTACACCTTTTGTCAGATCTCCCTTCCGACAAAGGAAAGAAGAGGAAATAAAGGCTATTGCTTTTGGAAATCAGACGCTGATCGCGACTTGCCATCGTGGAGATTGGCGAATTATTAACCCGCGGCACGCGGCAGGCATTGCGATACACTCGGATGGTAAAGATAAGCTCACTTATAGACGTACTTCAGCAGCTTTGCCATATTTTTTCCCCTTAATAACACAAATCTTTTTCCCCAGTCTCTCTGTTTTTTTCGCTAAATCTGTAAACAAAACGGAGAGAGAAAGAAAGATAGATAGATAAGTGTAGAGAGAAAGAAAATCGTGCACCTGTAGCTTTTCTCATACAGATTGGTTTTTAGTTACATTGGCAGGGATTATAATGTCTATATTTACCCAGCTCTTTAGTCGACAAATGAATCGGTGTACCAATAAATGTCAGATGGGGGGAAAAGGACAGAAACAAAGAGAAGGGATGGGGGGGGGGGAGGGGGTTGGTTGGAGGGGTAGTTGAGATCGAGCAGTGCTTAAATACATTCCGCTGGAAAATCAATTTTTCCCCAGCATTTAAGTTCGTGTAAAATCGTGCTTTGCTCTCGATTTGCAGCTCCAATATTTGCCACAATCTTGGCACTGATTGCTGTAAACATTGTATCCTCTTGTGATGGCGGGGAAAAAAATGATACGACCAAATTGCCGTCACCTGTTCAATCACAATGGAATATAACATTTCACTTTACCACACAAAGGCGAGGAATGCAAACGTCGCCCGATATTGTATCAAAACGCGCCCGCGATCATATTCTTGCTTTGTATGTAACTGTTGGGTATTATCACGTGTAACTAACAAGATCTATCAAGCAATAAACATGAAAGTAGTATCCTAGGTGATATTTTTGTTCTTCAGTTGTTATGAGATAATGAATTTGTGTCTCACTTCTTTTAAACCAGTGTATTTCGCAAACAATAAGGTTGTGGTTGTGAGACGGTGAATATTGGTCCTTTTCATTTAACGTTTGAAGTGTTGTCTACTGAAGTCGTTTTGAGTCGCATCCGCAGTGAGAATAGGAAAGTCTTCCTAAAATGTTGTATCATGGAAATGGATGGTGATGGTGATGACTGACTGCGATTTAAGCAAGATTGTTCTTCCCTCATTCTTCCATGCAGTGCTGTGTGTTGTCTTTTACTGTCGTGCGGCATCCAATGCTTTGTTTGGGGTCGAGTTGAATCATGGCGGCATTAGTCGCACAATAGCTCCTAATGGAGACGTGTGTACAATTACTTGCACCGAGGTGACAGTCGACATTAAAGGCCTGACGAGTCGAATACGATTGCCATTTTTTTTTCAACTTTCGACGATGACCAATTCCGACCCCCCTGAATAGCTCAGTTGACTGCGGCATTTGCTTCTGTCTTCTTGGGTGATGTGGAAAGAGTTCTTAAACACTTCAAAAACTTACAGTTCGCGTGTACCCTTTGCAACTCTAACATTAGATTAATTTCATAAGCTGGCATACTGTTGACTGTAGATATAGGTTTTTCAGACCTTTCCTCAAAATGATAAAACTGGAAACGTCTTTGTAAAAGGAGGTGGAGACAGTATCATACAGTAGATTTCGAGCGAGTTTATTCGGAGACAAAAAAAAAAATCCAACTGTTCTTCAAGATACGAAAGGGAGTTGTATTCTCGAGTTACATGGCGTTTGTTTTTCATCTCTTTATTAAAAAAAAAAAAAACTCTGATATGTATTACCGTAATATCTCATAGATGATGTTGGGAGACACTATTCTCCAACTATGCAAGTTTTTGTGACGTTTGAAAAAAAGGATATTCGACCTTTAAAGCACACAACCTATTAGCATTGATTTGTGTACATCCTATTGTTAACTGCAGCTTCGGAGGCAAGGCTTTGATTATCATTTTTGGTCAGGTTTTTTTTTTTTTTCTCTAAATGCAATGTAATTCTTAAAATGTTTCATTTTGATAAGCATTACGATGGTGGAACGTCGCCATGCAATCACAGCGTTTATTCGGAACCGTTACACGCATGCAAGAAAACTGTGTTAAGACACTATCAGTGACGCCATATTGTACTCAAGCTGCTACAATAATGCATGCGTATACGCGTATCATCATACGTGGATTCGTCAGTAGCAAAACGAATTCCGTTCTATTGCCAGTCGGTGAGGTCGTTTTTGTTTTCTTGCTTTCTTTGGAAAATGTCTATTTTATTCTGTTAGTCAGTAAATCCTGGGGAAAGAGAATGCCACAAAAAAAAAAAAAAAAAGCTGACACATATATTATAAAAGACGGGAGATGGCTGTCTGATTTTTCCACTCTGCTTTTCTTTATCTCCTTCTCTTATTATCTCTCTCTCTCTCTCTCTCTCTCTCTCTCTCTCTCTCTCTTATTTCAGAGTGGGATGTATAAATGATGAGGAACGGAGGGACACCGCCATGATTGGAGGCGGGAACGTGACACGGGTAGACCAGATTGGCTCGGCCGTAATCGCGGGGTATGATTTTGAGGGGGTTTCGGCGAATTCTGCGTGCTTTTACGAGCCTATAAATCTTGTTTTTGCCATGCATTATACAACTGTTGGGGGCACTTTGGTTCTGATAGCTCCAATCTCCCGCCCAACTAAAATTCTATCATTCCACCATATTTCTTTGCTTGTCCTAGTTTCATTTCCACTTTCGTATACGAGTGCAGTGAGGGTGAACTCCTGGTGGTGTATTAAAGTTTCGACTGAACTCTTTGTGTTTGCTTGTGTGTATGTGTGTAATAAAATATGAAGGGCTTATTTTCAATGCATAGTGATGTCACGTCTCTGTTAAAAATAAGCTTCATCACAAACTTTACGGCAAACTTAAAACATAAAGGCGAAAGAATAAAGTACGCCACTTGTGCGTCTAGTTTATTGTCTGTGTGAATGATGTTTGTGTGTATGTACGTTTGTGTGTTTTGCAGGCATCAGCTACCGTCAGAAGGTATACCGCATTCGTTGTAAAACTGCACAGGCATGCAGAGCACACGCGTGCACGCTTTCCCACGTGCACGAAGATTGTGTCACCCGATGGGCTACGTAATCCTCACCAGGGAGTCGATCAATTAATGTAATCGTAATGTAGCTGTTGAGTGTGAAAAACAAGACGATGCGCTTTCTACATTGTCCTATTCAACATCTGTGGCTATAAAATTAAACCTCCATGCACTGCACAGAGCGGCTAGAGGTTGAAATGTCGACAACGCATTATCACAGGTGGTTATCTTAATGCTGATTTGAGTAGAGAGGCAGCTTGTCCTTAACCTTGTGTATTGTCGTCTGTGCGGGTTAGGTGCACAGCAAGAAAAATAGTACTCTTAACTTGATGCATATTACAATCACCACTGCAATTTCGCAGCATGCTTAAAAAGTTATGTTATTGGAATAGACTTCATCAGGGATAGAATTGTATTTTGCATGGTATGTCTGTACACGTTCACTTCTTTATGATGCGTTTTTTATTCACTATCTATTAAAACTCGATGCATTATTACCATTAATAGTCTTGTCCTTACAGCGATACAATTTAATTACAAGAAATAAATAAGCTCTAATTACTGGGTGCATAATTAACATGGTCTAGAGAGCTCCCTTGCTAGACACAGTATTTGTCCTTTTTGTGAGTGCATGTACAAGACTGAAACACTCTGCTATGGTAAACATGTGACTGTTGAGTAGTAAGCTGTACCCCCTCGCAGGGGCTTGGATTTATGAGAGTGATTGCGTTACACCTTCCACTTCTCGTACGTACGACGTGTCCCGAATGCCAACGATCCGCCACGGTGATTGCCGAAAATTCCCCGAGCGCGCGCTTGCAATTTATACACTGATTCACTTAATTAGGATGTAACTTTCTCTGTTTGATAGAATTGCCGAGGGGCAGCGAATATGAATCATGGGGCATGATCGAAATGAAGAAATAGCAGAGTGTTTGCGATTAATATTAATGCGTGCCTGACTACAGCCGTCTGTCGCGGCCGTTGCTACAGCGTCTTCCAATCGCCCTAACTCCAAGCAGTGCGAAAAAAAAAGACTCGGGGCACGTTGTTCTGAGTTGCACTATTATCATAGCCATCTAAAGACAATAACAAGGGGAAATGGATGATGATTGCTAAAGTTTAACATTTTAAGAATCTCTTTCAACGAAATGATTCCGTCATTTCTCTATTGTTTCCCCTTTTTGTATAGTTTCCTTGAGAGTATAGCCCCCTCCCTTCACCCCTTTACCTCCCTCATTTTCTCCCCTTTTTCTGTGCCCTTGTCGAGGGAGAATATATCGCTGAGGAGCGAGGAGAAAATGTCTGCAGTGATATATATCACACACTCATGAATAATAGATGCGTTTCCCGCTCCCTGCATCTCGAGATTGTACACGGGCCGTGGGGAGATGGAAATCAGGAAGATGAAGACCCGAACTAACGAATCAATTAATATCATGTCTCATTGATCTCTCACACCGGAGAGAGAGAGAGAGATAGCGAGTGAGAGAAGGAGACGGTGGGCTGAAGAAAGAGACACATAGGAACAGAGCAAAATAGAGAGATAGAGAGTGACAGAGAGAGGTAGAGTGCAATGAAGATGTTAGACGGACAAAAAGATAAATATATAGCGAGAGATAAACAGAAAGAGAGAATCATAGAGAGGTGAGCAAAAAAGAGAGATTGATGGACAAAAAACAAATATATAAACAAACAGAATGGGAAGTATATATATAATAGAAAGAGATAAAGTTATATAATCAGACCTATAAGGAGAGAGAGAAACACTAAGTGACATAAAGAAATATAATGTACAATGAATGGCAAAACGCATACTTGAGCCTTCTGAGAACTAGAAGGACATAATAATTGTTAAGAAAAAAAAGGGAATAATGTTCTCGCGCACACAGATGGAGATATATCCCCTGCATGTCGTCCAGAGATTTCGAAAAAACAACGAATTGTGATAACTACTGATAGGTATGGCGACTGAATGCCAGGATGTGAGAAATTTGAGAAAGACTGAAATATGGAGGAGAAAACAACATGAGAGCTGCTACAACTTGAAAATGAAGTGAGAGAGAAAGAGAATTATTAAGAGACGAAACAGAAAACGAACGGCGGACAGCTGCTGTCAGAGAGACTTGAGTAGGCGCCACGAGGAGTCTTCGGAAGAACGTCAACTTTTGCCAAAAGACTGACAAGAAGGACATATATATATATATATATATATATATATATATATATATATATATATATATATGTTTGTGTGTGTGTGTGTGTGTGTGTTTGAACATACAATGTAATATATACATATTATGTTTGTGCTGTGTGCGTGTGTGTGTGTGTGTGTGTGTGTGTGATTCTGATATGATAGGGTACAGAAAAAGGGAAAAAGATAGGGAGGAGGGAGTACAACATCTCACAAAAGTCGACAAGGCGCCACTATCAGAAATAAGAACATATCATTCGCTTGAAAAATAAAAGCAAGCGAATTTGGAAGGGTGGAGTTGGAGAGATGACAGGGAAAGTTGGTGAAATGGCTGAATGGTGAGATATACTGAGAGAGAGGGGAGGGAGAGAGAGAAATGAGAAATATATGTACTGTGATATTGTGTGTATATGTGTGAATGAGAGAGATGAAGAGATGGAGGGAGAGAGGGAGAAATGCAGGGAGAGAGAGAAAAGGAGAGAAAAGGGAGATGAGACATGGTGGGAAAAAAAAAAGGAGAAAGATATTCTTTGACAGGTAGTGGGGATAAGTCAATCTAGAACCCCGCCACACCATGCGCGAGCAGCGGGCCGGAACGGCCGGGCTGTCAAGGTAATTGCGCGGTGGCCAGTTCGCGATGTTTTTGATTTTGTTTTTGTTTTTGCCCCCTTATCTCATCCCATTGTCTTCTTTCTCCCCATCGAGAATGGCAGGCAACACTTTCATTTAAAGGACCAGGTATTGATCGCAATCTCAGTCCCTCCGATCACCACTGCTGCGTTGGAACATTAACCTTGGAATTTACACTGGTATATCTCGCTACTTCATAAGATGTGAAAGGATCGTACTTTTCAAGTCATGCTTCAGAGAGACTGTTAAGTAAGGCATCAAAAGGAAGATCACTGCTAAATCACAATAACATGGTCTAATACCTGTCAGACAAAATCCATTATCACATTGCTCTTTTGTCAAAAGCCTATGGTAGATAACTTCTACATCACCTAAAGTATCTAATTAACAACAACAGCCATGTAGCTAGAGCCGCGGGAGAGTGCGTGGATGCATTCTTATACGGGATTTAAAGGGGATGGCTAGTAACTGATCAGTGGGAATAAGTGGGAATGCTGGGGATTGATTATTCCAATCCTTGTGGGATTCATTTAAGAGTACATTATGTATCTATTGTTGTGTAAAAATTATTTAACTCAGAATGGTCTCATATTCAAGTAATGTGCAGTTTAATATTTGCGGTTATCATGCCTGTACAGTGACGGGGCGATTAAATTGCACATTACTTGAATATGAGACCATTCTGAAGCAAACAATTTTCACACAACAGTATAATGTACTCTTAAATGAATCCCACAAGAATTGGAACAATCATCCTCCAGCATTCCCACTGATTCCCACTGATCAGTTACTAGCCATCCCCTTTAATGATGGCACGATGAAAAAGAAATATCGCCGCTTGAGTACAAACGATAAGTGATGCGGAATTGTATAGCTTCCAAGCTAACACACGATCAGTAGCGTTATGAACATAGCTCATACTGTGACGTAAGAACAGTGAAATTTCATCTGGAAAGCGGGGAGAAAAGGTAAATTATGTTCATTTTTTGTTTTATACATGATGTATTTATCATGGAGGGGAAATTGTCATCATAAACCGATTTCAATACTACTAAAAAAGTCATGAAAAAGAAAACAGATTAACGATAAGACTATAGTATTACACGAGAGTCACCTCACGATTGCAGTCGATTTGAACTAAACAACATTGACACCCAAGGATGAAAATCTGCCCTTCCTTTGCATTTCCCCTACATTTCTCTGTTCTCCTTTGCCCTGGTAGCAGCAAACCACAGATAATACTCACTTCAACAAAAACCTAATCTGTGTGATAATGACTTGGAGTGGATGAATGAATGAATGATAATTCATCCGATGTTGTTCTTGAATATCAACATGTCATCCCTCACCCGTCCCCACCACTGCAGGCACCCGAGCCCTGGCGGAATGGGTGACCGTCGCGGGCTTGCAACTCAAGAAAAGTCTCTTCGCTGCCTCGCTTTGGTAATCGTTGCGCTGTGACAAACGTCCCATCCGGTTATGCGGGAGGAGGTTGGATGCTTGAACCGACGCGTGAAACGCGCGCTGTGAAGAATGCGTGATTGTGTCTGTCTAAAGCAGTGTATGAATTTAACTGGTTATGATAAGAAGTTGCAGGAGGGGTAAAGGGGAAAGAAATGGCCAGGAGATTGTGAAAATGGGGGTAAGTATATAGGGAGTGGGGAGGGAAGTCGGAGGGGTATGTTTCCATTGTCTTTTGGTTGGAAACAATTACCGATGAGGCATAAAGGATATAGACCTATAAAAATCCTACCACTGTTGATAACATCTGTTGGCTTATCTGCCACAATAATTGATATTTCACTGCAAGACCTATACATTCTAATTGAGAAATTTGATTATATTTCAAGCATTAAATTGATTAGCTTTGAATATGAAGGGATTATACAATTATGAAAGGTGTGTTTTGTTGTGCATTCTTCTTTTGTGCCGGAAACTCGTTTCAGTGCGTCAAGATTTCAATTCATTTTCCACAAAATGTTGAATGTCACAAAGCCATATCACCCCACCTCTGCTCATCCCAAATTTCTTAGATCATCATTTCTTAAGGACGTGCTATACACCATTATCATCAGAGCTGTCATCACAATAAATTTATTTTGAACAAACTCATTGCGTTCCTGTGAAATGACCCCGAAGTGACCCCATCTTTTGCTGTGTACATGTTTTGTTTACCCTTTGTTCTGGATTGCCTCCTGTACTTTTTTCCCTTCTCTTGACCTGGAAATGACGTCACAGTTGCGTAAGGCGCATGCTCACTGCTGCAAATATTTCCCCTCCCCCTTTCTCTCCCTAATGCGTCTAATATAATATTGATGATTGACAAGAGGGGGGAATAATCAGCCCCCATCGCGGGATCAGACCCGGGAGAATTTACTTGTAATGACGTTAGTCTGATTGTATTGTGCTGCTAAAATATAATGTCTCGAAAGTCATTACAAAGAGTCAACAGGGCGAGGGTGAAAAGGAAAATTGACATGTGTCCCCAATGCACTTGTCAACAGAAAGATAAATCTGACTTTACAATGAAAAAGAAAATATAACAAAACACTCACAGAGAGAGGGGGGGGGGGAGTAGGTGTGAACAGCTGGCAAAGATAGTTACTGATCAACAAACATATACAACCTTCTTCAAGTGAGTTTGATAGTTATGGTAAACCCCCTTCCAAAAAAACAACAACAACAAAACAAAACAAAACAAAAACACAAACACAAACACAAACAGTTGCATACTGAAAAGATGACGTCATAGTTCATGACACAGAAGACAGAGTAAGTATTTCAGTCTACTGTCATTTAGTCAAAGGATCATTATTAGCAAAATATATCGAAATAATGCTTTGAGACCTCTAAACAAACTGTGACGATTACTCCGTTCTTACCGTTCGAGGGAGGTGACGGTATGTCGTAGCTCGATATCTCGCCCTGGAATCGATAACCGTGTCGAGTCGCGCCGACATCGGTCACGGGGAAAGGTGTGATTTCGGGCCGTAGTCGAGGACTGCCGTGAGCGTGGACTTTCGGGACGGTCAGTGTGAGCGGCATGGACGAGATCGGGACGTCCGCCGACGCAGGACGTCCGGGCAAGGGACTGCCAGCCGTGGTGGCCGCCACGGGCAGGCCGGAGGGGCGTTTGATTGGATGAGTGAGGTCGGCTAGCCGTTGCTCGATGCTCAGCGTCGGGCTGTGCTGCTTGGTCGGCACGGCGGCCATGGACGAGTCGGTGATCGGGAAAGGACGTGGCAGTCCGATCAGATAGCGACAATGGGCGATCTCGGTTTCGCTCGTCGGCGTCAAGTCAAGAGCATCTGCAAAGAATAAGAATGATAAGGTCACAGGTGTAAATAATTGTCCAGATGTAAGCGATCAGGAGTGACCACAGTGTTCAGGTGATCCGTATGGTTTTGCACATCTCACTCATTTTTTTTTTCCTTTAAACTTGCGAAGTACTTCTTAGTGATGGACTTACAAGTAAGAGTGGCATTAATCTAAATATAGAAGTAGAAAATGGCAAACGTGTTTGCATGTTCTTCCTTCTATATATATTTGCAGAGTCTATTCAATCACTTGGTTTCTTTGAGATCTCGAATATCTCAGAAGGGTATATCTTGAGCTTGACCAATTTCTTCGTCAGCTAATCTGTAATCCTGTCTTTGACTTCAATAGTCATGTTTATCACAACACAGCGAAAGATGCCGTCATATGTTAAAAAAAATAAAGTGAAAATCAAGGATGGCAATTACATAAAAGTGGATAAGAAATTCAGCATTGGACAATGTATCCACTGACATTTATCCGTGTTGTGATGGCCAAATTAATTTGATTTCTTAGTCGGTAGAAAAAAAAATGTCCATAAGTGCTGCTTATGGGGTGGGGGGGGGGGGGGGGGAGACCAAACAAACTCTGAAAGTTTCACCGGAATTAGCTTCCTAGTTTAGATAGGTTCACTTATCGGCAAAAGAAATTTAACGGCAAAAGAAATTTAACTTTTCGTCCGTGGTTTCCACTTTGTGTGTGGTGTGTTTCTCCCTTTTTGTTATTGTGCTTTGTTTTCTTTTCTTTACGCTTTTGTATACGTTGCGCATTTACAGTAGTCGCGAGATTGACACGTGTGGCCGATTATGAATTCATTTCTTCCGGCCAGTACCGGTGCATTTCTATTCTTATTCCTTTATCTCTCAGAATTCCTTTGCATTGGTGGGAAATCATGTCCCAGATCTGGAATCCGTTCAAGTGGTCTCAAGTGTTCGGGAAATGATTGAGCATTTGAGGAAGATTTTCAATCTCAAATCCCCGTCAGAATACGCCTGCCTTTCCAAACGTTACATGTAAGTATTCTAGTATGCTTCGGGGGGAAAGCGAGCCAACGTAAAAAAGGACAGCCAACGTTATTTTGACACGTGTGGGACTGGACGAGTGATCTGCGCGGTGCGCTGGAGAATTTAGATTATTGATTAAACTAATTAATCTAGATCAAAACCCCTTAATGGCGATATTCCATCATAATATGAACAGATAAGAATGGATCGCCAAGATAATGAGGTCATTTACAATTTCACCCCCGGCCGTGCGACATAAATTGTGGGGCGAGAATTACTAGAGGGCAATAGAGCAGCTTCTGGCTCAGTGGTGATACGTCTTTCCTTAACCACCTTTCTGCGTGCTCGCAAAGAAGAGAGAAAAACCACAAGAACAAAAAGGAAGAACAACTCTTTATAGGTATGCACGTTTCTTTCGCCTTTAGTAGAAAGGACTCCACCTTCCAGTATTGATTTTGCGTGGCTAACTTTGGCGAAAAAGTTAACTTTGTGATTGAAGGGGGAGGGGGATGGAGAGTACAGGATGAGAAGATGGAAGAAATTAGCATCTTGTGACACATTTAGCCGAGTTTGGTTTAGCAGTGATGACGATGTACAGTGTATGTATGTGCATGTGCATGTGCGTGCGTGTGTTTGCGGAGATGTGGGTGTGTTTGAGTGTGTGTGTGTGTGTGTGTGTGTGTGTGTGTGTGTGTGTGTGTGTGTGTGTGTGTGTGTGTGTGTGTGTGTGTATGTGTGTGTGTGTGCGTGTTTGTGTGTGAGAGAGATGGGGGGGGGGGGCAGCTCATCCAAGTTGTAGGTATTCATCACTATGTACAGTACATTGAAGACGGTAACAGGAATGGACAGGACATTGAAAATATCACATAAACAAAACAGAACAAAACAATTATGGGGAGAGATTATTCCGCAGGGAATTCGGGAAGGTGGGATACACGTATGATTTATTTTGATGCAGCAACGTTTCTACAGAACTGTTCGGAACTTATAGTTTATTTTGTCTATCAAACCAGCAAAGAGAAAAATCTAGTACTATCTTTTGGTCTACAACTTCATCCATTTGTCAGACTCTTTTCCAGTGCAGAGTTTACTGACTCCTCAACGGTCTCTTTGCGTCATTTTGTCACACCAATAGCTTTGGTCTCAACCGTTACCGTGAAATTAGCCCGCGACCGTCTGCTATCCGTCCGAGGGAATCTCGCAGAAAATGAAGGCGTATAGCCTGCTCGATTTAACGAGGCGCGAGCCCGCTGCTTTTTGCCACTCCCCGCACGCATCTTGATCAAACACGGAGCAAGGGGTTTAGAAAACATGACAGTGAGATCATTTATTTGAAGGGGGTGATTTTTCACCCTCTGGCAGGTGGAAAATTCGAATCTGAAAGCAAGAAAGAGAGGATGAGGAAAGAAAGGAGGAGGGGGTTGAGTAGATTCAGGAGGGAACAGGCTCCTGAACAACACACTCGGATGGACTCGGAGTCAAACAAATCACATGGCGCGCTCACATTGCGGTAAAGACGGGGGAGATGAGGGGAAGAGGCGGGAATAATTAATACCCGATTTGATGGATGTTGGGTCCAAATACTGTCATCCGGTATTAGAGGGCTGATTGCGTTAACCACTCCTAGCAGATTGCAACGGGCTTGTGCCCCGGACCCGCTCCCCGGTCATGCGTGGGAGAATTCTCGGCGGGGCGGATGCAGTCGAGGGCTCGGCATTAATCAAGGAGGAGTTTGCTGCGACTCATATAGGAGGAGGAGGAGGGGAGGGGGGGGGTAGAGTAAGGTGAGAATGTTGGCGGGAACTTGGCGGTGTCGAAGAAATAATTTGTTCTTGTGATTAGATTTCAATTAGCTCGTATATCTCAAAGATGTGATCGACAAAGTTTTAGCTCCGTGCCCTTCCTTGAATACTACATTACCTGCTTCATTCCTTGCATTAGTTTCGCATTATGAATAGTAGCCACGTCGACTGTGAACGCGACCAAGTTTACGGTTGTGATTCATGTTCTCATCAGGATATGTTACTACGCGAAAAAAAAAATGATGCAATTGCATCGGCACTGCTACAAGAATAATTGCATGCAGAAAGCAACCAAATATTAGACTTTGCTCTTGCATTAATACAAGATAATAGTATTATCGCAGTAAGCGAGCGAAAACTTGAGATGTCCCAGTTTACACTCGCCCATGTCACTTCGACTTTGTCGCCTTTTATAGTCTCTTTAAGTCGCATGAATGTAGTTAGGACCTTCTGCGTCTATAAGCCTTAGACTCAGAGCCTCCCCCTTTTCTTCTCTGCCCCTTGAACCCCACGTTCACCAGACACTCCGCCATCAGAACTCGTGACTGTCGTGGACGACGCCACTTGGCGAATCGCATCGTCTCATCGGGTCGCGTGTGTTTACCGCGGGCCATGTATCATGTCACGGCCTTTGATATCATAGCAAACAACGCTAAGTATAATGACTCGCACACGCACTCGATATTTATGGCTCTGCGGACGCGATGAACTTGCACGTTGAAAGGAGAGGGGAAAAAAAACCGCCCTCTATCGTACGCCGCATACATGCCACCAACCTAATCGAGAATTCGTCTTCCTTCATCTTTCTATTCTTTCTTTCTCTCTCTCTCTCTCTCTCTCTCTCTCTCTGTTTCAAACTGAATACCTCAACTGATTCTACTTATAAAGATTCGATTGGTATTTTGTTTCAATGCTGTCTACATTTGTGACATTATATCTGTTTTGTTTAAGCAAGATCTCCATACATTTTCGACACCCTCGAAGAAGTTGTTTGTGCTGTTTGTTTGTTTTTTTAAGAGATGGGCATCTGTACAATGCAAAAGTCACGTGTTTGTCTCTGAGTCAGCTGAGATGAGATTTGACTTGAAAACAGTAAACTGATCTTGTCATTCTCTTTCTGGTGAACCAACCCGTAAAAATACTTTTACCTCTTTAGAGGTCAGAAAACAAGGAAACGACAATCTTTACCAGGCTCGAGACAAATTTACCTTCTGTTTTCATCACTATGGCATCTTAATTCCCGGGTCTTTTAACTTTCATTCGACCATTTTCTATTCATCTTCTCTTCCGGATGATGTGGTTTCCTTTACCACACATTCAGTAAAGTACTCCGCGATTTGAGTCTTACCTCTCGTAAACTACCATAGTATACAACTAATCGGATTGGAAGCGCTGACAAAATCAGCGAACAAAATATCCGTCTGTGTAGTATCGTCTGCTTCATTGTCTGTTACAATACACAGTCATGTTGAGAGCATCTTTTTTTTTTTTTTTTTCGCGACGTTCATACGCGTATACTGAAGTCCGCACGCACACACGCACAGATTCCCTATTATTGCGCTCTTTCTTGCTACAAGTACAGCATTTCTTTTTCTACACTATGTTGCGTGTTTAAAATCTCTTCTCGCATAATTTCCCTTTCCTGCGACTAATTTGCACAGGATTTTTAAGGCACTGAGATGCAGAAATGTTCTCCAGGATTTTTTTCTTTCAGCCCCCCCCCCCCCCGCGAAAAAGGTACGTAACCAAACTGCTGACACCATCATTCGTGTAATAGGAAATCTATATTGCATTATCATTTTAGCATTTTATCGAATCCGCAATGGAGACAAACTGAAAACGTAAATTATGATAGAAATTATAAGTGTATATGGGAATGTACGTGGTAGGAGAAAAGAAGAACGTGAAAATTAGATACACGTGCCTAGATACCAGAAGATGGCAATCCAGCTCATTATGAGCTACCTTCGTAGGCCTAGATAAAGAAAGAAGGGGAGAGAGAGGGAGAGAGAGAGGGGGGGGGGGTGGGAGTGGATAGGATTGTTTGAGGCGGCACACGCCGTCGACCTCGCGAGACTATAGGCATGCGATACGAGGCTTTGTCAATAGCTGTATTTCCCGCCATTCATATGTTGTTGTCAGACCTCAAACACGTGCCCGTTTTGAAAGCTGCAGCAGACACGAAATTAGGGAATCACAATTCAAAACTATGCTGATGTGACTATTCCTTTCATTCACGCCTCGAGGGGGAAAAAAAGGTGCATTTCTGAATGACTATACAGAGAGGGTTCAAAGTTATCCATGTATACATTCTTTGACCTGGAATGAATAGGACGAAGGGGGGGGGGGGGGGGTTAGTGGGGTGGCAAAGTTTGATAAATAATAGGTACGCCCCGTTTTATATTTCGGCAGACTGTATGTTTAAACACCTCCCTGGCTGGCACATGCAAACAAAGCAGCCAAAATCACTGCAGTATTGTGATATATCCTAATAATACAAAGTACCATGTAATATCCATGCAGGGGAAAACTGCACAGTATTTAATGTACTTCACGTGTGCATTAAAAGGTGATGGAATAGGGACACGACGGAAAAGCTGCAGGGATGATGAAGCTTTCAATACACAAGTGCACTGAATCACATGCATTTAATCTTCAGCGATGTAAAATAAATAATTAAACAAAGAAATATCACAGGGAAATCTGAACTTTGCACATTATGACTTGTCTACACTCCCAATGCTATCATTAATATGGAAGGAAATTGAGAGATCGAGATTGAAATCGAAGAAGCAGATCAGATTATTAGCTCGCTGCCATGCAGTGCAACTTTAAAAAAAAATGGCCAGAATTAAATCGAGGCCTGTAGGTTGCAAATGCAGAGACCTAATTCTTAAACAGACAGAAATAAGCAACATGAAAAACATGGGCCCACAATGAAACAGGATGAGAGAGGTTGGACTGTGTAGCCTCGATCGGCAATGTCACGTTATTAGAGTTTCGTAGGTGCTTGGAAGAAAAATAGTTAATTTAGTTTTCGAAAGATTGACCCGAGTCAAAAAGCACGCACGCACCGGGACACTGAGCAAACTCGGCCTCTCTGACACCGCCTGCACTAACTCGCTAATCTCTGCCAGAATCTCCGCCCTATCATCACCTGCACTCATGTATACACGCACCCACCACAATGAGATGTGTCATTATTATTAATTGTTAGAAGGGCCGAATGCATGTGTCTTTTTTTTCGTTTTGTTCTGCCGTAAATTGAGCAAATAAACGAGCTCTGAAATGAGCAGCTCGAGTCTTCTTCTAATCTTAAGACGCTTTGGACTCTTTTGTTATTGACTCAGCTCATAAATCAAAATTTATCAACGAGGATGTGTAAGGGTGTACTCGTCGAAACATTATCGCGTCGAAGTCATAGCTGCACAAACGAGGGGGAAAGAAACCACGGTTATCACCTGTTGTTCACAAAACCCACAGCGATCGGCCCCTAGACCGTACCCTTTGTCAACAAAACCAGTTGAGAAATCAAAGTTAACGGCACCGATTTGGGATCATTTGCATGAATCAATAGATATATGTGTACCCGCTGTCGAAGTGTGGACACATTTTGGCGTGCGATTGAATGCCCAGCACGTACGCCCGCCAGATCCGCCCATCACAGGACTGGGCTGGCTAAACTAAGGGAGGGTGGGGGGGGGGGGGGGGGAGAGACGTGCGATATCTCTCGCGTGTATCAAACACCAACCAAGCTCTTTGCCGCGTATCAATAGCATTGTTTTTCCCCTCGTGCGATATTGGTTATGGCGGGATGGAATTTGAGTTGCGGGAACACCTGCCTGTTATGCACACATATCAAGCTATCAATCCGAGATAAGGTGTGTCGTCGAAAGAACGACGAAAAGAGAAAGAGAAGGAGTGAGAGAGAAAAAAAAAATCTTGGCAAAGGAAGAAAGACAAGGCTTAGTATGGCTGTGCAAATGCAACTCTGCCGAGATTAGCAAATAGAAGCATTTGATTGGCCATCATGTGTAAGCACACACGACCTACACGCGAACGGTTTAGATAAAGCTCGAAGATGGATGTCACATTAGTCTTGATATGCAGACCCAATTCAACACACACCGCGGAGATCACAATAAAAAATATGCTCATAGCCAAAGTATGCTACACAGCGGCTATTGTTACATTTTCCGCATGCCATAATGTGAAATCTTTGTTTTGTTATTTAGAAATTTGAAGCTACATTGTTTTTAAGGGTTTATGAAGGCCGATAACCAGCTAGTGCAGTCTGGAAAAAAGACAAGCAGGAACGGGAGCCACTAACACCGTGTATTGCGGCGCTGAGCGAACTGCTACACGGCACATGCATCGAACAATGCGATTTATCTTTTACCTCTTGTATTCCTCTTCTGTATATTAGCGGTCGGTTTACGGGGACTTTTTGAGTCGTTTTTAACAACATTTGTTTCATTTACTTCAAGCGTTGAGGCGCGTTGAGATGACGTCTTCCCCAAATTTCTGGTTCTTGTGGAGAAATAATGTGGGATTTCCCCCTTTCCTGGGTTCAACTTCTTATACGGTTAGTTTCGAATTTGTACAGCCTTCGTGGAATCGTAAAACGCACAGTTACGTGATTTTTAGGGAGCCTGCACAAACATTCGCTGCCCACTGGTTGCGATAGTCACCAAGTAATGATGCTAATGATAAGACCCTTTTGGAAACCATTAGCATTGTGTTCTGAAAACCAATTATATTGTCCACTGTGGATGTATTAGGTTACAAGAATCCGCAAGTCGAAGAGGAAAGTTATATGGGATGGAAAAAAACTCGAATAATAATAGTAATTATTGTTATTGCTATTGATAACAATTAATGATAATAATGAATATTATTGCTAGCCATTACGTTCGGGGGGGGGGGGGGGGAGGGACTAGGCAATCGCTTAGAAAGTAGCCACATTTGCGATGTCAGTACACCATCTAACATTAAAGACCTATAGAGACCGCCATCTTGGGTCACGTGTCTAAGTTACCAGCAACATTACAGTATGTTTTTGTTTCTCACACATTATCATGGGATGTCCATTGTGGTGAAGTGACCACGATGATGTACAATGTCCGCCTTGTTCTTATTGATAATGTCACTTTTCTTGGTAGCAGTTAGATGTGTGTGGTTGACGAGTTTGTGATCACTTTTAGCATTTATTTTCTTCAAGGTTATTAGAGCGCGGCGTCAGACAGAAATCGATAAAAAAGAATAACACTTTTCCCATTATGAGTAACTGTTGTAAAAAATCCCCAGATCATTTAACTCGCTGTAAAGCGATGAATAGCACGACCTGACCTGGTTTGTGTTGGCAGACTTTCAACCACGAAGGGGAAAAAAAAATAAAAGGCAGTTTCTAGGAATGTTTGTCATTTAATGTCATTTATATTATGTTCTTGGTACTAAAGCTGCCTACAGAGTGTGTTCTAATACATACATACATTACATACATACATACACACATACATACATGTTTGTGTTATGTATGAATGGTAGGTATGAATGAATGCATAATATGAACATTTAAGTAATGTGTATATGCTACATAATCATGCGGTTTTATGTATGTATGTATGTATGTATGTATGTATGTATGTATGTATGTATGTTTCAAAAACTCTCTCCCACTTCCTTGGTCAGTCCAATCTTCAAAAACGCCCTCTTGGTTGTAACTGCCCCTCGGTCTCTAACCGTCTTTTTCTTATCTCTTTGTTATATATAGTAATCAAGTTTGATGTGAACTTAAATCACGATCTTTGTTATAAGATTAAAGGAGGAATTCTTGTTAGGGCAAATTCTAAAATCATATTTAATTACTCCTTTGTCATTTAAAAAGCCTTTATTCGATGATCTTTTAATGTAATCTCTTCTTGTATATAAAGGGGACCATCTCACATGAAGACAAAATCCGTCTTTAATTTAATGCATTCATGGATTAGCACGATTAGCATAACAATTATAGTATACTTATATAGGTATATAGCTTACTGTATAGTATGTTTCTGTGTATGAATGCCGGTATGCTTGTAATATGTGTGTGTGTGTGTGTGTGTGTGTGTGTGTGTGTGTGTGTGTGTGTGTGTGTGTGTGTGTGTTGGGCTTTGGGGCGGTGCTTTGCACGGCACAAGCCATGAGTAACGTGCCTCAGCACAAAACTAACCCTTCTTGTGCCAGTGACTTTGGACAGTGTGCGCAATGCTATGGGATTTTCTGTGCCATCAATCGACACCCAAAACATAGAAAAGGTTAAGTTATGGAATGTTTTCTTAAAACACCTTGTCGATTCTTAAGAGCCGGCCGTTGATCAAAAAATATGATTGGCTTGTGCACACACGTTAATGCTCTAAGTGTAAATTACGTGTAGAAGTGTTGGGGGCACACTTTAATTGTCCCTTGCAGCACACGCGTTTCCTGTGCAGAGACCCGCTATACTACCGAGTACATTGTGCCAATCACCAAGACAGCTAGTGACACACAGCACGTCACTGCACTGTCGTTCACAGACACTTATCGTAGAAGGGCCATCTCAGAACACTGTCAACTCGTTTATATCATAATTATGGGTGCGCTTTTAAGCTATAAGTAATAGTATCTTCGTCATAATGACGTGTCTGTTTTCACGGCAAGACCACCTCGGAATGATTCTTCATCTTGCCCAATGTTTCTCCGGAAAAAAAAATGCGAATCATCCCAAAATGATAAAGCCAACTTCGCATTATTCTGCTTTAACTTCTTGTTCTTCTGAGTATTTAGGACAGTTGTAATAGGACACTGCTGGCGAATATATATATATATATATATATATATATATATATATATGAAATGTGTAACAAATGTTTTATCATGCTATGTAGTGGCACCAAATCTGGCGGCTGCAATGACTTGATAGTTAATGAATGGACAGTTAATTATGAAGCTTTGGCAAAATATTATTCATTGTTATAACATACAAACGGACACATACAATTACACCCAAAAAAAATATGTGGAAGAAAATCATACGTTAGAAATGAGAAGTTGAACATTAAAGTAAATAACTCAACCTCAGTGTATTAATTAAAGGGCACAATGTAATGTATTCATATTACCACAGTAACTAAATGTAGGCCTAATATCTAGTGTACAAAATCTGGAAATATTCAGAGATTTTCAGCAAGCAGTGTTTCAGTTATACACAATGACACTAATGTCTTGAAATTGACAATGGTGATTTGAAGAGGACTTCTACACGAATATGCGTAGTTTTGTTGCATTATTAGTCAGTCTTCCGTATCGAGGATTCATATGAAATTGTCATTTTTATCAGTAAAAGGTTTTTGACCAGAATGTTATCTCTTGGTTCGATCATCAAATCAAAATGCTTGTATGATTATCGCACGAAGTGTCTCACGCATGTAGCTACTGCCTCGCTGCAGTGAATACACGTTATATTATACGTGGTCCCTCAAATCCTCACATCCTGCTACGTTGTCAGTAAAATTATCAGAGAGACTTCTCTTTGTGCGTAATTTTGCAAGTGAAACGCTCACAAGCAGATGTTTATGGGAATTAATTTTGACTATTGACGAGATAGAGAGAGAGGAAGAGAGAAGGGGTAGTGTGGTAACACGGGGTTTTTGTGAGAGGGAGAGAGAGAGAGAAAAAAAGACGTAGCCATTTATCCGTAAACGTCAATGCATTGTGGTACTATTTCTCAAATCGGTTCCAATCATTTTGCGAAACAATAGAAAATAAATGTCCCCGATGTGCGTACGCGGGGGGGGGGGGGGGATGTATGTTCCCATATACGAAATGACGTTCATGGTTTATCTTTTTTTTAAAGCGCAAACAATAATAGCAACGAGAGAAATCCAGCCTTCCTCATCCAACAACGACCAAAAAAAAAAGTAAAATCACTGTTTCAACAATAACAAACAAGCAAACGAGGAAAAAAATATTTCCGACGTGTTTGCTTCGATGCATGTTATCTAAAAAACACTGTCCCTTTCGTCTCTCTCTTTTCTCCCTAAATCACGTTCTGCCTTATGACGAGCGAGGAGAAATGTATTGTGTTAGCTCATCAAACTGCATACACGCCTGGGTCCGTATACATTACACGTGCGGCGGCGTGGCGCTACGAGGGTGCGCTCACTCACTCGCGACTTGACCGCCGCGCTACAATTAAAAGCAAATTAAACCCAAAACGCTCCACTTGACAGTTTGTGCTTGTGTGCGTCTGGAACTCATCCCCCTCCCCCTTCTCTTTCTTTTTCTGTCTCTTTCCCTCTTACCCCTTCCCCTTTCTCTTTTTATTACTCTATCATCTTCCTCTCTCTATCAAATACATATATTATACTTGTATTTTTCTTTTACTTCAAAAACAAAAATTATAAGCAATCGATATGTGAAGGAAAGAGAAAGCAGACGTTAAAAGAGAGACGATGGTTATATGTTTCCCCCTTTCTTTATTGTCCAATAATGATGATGCGTTATACCAATGCCATTCTTTAGAGGTTGTCGGCAAATTAACTCAAGAAAAATGAAACAAATAACGCATCACTCGAGAACCAACTCGGAGACCAAGGAGAAAACCGCAATTAAATTGACCTCAGCAGGAAGGGAATTTTGCCTTTTTCATCAACAAAACTCACGATCATTGTCGAGCCCGTAATCACGTCTGGACAGTAAGAAGGGGGAAAAAAAAAGAGAAGTCTTATGTACACCTATCTCTGTAACCTAAGTAGTGTAGCTTCGCATAGCGCGGTATTGACAGCCCAATTCGCGCTACCAGCAAAATCAGCGAAGCGTACTAACTTGAATCGGCGACTCCTGGAAGTAGACCCGCAAGACATCATTTATTTCTGGCTTGTTAGCATTGTGAAGAGAGCAGATTCCATCGCGAGAGTTCAGCATATTCTATGCCAGATAGCGGATGGACGGAATGATATTATGACACCCATTTTATTTATTACAATCCGAGCGGGTCGGAGGGAGCATGCGACCACATCAGCGCGGCGCGGGTCTCTGGCCGGGTTCGAGTGTCGTGTGCCTGCGGGAAGTCAGGGGAGCGATGCATTGTGATGCCGGCTGGTGGCTCGCGCTCCGCTGTCACAGACGCTTTTTTTCCCCCCTCTCCTCTCCTCCTCACCCTGTTCTATCTCACTGCGTAAAACCGCATTTCGCCAAGCGTGATTATAATGATTTCGGACAGAATTTCCCCTCAATTACAATTTAAAAAAAACCCATCCGGAGATCACGGGTGGAATCAGGAAATTACATCTAAAATATGCATACTGAAATCCGTGAAGTAATCACACATGTTGAAAAAAGAAAAAAACCGCGACTTATACATATTACATCTCAATCATTGATCACTTATGTCAACTCAATTAACTTTATCTCAAACCAAAATTCAATCACATTAATTTTTATGCCACAATTCAACCGCCACGAGAATAATTCTTGCAGCGTATGTCGTATATGTCTGTTTCTTTTTTCCCCTTTGGCTTCCGACATACGAACGTGTCCGAGATATCTTTATATATATATATATATATATATATATATATATATATATATATATCACTTATGTCAACTCTAACTTTTTCTGAAACCAACATTTATATATTATAAGAGAGGGGGAGGCGTACGAACTTGTGTTTTTGATAGGAATCCATTGAATCTTAAAATGATAAATTCAAAACATGTTAAATTGTTGCTTCACAAAAACGGTAATATTATTCTTGTTAAATAAATGGGAATAGCTCCTAAATCATAACTTCATCCGTAATAGCCTAACATTCGGAATGCGAAGTGTATTCAAGTTAAAGGATAACTGTATTAGATTAGTTACACTCAGCCTTGGAATTAAAACTAAATTCAACTGAATTCTCTAGCGAACTCTAAATCCTGAACTGTTTCGTAAACATTGTCACTGTACGTGATCAAGACTTTGGTAGTTAAATGGAAAAAATGATGGAAAGAACACAAATGAATATGACACAGAAAAGAAACAAAGCTTTGTGATAGATGTAACGATTATCGAATTTGTGTGAGGGATGTCACAAAACGGACTAGCTGAGAAAAGTTTAATACCTCTATATGATAAAGAGTTGGTTTCTTAAAGTTTTTCGTTGACTTTGATTCAAAATAAGGCAAGGTGAGGTAATTCATTTTGTCCATGTAAGTGTTTGATGAGAGGTAAGCTTTAGAAAATGTTCTCTAAACTTTAACCAAGTGTTCCCATAAACTTTACCAATGTATATCGTTTTACATGTAATCATATATATATATATATATATATATATATATATATATATATATATATATATATATACTTGAATACAATGACCTGAACATTGCCCAAAGATGACATTGTCAAATTGGTAGCAAATCAAATAAGAATATCAGAATAAAAGTTGGAGTTAAACAGTAAAATTGATTGTGCTCACCAAAATTGAGTGTGATATTCTTTTCAAATAAGTTTTTTTTTTTCCCTGTGATTAGTTTGCACTTATATAATAAAACTTGTGACGCGAGAAAAGGGGCATAGATTATGATCATGTAACAAAGAAGGGATGAACAAGATATCCTCACCTTTCTTCTTCGGCGTAACTGGCGTGAACGCGCTCCCCATCCTCGGCTCCGCTGCGAGAGCTAGACCGGGCGACTCCGGGGAGGTCTCCTCGTGTTCGTCCGTCGGCGACGGGGCGTACCGCTGGGCCTTTTTCGTCACCGTTTTGACCGTTTTCAAGAAGGAGCGTGGCATGATTGTAACCTCTCCCGTCACGATGCCAAGTGGCCGCAGATTATAATTCAATCGCCGGACGGATCCGATGTCTCATAAATACAAGAAAAATCCAATAATGAGCGTGGGAAGCTATATCAGCAAGGGAACATCGGCGAAAAAGAGCATAATTCAGAGCGCTAATGTGGTTAGTCCGTGTCAGAAAAAGTTAAGAGGACAACACTCCGCAACAAGCAAACAAGAATCAAGATGTAAGAGTGAGGAGAATGTGTGCGAGCCAATGACCTTCTCGCTGGACCTCAACTTTGGGACTGATTCCCAAGCTTGGAGTAAGCAGCGTTTTAATCACATCCAAAGTGATTAGCCCCTTATCAAAGCAAACGGTATGTATACTGCTAGCACAGTCGGGCAGCGGTGGCGATTCTCATACGTCAATTTGATTCTAGCTGATCTCTTAACATCGACAGGGATAATGAATAAAAAAAAAAAAAGTGCAGCGTCCATAAGAGAAAAGGAGGTGGGGGCTTTAAGCGGGGGGCCAGGCGTAAAGTTTTATTTTTATGGATGTCCCTACGAGAAGAGCGTGGCTTTGTGCCCCGATTCGCTGGCAGAGTGCGTCTATTGTAATCCCCTCTAGTACAGGTGTCCATGCACGGATCCGTTCCGTGTATCTCTGCGGCTTCGAGGATTCGTAGCACGCCACAATCGGGGCGCACGCCGCTTTTTTTTTTCCTTCTTTTTCTTGTCTGTTTTTTTTTTTTCCCTCCCCGAAGCCGAGCGTCTTTGGTAGTGACTTTGCATGCCACCATTGACACGCACGTTGAGTGCACATTTTGTGGCAGGAGGAAAGTTAACGATGCGTTTCTATTGGCGAAACTCCGCGCCTCATGCATATGCATGAGGCTTTGTTGGTTTTTAATTGGTGGATGGTTGGCGTTCTCGGGAGGAGTGGCCTTCTTCTGGTGTCCACTTCCTGTGGCGTTTGTAACCACTGGTTTCGCCACTCTTCAGTGTCAAGCGCGCTTGCAATCTCTGCTTCGCTTCTTGCTTGATGGCGCCTGTAAAGCAACTCAGTGGTTATGTATTCTGTATTTCTGTTTCTTCTTTTCAGGGCCTCCTTATTCTCTTCTCTCAACCCGTTTTCATTGCAATAAAGATCTTTTAAGAAGTTTGCATGTTATCTTTCAAAGTAGTAGAGTAATAATCACTTATCATTGCCTCTCCAATAATCGCACAGTTCAACGAGAGCCATATTTGTCATTGTCTATATCACTTTAAGAATATAATTCGATTCCAAGATACACACACACGCACATGCTATGCGTATATTACATTTTTGTTCAACATATATATATTTTTGTTCAACATATATATATATATATATATATATATATATATATATATACACACATATGGAATATTTGATACAAAATGATCTAACATATTTCAGAGAATTATGAGTTTCATGGCAATTTGGATACAATGTTTGGTTGAACATAACATGATGAAATAATTAAGTAGTAACACAATTGAATGATTATGATACATTGGAGTATTACCATGCTTGCCTTGCTTAAAGGGGAAGGAAAAAGCACTCAGAAATTACAAGTTCAAGTTCAAGTTGATTTTATTTCACTTCCAACAAACAAATAAGAAATACAAAGAAACACTCATATACACAGACGTCATGAAATCAGTACCACAATGCGATGAACAGAATAACATTGTAAGAAAAATATAGGTAAATTATCAACAGAGATACAAATATCTGTTACGTCACTGTGGTAAATGCATAAACGATATTGCTGGAAATGGAAATGGAGGGGACTGCTAAAAAGCAGAGCTTGTAGAATGCAGTCCCCTCATCAAGAAAAAAAAAGATGCAAAAAAAAAACAACAACAACAACAACAAATTTCCCTAAGCGGTAGCAGAAAAAAAAACAGACAAGAGTAATACACAGATACAAGCACACTTACGGACGCACACTAGCAAACACATGGCGGCTCTCTTGTAAGGAAAAAATTGAGGAGGATATAGTAGTGAAGAAGGTAGTAAGTCCGAGGTGGACAAGGGGGGGGGGGGGGGGAGGAGGGGAGAGGAGAGGAAAATGGTGGGTCATATCCAAGGCACTGGAGGCACAAGACTTGTTCTTCTTGACAAGTCTTACCTCATACTACGCCTAAACATAATCACTATCATAAATCATCGACTGTTTATTTTTTCTGATATATTGATAGTGATGGTCATTAATTTGTGGATATACTACGACAATGCACTGTATTTGGTATTAAAACACACACAAACACAGACGGACAGACAGACAGACAGACACACACACACACTAATATACTCTAAACCTGTAGGCCTAAATGCCCATCCTCTTTTTTCTGTAAGAGACTCGGATTGCATCTCGATTTGAATTTGTTAATATGTTATATAATCGGTGATGAAACAGTATAAACATCTCTTACTTTATATAATAAAGAATAAAATAGAATGATGATACATAATATTTATAGTATACACTATATATTATATATAATATACATCATATATAATATATATATTACATGCATATCTGTTATATATGTAATGTATATATATATATATATATATATATATATATATATATTATATATATATATATATATATATTCTTATATATGATATATAATATATACATTACATATGTCATATATGTAATGTATACACATATGTATATTCTTATATATAATATATAACATATATGTTATATATAAATATATGTTATATAAATCTATATACATACATATCTGTATATAGATATTCCTCTCTCTGTCGCTATCTCTCTCTATTTCTCTGCAGTTCGTAAATGTTGAATAATTATGAACGAATAAAATTATTCTAATTCTAATTCACCTGTTGACGCATAGGTAATGACGATTTCTCACCTCTCTTTGGTCTAATTTGCAGTCATTTCCTCTCTTCAAAGTTGCACCTGCTACAAAGGACAACCGACAATGAACACATATTAAGCAGCCGTATATAATGGGCGTGTCTCTCACTGTTACTTTCACTTGAACTTTTATACTGCACAAATTTGTTCTTTAAAAGAAGTAAATCGCTTGCTACTTGGCGTGAAAGAGATGGGGGTTTCATTCACACCGTTTGAGTGGGGAAACTCAAAATGATTATTGTTATACTTCATTACTATTATTGTTGTTGTTGATGCTCTTTTTACGGCAATGAAGACAAAAGGAATGGTTCTGTGATTTTACTTCTTATCTTTCTGTGATGAGTGCTATTTTACTTGTAGTAGTGGTAGTATTGGTAACAACAACAACAACAACAATAATAATAATAATAATAATAATAATAATAATAATAATAATAATAATAATAAGTATTATCATACTTATTTATATCATCATCATTATTATATATAGATCATGATGAGAATTGATGTTAATAAAAGTCATGATAATAATAACAAAAACGACAACAATGACAAAAATGACAAAGATAATATTTATAATAATGATAATGATGACGACGACAAAAATCAATAGTGATGACACTGCTGACAATATTATGAAGAGGATGATGCTATACTGTACGCTATCAATGATGGTTATCCTATCACCATCAGCGTTATCATTATTATTGTTACTATGTTTGTTTGTATGTTTTTGGTCATGACCCTCTTCTGTTGCGCCCTCTCTCGCCTTCTCTAATTCCTTCCTCTTCATACGTTCATGTCGTTCAACGAAATAATGATCACATAGACAATAGTGATGTTGATGAGGATCGCGTCAACGATGACGTGAGGGCATTTGTGGACTGCAATGGGATACTAATGGGGAACGGTGATGATGACGATGAGGGTGATGATGATGATGATGGTGGTGGTGGTAGTAGTTGTTTTGGCGATGATGATTATGATCGTGCTTGCATGAAAGTGATTAGGTTGCGACTGATGATGGTTCCAGAAGTGATGTAAATGGTAAATGGCACTGTGAAAGTGACGATTTTAGTAAGGATTCAGTTTTTAGATGGTGATGACATTTATGCTAATGGAAGAGTCGCCCACTGAACAAACCGATCTTGGATGTTCTTTCTATATAGTAACATTAGCAATGCGATGATGCAGTGTGGATCTCTAAAGATGTAAGGCGTATTTTGGTAGTACGATATAAATACATGTATTTTATCTCGTAGTATTTCTATTGATTTCTGTCATCATAATCAATATCCGTTAAAGTATATCATTAATCATGACACATGTCACTGTCATGACTACAGATGTTTTCTTCTTATCATTATTATTATCATTATTATTATTGTTGTTGTCATTGTTATTACCATTATCATTATTAATATTATCATACATTATTGTCGTTAACATCATCATCATTACTATCGTCATAATTACCACCCTTTTTGAAATCCCTGTCATCAATTAGCCACTTATCATACTGAGAAGAGGATGATGCTAGTGCTAACTTATCAGTAATAATTATCATTGTTGTTTTGTAATTATTATAAATCATAATACCCAGACATTATCATTATGCTTTTCAGTTTCAGTTTTCCGTTTCAGTAAGTTTTATATTTCCACTTGAATATTCAATCAAAAAAAAAAAACAAACAAACAAACAAACAAATCAGTACAACAAAATCAGAAATATTCAGAGGACAGGAAAATTTAAACAAGAGTTATCATTACAAATACATAATCATTTAAATAATACGTACATATACTTCAAAATAATTGAAATCCCTGTCATCAATTAGCCACTTATCATACTGAGAAGAGGATGATGCTAGTGCTAACTTATCAGTAATAATTATCATTGTTGTTTGTAATCATTATAAATCATAATACCCAGACATTATCATTATGCTTTTCAGTTTCAGTTTTCCGTTTCAGTAAGTTTTATATTTCCACTTGAATATTCAATCAAAAACAAACAAACAAACAAACAAATCAGTATAACAAAATCAGAAATATTCAGAGGACAGGGAAATTTAAACAAGAGTTATCATTACAAATACATAATCATTTAAATAATACGTACATATATTTCATGGCAGTATGTCTTTATATATACAGGTGGAGGAGACTGTTTTCGATATCAAATCGCTTAACTTGGACAACGGCCTCTAGACAGTATGGCTTGTAACATATATATATATATATATATATTTTTTTTTTTTTTTTTTTTTTTAACTGAAAGAACATAATACATACGCATGGAATTGATAATGTAAAACTTTCAGTATTTTCAATGTCACTGTTTACTTTTAGTGTTATCATTGTTACTCCTCTTTGTTATTTATGACCGTCATCTGTGGCGGCCAATTATTCTTTTTGTTTCTTTCCTTTTCTTGTTACATTTATGTTATTCAATGAGTTGTTGATATAGACGGTGGTGTTAAAACAGTAATTGTATTATTACATGATCTTTATCACCATTCAATTCAATTCAATTCAATTCAATTCAATTCAATTCAATTCAATTCAATTCAATTCACTCGTACTCTATTTCCATCAACAAAAAGTAATACATTATACAAAATATATACATTTTATCAATTCACATTGTTTAACAATTTTTAAGAAGTGCAAGTCAAAAAGAAAATATATGTACGAATAATCTACATATTATGAGAATGCGATGCAAACTTTGGGATGGTGACGAAAGATATATGCTGTCATTGTCATGGTGTGTTTTTTTCTTTGTATTGTCATCGTTACTATCATCATCATTAAATCCTTTTCATAATCATTTCCTATCATTATTAAGCAGCTTTATCAAGCATTTATATCCCTTCTTTGCATGTGATGTGAATTACATTGCGGGATTTGTAAGACTGTCGGCGAGTGTTAGTCCACGCTCTGTGGGTGTGTTTGTTTTTTCCTGGGGGTGAAGGGGGTATGGGGGGTTCATGAAGGTCAATGTGGTATAACTTTCTGCCTGGCATACGGAATTACAAGATGTAGAAGTATCTTCTTTGTCAGTAGGAGTAATCAACCAGTTAAGTAATCAGAGGAGAGGGTAAATTCAAGATTTGTTTTCAAACTGAGAAGAAATAACAGCTTGCGATTGGTTTCGAGACATTTTAAAACGGTTTATATTTGATTAAGGTGGTCCTACCACAACCATTATTTCACCACACAAACTTACTACCATACACATGTACACACAGACAAACTCACACGCGCCTTTGCTCTGGATATGATGCAGGCTTTATGACCAGGGACGTACTTTATGTATGTAATGCTCGTTTGGTGTGGGTATAAATTGCCCTTGTTAAGTATGAACTGACACGCACTTAAAATCACATTAAAATTTCAAGGATGATACTTTATGTTCGCATTAAACACACGCGCACACAAACACATTGTATGCGTGTGTATGCTGTATGTGTGTGCGTGCGTATATGTGTGTGTGTGTGTGTGTGTGTGTATGTGTATTCATCAAATAAGACGCCATAAAGAGGGAGAAAAGGGAGAGAGAGGGAGAGATGGAGAGAGGAGAGGAGAGAAAGTGAAGAGGTGGGGGGGGGGGAACTACCCTTCCCAGAATCTGTTGATACGTCTTATTACAATTTTGTTAACCTGGAGGAATTTTTGTCGGTCAATCTGCCAATCTTTTCACCTGTATGCTTACGAATCTCTTTTGTCACCGTCGGTATATGGGGCAACGTGCTATTCCCATGCTCGATAATTTGGAGTTAGCGATAAGAACAGCGACGGGAGATGACTTTACAAAGGAAAATCTACTTGAGCGTCTGGCACGCGGGGAGAAGCACGTCGCGAAATACCAAGGACATTGATTTGATTTGCAAATAACGACGACATCGCATGCTTATTCTAAATTGATCGGAGCTTCCTCACCATCAGGCAAACTAAAAAACAGGAGCAACAACAACGATGGCGGGAAAGCAGCAACAGAAGGGGAAGCATCAGTAAACAAGGAGCGCGAACGCACTGCCCGGCTCCGGGGAAAAAAAAAAGTGAGGTCACGAGAAATCCCATCATCTCCTTGCGCTGCGTCAACGCCGCATCTTGAAGTTGCTAGGATGACACCCGTTGCTACCCCCGGCATCATTCCTCCACCTGCGGAGAGGGGAGAACGGGGGATGCGTTTGCCAGATCACCCACGTGGGAGAAATGTACGACGATGACTTCTTACGCAGACAGGCGGGTGACAATCTGACAGGATTTCATCATCTTCCGCCCCGCTCGCGATGGGTTATGGAAAGGTCAGTACAGATACACCGGCTTGGGATATTTTTTGGGAAGGGGAAAATGGATGAGGCTTGTATACTGGCACGTAAACAGACATACGCAAGACACACACACTTACACACATACACGCAAGCAGGTGCGCGCTCACACACACTGCACACACGCGCACACACAATCCTACTCGTAGATAAGGAGTGTGGTATAAATAGATTACAGATCAACAGTCTATAACGTGTCGAAAGTTTATTATTCGACCTGTCCTACACATTACACAATGCTATTGGCCTACTTGACAATATTAGTATGATCGACGGAGAGTAATTCCTAATATCATTGGCAATATCATTGCAAATGAAATACATGTATCTTCCATATCCGGAGAGGTGACAAATCACGCAAGAATCTAACAAGAATATTTACAAGGTTGCGTTTTATTTCGTGACATGATGCATTAATTTGTTATATCTCGCAAAATATCAAATTAACCAATTATTCATTAATTTGATATATATATATATATATATATATATATATATATATATATATATATATATACATTTCAAAATATATAGCGACCGGGGTAAGGGAAGTGTGACAGCATCTTACCCTGAAGGATAAGCCTCTTTCGTTTTCAAACATGAGATAGTAAGTTTGAATTGTGCAACGTTCGAGCGTTCTTGGACAATGTAATACAAGTATACAAGTATTATAGACATTTAACATCCTGTTCGTTGGCCGCAGATGCGGAAATGGGTACAGAGGGATGCTGATGTTAGTGGTAACACCAAGTTTTATGGGAACGCTGCGAACAAGTTACCTTTGGTAGACAAGACACGATGATGATGATGATGATGAAGATGATGATGCTGATGATGATGCTTGGTAGTATTGTTATCTTCATTATTATCATCATTACTACAACTACCACTACTGCTATATTCTTCTACTTCTTGTACTATTATTTTCATTACCTTATGAATTTCATTTTCAACATTAAAACTATGTATACATGCTATCATAATCGTTAACTACCTTCTAGTTCCATCTTGCAGTCAACCAAAATGAGCAATGTATATTCAAGATCATTTGTAATGATTATTTTCCAGTATTATGTTTCGTGAAAGATTGCAGTAAATCATATTGAACTGAAATTAATTGAAATGAACAGGTCTACTGTTGATATCTTCACTTGGTGACTTACGATATTTGCGCTAGCCGCAACTATTATTGAATTGAATATTGAATGAATTGAAATTATTTCTCAATATATTTCTTAGATCCTACAGCTCTATAAGTTCGCTGTCATAATAGGTTCCATCATTTTTCCTCATGTTTTCGCTTGTATTCTTACCATTTAACATTGAAATTCATTGCTACTGTTTAATTGTGATTGAAACGCAATTCTTTTGAATCCTCATAATACTTTATATTAGATTATTACCAATCTTTTTTGTTTAAGAAATATGAAAAATAGCAACTTGAATTTAATCGAATGGAACATTTGATATTTTTGTTATGATCACGTTAATCATTATCATCATTAAATCTATTTCCAAAATAACATTTTTATTCAATAACAACAAATCAATGAAATACAAAATATACATACATATATGAAACTATTTGTTCCAAATCATTGTATTACTGTAAAAGAGAGGTCCATTAAAAAAATAACCTTGTAGAGATGCGGGCCGCACAACCATCGTCATCATTACTATCACCTTAATCACCATTAGTTTCTTTTTTCTCTCTTTAAACATGTTAAAAGGATGGTACAGTATTGGTGGAGATGAGAATTGCGCTTTTAACTTTTTGCGAGATACCAAAAAACAAAAAAACAAAAAACCAACAACACTAATGATATAGTACAGAGCATGCCATCTTAAAAGGAATTCAAAGTTTCTTTGATGAAAATCGGGTTTGGAATGACTGAAACATCCAAAAACAAATTAAAACAAAGCGATCGTAATATAATGTGGGTCCCACACTTTATCAGAATTGCTCTTTTTTGGATATCTCAGCCATTTCCAAACCAATTTTCATCAAATAAACGTTGAATTCCTCATAGAAGTACATGCTCTTTCATATTTCATAAGAGGTCTCTCATTATCTCACCAAAAAATGTTAGAAACCTGAAATTAGGTCTCAACCAAAACTATACGATCCCTTTAATCTTGCATCTCTTCTGCACCGTTGTGACAAGAGTGACCCCGGGAAGTGGTAAACCGACAAATCTCCGTAAGATATGAAAAGCATATCAATACACGCCTCCATCCTTGATAGTTAACGCTGCAATTGTTGGTGACAGTTCTCGCGATGACTGCCACCTCTCGTAAAGACTTCGATATATAGATCAATATCTGAAGATTCTAATTTCTCGGGATGGATCAGTTAAGTGTCGGATTATAGGCTTTAGCATTGCAAAGTGTGCCTCCGCTAATTCGCAGAAGAGGGAACCGCTCGAGGCGCCGCCGTTTGATTTTCGAAGATGCACTCTCAGCGTCACGTCAGAAACAATAGCAATGATGGTGTCACATTTGCGGCGTCTTTTATTTCCAGTACAATCACTTTCATAATGTAAGAATATGCCTACTGATAATACCGATAGTGATTATTGATGAAGTTATAGTGATGTTGGTGTAGTAATGCGGATAATGGTTAGAGTTATAATAACAATTATAATAGCAAGAGATTGTTATCACTACCACTATCAATTTCATTATTATTACATTTTTAATTCGTAACCGGCAGTGTTCCTGAAAACGTCATAAGTTTATTGATGTATCTCAACCAAGCCGACATCTTATTAGGCGCACAAGCGTAATCATACAGATTTCCTTTAAAAACGATTTCCATGGGAAGAAAACACAAAACTTTTCTGGGTTGGTCGGGAAAATTGGCATTTGTATAGACATTCATGCATTCAAGTTTTGTTTTTTTGTTTGTTTTTGTTTTTTTACTTTCTTTCCTTCCTAATTTGATTTCATGTCAGTTGACATTGATTGTTTTTATATTTTGTTTCATATATCTGTTTGCAGTTTCATTAAGTCATTATTCGTTCTCTTATGTATTTTGTCAGGGTCCCATACCGTACAGGCTTTGCTTTTTAGTGGGACCTTCCATTTCCATTCCCACCCATCAATCGCCCTTGTATTATGCATATGTATATACCTTAAAAAATAACTTATGTTGTTACTCATGATCACATGTATTTTGTTAATTTACGTTTTTTTTTAAAATTATTAAGAATATTTTCTGTTAATGCAATGTAGGCCTATATAATTTCGCTGTTTATTTAATGGAAATCAAAATGAAGTTGAATCAAAGTTGAATTAAAGTGATATGAAATGGCCCATAACTTAGCTAAATAAATGATAACTATACAATCAGGACGATTGTGGAAAAATAGATAATTATTATCTACTTTGGCACATCCGTATATTGCCCTATAAGAAAACATAGGTATTATGAACAAAGTTGCTGATCGCTGATTCTTACTTTTAAATTCTCTAAGAAGTTATCTGTATGACCATCTCATTCTTGGTGTGTATACAACTTAGTGTTTTGTTATCCACTATAGATCGTAGTTACAGTTGACAGACAGCGCTCACTCTTAATGGTTTGAGAATAATGAAAACGATGTCAAGGCTGTCAGTGATGAATGTTTCTTAATGATGATGTTAGAAGCAGATGTTTAGATTACTCTCGATTTGGAACGCTTGAAAATAAAGCATGCACTTCATTAGATCTGTTATAATATTGTTACACAGTCGTGAGGAACAATTCAGTGGTAAGGAATTACAATGTTTTGGGGTTTTTTAAGAGAGAGTAACATATTATTTACAGAAACATGATTTACTCGATATTTTACTAAAGTTGAAATTTCATTGCTAAACCGAAAAAAGAGGCAAAAGTTTGTTGCATAAACATCGCTACAACAAGTGGAACAATGACTTTGACATAACCTCTAATCAGAATGACGTCACTTGGATGTGATTCATCAATACATTCAAAACACATATTCCTTTCTTTGAGAGAAACGTAGTTCTGCATTTTTGTTCACTGACTAAAGACCAAGACACTGTAGTTTAAAATGGAGGTTTATAATGTAGTTATTATAATAATGTATGACCAACACGATGTAAATGATAGTGGAAAAATAATGATAATTATAATGATAATAATTTCCAATTTTCGTTTTCATTTTTTTCCTTTCGTATTTCTCAATGGAATATACATAAAGTATAACAATGAAATAATAAAATGATAATACACAATGTCTATCTTGGATATAAAAGAAGGAAAATACAAACATTTGCCGATGTGTCAGTTTTAATCAAAGTAAAAGAATGCTTTAGAGAATTATGATAGAATCTACTTAAAAGCAAGCTTGTTGAGTGTAGGTTCCAACAGGAGCCTAGTGTGAATAACAATAATGATGATGATGATGATAACAATAATAATGATAATAATAATAATAATAATAATAATAATAATAATAATAATAATAATGATAAAATATCATTATCATTATATAGTTATATAGTTCGTTTTGTTCTTGTTTTTTATTGTGTGCACATGTAATGTAATGTATATCAACACAGGGCTCCCTTGTAAAGCAGGCCTTTGTAGCACTGAATGGGACTACCCTGCTTTTAAAGAAGACTTAATAAATAAATGGAATAAATAAATTATTATTATTATTATTATTATTATTATGATAATATCGATAATAACAATAATACTGACAATTATAGTATGGGTGGAATAAGTGCGAGAAATAGCTATTAGAATTATAGCAATAATAACGATAATGAAAGGTAATAATCATAAAAGTAATCATTGCCATTACAAATCATGATTATGATTAATGCTGTGTAACAGAGGCATTCTCTATAGTGGTCACCGTTCCAGCAAGGGCCCTGTTTTTATTACTCAGGTTATATCTTTGCTTTGAAAGGTACTTATAGACTGTCCTGTAAAAAAAAAAAAAAAACAAACAAAAAAAAAAAAAACGGGTTATATAATTCACTGCCTGCCCGGCAGAAGGGCCTTAAGGCTTGCATGCTCTAAAACTTGCTATGACAGGGTCCTAAGGCTTGCATGCCCTAAAGCTTGCTAGGGCCCTACTGCCGGGCAGGCGACGAGGTGATAAAAGTCATGTTCAAAATGTACTCCCATGGAGGATTCGAATCCGAGATTGCCCGTTTAAGTGTTTTGGGTCTTATCTACTGGACCACAATGATCAGCAATATTTTCTCGACGAATACCAAGGATAGTGTGACACAGAAAATGTGACAGAAAAATATAATGATATGCACACTGCACAGAACATACCCAATTTACACAACGATCACGACGTGGTAAGGGATGGCAAATCCTCACCAAAGGTTCAGGCATTTAAAGCCCCTTTTCGACATTCGTGTATATTGCGCATTCACATTTTAACTGCAGATTATCTTCTGATAACAACAGCAAAAACAAGGAAATGGAAGGAAAAGGAGAACAAAAACAATCCAACATTAATTTTCAAAGCAATGACTGTTGATTAAAAACTGTTCCATCGAGTATCATACTCACCATAGCGATCCATATGACGTTATATCTCATACTGTCATGATCTTGTTGATGCACGTTTAATGTTTAAATGATATAAGTACTAATGATGATAACGATATGAATTAAGATGACACTAAAAATGACAACACTTCTACGTCTACTGTATTATAAGTGGTGTTTATATCACTTATTAAATGATGAGGCAATATCAAAGTCATGGTCGTCATTATCATTAATACCTTTTACCTTTGATGTTAAGTAAATATACCTGTGATGATGATGATAATAATAATAATAATAATAATAATAATAATAATGATAAAAAATAACAATAATAATAATAATAATAATAATAATAATAATAATAATTATTATTATTATTATCATTATGATTATTATTACTTTGTCTTGTGCTCATAAGGATTGCTATTTGCGTCATCCCCGTACCAGTGTACCCGGAGATGTCCGTGTTGTAGGTGCTTACCATGGCGCCCCCAAATCATATATGCCTCCTTGATGAAGCTCCTGAGGTAAAGCCATCTATACCATCTCAACGTCTATCAAGGAAGCTGCAAAACTTGCCTTGATCGGCAGACACGGCAAAAAGCGAGGTTTCAAAATACTGGATGAAGTTCGATGGCTGGCAAAATATTCTACGGGAAAGAATACTTATGTTGAAATTGATCTGGTTTAATGCCATCGTAAACATGCAGACGGGTGAAAAGTCCCCAGACTTATTATTCCCGTTTACAAAATACCAATTGTACATAAATATACTTAAAATACCTTATACAATGCACAGGATAATATCATTAACAAAAAAGATTAAGATAATGAAGGATCACTACATACGCAAATACACACATTGCACACACAAACACACACATAATACAAGCAAAACAGGCACACCAACCAACCACAAACATCTTATGCAAGGGACTTATCAATCCCAATGTATGTATATATATATATATATATATATACCATATATTAGTATGTATTATATCAACTATATTACATATATATATATACCATATATTAGTATGTATTATATCAACTATATTACATATACATATATATATATATATATATATATATATATATATATATATATATATATAATATTATGTATTATTTATTACATATCCCAAAACTTCTCTCGACACAGGTAAACTCATCACAGAATGTGACCGATGGACTTCACATGTATGAAATGAATGTTTGATGAGAGATATTTCGCTGCCCCTTCCCCCATAAAAGCCACAGCATGATAAAACCGGATGCGAAATTGAGAATGTGGACCGACAGTAAGCAGACTATACAGTGAGGAGTGTTGTGGAGTACGAAATGTTGAAAAAGATGTGGAAATGGTAGTTGCGGTTATTAAGAATAAAGAAAAGAGAGAGAGAGAGAGGTGGGAAAAACATGCAGATAAGAAAATCTGAGGGCCTGCATAAGTACACAGAAGACATACTACAAAAAAATAATAATACCTTGGTACGTTTATAATGTTTATGTGTATATAATATTCATATACATAGGTCCTATGTATATATATATATATATATATATATATATATATATATATATATATATATAATATGTATATATATATATATATAATATTTCATTTATGTATATAATCATATACATAACATTTATAATGATATCTATTCACATGTGTCTTCATGCAGACATAAATATGGTAATTAAATGTATTGTATATATATATATGTTATATATAAAATTATCATATACATACATACACACATACATTCGTGCATATGTGTGTGTGTTTGTGTGTTTATAGAAAGTGATATAGATAGACAAAAGATAAGAACACTAACCGATAAAAACTAGAAATAGGATGGATTTACTTTGAAACAATTACGCTTGTTTGTTTATGATACACAGTATAAAGCAACAACCGTCACAACAAACACAGATTTATTACACGAGTTCCACAACCACGAGCACACTGAATTCCAATGCCAGCACCTGATAGATGTATCAGCAAAGGAGAAGAAAAAATAGTGGCGCACATTCCCCCCAAATAGCACAACTTAT
This sequence comes from Diadema setosum, assembly GCA_033980235.1. Classification (NCBI taxonomy): domain Eukaryota; kingdom Metazoa; phylum Echinodermata; class Echinoidea; order Diadematoida; family Diadematidae; genus Diadema; species Diadema setosum. The sequence goes on along the minus strand of CM067069.1, from coordinate 30,446,542 downwards.
GGATTATGAAAAAGCAGAATCAGTTCCAGCATAGTTATTACATCGTCTGGTTTTACCATGCCCTCCGCTCACACTCCCCCACACATACACACCCTCACTAGTATATACCATCTCCATATGTACTGTTTGCCCCGATCAGATTTCTTTGATTATATATTCATATGCGATGCTGTTATTGTTGTTGGATTTTTTTCTTCTTCTTTTATGGGGGGATGAAAAAACCAAAAGGACCTGGGTCGCTTGCTTGATGTAACATTTTAATTACAATCCGGGGGTATCAAGGTGTTAATCATAAGATTCCAGATTTCTCTCACCCCCCCCCCCCCCTTCTCTCTCTCTCTCCCCCCTCTTTCACTTTCATCCCGAGTCTTAGCACTCTTCGATGCCGGGGCAGTCTCTGGATGTTGGAAGCGCGTATGTGGAAGCGATCAAGCCCCGGCTAATTTAGTTGATGATGTTATTAAGTCAGTGACGAAAATTTGATTAGTGTTACCGTTGAGCGTCGCAGGATGAGGTAATGCGCATAAATCACTCGTCATTACGAGGTGCTTTTTCCCGCAAACCAGCCAGATAAACACGCAAAGTCTGCGATTTATTAATTTTTCCTCCAAGGTTTATTTTTTTCTGTCCTTTTTTGTTATATTTTGTATTGGCTCTGGTGTTTCCGCTCTTCCAAAAAACACCTTTATGAGGATTTTGGGTTGGTGTCCTTTTCCGAATTGATATTTTGAAATGTTGTGTAAGAACATTTTGCCACATATTTTATTTCAATTTCAATTTCAATTTATTTTCATATTTCTCGATGAAAAAATACATCAAATATAACAAAATTAAATGAAGTACATGATATCAAGCGGAAGACATACATAAAATATTGCAAATATATAAAACATATATTGGTCCATTTAGCAAATATTTTAATCAATATAGTATGTGTTTTATTGTATGGCAGGCTACAGCAATGGCTTTCGGAGCAGTAAATTGTTGTTTGTTTGTTTGTTTGTTTGTTTTTGTATGTGTTTTAACCAGAGGTAATTTGCATCTTAACTAAAAGCGGTACATGCTGACGTAGATCCTTCTCTTTTCCAGAGAAGGATTAAAAACACGACAAACACAAAGAATGTGAACGAATTTTTAAGTAAGCAGGTTGTAAGGTGACCCATTGGCTAAGTCACCGCAGGGTAAACAATAATATTGTTCACCCTCTGATTTACATATTCATTACATTACAATGAATATGTAAATCAGATGTTGCTCTTCGTAGCAAGACAATGCATAACTTGTGCAGTAATGATTTAGATTAGAAAATGCTCGTATTTTGGTTCAAAAATAAAGAAACATATATAAATATGATCTTTAACACGACAGTTCAGTACCTTCAAAACAAGACAATTTTCTTCCACAAGAGTGTCAGTTCTCATTGATGTTAGGGGATAAGAGATTGCTTGTTGATTTATTGTCCATTTCAATTACATTTTCGGAATGGAGGCGAAATGGACGAGAACGACAATGAAAAAATAACTCCTTTCGGCAGCGATACATGTATAAGAAACCAGAAAACAAACAAACAAATGAGCAATCAACCAGACACGGGCAGTACAACAAAAGCAAACAAAAGAAACAACAAAAGCGGGACACCACCAGCGATATAAGAAATGATCAACAACAACTACTACAGCAGCAAAACAAGAGAAGCGCAAGCGACAATAACATCAGCAACAGCGCCAGTAGAGCAATGTAAGAAAGAAGAGCAGAGCGGATCAAAACCAGCTCAAACATGATTCCCAATTAATATACAAGACGTCGCCTTATCGCCGTGATGCATGTGACCTATTCACCGCTTCCTCTCCGCTTTCCCACATGCGGATGATGGGGAAAGCAGGAGCAGTGATGTCGACTCGAGACAAGTGTTTGGAGCTTTACATCCTGATGACATAACACGAGAGAGAGAGGAAGACCCCGCATCCTGAACTCATCCCATCATTCCCCCCCCCCCCCCGTCCCTACCCTCTTTCCCGGCTCACGTACTCCTGTAGCTGGTGGGTCCGCGTAACCAATGAGAGAATGTATAGTTTGCATGTACGTATCTCCTGCGCCGCAGTTCACAGCCCTCGATCGACAATACACGGCGGTCGTGATATATTGGCAAAGATTATATCAAATATGATTATCTGGAGGCGACAAGTAGGGGATTGAACTTACAGCGGGAGGGGGAAACCTCTCCCACAAATGGGGGCGCTCTTCAAAAAAAGTGAAGGCTTTACACCAGCCCCTAAAAGGGGTTCGGAACAGGGAAAATGAGACAAATCCAACCCAAATTCTATGTCATTTCTGAAATATTAGTTCCTGTTTACCAAATGATTTGAAATATGGATGGGATATGTTGAATTACATGATAATTTTGCTTTATCTTAAGGCTCTTAAATATTTCTGATGCTTTTTGTCAAATCAAACACAAACTTACGTGCTGAAATTGTCCATTGCTGATTGACATGCTAATGTGCTTATATTTCTCATGTTGTTTGTCTTTGAAGAAGGGATAGTAAATATTCATATCTTTCTGTAAACTTCAAAATATCTTGAATTTGGTGGCAAAGATTTTATATTGAGGGCCAAATGTAAAAAAAAAGAACAACCCCAAACGAATAAAGATAAGAGAAATGGAAGAATCTCAAATGTTAGAATTATGTTTTGTTGTCTTATTTTCGCATTTCTTTCAATGTTCATTTTCATGTATCACTTTCGGAACTTCTACCGACCTATCTCTCTCTCTCTCTCTCTCGTTTTCTTATTTCTCATTCCTCCACGTTTTCCGGAATCCTTCTGAATCATATACCCCTGACGTATGTGTCCTTTGCGTCCCCCCCCCCCCCGCTTTCCCGCTCTAGACACATTTATTACGAAGAAAGTATTGATTCTCCATCACTGCTAAATGTGAACTATAGGGGTAATATTTGCAAGGTGCGTTGACTCTGATAGTGACTTCGTTCTGAAGGTCGTGCCAACATCGCGGTCGTTACCCGACTTACAAATAAAAGTGCAGGTGAGTTATTAGTCTTCTTTCAGAGGTGTAGAAGTTAATGACAAAAGACAGATACTCCCTTTCTGGTTTGTTATGCAACAGTTGACAGTAGAATATGAGATAAAAAAGAAATAATGTAATATATTGTATATAGATAAATGAATAAGTAAATAAATAAATAAATAAATGAATAAATAAACAAATAAATAAATAAATAAATAAATTTATGTATTTAATCATATTTATGTTTTTAATTAAATCGTGAGTAATGTTCCCCAATTTATGATTCTGGTAATTCATGGCAGTTCGATAAGAAAGAAAAATTTGTTTGTTTGTTTGTTTATTTTTTCACTTAGGAGTAAACTAAAAAGCTCCAAGTTCACTTAAAAGCAGTTTTAAGAAAAGAGTTTTTTATGCAATGTATTAGTTTTGTTTTATGTAATATTGAATTGAAGATAATTTTGATTATGAAAACATTATCAATTACTTCTGTGCAATGTTTGACGAATCATCCTATGATGTGCATAATAGTTTACACAATTATGAATTGGATTGAAACAGGATTTGAATAATTATCTACGATGGGGATAACGACTAACGTAAATTTTGCCCACAATAGATATGACATTAGTTACGGTAGTAAATTGTACGAATTTTGTCTAAAAGGTATATATGAATTAAATGTAAATCTCTGCATTCAACGTAAGATCAAATCGGCAAGAAAGAATCAATACATTATCAAGATTACTCACTTTATATTCGTATTCATATTCATTTCATATCAAAATTCACTCCCTCAAATGTCATCTTCGTGTCATTCAACCATTGAGGCATGGGTTTCATGGATCTTTTGAAACATAATTTCTCTGTTCATTATTTCTTAATTATTTTTTTTTTCATTTAAGCTTAGTTAACGTACAGCAAATATATGAAATCTTCAGGTTTCGGATAAAGTAACGCGGAATGACAAAATCGATTCTTTAAGGAGCATTCACATAATTATAAGACTCGTTTTGCATTTCACAGAAGTAATCTGTAATGCTTTTATATAATAAGAAAATTCCATATCACTTACCCCAGATTTAAACAAGGACAATGCTTAAAAGAAGCAAAAAAACTCTTTGCTGAAAATGATAGTAAATTCACTTTCAGCATTTCGTTACAGTTAATTCATGTGAGAAAGGAAACATCTTGTTTTCTTACCGAACTGGTCTGAATTGTCACAGACGTAAATATGGAATTAAGAGTTTAATGATGGTATGATATAACTTGAGATTTTCAGAATAGATCAGTCATAATTATACAGATGACTTCAGCAAGTAAACAAATCGATATTAAAAAAAAAAAAAACGTTCTGATCGTCATAGCCATACTGATGACAGGGCCTAGAAAAGTGTGATCTTCTTACATCATTTACGCCATCTTGAAAATGATTAGAAAACTGCTTGAAATTCTATTGAAAGTTAATTTGTTACCTTTCAGCTTGAAACAATCATATCACACGTCGAAAACAACTTTGTATTTTATACGAAGAGATAGCCATACGCTTACTGTGTCTAAGGGAACAAAAAATGAGAATGGCAGAAAGTCTTGTTGTTTCTCTTTATTCAAGAATGATACCTGAGGCATGACTGATAATTTTTCTCATGAACTATACTTGAACCCCTAAAAAGTTGTGTCTCTGTGTAGAGAACATCTGTCTTTGTGGAGAATTAATGACGATAGAACTTTCTTGAAAGCTTGAATGAGTCAATATTTTTGTAAGTCTTTTCTTAATTTCTTGTGACGCACTATACACTGCTATACAGAAACTTTAGGATTCAATTCAATTCAATTCAATTCAATTCATGCTTTATTTCATTTTTCGAAAAGAACATAAACATTTCACTTTCTTTGGTAACAGAGAATAAGGTAACAAAGTAAATTGAGAAAAATATAACCGAGGAACCTTGGAATAAGAAATACTTAGATTACAAAGATTAATGATGACGCAAATATGAGAACACGTGTAATCATGTAATAAGGATTATTATTGGGATATGTTATTACTATATACATTACAACATGATAATTTCAATTTCACATCCACATTGAACCAAATTGATGAGCTTCATGAAATACTTCGCGACACATCAAGTATCTATACATTGGATTGGAATGCATGCGGACTGTAAATTACATCTTAAAGGGGCTGTACAGTACTGGTTGAGGTGGGGATTCATGTTAGTGAGATAATGAGAAACCTCTTATGAAATATGAAAGAGCATGTAATTTTAAGAAGGATTCAACGTTTATTTAAAGAAAATTGGTTTTCAAATGGCTGAGATATCCAAAAAAGTGATAATAATAAAATACTACAGGCCACGCCTTTTATTAGGATCTCTTTGTTTCACCTTGTTTTTGGATATCTCATTCATTTCAAAACCGATTTTTATCAAATAAACTTTTTATACCCCTTAGAATTGCATGCTCGTTGACATCTCATAGAGTGGTTTCTGAATATCTCGCAAAATGTTAAAAGCAAAATCATCACCTCGACCAGAACTGTACACACCCTTTAAGTCTCTTTTTCTTTTCAATATCTTGATCTTCGCACTACTTTACTACTTTGTATACACATTTCATCTCTTCAAGAATAGGTAGAAATGAGATAGTGTATGTGCGATTCTTTGTTATTCTGTGTGATTGCATTGACAATATCAGTAATATCTTTAGTATACCATGTGCATAAGTGCATAGCACTGCAAATGGATCATAATTGTGATGGGGTTATGCATTATATTAAAAAACATATAATTCATGTTCATTTTGCATATTCAGGTTTTGTGTCTATTATAATAACGGGATATAACATCATGTCTTTTGGAGCATGGAACCTTAGAGATGAGACCTGATGGTCACTCACCTTCCCTTGGCAGAGAGGACAAAGCGGTCAAAGCTTGACCATTCGGACATGACAGTCCATGCCACTGGCTGTAATTCAATCTGCTCTCCGCCTCGACCCATTCCTCGTAACCTGGTCTGATTTTTGGTCATGAGAAGATAAAAAAAGGACATGAATAGAAACAGAGAGAGGGAAAGAAATTCGAGAAAACAAGAGATGCAGGTAGAAAGGGGAGAGACGTCGGATTGCCCGTAGAAAGTATACAAAGTTCATTTCCAGATTATAGGGCGAAGTTACGAAAGTGCAGTTCGGAAGAATACACAGGGGTTCAGGAAATTTGTCTTCTGTACTGGCATGTCCAGACTTATGTAAGCATGGTCAACTTAACTTAGTTTAGTTTACCCTTACCTTGATTTTTTCTTCAGCTCCGCCTTTGCTCTCTATACGACACAGATTGTAGGATTCGACTGAATCGCAATCTTTCTATTTAGTTCATTGAGGTAAAATTACAAAATTTCAAACAGAACATGATAAGCTTAAATATGTTCAAATTATAATATTACAACACAGAAAAACACATCGAAGAATCTGCACCAGAATGCAGTTCACCTCAAGCATTTAAAAATTAAAAAAAGGGTTCTCAAATGCATTTTTTTTTCCGAAAAGAAAATACATTTATTTTTTATGCTCAAATGAATCACGGAGTTGAAGAGATCGATGACTTAGTTAAACATGGACAATATCATCAAATATAAAATGTTTATTTTTGACGATTTAAAGATCCATTTTCCTTAGCTCGGATAAAATCTTTGGAACAGGAGTCATTCACCTCTATCACGATGACCTCTTCATAAGTTCAACCCTGTCCTTCCTTTAGATCAAAGGTTCATAAATTTATATTACTTATTTATGAAGGCAGTCTGGCTATTAGCTTAGTAACGACGGGGGGGGGGGGGGAGAGAAATAAATACACACCTATGATTAAACATGTTTGTTTCTTTTTAACTCGATGATTCCCAATTTGTCAAACTTAGATGCCAATGTAAAATTCAGATTAAATCGTTTGAATGTCAACAGAGTATTGCTACGGTTTCACGTTCTCCAGCTTATTTGAATCAATGTTTGATGGTAAAAAGAAATTATGTGTATCAACGATTCAGAATTGACTGCATTCTGCAGTTCCAAGAAGCAATATAAATGATTTATACTTCTATTAATCTAGGACCATGGACAAAATAGCAACAAGAGCATTTTTAGAGACGAAGTAGGAGTGAAAGAGTGGGAAACTGATGTTTGTATGGTAAATGACTGGCTGTGGGTGATAACTTTTCTCAAGTACACAAACGCATAAACATGGCGACGGTGGTAATGAGAATAAGATGATAAGATTGTTTGCGTTGTAAACTTTTATATGAAAATAAAGTTAAGTATAAGTTTGAAAATAACACGGATGGGGCGGGTTTATTGACAAGACGTGGAATATCAAAGAAACCAAAACCACTTATAATAGGCTGAGTATTTTTGACTGAAAATTTACTTGGAAGAGGCCAGTGAAATTGAGTGGGGTACCTGGAACTATGCGATATGAAAATACGGAGTGGTTGACTTCTTAGAATAATGGCATCAATAATCTGCGGAAAAATATTACAGTGATTGCACATAAGAAAGACCTACCTCCAATAAATCTAGACCTTTATCGTTAAGTTCTATATATATGCTTAACGGTTTAGCGTATAATGAGTAGTGAGAACGAACTGCTGTATACAAAATAAAAGTTGACTTGATAATATTTCATGACAACCATAACCCCCCCCCCCTCCTGTATACTGGCTCTGACTGATTATCCGAATAATCTGTATTACCTCTGATATAGTCACATGATATCCATTCATACCCAAAATTTCCTCCACCCTTTTACCATACACATGATGTGCATAGGCCGTCATCATAAGAAAACAAATGCGTTCTTTTGATCTTTTCTCAGCCCGAAAAAAAAAAACCCCGAAAAAACCCCACCCTATCCAATGCTTGCAGTGCCTAAATTCATGGCTTCATACAAAGTCTTATCATACTTATAACAAAATAACTATAATAGTGACATCTACACTTGTACTGAAGTTCGTAGATGCCATTGAGAATAAATGAAACTAGCTATTAGCTTGAGTTTTGCACCCTTTTATGAAATCCATTGGATGATTAAATCGAACACAGACATATTTCAATATTTTCAATCTGCTCACACGTATTGTATGTGTCGATATCAGGATCATCAAAGGCAAAATAGTTCTAGCTGTTAGGAAAGAAAAATCATAATCATAAGACTTGATCAAACAAAGGTACGAAATGCGATTTCAAATTGATTTATATCGTGTGCCCAAGCCATAAGAACAAACTCAGCGTATGAAGCTTAATTTATCTGCATTAGTAAACTTAATTTACTTTAAAATTAAATTTAATCATGCTCACGACAGGACTTTGAAAGTGTTTTAGTGTTATATTTTGAAATCACGCCGGAATAGAAAGCAGTGAACAAGAGATGGGATCCATTGAGGTGGCACGTAGTGAGTCATGATTTTTGGAGTGAGTTTTCTTATTATCAAGTCGAGTCTGCTAGCAGGGCCCTGTTGCATAAAACCCTTACCGCTGGACTTACCGCTCCTTTCTAGCGGTAAGTCTTCAAATCAGCGGTAAATTTTATAATCCTTGATGCTGATTGGCTGTGATGCCTAATTTTGACGGTAGTTACCATTGAAATTCAATGGTAAGTTTTATGCAACAGGCCCCAGGGTTTAAGGAGCGAAAATGAATCACTGCATTCGCAAACACTTATCTTTCTACGGTGCGTCTCTAGATATTGTTAAAAGAAGTAGATATTGAACTCAAAGAGAGATAAACGAACTTGAGCAAATAGAATCACAGGAAGTGATAATCTTTCTTGGCACCGGTAAGCCGAGACAACTGACTTTGCACTCCCTTTAATGCCCCCCCCCCCCCATATACATGTACTCGAAAGCTCGTCATTGTCGTTAAAGGGACAACCCAAAATCATGTCATGAACTTTTGCTCACATTCTTATCGGCGAAATTAGATCATATTCAAATTCGGATATAGTTATGTAAACAACAATAGAGCATCTGAAGACCAATACTGTTCACACCAAACACTTGAAAAGCTTGAGTAATATTATTTCATGAAGTTAGAATTATCGCAAAAGCGTCCCCATTTTCTTTCCTGACCAAGTGAGGTGAACATCGATGATAATTCAACCATATCGTTTTCAGCGAGTCTCTCTTTTCTTTTCTTGATAATACTATTATTTGACTGCCTTGAAAAGTCCCTCTTAGCAGCCTGTCGAACAAAATGTACACAATATATCTAATTAAAATAATTATCATACATTATTGTTGATGAACTAACCACCGGTCACCTCATTGTTCATTTAAATCGGCCAACATGGCCAAGGAGAACTTCGCGATGCACATGAAAAGCGATATAGGTGCTTAATTCTAACATCTGATCATCGGTTTGTTTGTTTTTTTAAGCCATTAGAAGTTTCTCCCTGGCATTGATATCGGAAGAATCACTACGTAGTCTCCTCAAAATTGTTAAAAAGATATTTCCTTATCGAAACATCTCACTATTTTATTAACGTTTCCGACTGTTAGATATCATTCTTATGTTATTTACATCATAATCATTCATTGAAATTGATTCAATTCAACTTATGTAATTTTCCAACAAAATAAAATTAAAAAATTGCATAATTATACGCAATTACACAAAATTAGTACAACATTGTGATTAAGGTCAAATTGACGTGATTAAATTGTAGAGATGCAGCTTATATTCTTTCTGATTCAATGTCAAAAGAAAATCGGGCATCAGTGAAGTTTGTGTCCAACTTATTGGGATACTTATGAGGTGATGACATCACCACCACTGCCAATTTGAGGATGTAGTAACGATTTATATCACTGATTTGAGTAAAACTTCAAAATTCCATTACTCTCTCATTTTAGGTCCGATCTCGATTAATTCTTTGCCGTTTTGTATTCTGCTTTTACTCCATTCGATTAATCTTACTTGGAAATGTACCTTAGATCTATACGTTCAACCAAGCTGGACGTTATGGGAACAAGTGAGTTATTGAAACTGATGATGAATTACGCACGGAGATAATCCCTAATTTTCAAATACTTCCTAATTTCTTCATACTGCTAGTAATCAGACTGCCTTCGTACTGATGAGAGCAATGGGTGACTACAAAGTGCAACTTGTGTCGAATGTAGATCAATGTGATCTAAATAAATTGAACCAATCTTGAGTTTTCCGCTCGTCCAGTGCATACAAAGAAAACGTTCCGCTCTGATACGACGTCGAAAGCGACACGTGCTTATACTATGTGTGAATATCGTATATCAGCTCATCACCATTAATCGAAGTAATGTTCTACTATATGTCTTTGCGGTGAATGATGCAGCTTCCATCGCAGACAAGAAGTAAGCATAGAGTTTACAGCACATCCAAGTTCACAGATGTTGACGGAGCTTTTTGTCCGAGTTGAAAAAAAAAATGAGGGCAACCGCTTTTATCAGACTCCTCCCTGCCCTTCTTCTAAGAGCTAAGATTGTGCAAATGCTAAGACACGTGTGACTGAAAATACCAGCACTACTGGTGGAAAAAGAAGATACGATCCTCGTCGGTCAATGTACTTGTGTCAATCTGATTTGCTCTCCTTAGAATCATGTTCTGTGTGAACAGCAATCTTAAAGAGAAAATTATTCCCCTTGGTGGTCCGATATATGTCATTGAAACGATGTCCAACAAAGTTTCATCAAACGGAGGGGGGGGGGGGGATTTCTCCCTAAAAAAGAAAGAAAGAAAAAAGAGAAGTATAACGATTGATGAGATAAACATGCATTGAAAAAAGCACGAAGCTTTAAAGATTTAAATATAAGCTCAAAGACGTTTCTTGATAAGTATTTGGATAATAATCTTCTGTTTCGTTCATAATTCTAATAGCGTAAAGAAATGCACTTTGTACATGAATCTGTACTATATATGTAACCTTACATTTACATCCATACGAAAGGCTCATAATTAAACCCTTGTACATTATGTATAATAAATAGTGTTTTCGCTATAGCACTTTGCCTTTCCTTTGAAATGGTTAAACTTTGTATTTGTATGTATTGTGTAGGGGGTCTACATTTTACAAGCACTGCTCCTTGGTAGTCCACTCCACATTTGTAATTATATGAAGAAATGTCAAAATATTTTGTATAATGTCCACTATGTGAAATATGAATAAATACTTATTTGATTTCAGATCAAACTTACAAAACAAAAACACGTGGTTGAATACAATTGATTAAACCTACTAAATTGATCATCTTTTTTTGCAATCTGATGTAAAATGCATTTTTACTTTTATTTCATATTAATTATGTCCAATACAAGATGGTATTGTTTTATTGCAATGTATTTTGAATTTAAGTTGTTTCCTTTTGTACTTTAACTTTTATAATATACCTATAGCTGTAACTCCATCTTCTGATGAATATTTGGAGAGTGTATGTTGATTTGAACTAAGAAATATATAGTTCAAAAATCAAGAGAAAGTAACATATATATTTACATAAGTATAATAGATAGAGTGATGCAAGTAAAAAGTACAGCGGATATAGTGATGCAAAAATTGTGCACAAACTTTCAAAACATAATATAATCGGGGCATAATCAGGGAAAAGGAGATGTGTGATATGATTATATAGCACATCCTCTCCGCCTCCTGATTATAATACATTGTAAAATAATGAATAAACTGGTATTTAAAGAATTAACAGTCATAATGTCAGAAGCATCTGAAATATCCCATTCACTGATAGCAGAAAGGCGAAAAATAAAACAACAACAACAAAAACAAACAACGGATATGTTTCAAGGACACATAGATGATGATGAAAAGACATATTGTAGAAGACCCGGATTGTTTTTGATGCATTTCCTTTAGCAAACCATACTTTCCTAGTTCATTCACCCGCTTATCCATATTTAGTGACCATCTTTAAAGGTATAATTTACCTTTTGCATATAAATGAAAGAGCCAGCATTAGTGCTTCAAAATAGTTCTGAAATGTGAGTTAGGGATAGAAACAACCAATATAAAAATTTGAATCAGTATAATCGATGTTAAATATTGTTAAATATACAAAATGTGAACAATAATTATAAATATCTAAATGAATTATAAAATTATAATAGAAATGTTTCCAGACTAAACCGTGTACACTTATTGTTCATTGAGAAAAACTGCGACATGCATTTTGACATGTCCTTATATTTAAGACTTTGATTGCAAAATTGTTATACATGTAATTATGGTAGGATGTTTTGTGATACAACTGACCTACACACATGCATCAAATGTGGTATCTTGAACATTTTTTAAATCACTGCTCCCAAAGGTAAACAGGACATTTAAGCCTAAACGTGGCATATAACTGCACATCACGTTTGTCCCCCCCCCCCACACACACACACCTTTCCCCCCTTCATAAAGTCGAGCGCACGTATACTGCATACGACTTCCAACTTTCAAAACAGGCCTTTTATTGAAGTCCCTAACGGAAACATCTTTTTAATCATTTTTTGTTTGTTTAAGAAAAAACAGTAAAGTCAACTTTATCGCCGGAGGCAAATAGCCTCTGAATAAACTCAATCTCGCGTATGGCTAAAAAAAGATAAAATAAATCAAGGTCTTGTCTATATCTCTCTGAGCAAAGTCTAGGTCCAAGTTCAAGTCTGAGATTTGATGATTGTTCGTCCTTCCCTGCATGCCCCCTTTGTTCTGAAAGATTTTGATTTTTTATCGCCCACGCGATACGACGCTACAACAATACTGATTTTTTTTTCCAGCACCAAGAATCTTTTATCATAATTCTGAAGTATGCTTAATGGTTTCCTTGTTTGTCAGTCCGTGCTTCTTATTTGGATAGATAACTCGTGCATGTTCTCGTGACCATGTTGACTCTGATAGTGTAGCGTGAGGCTATACATTTAAATAATGAAATTCTGGCTTATTTCTTTCTTCTTTAAAAATAAAAATGTTTTGGTTTTGACATCTACTTCACAGACAAAATTAGCGCTACTGTTAGGGCATGAGTAGACATGATGTATTCCTAAACTGATGACTGACAGATTAGCTTAAATAGTTACAGTACATAATCATATCTGTGCAATATCATGCAATGAATATTCTTCAGTAGGCTCCTATTACAAGTACTTAAAAAAAAAAAAAACTAAATTGCTTTGACTGAAGTATTCTATTCCAGGGCATTATCCCACACGAGATAAAGATGGTAACAATGAATAATGAAAGAATTCAGAGATCGCTGGTATAAATTACCTGCATGGGATTCTATAATCTATAGATTTGTCAGAGACACTTTCATTGGCGCTGTTTGTGTGTAAAGTGTTGATGGCGTGGCAGGGTGTAAGGGGACAGAACGCTAGATGTGCTGTTACCGGGACATCCATTTAACTATATCACTGTCAACACAATATATATATATATATATATATATATATATATATATATATATATATATATAAACCTCGCGTGCACAGCAAAGATTCGAACCCCGTTTTGTTTTCCCACCTCACTGTACAGAATAACACTGTATTTTCACATCTGAAAAATATAGATTTAAATGAGTGTGATATATATCGGCATTCTCTCACTCGTAAGGTGGGAGTTGTAAATATAAAAGAAATTAAGCATTGTAAAAAACGCGCAGCCACTAACATGGCCGTTAAAGGCCAAAAACATTGCAGAATAAAAAACTGTTGGAATGCTTAAACATACGCCAACTGATTATGCTGTTTATTTCCCTCAATATGATAATATAATATAATATAACAATAAAAAATGATCTAACATAATATAATATATACTAATATAATATAATATAATATAATATAATATAATATAATATAATATAATATAATATAATATAATATAACATAATATAATATAATGTAATTAAATCCAATTATAAATTATTATTATATATTATGTGTACTATAACATATTTTCAGTATTATGTAATAGAATATTCGATGTTCAGTTCAGTTCAGTTCAGTTTTTATTTCTGCATTTCAAAATCAATACAAATCAACAAAATACTTACATAGTCATTTACACAGCTAATATTCGTAACGTTTGGATCTTACATACATTTTCTTGTTTTCAAGAACGAATATCATATATGAAAGGAAGCAATAGGAAATGATAAAAATGAAATGCAGGGGACCATCATCATAAGCTGAGCTTGACGAGGAAGATGGCCCCAGGTAAAGAGATACATAAAGAAAATCTTGCCACTCACTGAGTGGGGGGGGGGGGGGGGTAATTGTGCGAAGGGCACAATAAAGAGATACATAAAGAAAATCTTGCCACTCACTGAGTGGGAAGTAATTGTGCGAAGGACGTGCGGTGCAGTGCGGTGTGCATTGTGTTGGGATGTATCTTGGTTTGTACGTTGAGTGTTATTTTGTGTACCAGTGTGATGAGGTGAATGTTACTTCAGTTATGGCCGTGAACTCATTGTTTAGGGTGTTTGTTGACCAGGTGGTATGAATATTTATGTGTCAGAAGTATACTGGATTATGAGGGTGTTTTATAGTTCTCGTTTGAAAATGTTCAACGACGTACATTGTTTTAAATTAGGGGGTAAAGAATTCCAAATATCTGGTCCATTATGTTTTAATGATTTTTTTAGTTAAAATGATTCTGGGGTTTTCGAGATGGTAATCGGACGACTGACGTGTTGGATATGAATGAACGGTGGAATCTGGAGTGAAGAAACCATCAAAGATTTTTGGAAGACAATTAAATGTATATTTATACATAAAAACAGCAGTTTGAAAGGTGTGAAGATCCTCAATTTTCAATGTTTTTAGTTGACGAAATAGGGGATTGGATGGGGATAAGCAACGGGAATTGGTAATCAAACGTACAGCACGTTTTTGGAGGGTAAGAATTTGATTAATTTTAGTTGAGCCACAGTTTCCCCAAACGATATTGCAGTATGTAATATGTGGTAAGATCAATGCATTATATAAAATAGTCAGGGAATTTTGAGAAATTAAGTTTTTCAGTCGATATAAAATTCCTACAGTTCTTGAGACAGACGTGTGGATATTATGAATGTGATCGTGCAAAGTTAAACTCGAGTCAATTATAATTCCTAAAAATTTAGTAGATCTTTCTTCAGTTAAGGATAATTCATCAATATTAATATTATAACTGCTGTTAATGTTCTGTGAAGCAGTAGGTTTGAAACGTATAAAATTTGTTTTAGAGACATTAAGGGATAATTTATTACATATAAACCATTGGGAGACTTTGTCTATTTCCGTGTTCAGAGTATTAAACAATGTTTCGAGGTTCTCATGGGAGTAAAAAATATTAGTATCATCCGCAAAAAGTATAAATTTAAGAGTTTTTGATGTATTTATCATATCATTGATATATACAAGGAACAGTAGGGGGCCAAGAATTGATCCCTGGGGAACACCACATACAATATTAGAATTCGGAGATTTGGATGACTTAAATAGTACATATTGCTTTCTGTTGGATAAATAATGAAAAATCCAAGAAAGTGCTAAACCACGAATACCATATCTTTTTAATTTGTAAATTAATATATCATGATCTATGGTATCAATAGCCTTTGATAAATCCATGAAAATTCCTATAAAGTGTTTTTTATTTCCAAAAGATTCAGTAATCTTATCTAACAATTGAATTAAATGTATAGCTAAAACGGTGGAACGGCCCTGTCTAAATCCAAACTGATTAGGTATAAGTAGGTCATTTACATGAAGAAAAATGTACAGGCGTTTATGAATAATTTTTTCCAGAATTTTAGAAATACTAGGTAACAACGATATTGGTCTATAATTTGTTAAAAGAGAAGGGTCGTCTTTTCTTTTGAAAATTGGAACTACTTTCGCAATTTTTAATGAGTTTGGGCATATTCCAGAAGACAGTGAAAGATTGAAAATGTAAGATAAAGGTGTGGTTATTTGTTTGATGATTTTGTTCAGTATATAAACACTTATTTCATCATGGCCACTAGATCTACTTGGCTTTAATCTGTTAACAATCTCCAGTATTTCTTCCTCATCTGTTGGGGTAAAGAAAAGGGATTTGTCGCAGTTTGGTGGAAGAAATTCAGTAAAGTTTGAATGAACATGTTTGTTTTTTTATTTTTGAAGCTAATTGGGGGCCAATATTTACGAAGTATGAGTTAAAAGCATCAGATATTTCATCAGGGTTTGTGAGTTCTTTGTTGTCATTATAAAAAACGGACGATGTTTCGTTGTTATTTTTACCTGTTATTTCATATATAGTTTCCCATAAGCCATTTACGTTATCCCTTTGATTATCAAACTTATCGGAATAATACATTTTACGAGAAATACGAATCAAGTTACTGAGTATATTTCTATACTTTTTGTAATCTGTAAAATGTTTTGTATTGTGGGTAGTAATCGCTTATTACGGGTTTTTATTGAATTGATGATTCCCTTTGTAATCCAGGGATGTTTGTTCTTTCTACGTTTTTTTTTTCTTAACTAAAGGAATGTTTTTTCGATAATAATATAAAAGTTTATCTAGGAAAATATCATCAGCTTTATCGGCGTTATTTTGAAGATACACTTCGTGCCATTCTTCCTTCACTAAGTCAAGATTAATGTCTTGTTACAATGGAGATGTAAGGCGAATCTATGTCGTACGACGAATCAAATGAAAAGGAACAAAACAAAAACAATAAAAAAGAAGTGAGCAACTGCATTTCGTATTGACCACTCATTGCAGAGGTCAGAAAGTACAAAGACCGGCAAATACCAGTAAATCTGTTCTAGATCTCCGCCGCATCCCCCATCTCTCCCCCCCCCCCCCACATGATTAGGTGAGGGCAATTACGTTTTTAAGTGGCTGAACAGCTTCTTAAGTGACAGTAAAAAAGGATGATTTCCTGGCATCAGTTTATATCCCAGCACTCTTAAATTTTGTACTGTGTGGAGCTAAATTCTAAAAAAGTTTGTCGATGGCGTCCATAGTATGAAGTGCTATACAATATTTTAGTCTTGATGAAATCTCTTACTAACTTTACAGAAAATATTGTGAAAGGAGTGTGATGTGAAAGATACTGAGGGGGAGGGGGGAGACAAGGAGATGAGAAAATGGAGACAACAGGAGGCAATTCATGAATCGTTTTGTCAGATTGTTTTTTTCTGACAAACTGCTATAAGCTACTGAAATCATCATATCTGGTCGGCCGAGAGCAAATTTGTCAGACAAATTTGTGGGACAAAACGATTCATGAAATCCCCCCTCCCCCTTTCCCGGAATCATAGGGGGCGTTATAGCGCGGCAGTATAGCCAACGAGCTAAACTCCTTTATTTTGTTTGAATCATCTTCGGAGGCAAATTACAGATGAAAGACGGAAAGAAGAATGAGAATAGATTGTTCCTAGTCACATAGTATAGTTCTGGGGGTGTTATTAGATGAATATTTTCCCGGTGAGTTTTGTCAAGAACTGAGTAAGCGCTCTGGGCATGGGCCGGGGGCGTTGAAACATCTCCTTATTCTCGGCGAGTGATTCCTCGCCATTATGGACAAATCGATTGATCGACTTATCGTTGATCGAAGAGAGCATAGAAACCCCTGAAGAGGGTGTCGAATAGAAGCTTAAACGAAAAGTAAAAGGAATGCCTAATGCATGTATTTGTATTCATTACTAATTGACGTGTGCCAAAATGTACATTAACATGAATGTGTAGACGTTTCTAGACATTTTGAGATAATTTTTGTTTGTTTGTTTGTTTCATTTGTACAATTCGCGTAGCTCAATTATTCCTTATCAGCTTTAGCTGAACTTGACAATGCGAAGTTTTGATGCAAAGATGCAATTCTAACACCCAAATAACTGTGAGGTTTTGATGGGGGAAAGCCAAGCAAAATACATCTTTCAGTTGCTGTGACAGAACGGATTTGAGCCTAGCCAAATATAGCATTCGGAGACAATGACCAAGAACCCCTTAAGCAATTAAGGATTTGTCGCCAGCATATAACCGAAGCAGTCGCCTTTGGAACGAAATCACACCCTACAAAAGATGCAAATCCGCTTCAAAACTGACGACGGAAATCTGGCCCAGTCCAGAGGCTGTGATAACCATACCCGTATTCCACAGCTTTTATGTCCCCACGTGTGGGTCTGGGGAAATAAAATACCGTCGTTACTTCTTTCTCCGATATTTTTCAGCGAGAATCGAACTTTTATGACCCACCGGCATAATGGTGTGTGATGGTCGTTTGCACTTTTTTAGCTCCTCAGCAAACAGAGTTACGGTAGTGGCTTTGACCTACAATCTCCGACCTTCATCATTCCCGTTTTTCTCATTCAGTCAAAAGAGAAGATCCAAATTTACACGATTCCATAATCTTTTAATGCACGCAAGCGTTTTACATCACGCCATGGGCTGACCCCAGTTTTACTGTTATTATTTTTTTTTTGCAATTTCGATAACATGCATATATCACCAATTCGTAGAAGGTTAGCGTTTACGATTTTCAATACGTTTACTTTAGCGTTTATGACTACGAACAATATTGACGGAACTTTCGAAAAGTGTGAGTTTGGGAGATTTTTAGCATGCATGTAATTCACTTTTGGATACAATCTTGCTTAATTTCTAAGTCAGGGTATTGTATTTGGTTCTCTGTGTCGAGCTCGTGGTATAGGGGCAGCTGCATAGGACTTCGAGAGATCGCCTGGATCCTCAAACCGTGGTTGCCTCCATGTGATGCTGCCAGGAAATATTCAGTAAGATTCGCGCAATCTTCTCAAGATCGTAAACGATGATACTGACTGTCTACCTCGTAACCCGCATGTCGTGCCGTATGCTCCCTCTGCAACATACACGCTTAAGAAACGTGGACGAACCAGCAAAATGTTCTGGATCTACACCGCCAGTTTCAAAACTTATTATACCCCCAAAACGCATAATAAGGAACTGGACATATTTAAAGTGCAATTTCCCACCATGATCAAGTTGATTTTGATTTTGATAGTAAAATATTTTTTTTTCTTTTTCCTATGAGCTCTTCTCTGAAAACTACCATTATGAGCTCTCCCGTGGAGATGTTTTATCAGCACAGGTTTATAATGTTGTAATAATGTTTGATCTGTTTATAATGTCGCTTGATTTGACATCAGTATTGTCTGGAGCAAATATTATTATCATTTTTTTTTTCAGTATACGGGGCCCCATTTATTTTTCCCCATTGACAACAAGTTTACTTTAATAGTATATATAGAATATCGACTTAAGAACATAGAATGATGAAGGTTAGTGATAACTCTTTGATGTAAAAATTGACTTCTCTACTATAATTGAAAGTTTCTGCTTTAACGTCTGGGATATATTGTTGTTGTTGTTGTTTTACAATCCATGTCACAAAATGTTCTCTTTGATGCTTACGAACTTTGCAATATACTTTTTTTTTTCTCAGCCACTCATAAAGGTGAAATTATTGGTCAGTAGTTGACCTTGAATTTCTGATTTTTGTTGATGTCATTTTTCCCCGTGATGCTAGATTGTGCTGATCTGTGCTATCAATCACACTCTCTAATGTTAATCAAATTGATTTGATAAGATAACCTGAGATGAGAGGTAAGATGAGATGATATGTATTTTAACATTGTCTGTCAAGACGCGGTTGTGATTATGATGTGAGGAGAAACAAAGATATCAAAGTACACCGTTTTGTAAAGTCTTACGAAATCACTCTCGTATATACGCACACTATACGAAACAAAAAATAATAATGTAATGCAACTCAACAGCCACATAGTGTATTAAAGCCATCCGTATGCAGTTTTAAGAACAAGCAATTTTTCACGCATGTTTCAAGATTGGTAGATGAAGCTTGTCAATCAATAGAATTGTGTTGTTTGTTTGTGTGTGTGTGTGTGTGTGATGGTGTGTGTGTGTGTGTGTGTGTGATATATATATAGATTTTTTTTTGAGAGAGAGAGAGAGAGAAGATCGATGTAAATTTCGGACACTGATGTAGCCCATGAACTAGAATAACATCAAGGTTAATTTTTCACGGACTCAAATACAATGTACTATACGAAATTTCCACCCGGTAATATAGGCGTGAATTTATTGTCAATAATTTCAAGGAGACAAGAAAAAAAAATGACAAAATGCAGTGGAGTTTGATGGATTTGATACGCATTGTACTGTCAAACGACATTCGCCTGACTTACCAAAATGCCACTGGAGTGACTTTTGAGTATAGCTCAAGAGACGGTTTTTGTGGGCACGCTTAAAGCTGAAGTGCCCTTGACAAGGTAGGTAGATTAACTTTCTTTTCACGGATCAGTTATTCGGGTTACACACCCCAGCTGCTTCCTAAAAGCGGTAATATTTCATTCACTTGTGAATACGTCTTTCAATGCTATACATTTATATCACATCCACAGCAATATCGTCTGCTTCAAATGACACTATCAGGAGGCGTGATGAAAAAAAAATCCCCTCTTTACTCCCCTCTCCTTTTTCTATCTATCTATCTATCTATCTATCCGTCCGTCTATCTATTTATCTATCTATCTATCTATCAATCTATCTCCCTATCTATCTACCTACCTATCTATCTATCTATCTATCTATTTATCTACCTATCTATCTATCCGTCCGTCTATCTATCTATCTATCTATCTACCTATTTATCTATCTATCTACCTATCTATCTACCTATCTATCTATCTACCTATTTATCTATCTATCTACCTATCTTTCTATCTATCTACCTATCTATCTACCTATTTATCTATCTATCTACCTATCTATCTACCTATCTATCTATCTATCTATCTATCTATCTATCTATCTATCTACCTATTTATCTATCTATCTACCTATCTACATATCTATCTACCTATCTATATATCTATCTATCTATCTACCTACCTATATATCTATCTATCTTTCTTCCTCGCTCTTCCTTTACACTCTCCTAACGATGTATAATGAAAATCCAATTATTTGTCTATTACGTGCATTCATGATTATGTGCTTGTAGGTGCAGTTTTGCATACAAATTATATTTTTGTTATACTATTGTTTGTATTTCAATTTGCTTCATGACATTTCACCTTCTTGTACAAATGATTAATTCTACTTTGCAATAATTTTGTATCATTTTGTTATGGAAATACATGAAAATATCTGTGTTCCTTTCGTTTGCCATCTTTGTTCTTTGAGTCATTTTTCCTTACCGTTTGATTCACACAGTCATGTCAGATATCCCACTTGGTGGATTTTTTGTGAACGAAAAAGACCGTGATTTTTGTATAATATCCTGAAATGAAATCGGATCACAAAAAAAAGAGAAGGAAAATGACAAACACACAAATAAACATATATATATATATATATATAGAGAGAGAGGGGGGGGGGGGAGAGAAAAAGTGAGAAAGAAAGAAAAAGAAGAAAGAAAGGGAAGGGGAGCCACATGATAGTACATGTATCATCAAGTACGGTTTGGTAAGTAGGCGTGGTTAGGACCAAGTATGAATATTCATATTGTTCGCTCGTGCTAGCGCGTGACGGAAGTATGCCAGCGCCTGAAAGAACACTACTGGGCTTTGGTGCTATCGCTGAGACGACGAACGTGGTTACTGCTTGCAGGCAAGATTATACACGACAAAGTCCACGCGTCCTGTTTTCCCGAGCAAATACCGGTTTATTTACCCCTTGGCATTAACTGTCGAATGAAATCGAAAATCAAACTGATAGCCACAACAGGATTCAACCCCAACCAAGAATCAGTGTGCCTTTGGTTATGGCAAAGAGATTTGATGTCAGATTAAAGTTCGAAATGATATGAGTTTGTGTGATAGGCAATGGTGTGATACTGCTGGTATAAAGAAAAGAAAAAATAGCGAAGTACAAAGGACGCGTGAGTGGAAAATGTATTTCACAAAGCACTAAGAGAACAACTTATCATAATACAATAAAAATAGTTGGTGTTATGGAGGTATTCAAGTACGAAATTGTAACAATGCAGTGACCGTCCTGACGATAAATGTCCCTTCCAATGGTCCAGTGGTCAAATGGTCACTATACAGTATATCAGCAGCAGCTGGACAGCAGCGAATCAGACGTGAGAATTTATGACCGTGCTAGTCTAACAAATTACAAACCTTCCGTTATTTTGATTATGTTAGAATAATAATTGAATGCAATAAGCTGCCATTTTATAATGATACGTACTTTCCCTCTCTCGCAAATGTTAGTCGTGTCTTCCGCAAATGTATCCGCTTTTTTACAATCATAATTAAACACAAAGAAACAACAATCTCCTGAACTTAGCTGGCTTAAAATAATGATCAGTACACAATAATGGCATCTTAGCTCTGACGTCATGTAATTATAAAATCCGAACATAGATGGCAGCATTGATATTTCGCATCACGTAAACTAGAATCCCCAAAAATTAACCAACGTGTAAGAATGTTTCTATAAAAGTGCATAAAACCAAACTCTGGATTCGCTCATCGTTGGCCTCTTCGCTGTTAGATGCTATACATAACACATTTTGTTTCAAAATCTAGATCTGGCTCTTATCGTGAAAACAAGACATATGGATATGTTTTAAAAAGTTTGAGACAGTTCAAGTACTTTTGCACTCATGACGTATTTTACAAACAGTTTGTAGAAGGATGTTAATTGGAAAAAGGACGCAATATAACAGGCATTTTTATCACCATTATCATCACCAGTCTTAGTGCTCATGCTATCATTAATTTTCATTCATTGGACACACATGCATTTTCTTTTAAAATTATGTTTTGCTCCTTTATTGGTTGGCAAAGGATCAAACAAACAGGTAATAGGAAAACATAGACACACAAACAAATTTCTACGTGGACGCAAGGAAACATCGCTTTCTTACATTTTACAAACGATGCCGATCCAAGTAGAACACGCTGTATATTGAAAGATCTCAGGGAGAAAACAAATAACAAAAACAAATAACTTACTGTAGCAAAAATGCCGCGACCTTGAACTTCATCTTGCGTTTCGACTCTCAATAAGTATTTCGGCTTTCGGCTCTTTGAAATCTATTTTTGCATTCACTTTAGATACAAAATAGCTTAATAAGTCATTCTAAATGACTGCTTGCATCCTCAGGAAGGGTGTTACAAGCAGCGGGTTGCAAATTTTCTTTCTTTCAGGAGAACGTGTAAATAGGGAAACAGTCACCTTTTAATTATCCATCACACGGCGGTGCGGTGTCGACTCCCAGCGGCAATTTACCGGCTGCTTGCGCCTCAAACCGCCGAAGCCTTTGGCTTGACCGCTAGTCGCATGCTGGGTGGACGGACGCTCAGGCGGGCCTTTTGTTCTGGACAAGTCATCACCTCCGCGTTACGGTTGAGAGTTAAACGACAGAAATTATTGCCAACAAAAGAAGAGGGGGATTAACACAAATTCGATTGTCGGAGAAGGGTGGTCGAGCTGTGCCAGAAACCATCTACCATGACGGGGAAAAAAAATAACGCTGAAGTAGAAAACATACACACGCGCAGATACAAACACATCCCCCAGCAAACAGACGACACACAAAGTAAAAACGAAAACAAGGAAATAAGAAACAAACAATGAGGAGATGGGTATAGTTTAGAGTCATTTAGAACTGCCGGAATAAATCGAGGGATGTAGGCCGTATATTTCTTTTTTTTTAAATATGATTATCTTGATTGTACCTAAGTTAGCGTAATCGTGCGAGTAATATCAAAATTTAGTGAGCAACATATATGCTCGAATAAGAATACAGGTACAACTCAATAAATACAATACATACAAAAGTACTACAATGTACCACTCTCCGTCTGCTGCTGCTAAGATAACAGCTGCTAATTTTGCCACTTATACCACTTTATTATACATTGCTAATGCCTCAATAATGATTATACTAATGTTATCATTTCGTACTTAACAACTTTTAGCAGTACTACACCACTACTTCTATTACGACTTCCACGACCACTTCTACCATTTTTTTATCTCATCTATTCCCTCTATTTCGTACCCTCTCTTCCCATCTCTCTCCCCCCCCCCCTCTCTCTCTCATACGATTAATGCGGAGCTTCGGTTTTAGTTATTGTTGCGTTTCCTTATACCATTCCGGGATATACTGTACTCCGTTTAAATTTACGTGTCTCACTATTTTCGAGGGCCTAAGTAATACAAGCTTTGCATTTGGTTTACGTTTCACCACTTTGGATCTTAAGACTACTACCATTTGTTGCAAGTGATGCATTTTGTTTCGATTATTTTTGTACATCAAAATAGGCAAGATCTTATTGTATAATAATAGTAATATACAATATAACTCAGTTATGAATGTTTCTTGCTTTTGTGAACACAAAGTGGAAATAAATTCAAATCAATTAAATCTTATTAACCACCTCCACTGTGACCATTTCATCTTTTATTTCCAAGCAATATATATTCATATTACAAACGTCAAAATAATCGTATTCCATGTAACATTCCACGTATCATAAAAGAAACAAATATTGCTTCCTTAAAGACTGAAAAGGAAAATGTCGGTAGGGTAATGTTGTATAATAACCATGGTTTGATTTGATTTAATCACAAAATGCATATACATTCATTATTCACAAAATATGTACATAGTTTGTACATGAAATATGTTATTATACATTTTGTGTGGATCGTCATAAGCTATGAAAAGCTTGACTGGGACGTCCAGTAAGGATAACCTTACACATAATTATGTGCATAAACACCATTCACACACAAAAATTATATATACATACATATATATATTATATATATATATATATATATATATATATATATATATATATATATACATATATATTACATACATATATTATGCATGTTCAATGGAAACATTGACACGGAAAGACTCGTTTCGGTATATGTACAAGATGACAAAATATAATAAACCTGTGAACCTGGGAGTGCAGGCAAGAACCGTGCAACTGGTATTGCTTAAACATATTTGGAAAGAAGGACATTCTTTCGGTTACTACAGCAATTTCTTCTTTGATAATTCTGCTACTGCATTTCTTATGAAGTCCGCTTTTTCTGTAACTTCTGTTAATACAATTGTTATTAGCGTGGCTATTCCTATATACATCAATACTACTGCTGGATTTAGTATTTTGCCGATATGTGTTTTATCTCTATTTGTTAATTTTCGTTTCGCTCATTCTAATGTATATATGCTTATGATATAATTTCTGATTTATTCTGTGTTATGTTTTGTTGGAAGAAAAATGAGAATGAAAAATAAATGAATTGAATTGAATTGAGTTGAATTGAATTGAACTATTACTATTATTATTCTGTTACTATGATTATTAAGATTGCTCTTACTATTTTCATTTTCATAACTATTACTATTGCTATTACTATTGCTTTTACTTTTAATATTTATAACTCCTATGAGTAACGCCAGCCCTATATCTGTTGCTTTCAATATCTCGTCTATATATCAATTTTTACTATTATCGGCCAAACTGCTTGTATTACTGTAACTGTTGCTCTCTCAAAAGCATTCTGTGGTTGTACGTTTCTATTTTTAAATTTACTATTTATTCAACGTATTTCACAAAAAGAGAATGACAAAAAAAAAAACAAAAAAAAAACCACACAATTCTTTTGTCGTTAATAATGATAAGCAGTATGTGTGATTTTCCCCCCTCGTTAATCCTCCTACCTGTTGGATACAAAACCAATTCTTAAATCGTTAACACATTTAAGAATATAAAATTTGTACTTCTCTTCCACATCGACACTTTTTGATGACAAAATGATAAAAGTACTTCAAATTCAACTATATCTCTCATCCTGCTGCTATATTCCTCTGCTACTCCTGATACTACTGCACAAATCCATACTCCAAATTGGAGGACTCGAGTTCGATTCCTGCCCAGTGTCTACATCCTTGGACAAAATGTTTTTACCCACCACATCCCTCTCAATCCAGGTGTATAAATGAGTACCTTGCAACGCTCGGGTAATAATGATATGATAGCAGAGTCCTCTGGTAGAGCAGTGACGACACTGAAGACACTATACCCCGGATAAAGAAGACGTTGTTACTACGTATTATCATTATTATTACGTATTTCTTCAGCTTCCAGTTCGTTGCTATACTGTTTCTACCACCATTATACCATAATACCACTATTACTACGACTGATATCACTGCCTGATAATACCATGAATATGATGGAGTGTAGCATGAATAGAGTATTTGTGATTAATATTATATTGATATGGTGTCCGAGAGAATAATATTAACTGTGAGAACGTTCTGGGCATTAATCTTCTTTCGTCGGAGTAACCATGGTAACAGAACAATTTGGCAGAAAACAAAGTTACAAAGGTAAGCTAGAAGGTTTATCTCAGCGTATCACTGATCTCTATGTCATCACGTTTATCGAAAATGCATAGATTTTAATCAAGCCCGGTCAATAACTTTGGTGCAGCTCCCATCCATGTCGCTCCGTTGGTACGTCATAAATGCTGAGCTCAAATTATTAACGTTGTTGCGCGATGAGAACGTCTCTTTTGACGTATCCAGGCACACGTGCACATACAAGTAGTTTAGATATAAGATTTCCCTTCCTCATTATATCAACCCGTCAGCGCGATCGGTTAAGTTTTGCTTTGTTTTTCCTTTTCTTTTCTTTCTCATCAAGTAGAGCAATTTGACGTAACCACGTTAGCGATCGTTTGAGGATTTAATGTTTATGTGAACTCGGCATTTGGCATGCGACGCGGGGTGCGCGCGCGCGAGCGCTCTGTAATCAAATATCGTGACTGGCAGGCGTGGAGAGATGGATGCAACGTAAAGCACGTGCACTAACCCAGCCCTGACATTCAATCTTTTTTTTTTTATCTTCTTCCTGCTCCTCCTTATTTCGCCACATCAGTTTAACACCGCGCGGACACGCATAGCTTTTATACTCAGCTCATTAACACAGGGCCGCAGCCGGGTCACTAAACTACGTGAGGAAGTGCAACGTTTTGTTTTATTATTTTACCCTCTTTACATTTACATTCGCATTCGAGGTGCTTTGTTCTACCGTTCCCTTTGACTATCGTGCCACCCGATGCAGTCTCGACACAACAAGAATAATGCTTTTTGTGTCTTTCAGCCAAATCGAGACAACTACAATCTATTATGAGTCATCTTTATTTACATTAGTTCCCTGCCTACCCAAACTGATTATCCTTTCATTTTTTTTTTCGTCAGCACTTCGTAGTTGTTATTTTTTTTTTCAGTATATCCGTCAAATTCTCATCTCTCTCTGCCTTTTCTCTTTTTTTATTGCTTTATTCTGTGACAAGATTTTGATATTTTTGTCTTTATTTTCACTTTTTTGTTGTTTTTTATTCTTCTATTTCATATAACATCTTTTCCTAATGTCATCACAAATACGTGGTAGATATACCTGACAAAGCCGAGCGTATATCTACAATCTAGCGTATTCCGTTTCCCTGGACAGCTTTCCCGGTTCGATTAAAATTTCAAGTGTGTCGATGATGCTACTATAAAGGCCTTTAGACAAGGCTCGACACTAACGGTGGCCTGGTGGGCCACCAAAATTTTTTGAAAAGTATGTCAATAAATTCGTAACTTTTTGCACCAGAAATGTTGAGGTTTGTTTATGAGTAGATCTGTCTAGCTTCCAATTCTTACTATGATAAATCTTAAATATTTGACTCATTAAAAAAAAAAAAGGACTTTCAATGTTTTTTATTGCTTTTCTTTTCGGGCCACCAAATTTTTTCTCTTGGGTCACTAAAAATTTGAAATTGAGGCTTTAGGTGGTCTCATCGTCCACCAAAGTTAGTGTGGAGCCCTGCTTTAGATATCATGTCCTAACTCTGCAGTATTCATATTTATGTCGTCAGTTTTACTTTACCATTTCTTGTATTCTCTCTCTTTCAGGAATTTGTTATTTAAGATATATGCGATGTACTGACAACACTGTATTTGTCAGTGTCTTTTATTTTCTAAATTGTAATTTGTATTTTTTTTAATATTCGAAAACCAGGCCCGTAGCCAGGGGGGGGGGGGGGGGGGGTGCGTCGGGTGCGTACGCACCCCCCCCCCCCAAATTCTGGAAGGTCCACTATTTCATAATAACGGTTTTTAGCAATTCTCAAGATAACAATCCAAATAAATATAAAGACACATTATATGCTACGTAAATGTGGAAGAGTACGTTTAACAATGTTAGAAATAATTGTACGAAACCCTTTTGTTGTATGAACCATCGGATCGTCCCCATGCATACAAACACAAATGTTATATATCAATTTGTGCGAGCTATTATTATATTGGCACTGCATGCCATGGCCCTTGGCGCGTGTGACCGGTGGTTTTTTTTTTCCACTGGCCGCCCGAGTACGTGCGATTCGTGGATGACATTTACTTATCCATTACAACTTTGACGTTGATAACGAGAGGGTGGTGAAATTGTTCGCCAGAAAGCATCCCATCAGAAGACTGGAACTTCAAACAATGCTTAAAGACTAGAAAAAGACTCAGCGAAGATCACACTGCACAAGTGCACATTCAAAGGACCGGCAAATGCTCCCCTCTAACTCCTGTTATGTAATCATCATTTTCTATTTTGGATGATTACTTGCCTGTCTCAATATATTGTTGATTATTTGTTATACATTTTCTCATGTTGTGACAGTTCGATTGGTTCTCATTTTGAAGTGAGCCAAAACCTAAGAACATTCTCACTTATAATTTCCAAAGAGTATTATGCAGGCACCCAAACTCAATTTAGTTGTATTTCATTTAAATGTAATGGGTAAGAGGGTATGAGAGAGAATGCTGAGCTATGAAGTAAAATGGTAAAGTAAAAAGTTTGTCAGATAGTATTACAAAAGCCTGAATATTGCAAGAGCTCCGGAGTAAAAACAGTCAGTGAAAAACCCTATGTATGATAGCATTGTGAGAGCGTTAGACTGCATTGTGACCCATCGTTATTTAATTTACATTCTTTATTGATATATTTTCATAAATATCTCAGGTAATGAGTCGGATTGGATTAAAATTCTCATTTACAGCTTTGTAGAAGTCTGAGTCAACAGTATCACACAGTACTTCAAGACATATTAGTACAAACGATTTCTTGAGCCTGCACCGTTTCAGGCTCTGTTCTGGATACGGCGGTAGAAACTCATTCTTTTTTGTTGTTTATTTTATCATTATTTACTAATCTCTTTTCTAACTTACAGGTAGCGGATTTCTTTGCAGGCCAAATTCGGAAATGTAGTGTTGATTAATACTTATATATTTTCTCATGTTGTGACAGTTCTATCGGTTCTCATTTTAAAGTGAGCCAAAACCGAAGAACATTTTCACTTATAATTTCCAAAGAGTATTATGCAGGCACGCAAACTCATTTTAGTTGTATTTCATTTAAATGTAATGGGTAAGAGGGTATGAGAGAGAATGGAAAGTGCTGAGCTATGAAGTAAAATGGTAAAGTAAAAAGTTTGTCAGATAGTATTACAAAAGAAACTCATTCTTTTTTGTTTATTTTATCATTATTTACTTATCTCTCTTCTAACTTAAAGGTAGTGGATCTCTTTGCAGCCCAAATTCGAAAATGCCTACAGACAGCTAGTAACCAAATATGCTACTATAATTAAATAAATAAGAAATAACCATTCCAGTATGTATCTTAGTGTGCACAGTAAGACAGATCAAATCAAATAGGAAAACATCTGAGCACTAAGCCTGAGGTCTGAATTTGCACTCAACTTCTTCCAATGGCTAACGGATGTTTAATTTTTGAATTTCACTGATCTCCAAATTTCACAAGGAAAACCTTCTTAGCATGATGGTTAATATGACATTTGACTGATATTGGAGATGTTTGCGAATCGGATCTACTACCTTTAATATTATTAAATCTAAAATGATTATTTGAAAGTTCGGAAATGCTGGAAATATCCTACCACAAGGAGGCAAAATATAAATGGTTCACATTTACAATTCATTTTGTTTAAAAAATTTTCTTATTTATTTTCGTTTTTGACAAACTCGCATAGCAACGGCTGATATACTGTATAGTAAAGTGAATGTTTCATCTTCCAAACAGCATCCAATGGGATGGAAAACTCCAACTGAAAGGTGGACACCGTGACCATACTCGCTAAAGAAAACGCGTAATAGGGGTCGTTTTTTCTCACGGATTAGATGGAAAGTGTGATGTACGAGCGTATGTAATCAAAGGGTATCAAAAAGGCCGAAATTTGGGAAAATGGTATATTGTTCAATCATGATGAAGTACTTCTTTAGGGTGCAGGAAACATTTAAGGAATACTTGTTTTTAAGGCCCGAAAAAATCATATGATCATTACTCGTTAAGGGGCCATTTTGAAAGTCCATGTATGAGCATGGTGTCCACCTTTTAATTGTCGCTACCCCTCCCGGGACAGTATCAAAGGACCGTTTTGTTAATTAACGCAATCCCCCCTTCCTTTAAAAATCCTGGCTTCAGGCCTGCTAACGCGGGTATACAATAGAAAAAATAAAAGTTAAAACAACACCCGGAAAGTCACTATCCTCAATTTTGCGGCGCGCTACGCGCCCAGAGTCTACGCGCCCAGAGTCTCGAACACAATTAAACTTTGCAACTTCCTGGCAAAATGAGTTTTTACTATTTCCCAGATGAAATACCGTTAACGCGATTGCATACAACAGACAAAAATACAAATTTCCTCGAGACTTTAAAACGTCATTAAAACAGTCAAAATTCACAATTTGCGGCGCGCTTCGGGCGCAAATTCTTATACAACTTTTGTAGTTCGGTCGTCTAAAGAATATATATATATATATATATATATATATATATATATACATCTTGGAATTTTCCACGTGTTGGACTTCGAATGTTGTAATTATGAGAAGAAAGAGTCTCAAGTACGCCATGGATCCAACGATTACAAAAATTTTTTTGTAATCGTTGGATCCATGGCGTACTTGAGACTCTTTCTTTATATATATATATATATATATATATATATATACATATATATATAATTGTGTGTGTGTGTGTGTGTCATCATTGGTATTGGTACCGAAGGTCCGTTTTTTTAGTGACCGCACCCCCCCTTGAAAAATCCTGGCTACGGGCCTGAAAACAGCTATTGTTTTTTTTTTGTTACACATGAATTCATTTTTGATGATATTTAGTATATATTACGTCTCAAGTGACCCGCGTCTTGCAAGCGATGCTTTTCACTGGGCCACTTTTTCCCCATTCAAATATTATTTCCTTTTGTAAATTTTCCAAATGTAGGCCTACTTTGATATTTTGGTTATTTAATGAAATTTTATGTATTGTTTATTATACTTCATGACACTGTTATCATGTATTTTCTGGAAAATGATAGAATGATGATAATAATAATAATAATGTATACTTTTTATTTTGTAACGGTTTTTTGTGAACAAATGGAAATTAATCTCAATTTATTGAGCTGAACATATACAAGAAGTGCAATGATAATGGCGATTATGAAGATTTTTGTTACTACTAAAGCTACTACTATTACTGGATGATGTATACAAAGACATATGGTGCCTAGAAAATATAAGGATTTGCAGAACAGTTCTTAATGTGTTTCCTAAAACACTAATATATAAAATTTTCTCAAAGTGGGTATTAAACAATGAAATGCAACTCAAATATAAACTTTTGCTTTTCTGAGACGCAAATTTCTAAGGAAATTTGAAGGTCTGGAGAGGGGCTGACGATCCTTAATGTCTTTATTATCCTCATCATTTCCACTCGTAATATCTCAGCTGGTTAATCATGACCAGGGCACACTTCACTGTTTACCGAAACACTGCATATGGACGTCGACATGTTTTCAAGTCGGGGAACGCGAAAAAAAAAAAAAAAGGCAAAGAAAGACGAATATATCATTGCGTGTCGAACTCCAAGCGCAATTTATGGTATTTTCAAGCTGAGAGATTGGAATACAAAGACAATGAACTTTGTAAGAAGAAGAAGGAAAAAAAAAAGGAGATAAACATTGAGGATAAAAAGAACAAATCCTATCCAAAGAGCGGGTCCCGATAGAGTTCGTGCATCGTGCAATGGATGTCAGTGCTACCACCTATCAGTTATATATCATATGTGTTTGTGTATAGTCTTGCGCAAGTCAATTCAGCCAAAATTCTGATGGGTCGACTTTATTAAAGTAATTAATTACATCGACATATAATATATATGTTATTGTGTGCAAATACTGATGAGGTAGAATTGAAAAGTCATTGATATGTGATGGTTAATATATATATATATATATATTTCATTATCTGCTTTTTTTTCTGTTCAGTCAAAAAAGTGACATTGATAAGGCTAGCATACTTTGGTTCTCAAAAAGCAAGAAACTCTACAAGTCTCGCATTTTTTTTCCTTGCGTGAACTTGTCCACTTGTCCGCTCTCTCGTTCCACTACATCTCTCCCAACAAATTTTCGCATCTCCATGCCAACGGGAGTTAAGCGGGGGAATCGCAAAATCCCGCTTTGGACGCGAGTACCTCCCCGCGGCGTGCGAAATTCAGTACCATTACGCACCTGTGGCGGTTTTTAATGTGTTTGCCTTCCACTACGTTAATGGCTACCTCAACTCTTGGTTCGAACTTTATGACCGAAATCGTACTTTATCTATCTTCTGTAGACGTATTCTGCTCACATTTTCGCCGTGATGTATATTCGGAAATCTATGTATTGAATGAATCATCTATATTGGATGACTTGATTTCGGTCGTTTTTTTGGTCGGTGCGAGTTGAAATTCATCGACCATTAAGAACTGTGATAAATTGCCCTGTCATACAGATCACTGCGTTACTCTATTTTGGCGATTTACTGCAATGACTCCAAAGTATTGTATCAAACTATCAAATCTCTTAATATTGGTAGACTCCTTTCTTTCTATCTTAATGCTATTGTTTATCAGTATCAATCTTGAACTAAGGAGGTTTGAAATTCTGAACTAAGTGCCATTTCGTCAATGTTATTCAATGCATAATACATGTATCATTGAAATAGCTTTGTTTGATTTGATCAACATTGTTTGATTTGATCAAAATAGTTGCATTCTACTTCTATTCAAGAAGACTTAGGGCCATCATCACGTTACAGCAAGTTTAGTGTCGTCAAGACGCTGATATTGCAAAGCTAGGTGTCGAATTCATGACAATGAATTGTGTACGATCTTAGGTTGTGGATGAACACTTCTGCCAAGTAAGTTCAGTTTAGTTCAGTTTTATTTCTGCATTCTTTTATCAGTACAATATAATGCTGAAAAATTATATAAATGTACAAAGTTGATAAACATGCTGTTAACATGTACAATAAAACATGAATTAAATCAATAAAGTAATGTCCCATCGAATTTACACGAGAAGAAGAAGCACTCATATAGTGACGTTTTCAGAAAATAATTGAAAAGCAAGGTTTCATTTTCACGGGGAAAGGTTTACTACATGACATGTAGAAAGATGACCAGATGACGTTTCGACATGAAATATGGTGAACATTAAACAAACATAAACCATTACGTATATTTAAAAATAATCTTGCTACCACCTGAGTGGACAGCAGTCATGCAGAAGGCTTGTGTTGAAGTGAGGTGTGAGGTGGGAAGCACATTGTAACAATTATCACAACATGGCCGCAGACTTATTGTTTGTAGGGTAAGCGAGGACATGGGCAACTGGTATCAACTATTCATTTACTTATTGGAAGAATAGTGGGCTATGTGAAGACAACTGATAACAAAATTATATATAATTATAAAGAATCAATCTTAACAAAATCCACGCCACGTTTATTTACTGCCATTGACATTCACCCGGTTTGAATATGAACAAGTAATTCAGAACATTTTCGATATTGATCAACCTGTTAAGGATCTAATCACTCTGGAAAGATTTCAGTCACCTATATTGTGAGATCTAATCATAAAAGAAATACTTTAAGAAGTCGTATAAATTAGGTTTTTATCAACTGCCGCTATATAGTTGGTGATTAACATACCGAAATGAAGCGAGAACTCCATACACTTGCGTCACTCTCTATAATAAGATACAAATTTTGTTGCTCCATTTTGCAATAATGATTTTTTGTTATGTATCATCTTCATTATTGTGAATGCTATCCATTTAGTTTAACTCCTTCAGATTTTTTGTTGTTGTTGCCATACACAGAAATCAAGAGCTTATAATTATTTGATGTAAAGTCAATATTAAATAAGGATAAAATCCATGCAATAACAAACTAAAAATGTTTTTGAGGTTTGAAGTCAACAGACGTGTTATCAGGTATAATATTATCTGTCAACAAGTATTGTGTGAAAGCAAAGAAAATGATAATGGAAAAGAGTTACAGGATCTTACAATATGTTGTACAAAGATTTAGTTGAAAAAGAATATTAAGAAAGGGAGAGCCTTCAAACAGCGATTAACGGTGTAATTATCGAATGTAAAACAACCCCTAATGAAACAAAGCGGAAACTAAATATATCTAATATGGGCAGATTTTGTCACTTTTGAATAGATATGACAGAAAAAAGAAAAAGAAAATATAATAACCAGTAGATCCTTGGGTTTAACTCGATGTCATCATGAATCTTCGTCGATTGTCAGATTATTTGTCATTAACGATTTGCTGAGTATTGTGCGTGAGAGGGCGGCGAGGAGGAGGTTTGACAGTTATTGCTCAAACTGTCATCACCATCTGACGCGCGCTACACGTTCACTCTCAACACTGAGTGCACGAGGAGGCAGGCATTGATGCCCATAAAAATCGACGGCATGTTTGCCCAATCTCGGCCCGTCGCCGGTTAAGTTCAGCAGCGTATAAAAACGCGCGCGCGAGCGCCGGCGGGGGAGGTTGCCGTTGTTGCCGATTTAGCTCGGTGAAGGAAGAAGCATCGATTTTCTTTTAAAGGTGAAAACTTTCAGTCATCTTGGTAGTTTTAAGAGGTCTAAAAACAAAACTCGGCTCGGGACGAGGCGTAGAATCTTAGAGTGTATGTTTTTTTTTTTTTAAGGCATTCTCCTTGAGTAAATATCACAATAATAGTGATATGCCAGTGAACGAAATAAAAAAAATCAAAGGAAGAACATTACTTCATCAGCAATCTTTGAGTCATTTTTGCATTTTTTGGATTGAAAAAGTTTGTAGCATGTGTAAGTCAGTTATTCGCCTAGGAGTTTCACCAGTCCACTTGTCAAGAAAAGTGTGAATATTCGAGGAGCAACTTTCAACAATTATATATACAGTATTACATTAGATATATATATATATATATATATATATATATATATATATATATATATAAAGACGATGAAGACAAACAAGTTGACATAATGCATTAGAATCCAACTTCATTTATTTGTAAACCAAATTTTCGACCCTTGCACGGATCTTCCTCAGGGTAACAGTGATATTTGTATTTGAAGCTCAGCTTCAAATACAAATATCACTGTTACCCTGAGGAAGATCCGTGCAAGGGTCGAAAATTTGGTTTACAAATAAATGAAGTTGGATTCTAATGCATTATGTCAACTTGTTTGTCTTCATCGTCTTCATGCTCTTATTCCAACACGCGGATGATAATACCATTATATATATATATATATATATATATATATATATATATATATATATATGTATATATATATATATGTATATATATATATATATATATATATATATATATATATATATATATTTATTTATTTATTTATATAAAATCGTTTAAAGAGAGGAAGAGGATATGGACAATGGACTTATATTTGGACTTATAAGCGTAACTTGACAAATTCGGTGTATTCTTATCATTTCTTAACACTGCTTAAGGAGTTCCATTGACCGTGTAGTGTATTTGTATTCACTTGAGTTCCGAGCAAATATTCATTTATATAGGCCTCTAGTTCATTATATCTCACATTGGTAAGCAAACTCATCACCATTATTATTATCTTTGTCATTATCATTATTTACATGCATATTGTACAGATACATCATAGATATATATATATATATATATATATATATATATATATATATATATATAATATATATTGCAGATGTAGTGAAAAATAGTAAGACTGAAAGATACAAGTTATCTCATGTATAAATGACCTATGTAATATTGTAATTGTATGTGTGTGTGCGTGTGTGTGTGTGTATTATGTAGTGCTTTATGTGCACTTGTATTTCATTCGCCACTGAGTGACGAAGATTCGTCGAAGATGATGATATCTCGGCTCCAACCGCGCCATCATCCAGCTTCCATCCACATCACGCAGCAAGAAGCGATGGGAAGCCGGCAAGCTGTGGTTCGCTCTATAGGTCTCTCGACCCGACCGGTCCCCGATAATCAATGACTGTTTGAGCACACATCGCTGCAGCGGGGGCGCATCGACTGGAACCTCTATATCCCACCCCCCCCCTCTCTCTCTCTCTCTTTAAAGAGAAACAGCAATACCACTGACTTCATTAAGACATTTTACTTGATTTATGCCTTGATATATGACTCACTTCAGGCTGACATTGGCCCCAATTGGCTTCCCTCTCCATTCTATATGATATGCATTTTGTTTTACTTCCTCCCTGGAAGTGTTATTGCAGCCCGGGCTCTGCTAAGTAAATTCAAGTTGTCGTCGATGCACCTGGGAGTGCAAATTAAAAAACACTGACTACTCCTTGGCACAAAGGTTTTTGCTCCTGCAATAAATACAGTCAGCTTTCTTTTGTCTTTTAGCTTGTTTAGCAAAGGACATTTAGGAGATTTTGAGAGTAACTATGCGCTTGATATTATGTCTTAAAGTTTGTGTGCACGAGTGGAAAGATATGAATGACATGGATCAATCATTCGTTTCTGATATATTTTGTTATGCTTTCCTTTTCAATCCCTGACAATAATATCTTCTTTGTCATGCTTCCTTCCTCCTGTTTTGTGTTTTAATCTGCATGACTCTACCTCCCTCCTCTCTCTTTCTTTATATATATATATATATATATATATATATATATATATATATATATATATATATATATATATATAGTTGAGACAATGTAGATAACAAAAGATGTCGCATGAAACCGGCAGAGTTGTGAAGCTTTCGACCGTGGTCTTCCTCAGCTTTAATATCTGTTTGTGAAACGAATTATATGTTTTTGAGAATAGCAATTCTGGAGTCATAAACACAATATATCAAATATAAGTTGAGCATGAGTTAATAGTTACATGGCATACTTGGCAATATTTTTTGGCACTTTGCAACACATTCAACAATGTGTAACTGTAAATAAGTATATAGTGAGTATAATTATGTAGCATACAAACATATCATACAATAACAATTATCAAACATATATCGTAAATAAACTAAATAAAATAATTACCTGCTAAGCAGATGTTTGACTTGCCTGGATGTCTTGTGGCTGTCTAGTGGCGGGATGTGAGTGATCATGTGATGTTGGGGGAAGGTTTGTGTGCGGTGGTGCATGTCGGGCAGGAGTGGGGTAGTATAATGGGGTAGTATATATATATATATATATATATATATATATATATATATATATATATATAAAGAGATGCTTGGTGGTACAAAACTTCAAAATTGCGTTAAATTGAATTGAATGGTTTGCTCGTTTTGTATATATTGTTATGTTCGCGTTTCTTGTTTCTTGTTTCTTGTTTCTACTCCGAAGAGTGCACGTCGAAAACGTTCAGTAGGGTTGTTTAACGCAATATATATATCTGTCGTCTACATATCTATTCATCTAGCCACCTACTCATCTGTCTATACTATCTATCTAACTATCTATCTATATTTATGTTAACAGGGCTCTTTTTGAAAGCAGGCCTTTTGGCTCTGAAAAGACTACCCTGTTTTTAAAGAAGACTGAATAAATAGATATATCTATCTAATCTATCTATCCATTTATCTATCTATCTATCTATCTATCTATCTATCTATCTATCTATCTTTCTTTCTATCTCTCTATCTATCTATCTATCTTTCTTTCTTTCTATCTATCTATCTATCTATCTATCTATCTATCTATCTATCTATCTATCTATCTATCTATTTATCTATCTAATCTATCCATCTATCTATCGAGCTATCCCCCTGCCTATCTATTGATTTCCCTATCTATCTATGCATCTGTCTATCCATCTAACTATCTATCTGTCTATTCTTCTCTCTTTGTTTTCATACCCAGCTTTGTTTCAATTTATTTGCACCCCTTTATTCCGGCCGTTCTTATGCATCTTCTTCTTATATTCCTTTTTGAAGGTATACCCTGATCTTAGGTTTGTTTCAGCAGCATTCAAGTTGACGGTATAGGTCACATACAAGAGGACTCCCACACACGTTCAACCAGAGAAGACAATCATCAGGATTACAAAACAGAATCATCTTAATTATAATGTTGGTGATAATAGGGACCATTGCATTCCCATATTTACAACTATGATAATAGCAATAATACACTCTCTTCATTTTTTACTTTTTTGTGAGGGGGGGGTGGGATGGGAAGGGGTAGGAGAAAAATAATTTTTAGAAGAATGGTGGAAAGTCATATTGATCAATCTTTGGTAAACTTATTTATTCATGAACTCTTGGCAACATTCTTCAATTTATGCTATATTTTTATCAAATAAATGATAAAATCAAAGAAAGATGGGAGCAATTTTTCGTTTCTCTCCTTCTCCCTACCTCCCCCTCTCCCCCTCCTTCCCATTCTCCCTCTCTCCCTCTCTCTTCATCTCTCTTCCACTCTTTCATGTCTGTTGATAGTGCAGTCTCTCTTATCATACTTCACTGAGTTAGTGTAAAGACGATATTGTATACCCATGATATAGTTCAGTCGTGGATAACACTTTAACATGACTGGGTGTCGGAAATTATTTTGATTGTTAAATTATAGCCGTAAAAGGTGTCAGTTATACCAGTGCGCACGCGTTCCCCCAAGGGGATCACTTAGTGCAGGGGGCTGTGAATTATGAACTCTTCGAGGCATGCAATGTGGAGCAAAAATATGGCGTAGTTGCAAAGCGATGTGTGCTACAGGAAAAATCACCTTGAAAGGTAATAGACTGTATATAAAAAAGAGAGGCATGATATTCTTGCACGACAATAACTTCACATGACTCTTGGCCAAACATTATCGTTTAATCGGGATTTAATCCGGAGAAGGATTGTGCGGAAGCAGTCGAGCTTTAACGGGGAGCGTGCGCGACCCGCTGCCCGACGCGACCGACCGACGTTCAGCTGCCAGCGGGGACGGCCGGCGGGGGTGGAGCGCATGGAAGGTGGAACCCCGCTGGGTTTACGCGTACGTCATATGGTGTTAGGCGCGCGCCGGTGTTTACGCCGAACGTCCGATTGTCCTTTCCGAACGATATTAGCTCCACCTCCTCCGTAGGATCTTTGATAGTATTAACTTACATTCACGCAGAACCATTCATTCAATGGCATCTCCAATCTACGAAAGAAAAAACACAATATCCTTCTACTACTAATAACCACTTGACCAAGTTTCATCGAGACGCACTAAAGTTATTATTTCATTGAATAATAATTTCAAAAGGCACTCCCCTCAATGCTGCAGGGGTTAGAAGTAAAAGAGCTACTTCTCCATTCATTTGCAAACGGCACACACATACACACATACACACTCACACACACACACACACACACACACACACACACACACACATGATGATATAAACAGGGTGATGTGCAGATTGACAAGCTCGAGATTCGCATCATCACAGGGTCAGAAAGTAATGATAATATAGTGATGATGATGATAATAAAGATGATAATAATCACAATGAAAATTAAAACAAACATTACATTAGTGATGATAATGTATGATTTTGATGAAAACGTTAACAATGAAAATTAAAAATATAACCATGATAATGATAATAATTGTAATGGCGATAATTATAACAATGATATAGATAATAGTAAATGATAATAATGATGATAATAATGATGATGATGATGATGATGATGATGATGATACGATAATACAAATCGTTGTAATGATAATCTTACTTATCCAGGGCAGTCTCCTCAAGTCAGAACAGCTAATCCATGAGGATACTGCTCTCATGATTGTCCTGCCATATTGTCCAACGTTGCCATATACCCACTTAATTAAATTTGGCCGAGAGGGATAGTTATAACTTCGTGTGTAAAATCACCATCCAAAGACATATATGCACTTGGTAGGATTCAAACACATATTTAAAGGATACCTCCGGATGATTTTTAGACTTTTACATAAATATGGACAACTGTAAATTGGTTACAATGGGTGCAGAGTTTAAGAATTTGTAGTGATTGGGATGAGGAATAGGAGTGTTTTCAACATTTATAACAAATCGCAATGAACAAGGATGATGACATGGCAGCCTCACAACAAGAATGCATGAGTAGCTAGGGGCTCAAGAAGCAGAACAAAAGAAGGAGCATGCACAAATTCTACACAGGTGAAATTGTTAAGAACGTGGTATTGTAATGGAATTACATTGCTACATTTTATGAATAATATGTGAGGCTCTATGTCATCACCCTTGTTCAGTGTAATTTGTTTTGGTTTTCAGAGTATCGATTTTTCTGCTGAAGAGCCACAACAAATTCCACAAATCTATACATGAAGCTGTTGATTTATGTACTACAGAATGTGAAATTATGAAAATCGTCTGGATTGCCCCTTTAATCTCCATTTGAAAGTCAAGAGTTGCACTCACTGGTATATCGAAGAACAAGAGCAAAATAATCGGGTGATGGAACACTTTCATTTTCATGGTTTCTGTTTGGTTTTTTTTTCTTCCTCAAATTCATATTTTACCATGATCGCATGTTAATGTGCGCTGACAACAAATTTATAGCATTCCCATGTCTTGCACAAAATAAATTGTATTATGATTGGTCACTTCGGACCTTGAGTGATTACGTCACATACAGTTACAGTGCGTTGCCTCGTGTATCCTAAGATAGCCTTGAATTACTTACATTTTTTTACGGAGCGATATTTAAAGGACAAGTTCACCTTCATAAACATAAGGATTGAGAGAATGCAGCAATATTAGTAGAACACATCACTGAAAGTTTGAGGAAAATTGGACAATCGATGCAAAAGTTATGAATTTTTAAAATTTTTGTGTTGGAACCGCTAGGTGAGGAGACTACTAAGGCTCGTGATGTCATATGAGTGCAACAGTATAAAGAAAGTATAAAGAAAATTCAACATATTTTCACTTTTTTTCGCATAATAAAAGAGCACTTGACTTGCCTCTTTCTAAAGGTAATGGGAATAATATTACCCATCGGATACGTCAGTAACGAGTCACGGGAATGCGTACTTTTTTCAAAAGATGAAATTTTGTGAAATTCTCTTTATATTTTCCTTACATTGTTGTACGCATGTGACATCATACACTGCAGTAGTCTTCTCATCCAGCGGTGACTGCACAAAAACTTCAAAAATTCATAACTTTTGAACGGATTGTCCG
This sequence comes from Diadema setosum, assembly GCA_033980235.1. Taxonomy (NCBI): domain Eukaryota; kingdom Metazoa; phylum Echinodermata; class Echinoidea; order Diadematoida; family Diadematidae; genus Diadema; species Diadema setosum. Next base: position 30,404,876 of record CM067069.1, on the reverse strand, counting down.
ATCTTCCTCAAACTTTCAATGATGTGTTCTACTAATATTGCTACATTCTCTCAGTCCTTATGTTAATGAAGGTGAACTTGTCCTTTAAGTTCTTAAACATCAGATGAAGGAGAAGAAGAATATGGAATGCTGTTTCACGGCGACCTCATTCATATCAGATGGACTGGTCATGACCATTATTAGACAGTACTGCCCTACTCTGGCAAAAGGAAGCAAGTGACATACCATCCGAATCTGAGTTATTGATGTTTTCATAATGAGCTCTTCTTCCAGGCCAAATTTCATGCAGAAACATTCATCCTATCTAAGAGATAAGTTAGATTAGACATCATGATAGTCCATTGACGTCAGTGTAAATGACAGACACATTTTGCTCTTTTACGAGAAATGTCACTTTTGTCACTTGCTTCCTTTTGCCAAAGTAGGGCAGAGTAGTTACTATAAGCTTTTACTCCTGTTTTTTTTTTTAAATGATCATTTACATACCAAGCACGAAAAATAAAGAGACAAACCGAAGTGTAATTAGCATCATGTACTCTACAACATGGCAAATACTTTTGTTGAAAAGCTATATTATTAGAAAAAGAATAAGATTGAATAGATTGAGAGTTTTCTTCCCGTTTTGTCCTTTCAGAATATTTTTTTTTATTTTGTTATTCAAAGAATAATTCCGTGATGAGTAATAACTAATCCATCCCATATACATGCAACACAATTTGTAGCCATAATCATGTTGTCGATTAAGAATTTAAAATGGACAAACTACAAGGATATGTATTATTTCGGAACTGTTACTACCATCTCGCATTGTGTCGGCGAATACGCTTTGAAAAATACAGCGCCCTCTACGAGGAGAAACCATCCCTGATGCTCCTAATTATTTTTTCCCCCTAATGATGCCAAATTCCAGGTGCATGTTCTTATGGTATAACGTGTGCACCTTGACTTTACCACGGATGCACCATGAAACCAAAGGTACAAAATGAAGTACTTTTTCTGCAAAGTAAACAGACTTTGCAATACCCGTATTATGATTTTCTCAAACAGCTCAGATAAGCTCGGTGGCAGCCAGTCCGGAAAGCGAGAATCACGAAATGAACAGATCCATGCGTGCTTCAGATGGTGTACATTCTATCGCAATGCCATCAACATTATAGTCAGACTTGTATACAACATGCAGACATGTATAACGTGTATATCTCTCTATACACCGGCGCCTTTTGACTGTATATTATGGAAACCTTTACAGTACTTCACGAATATCCCCGAGAGTTTGTTATTTCTTTTTCGTTTCCCTTCTGAACCTTGCCGGAGTAATTCGAGATGATAGCTGACATTTCATACATAGTGTAAATTATATGAATTAAGGATAGATTGTAATGGAATGGCATGATAAGTTGGAATAAAAAATCCTTACCAAAAAGGATTTCTCAATCTTTAAAGGCATATTCCGTCAGAGAGACTGACCATGCCCCACCCGAAGCAACGTTAACCGCAGTTGCGTATTTTGGCAAGAAGTGTAAGTTACCGTGGAGCCTTTTTTGTTTTTTCGCGTTGACGCACCAGCGATGTTGTCGCGAGGAGGCACGCGCTGCGGTCGGGTCGCGTGGCGAGCAGCTCCCCGATCGATTTCGCCAGGAAACCAGCGACGGGGGGAACGTGTATTCGGGAAGGAAGCGATTAGGTTGTTATTTTCTTGGCACCAAAATAAGGATAATTTTGATCCTACGATGGCCAGAGACCGGGAGAGAATGGGCACGGTTGTTAATCTGTGGATAGGGGAGTCTGCCTTCCACGCGACTTATGCATTCCTTTATAAAGGTTGGTGTCCTTTAAGACCGGATGACGTCATTTTGATGTCATCAAAATTTGACTGAGGTCTCGGAGACTGTTACCTAGTTTTGCAAGTGTCAAATCAGACACATTATAGATAAGCTACCTATGTTACGACGATTAAAATGTTTCTGAAGTTCTAATCATGAACCTTCTCAGCTTTCACTAATAAAGACACAGTATGAAAGTCAAAGGACAATAGTAATTATTGGCAGTCGTATGGATTTGTATCAAATTAATGATACAACATGATACATTCAAACACTCATTGATACAGTATACAATGTAAAATCATCTAGAGAATGCAATCATTGATTACACAAATCCCATGTGTCTTCCTTTAAACGTCATAAATGAATGAAAAATCGAAAAGTGTTCAGTGTGTATTGGTTATCTGCAAAGCAATTACCAACGCAGGTGTGTGTAGATATCAACCTCTCACCGACCTGCATCTTACACAAGGTGAGTTGGCGCCTGTTAATGGTAATGGTGACGATGATAACGGTGGTAATGATAATTAATATGATTTTGTTTCGAATGATAATGTAAAAAAAATAGTAATATCATTGTTATTATTATTGTCATTATGATTATTATTTTCATCATCTTTCGTAATCATCACAATAAAATTACAACTTTTTTTAATTCCACTTTAACATTCTGCGATTGTTGTATTCCTTTAACTCATGCACTAAGATATGTGTTGGGGCTTATCAGATGTTGTCCCTTCATAACAACTCGGCAGCTTTTTTTTTTTTCATTGTCCCGGTATATCATTGGATCGACGTTATTATATGAAGTTCGTTCGCAACATTCTGTCAAAATAAAAGTTAATTGGAGGACACGCACGCATTAGAACATATATTATCCTATCATTGCTGATTACTTTAACGGCATTTCTACAATTGTAATCTCTATACAATCCTGATACTGCTTGGATAATATTATTAAAACATATATTTCATAACAAACCACTTCTACTCCATTTCTCTTCAAAAATAAAAAAAAAACAAAACAAAACAATGATTACCAAGATGTCATGGGAGAAGCGCAGAAGTAGGCCTACCGATTAAAAATGAAATCAAGAATATCGGAGATATTAGAGAAAGAGAGAAAGACACATACAGACAGGCAGACAGACAAACAAAATCTATTTGAACAGACATTGAATACAGTTTTATATCTTTCGGTGCAATGCTGAATAATATATTACTAACATAATATATATATATATATATATATATATATATATATATATATGAAGAGTTTGTTTGCAAAAACCGATAAGTCAATTTTTGAAGATTTTGAAGTATGATCTCTGTCATAAAGTACAAAATAATACCTTTTAAATGATATATTGGTCACTACATATAAAGGTATATTTTTGAAGTTATGGTCAAAAGAAGCAACAATTTTCTTATTATTCTCTATATTTTTCTTGACCTTTAATCGCAAATATCTCCATTCGGCAAATATGGACTTATCGGTTTTTGCAAACAAACTCTTCATATACATAATATGGACCTAAGATGCGCCAATATTAGTAATCTTAATGTCAAGACAAGACACGTAAATGAAAGACAATGAATCTAAATATCATCGATATGTTTAACAAGGCTTCAATACTTTACCTGATTTGTACTTCCTATTGTTATAAAATATGAATTGACAAATGTATGCTTTGTATTTTATATCATATATATATTTAGCTCGATGGCATATACATGTATTTGAATTGAATGGAACTGAAAGAAATAAACATCATATACTGCTGTGCAAAAGCATCTGTTAAGTACAGTAATTGTAAAGTTAATCGATGACGTGACAAAAACAATTAGCTCCATGTTGCATCAAATCAAGTTTTTTTTTTTCCCAGAAAAGACCCCGAACAAACAAGGGATATAATACTAAACAATGGGAAGTGACTATCAAATTCAAATCATTATAAGCCCTCGAGCAGTAGTTCAAGTTCAAATGCGCTCAGAGATGCTAACTCATATAGCAGGAGCAAATTCACTTATCGTATAAATTTATACGACGAAAATCATTTTGAGCTGGTATAGACGATTGTAGGTAGAGGTGGAAAATATATTGAGGGAAAGGCGTATGGTGCGGCGGAGTTTGAATTTAACAGTCGCTATGAACAATACAATCGTCTGGATAACACGTGTCAGCCCGCCTCTACAGCCAGAAGCAGACGATCAATAGCTTGGAACCTTTAATCATTTATGAATGCCTGCTTGTTTCTTACCTACCTCCTCCGCTACGCGCGAGGAAAAAAACCACAAAACGGAATAAAAAGTTAGGCGCTAATTGGCCTGCGCGTGATGCGACCAAAAACGTTACGTACTGCGCACAATGTGGGGGTTTACTATAATTATACTTGCGCGGGGCTTTTGGCTGCCCGGAGCCTCAGACTATTATACCCGGAGGCTATTTGAAGTAATTGCATTCACACTTGGCAGGAAAATGACAAAGAAATTCCTCTTTGTCTTATTCTACCAGAATAGTGTTGAGGGAGAATGTTGATATAAGTAGGAAAAGAACAGGAAAACAAACACAATAATCCAACTTTGTCTCTTATTGTCAAGACATACTCTGCGTTTATGTAGCCCAAAGAAAATCTGCTCCTTCTTTTGTGTGCCTGGATGGATAGAAAAGTATTCCACCTTTAAAGGCTAACATTTTCATTTTTCTTTACCGTAAGTCCCAGACTTTGGAGAGGAAAGTTGTAGGGATCGAGAGAGAAACTGTCTACAGTGATCCATGAGCAGAGTCGAAATACATCATTCCGTTGCAGTTATACCACCAATCTTGACATGCTTGATGTGGGATCAAACACACTAAGCTTCATGACAAACACACGCAAATGGGTTTTGGCATATTGTTATGTAGGAAAATAAAGTTTGTTTTCCGAGGCGCAACACAAACAATGGAACAAGACATATCATAAAAACATCACACAACGATTGTTTGAAATGTTGACCCTCGAGCAACTGTTTTAATTCGTCTATCTGCATATGTATGGAGAAAAACATGTTTGTTAGGCCTATGTGACGTCTTGTACTGTTGTCCGGGAAGATAAGCGTACAATTGTGGAAAAAAAATGTTATGCTCTTGGTGCATATATATCATATATCTTACTTCATGCTATTCTGTAATTCGGATCTAATGCAGTGCCGTCATTCACATAGAAGCACTAAATCAAAGGAAAAAAAAAAACACACACAGTAATTTTCTTTGTCACAACATCGTACTGATTTTGTGTTACTGTATGTGTATAACTGCAAAAAAAAAAAAATAATGTTTTGTGTTGCTGGAAATGAAATTAAAAACAAAATGAAACTAATGCAAACATTACTATCAGAGACGGGTTTGATAACCTTAACGAAATTATAGCCAGGAGAAAGTCATACATACATCCATCCAACCGTTTGAAGCATGATGGTATAAGATCAAGTACCATCGATGAAAACAAACAAGATACAAATGTCCTACAATTAACCATTAGAATGTTCGCACAGCAGATAACCAGTAAAGTATTTGGTCATGGTGCGGTTTTATACACTTCACAAGGTAAAATGTTGTCTTGAAACAACATTGGTATAGGTATAGTTCCTCGCACTTTCTGGAAACTAGACATCATTTGCGGTATGACAAATTTTACTCTTGAATTGAAACAAAAAAAAAAGGGCGCAGTGTTATATAAAAAAAAGATTTCGTAAAAGATTAGATATTTATACTGTTTGCTTTCGACATCGCACGAGGACAACATAACATTAATCATGAGTCAAGTTGTTCCCCTATATAGTCTTTAATGATGTTATTTCTCTTTTATAATCTTTGCCGTAGATATATCAAGTGGAAAAGTATGTGATTTTAGGGCTTTGGGGTCAACCCTAATTTGATAATGACATGAAGAATGGAAGGTTATAACAAGAAGGACCAGTCATCTTATACTCATGTGCAAAAGTTTGTATATATACTAGTGCCGTTATACCTTACCACATTTGATAAAACACAATACATTTCCCCGTCTCAGACATGAGAACCACCTGTAAGGGTTATCCCAGCCAGAACTCTCGGCGTCAGAGCGAGAGAAGGAATCGATTGGAACAGCTATTAAACTCCAATGATTCTCGAGGGGTCGATGCAAGCTTACGCCTGGTTCAAGGAAGAGAGAAAGAGAGAGAGAGAGAGGGGGGGGGGGGGGGGGGGAGAGATAGGGACGGGGAGGGGACAGAGAGCAAACATATTGTAGGTATAGGCAAAACTATACAGAGAAATGAAAAAGAGAATACAGACCTAACTCGATAGATGAAAGGATGAAAGAACGAACACACAAATGGATGAACGAACGAACGAACGAACGAATGAATGAATGAATGAATGGATGAATGAATGAATGAAACACGTTCACCCGTGACTGAATGGATACATGAGTAGATGCATTCATACTAATAACTCAATAGAAACATAGATAAATGACTAACTAACTGACTAAATAGATAGACAAATAAATGTATAAATAATATAAATGAATAAATAAATAAACACTTATATAATAAAACAAATAAATGAATTCATAGATAAATATATACGTACATTATATAAATACATAGAAAGATAAAAAACAAAAAAAACCCCAAAAATATATGTGAATTTCTTAAATAACATGTAATGATTGCGTGCAAAATAAATCAATAATCAAACAAAAGCAAAGATTTGAAAGAATACAGACGACAAAGAAAATGAAAAACGCAAACGGGCAGAATGCTATCAGTCCCCAGAATCAGCAAACATAAGTATTCGTTAGAAACTTTCCCCCTCGAACGCATTGCTCTGTAGCATACATAAAGTTTATGTATGTACGTAAGTATGTATATATATATATATATATATATATATATATATATATATATATATATATGTAATGTGAGAGAGAGAGAAGGGCATATGTGCGTCGTCTCACGTTCATTATTAATTAGTTCGTCCACCACTGGGTCTGGAGGCGAGAGAAATGAACGTCCCCCCCCCCCGCCTCCCCGCCTTGCCTTCAACTCATCCCCGCACGCTGTTTAATTCCCCCCCCCCCCCCCCCCCGACAACTGCATGTTTGAGCTATAGCGTCTATATTGCATTTCTCTCTTGTGGTTTGTGTTATACTGCTGTTCTCTATTATATTTCTTTTTAGTACAATGAAGTTTTGAACACTTCAGATCGTAAAGTCCTGGATATCTTCGCCAATGTTTGTGATTTACTTCTCGGGTGAAGTATAGGAAATATGGGAAATTTCACTAAGAAAAGTTAATTTCCGTCTCTATTTAACTATTTTTTCCAAACATTGAATGTCATTTCTCTGTCATTATTTCTCTCCATTCCTTTAAACTTTTATGCTCACTAACTTTATACTCATGACATTCTTATGTAAAATTACATATCAGAATTCAACGACTATCATTGTTCAGCATTTCCCTCGCCAGCTTTAACTATTTGAACTTTAACAAACTTGGCTATCGATCCAAATGAATGACCTTTTCGAAGCACAGTAATGTTTCCAACATGAATTCTGGAGTGTTTGAATATTTCACGTGATCACCAGAACACAAACATTCGCCTCCCCTGTATCGATCAATTCTCCTCTCTTTTTTCCCGCTTCATTTGATATAAACTCAGCCATCATGCAGCATGTTCTTGCTAGGAGTAGATTAATAGGGATCGATATCGTGGCGAGTTGACAGTATCGTATCACTGTGTCATTGGCTTGGCAGTTCAACAATCATCTATATACACGTATAATGAAGTAGAAAATAAACTGCGCGCACTATATTTATCAAATTTCACAATGGTGGAATGATTTGGTAAAATGAAGGATTTCACAGGGTAATTCAAAGAATTACTTTTCGAATATTTTCACTGATTTGACGGAATCTATATTGTTAGAATTGCTATGTCTTTTTTTTTAAGATTTAAAACATTCGGATTCAATGAAAAGTCAATAACAACGTTGCATTCATTGGTAATTATACATTATTTTGTTTTAGCTAAATTGCGAGTATTATTTTAACTGTATTATAACTATTGTCATCTACTTAAAACCAACATCATCAAAACCAGTGCCACTTACTTAAATCAACCTCATCAACTTCATTTTATTCTTAGTCGCCGCCATCGTAAACATCCTTCAGCATTTATTATCAACACCATTACATCATTACCATACCACCATAGTTATAATCGTCATCACTATGGTTACCGAAGCAAACATCATTTCTACCATCATTTACGCACTCTCGGTGTTGACAGCTTCATCTAGATAAGCACTTCATCACAGATAAGTATCAACATGAGTGTTGTCTCTCCTCTGATGGTCTAACTTTGTGATGAGTGGAAGTGAAAATCATTGCGTATACGATTCTCGGTTGATGAGAAAATGGTGACCATTTCAGTTGCTTTGTGGAATCACGTTACGAAAGCAGAATAATCATTACCTTCAGTTGATTGAATCAACAGTTATGCTTTTCATTGATCTACAACTAGTCGGAAAATAATAATATCAACGCATAACAGACCTGTAGGCGAATTACTTTTAAATGACCTGTCCGCTAGACTCTCTGTACACTGACCAGCAGGCCAAAGTATAGTGAACCAAATTTAACTGACCCTGACTGGATTACAGATCCGGAAAAAAAAAAAGAAGAATCGCCAGCTGCAAAAAAAATCCATGGATGACTAGAGTTTTGAACACTCACACACACAAACACACATACATACACACACACACACACACACACACACACACACACACACACACACACACACACACGCACACACACACACGCACACGCACACGCACACACACACATTCTAAAAAGAGAAGCAGTGAATAAAAAAGATGCCAAGAAACAAAACAAAAGCCTTCGTTCGATCGGGGTTAATAAAAAACTCATAAGGTCCTCTTTTAATGACGCCACCAGTTCTCTCTTGCTCTTTCTCTCTCTCTCTCTCTCTCATACTCGATCTTACTGTTTGGTTTGTTTCTTTCTTTCCTTGTCTCGCCTTGACACTATAAGACACACAGCATCCGGCCCAGCCTACACGCGGACTAATCAGGCGAAATCTCACCGCGATTTGTAGCACGTTTGGAGATGTAATCGTACGAAAAATCAAGGTTGCAGGGGGACTAATTAATTTGCTGATCTGTCATTCACTGCAGGATCGATTCGGCTTCTATCGACCGTCGCATCGGCGGGGACCAATTTAGCGATACTCCGAGGGAGAAAGGAAAGTGATACAAAAACCAAGGAGAGTATTAACATAGACTAATAAAATACAGAGATTATTACAGGAAAAACTGGAGAGGATGAAACTGAATTTTGGTTAAAGCTGCTTGATAAAAGAGACAGAAAAGTTCGACCAATCAAGTTTAAACTCCAAATTCAAGTTTACACATGAGTTCGAAAATTTTCGTGTAAAAACCCAAGGTATACAACTCAAAAGAGTCGGGGGGGGGTGGGGGGTAAGGAAAGAAAGGGAAAGTACAGAAAGACTGACAATCAACAGAGGACGGAGGGATAGAAAGCTGAGAGAAAATGTTGTTGATAAAGCAAAAAGCTGATACGAAAGGTTGTGCCACTGCGTTCGCCTATTGATGGAAAGCATTTTATGAAATCTAATTCCGATAATACGTCTCCAGCAAGCAAATTGATTTCGTTTCCCCTTGCCCGATCGAATCAAAGAAAAATCTAATAAGACAGATTCAGGCAGGTAATAAAACAGGTCTAACAAGGTTGAATGAGTGATCTGATATACTTGAACTGAATTCTCCCTTTTGTTTTCTTCGGCTTTGAGTGTTGTTATTATTTTTCGTATCATATTATTTTCATAATCATCGGTATAACCATCATCTTTACGATTATCACTTTATTCATTAAATCTCGCAATATTGTCATTGTTGTTAATAAACATAATATGATTATTGATATCTTTATCATAATTATTATCATTACCATTATCATCAGTAGTAATGATATCGGTAGTAGTAGCATGTCAATATCAGTTGTATTGTTCTTGTAATTATTCTCAAAACCGTCATCCGCAAGTAGTTTTATTGCTTTTGAACAATCATACAACTGATAGTCTTCCCGACTGCGTGAAGCACAACTCATGCCAACATATCAATGCTATAAATAAGGAGCTCGGAGTCGAGACAGTAGACCTTATTTCAAACGTGACAATGTTAAAGATAATAAAAATACAATTTTTTTTAAAAACCTATCATACTCGTCGTCGCTCTCTTCATTTTATTAGTCATTGTTGTCGTCAATATCTTTATACTTCCGTTACGATACGTATGATAATATTTGAATTTACTCTTCTTTAAACGCCCTCAATAATTTTGATCATGATTCTACAACTAGAATAGGTTTATGTGAACATGACGTCATTATAGTCATAGTTATTTTCCTTTTCCACGACCGACTCCTAGTAACTCTTGTGATGGACTTTTCATAAACTGATGTGCTTTTACAGCTAAGTACTAATAAATCACCCACGTTTGATCTGAAAACAAGTCAGTGTAATCCACTTCTCCCTTGAAATCATTCAAATCTGATATACTCTTCCTTCAAAATTTGTGCATTTGGTATATGTCCCTTATAATATAAGTTTAATACCAAAAATTCACACGTGGATGAACATGAGAATTAAGTTTCTCCAATAACATCCACAAAATAGCAAATCAAACCCAGACTGTAAAGTGTTTACATTCATGCCAGCGGTTTTTGTTTATCTGTGTATTGATAATGTCCATAGTGACCTAATCCAAAATTTAGAGTAGCTTTTTTTTTTCTTCATCAAATTTTATCTATTTCTTATCATAAAAAGGGGGCTTCTGAAATGAACAAAAACTATTGTCAATGTGTCAATCAATAATTCAGCATGTTCGTAATTGTGTATCAGTGCCTCCTCTAACTCAAAGCGAATCCCCCCCCCCCCCCCTTTAAATCCGGTTGCGAAGAGTTTGGCCAAGTATCAAAAACATTGCGACTTGTAACTGCCTTATGCTACTGGGAAAAAAAAAATATATATATATATGAAGAGAATAAATCCACGTGGATCCCAGAGAGCGCTAATATATTTATTCTAATCCAAAAGTTTGATTGGCAAAGGGGAGACTTTTTTGGGTTTATTTGCTCATTTCCCCTGTCCATCACGGTCACGAAGCAACTACGAGCTTTGTCCTGCGCCATATTATTCAAATAAAATTGTTCTTCAATATTGTTCTTCAAAATTACGGCATTGCCATTAATAAAAAAAAGGAAGAAAAAAAAATCGGTAGAGATGGCAGCGATTCAAACCATTGCCTTGTTTCGAAGACGCAGCTGCCCCGTGAGTGTTTTTTTTTTTTCTTTTTTCTGTGAAGTTAAGTTTGGTCCTAAACAAGTTCAACTACAGCTGCGTTCAAGATATCTACGCCAACTCGAAAAAAGGGAGAAAAAATGGGGGGCAAGAAAACAAAAGAGCGCAGAAATTTCTGCAAATGTGGAAAAGGAATGATTTTGCTCTCCCTTAGTGTATGGCGTGGCTTCCCGCTCTTCACAACGTGATATATCTGCTCAAAACTCGCTTACTCGGGCGCTTTTTTTGTGTATCGTATACATTATTATCATAATGTACTGGATCGACGGATATAGAGGCAGGGGGAAGTCGGAAGGAAAAAGCGAGCGGGTTTCTCGATATGATGTAGGCATCCGAATATATATATATATATATATACAAGATTCAAACTCTCGCATATATTTCTCTCTTCCTCTTTTTCCTCTTCTCTCCCTTTCATTCACTGCGTCATTGGCTTCTGGTATATTATATCTCAGCACGCGAAGCGCCTCGTCCTTTGTGAGTGTCGCGTGGAAGCACGAGCCCCGCCAGCAGCGGGCACGCGCGTGGCTTTGTGAGTGGGCGGGGCTTCGGAGGCTTACTTTCACACCTCCTTGTCTCCGTTCAACTCGTCGTCGGCGGGGAAAATGCTCCCCCCCCCCTTCTCTCGGTACACATATAGACACACACATACACCCACGCACACACACACACACTCACACATACACACGCACGCACGTACGCACCCTTCTCGTTCTTTGCATCGTACCCTGATCTCCTGATCTGTTGTATATCGATAATAACATATTATACAAAATCTATATCACAATGATACAATAATGATATATTACAATACATGTCTATTCATCTACGTATACATCAATCTTCTTAAAAGAACAAGTCAAGATATTATCAAGTACAGTTGTATGCTGAAATTACAATGTCATAATTAACCGTAATTATATTGTCTATATTTCACAGGAATGATGCACCAGTGGCGGATCCAGAGGGGGCGCACCCGGCGCACGTCCCCTTATTTTTCGTTAAAGACAAAAGAAATAAAAAGAAAAATATGAAATGAAATAAAACCCGAAGTGGCACCAGTAATATAGTTGCGACCCAAACCCCCCTCCCCCTTCACAGAATTCCTGGATCCGTCCCTGTGCATGTCACCTAAAATACTCGAATATTCCAGTTCGTCGTCTTAACAAGTTTTATAGAAAATGTACAAACTAATTAAGTTAAAACTCTGAAAAGACAAACATTTTCGATTGTCTCACGTAGCGCTTCCAATGTTAAGTTACGTGGCCAAGCCTACAGACCTAGAGGGACCGTGAAGCATTTGGTGACTGCACTCAATCAAAGGTCAGTTGACCCATTGCCGAAACCTGGCAGATTCTGTAGAAAGTCTGTGACGATTTCAAAATATCGTGAAAGGTTGTACTGTTGAAAGAGGGATGTCTATGTCAAGGAACTGCGCATTATAGTTAGAAAAAATAGTGAAGTTTAAAGAAATAGTCGTTTAATATCTGAACGAAACTTGTCTGCGGATGTTGCATAAGATTGTACTCCGTCTTTTTGATGACGCTGATACAGCCTGTTTATTCTATCCAACGAGAGAATACCCTGCGCAACTACAATAGTTTCAAAAGCTATGTTAGCACAAGATGGAAAGGTAATTGGATGGTGTCATCTTCATGAAGTCATTTTTTTTTTTACACCTGAAGGAACGACCTTCCCATTATCATTCTCTACTTTGATTGAAACTTTTAAAATGCAACTTGTTAAAAATTCAAGAGCAGAATATTCCGCTGAATTTTCTCTTTTTTATACAGGGGACTTGGAGGCAAAAAATGGCAGGACCAGGACCATGAAGTTATTGAGGTATATTTGCTTTACATAATGTTATATGTATCTGTATGTATATATATATATATATATATATATATATATATATATATATATATATTGTTAAAAAAATACATATGTGTATATGTATAAATAAATATATATATATATATGTATAAATATATATATATATATATATATATATATATATATATATATATATATATATATATATAAATGTCAGTTATTGAGTAGTATTCATCTCATGGGTCTCTTCATGATATCTCAGATTTTAAGTATTGTGGCTTGGTTACATAATACATGGAGAAACAGAAATAATACAAATATCTTGATGGAAATGGGAGGAAAGAGTAGAATCTTGAGAGATGTGTTTGGAAGTTATTATCAAAGTATACGTGCTATTACGTATTGCGGTATTAAAGATGAAGATATCAGAAAGTGCAAGCTTTTGTTTGAGCTGAATCCATAACCACGAAATTCGGGAAAGCGTGAGTATCTAATTCTAAATCTACACTTTCAGTGTTGCGAATTGATATCTGTCACTAATATATTGTCGAATAAAACGAAATTTGTTGAGGAAGTTGTTGAGAACATGATAAAAGGTTTCGTTCATTTGTTTGGACCTCAGGAAATGTCTCGATCATTCTTTCATTTGAATTCTTTTAAAAGAAAAATCTGATCTTTGTGTGAAGGCAACAACACTTTGTGAATATTCACTACCATTCACGTCTTTACAAATCCCACAGAAACATCATATTCATTGATAATTTTCAATATATTTTGTAGGACTGAAAGGCGTAAGTGAAGAACAATATATGAAGTAACGTATTAAGGGTATTCCGTCGTTCTGTTCGAAAGGAGAGGGGTCCGTTATTACACCCCTCCCCCACCCCTACACCCTCCCCCTGGCCCGTCAGCTGCCGCGCGCCATACCAACACAACAAAAACAAAACAACGCATCTACACCCTTCAACAATGGCGTGTCGAGGACTCATCCAGCCCAGAAACCACGGCGTTACACCAGGCCCCTTGTGGTCCTCTGAAGAGGTCTCTGTGGGCCTCTTTTCATGCTCCCGTTAACCTTACTTCTCGCGACAGAACTGCAAAACCACATTTACAAGTTCGCCATCAACAATGGTCACAATGGGGCGGTGAAAAGCTCAAGTGACTCGTAAAATTACAGCGATGTGGTCGTAATTGCGGCAAGTGTGTGCGTATCACGGCGCGCGGAGCCATACTCCAACCCAAATTCACCACCAGGATCGCAAAATAAACATTCCTATTCAAATTATGTATTCATACGATTTCTCCGTGCGCTGTACCCCTGCCAATGTTTCGTCCTCTCTCTCTCTCTCTCCAACACTGCATGTTGATTTATCTCATACAGAGTTTAACGACAATCAAATTCGTTACAACAGTGTAAACGCGGCGTAATTTGGAGGATTGAAAAATGTCCCCCCTGAACCACTCTGCAGACAGCAGCGATCGTGCCCGCCCAGTTACAGCTGTCGAGAACATTAATTCTTGTTTCATGCTAGCCTTTTGATCGATTCGACTACTTGCCTACGTGGTCATCTCCAATTATTGTGCAGTTTGTGGACCAATAAATGTCCTTTGTGCTTGTTGCTAATTTTTGTTTAAATCGATGCCATAAATTTACAATCGTCTGCCTTTCATGCACCACTTACATACCGAGGACAGAGGGGCGATCATTACAAAACGCCATCATCTTTCTTCCTGTCGATAACGAAAATACTTTGTCGAAAAAATGGGAGTGAGCGACACCGACAAAAATGATGACAAGGAGAAAGAGGAACAACTTATGATAAGATCTTGATTGATATCTTTAGTTTGAATCATTTTGATGCGGGTCGGTAGTACTTTCGTGCGTTTCTATTATTTGTGGATATATAAGAATGACGTTGAAAACAGGGGACAGGAAAGACTGCTCACGCGCAAAGTTCGAAACAACAAATAGATCTGCGATAACTCTTCCGAGCACGAAATACTTGGCATTCAATGCTATTTGATCTGGCGCTGTATAACAAGCACATTGTTTATCGTAGTTGTGAATGTCAAATCGAAAGCGAATTCTTCACAGTGCCCTATATATAAAGCACGGCAAAGAGAGATATAAAAGCACGAAATTTGAAGGGCACGTAATAATATCAGCTAACTAAAGGAAATAAGAAACAGATTATAATACCTTTGCTTGCCTAATTTTCTCTAATCAATAAAAATTGTATCTGGTGTAGAGATCATCATTATCTTAAAGTGTGGAACCTCTTTGTCACTTAATGTCGTAAACTGAAAGCAAAGTGCAAGTTAAGGAAGAAAATATCGCATTATATATCATTCGCAATTTATCACGAAGTTGCTTCTTAGCATTGATACAAAGGGTCCTTTCTTCTTCTCGTTTTTTTTTAATGTGCGTGTGCGTTCGATTGGATTTCAGCAGGCAGTTGGGTATTTGATTTTCAGCAACTTTGTTTTTAAACACATACAGCACGCGAGTACAAGCCTAGTAGTAGTACAGATTCTCTGTTTCAAGCTTAGACAACCCTGACTAGAATCTGAACTTCGATGACAGAAAATGGGAGAGACCGGTTTTTATCATGTAAGTGATCCATCAAACACACGTAATCCAAAGGAAAGTCTTTGTTCTTATCTCATTAACGTGTACCATCTCTCTCCGCTCTTATGAGATTTGATCAAATAGAATAAAATCTACAAAACTCGAAATTAGTTGATTAAGTGAATTATACACATAAGAAAATAGAATGAAAAATGAAAAAAGAGCGGGAATGATTTATCTTTCTCGGAGAAAGAAAGAGAGGGAGAGAGAGAAAACGAAACGAGAAAAAGACGTGCTTTAAACAACCCCAGTGCCATGGATTCATATCAAAAATCCATATTGTCCGCTTTCCCCGCAATTGTCATATCCGATACCCCTTACTTCCTCGAACAATGCCCCTAATGTTGACTCTGGGTGCCTTACGCGACCCTCGCACGCGTCGCGCATTCATGCCGCCTCGCTTAAGCACGGTCGTGCGGACCTTACGCCTGATCAATAGCGCGACCCTGCGAGCGGCTGGTCCGCGCGCCTGCACTCGCGTGCCGTCGCTTTTTTACCTCCCGTCCCGTCTTGTTCTTTTCTTTCATTGGCTAATTTACCGCAGCCGGCTCACGGGTCATGCGCAAAGTAGACGCGTTACGCGCGCGTGGCTGGGCGTGATCGCTTATGTCAACTCCAGTGACCATGACACCGCAAGCTCCGTTAAGGATGATTATATACAAGCTAGACAGAAATAGTGTTGGTCAAACATGCAACTGGTTGTTGTACAGCAGACGAATCCAACAAAAGAAATACCGTTAAATAAATTTCTGCTCTCTGTTCCAAAGAGAAAACAGAGGGGGAAGGAGTTGTCGATGAATGCAATAAACAACGCACCGATAAATTTGTTGTTGCGTCCCCGCGGAGCATTTCAGTTTTACAGAATGAAGGAAGAGACACCGCTAGTTTTTTTCGGCAGGTAGAAGTCACGTACAGTAATTAAGAAACTCGTGCTCTCCTTTTGTGTGCTGAATCCGTCCGTTGATTCTTTCATAATGAAATTTTATGCTGCGTAGTTTTTAATTTCGCACCGGCTGCTTTCATCGTGAGGAGGAGAAGAAGCAGAAAAGAAAGAGTTTCGAAGAAATTGAAGTGTAAAGAATGGAATAGGTATACGTAGTTATACCTGTTCAGAGGAGTTGGTAATTGCAGAGACATACTCATAATGCGGTCGGGAGTTCAAAGGAACTGGCTTGCATTGTGTTTTGAATTCAGTTAACCGGTAGTATTTCTTTTTATCTACAACTGATTAGATATCTGTTCACAAACTTTAAAGTACATTTTGTAGTACGTTTAAAACATGCTTTGCAATCTCATCCAACAGAAAACTCACATTACTTTAAGAAAACTCTATACTGCCCTTATAGATTTGACTTTCGTTTACATTATGCGTATTGATACGCGGGCATATAGTAGGTGCCTAAAATGCATACATATCTTAAATGCCTTACACAAACCACGGGGTACAACTGTTAAAGGGAAGATAAACCCCAAGAGCAATGTGGATTGAGTGAAAGCAGCAACATTAGTAGAACACATCAGTGAAAGTTTGAGGAAAATCGGACAATCGATGCAAAAGTTATGAATTTTTAAAGTTTTGGTGTTGGAACCGCTGGATGAGGAGACTATTAGAGGATATGACGTATGAGTGGACAACAATACAAAGAAAATATAAAGGAAATTCAACAAAAATTCACTTTTCTAGAATCATGAAAGAGCAATGGACCAACCTCTTTCAGAAAGCAGGGGGAATAATTGCTACCCTTAACATATGTCAATATCAAGTTGATGGAATTTGTAATTTTCATGAAAAATGGATTTTTGTAGAATTTTCTTTATATTTTCTTGGTATTGTTGTCCACTCATACGTCATTACCTCTAGTAGTCTCCTCATCCAGCGGTTCCAACACCAAAACTTTAAAAATTCATAACTTTTGCATCGATTGTCCGATTTTCTTCAAACTTTCACTGATGTGTTCTACTAATGTTGCTGCTTTCACTCAATCCACATTGCTCTTGGGGTTTATCTTCCCTTTAAAGGGGCATTCCGGACGATTTTCATACTCTCACATCATGTAGTACATAAATCAACAGCTACATGTATAGATCCGTGGAATTTATTGTGGTCCTTGAGCAGAGAAACCAATAAATCGAAAATCTGAAACAAATTACACTGAACAGTGTTGATGACATCAGAGCCTCATATATTTCAGAAATGTAGCAGTGTCAGTCCATTACAATACCGCTTGCTCAACAAGTTCACCTGTGAAAAATCCATGCATACCTTCTTCTTTTGTTCTGCTTCCTTGAGCCCCAACTCATGCATTCTTATGGTGAGGCTGTCATGTCATCATCCTTGTTCATTGCAATTCATTATAAATTTTGAAAACATTCTCATTACTTATCCCCATCACTATAAATTCTGAAACTCTGTACTCAGTTTGACTAATTTATTGCTGCTCAAATGTAAAAGTCTGAAAATCATCCGGAGATCCCCTTTAATCTTCCATTGAGCTATTATACCATTCAGTCATCAAAATAATGATTGAAATGAAATGACAAAAACAACAACCACACAATTGTAAAGCGAAACAAAATGTAATCATTGTACAGTGTATGTTGACCAGAGAAACCCACTCTTCTACCTCTCTGCATCTGCCCGCCTAACCTTGTAGTCTCTAACAGGTTTTCCAACCCCCCTCACCCACTCAGCCATCCACTCACCCATATACACACACACACACACAGTCACTCACCCACACACACGCAATCGCGCGCGCGCACACACACACACACACAACAACAACAACCAAATTTCCTTTGTAACAGCACTTGCCAATATCATCTTCCCAAACAACATACAACAGGCTAAACGCAGTTCATAATTATAAACTGCTTGGTATTAGAAATACAGCCTTTGATATTAAAATTGTACACTTGTATGATGATGACACACAAATGCACATGGAAATTATCACGCTCGGCGAGATGGACAGACATCGAGACAGACATCCCACAACCACAACCAAGCAACCCTCCAGTATGGGGAAGGGGTAAACCACACTCGGAAAGAGGCTAGGATACCTTTAACCGATCTCTGCTGACGCCACCGACGCCACGCACTTCATATAGGGCTACTCCCAACTTTGTGTATTTCCAGTATGGACCTCTACACACAAAGACACATCTAATCAGGGAGGCGCTAGACAAAAAAAAAAAAAAAAGGAGAGACAACTACTGCTCTCCTTTGAAGTCATGCGCGGCACCGCCGAGAACTCATGCGTTCAACTACAGGTGCTACCAATGTGCTTTGACAAAAGAGAGCATCAATAATCGGGACGAGCGCTCTCACATCTAGAAATACTTGCCCCTACTGCAATTCGCTCTCTCTTTCAATGTGATGGCAACAATGAATTTGTGTACCTTGAATTGGAGCAGCGAATCAAAATGCAGTGTAAAACTGACAATTTTAACAGCAAATAGTTTAAAAGCACGCTGGAACACGCTTTAGCGGAGTACTTTATTTGAAAGATCAAAATATACCAGATTAAAAGATAGAAAACTAACATGCGGAAATGTGCGCATTATAGAAAAATATAAGGTTTTTTAAGAGGGCCTAATTTTCATTTCATTTCGATTTGCGCATTACGAAGAAACTAGAAATACATGTTTATGACATTGAATTCTTTCCTAAACTATTCTAAATCATTTCGAGTATTTCATTCAAAATTTTATGGTGAAATAAAGCTTGTAATTCAAAGAAAGGTGAAATGCGCTCTTCGTCTCCGAACTTTGTCTTGCGACTTGCGCGTACCGTGCATGACTTAAAAGCGTAGTGGAATGCTAGACATCCCATTGTAACGCCTTGAACCCAAACATGTGTTTGCATGAATTACGAAGAGTTGCCACTCCATCTCTGTAACATCTCCCTGATCTAATGATGCTTTCAATGGCCTAGGAGTCCGCCGGTACCAAACGTTCACTCCCGCAAGGGTGCGGTGGCGTCACAGTGTCCCGAAATTGACAAGAGATGGCCATACAAATGTGAAATTCGCAATATCGCACGAATTTGGCCCGAACTCCGTTAAAAGTTAATCAGGAGTCGAAACAAATAAAATGCCAACATGCAAAAGATCACATGATGACATCCGAACCACATTACAAGCGTACATGAAGATGTGAATCTTTGCTATAAAATGAACCATCGCAAGATCTTTGGGCTATTTTTTTCTTTATACCAAAGATTTTGCCGCCGCTCACGAAGTTGCTACCTGACATTTGAACATTTTCCTTCATCGTGGGTCCATCTTTGCTCAATTATGGGATAGTCTGACGCCTGCAGAAAGTTTAGATAGGATTTGAATGAATCACACACGTACTTAGTTCCACTACACACACAACTCCAAACGCACGAAACCCCCAAAGACGTACGCAATATTAATACAGGTAATGCGCACAAAATGCACACCTTTATCATTCACAAAATTACAGTACTTAACTAATTCTAATAAATTTACTCATACCTTCTCAGAATCTTTAATACACACAGTTAGCATTTAGAATGTTGCAAACACCACATGCACATTCATCTTTTTGAATTCAAACCGCAAACATGACATTGCTCATATTATTCTATAGACTAGGTGAAGTGTACTCCTAATCACTAAAAAAAAAAAAAAAAAAAAAAAAAACTAAGAAAAAAAAAACTAAGAAAAAAAAAAGACAGATAGTGTACACAAGACTGGTCAGGAAAGACAAGAAACACGAATTTTAAGTCTCTTGTATATCGGTACTTGTTTATTAATATCAAATTCTATGAATGACATGGATTATGTGAATAACGCTCTTATTTGTTAACCTCATATTCCTACGATATGATTCAATCTGAAGCTCATGCACATGAAAAAAAAAAGTATCAGGGAACAGGTTTTTAGTCCTTAATTATGAACAAGAGACCATGGGGGGGGGGGGGGGGGTCTCATGATCACCCGAGTATCACAAGTTCACCTTCCACACATTCTTGCAGACTCTTACCGGAGAACACTGCAAACTTGGGGGTAGGGGGCAGCTTTGAGAGCTGTGGGCATGGTGTCCATTTGCATATTCCATCATATTGGTTAACATACATGCCAGGTACACTGCACTTAGAAAGTTTGGCTGTGCACTTTGGAAAAAGAAAGACCTAAAAACTCTATCACTTCTGATTTTAGACAAGAACATTTTGAATATTCCTTGATTTAGAGGTTTAGGCCCCTGGGGCCCCAAGGGGAGCATGGTGTTCATTTAAATTCATGAATTGAAATCCTATCCCCCTAGGGATGCTCCTGCCAAGTTTGGTGAAAATTCACCATGGGGTTTTCAAGAAGATGAAAATGTACAATTTAGGCCCCCATTAGGACCCCTCCAAATCCCTTTCCCCTGGGTCCCAAGTGGGGAACCCTGATTCCTTCATGAACAAACTTGAAAATACAGTCATTAATGTACTAACTCATAGTAATAACTTAGCTCTATTACTTCTGGTTCTGGAGAGGAAGATTTCTAAAGATTCCTTAATTGGGGGGGGGGGGGGGGGGCATTGGGCCCCCATGGGGGCCCCCCAGGTGGAGCATGGTTCCCATTTAAGCAAATTAAGATTTCATCCTCTAGGCATGCTACCTGCAAGTTTGGTGACAATCAGTCTAGGGTTTTCAAGAAGAAGATAAAAATGTAAAAAGTTTACACATGACACACAATGGATGATGGACGATGCACGCCGAAGGAAGAGTGAACAGCTCGCTTTAGCCTTCGGCTCAGGTGAGCTAAAAGTTAATAACATAACACTTATGAGCTAGTGTGTTTTATAGTGGTAATCCCTGCTGATTTATACAAGGGAACCTTGCTATTGTGAGAATCTAAAAACCAAGAAAAGTAACTTATTGAATCAGGTTTCTCATTTTATTAGGTTTCTCACTATATACATGAATCAGGGTTTCAAAAACAAAGAAATAGGGAGAGCTTGAACCTGCAAAATCAGCTCATTATAAGAGGGTTTTGTCATAGCCGAAATTTTTATAACAAAGTACTTAACTTAACCAATTCCCTTTTAGAGTCGCAAACTCCCAAAAATTTTGTACAGCACTGACCAGGTTCCAACATGCAATGGACTGATATGCCTTGTAGTACATTACTAGTAATACAAAGCCTTGGATCAACCAGGGTTTCCACCTCCCTGGATCAACATAAAAGAGGTATGAGGGGGCAGTAGCGCCCTCTCTGGTCAAACAAACTCCTCCATATCATCTTCTATGAAGTATTGGAACTACATCTAACTTCCATATTACTGCAAATAGCACATGATCAGGTGGCATCATTTGGATACTACCCAAGAGGACTTATACAGGATTCCCTCAGCTGAAATCCTTAACCTACCAAATGAATATTGATGGAGGCAACCAGAATAGCCATATTGCGTGTAATGCAAAATTTTCCCTCAAGCGCATCTAACAGTCACAGGCACATTACAGTACAGTTCTCCTGGCTACAGACATGCACTTTGATCTTGAAGATTCAAAAGGGATGCCAGCTATTTGCACAGTTATTGGATAATAAACACTGTTTCATTTCCCACCAAAGGATGAGGCTATGACAATGCCTCCCTGCATGCTACCTCAGAGCACAATTTTTGTTTTACACCTGGGTTTTGATAAGCACAAGAATGGAAAATGGACAACTTTGGTTCTCTTCTCAATACAAATGAACAGAGCAAGATTTCCTCCATGGTGCATACATAGAAGAATTACCATTCCCATCTGTAATATTCATTTTCAGCTAAACTTCCTCCTCCCTCATGCTGGAAATTAGAGGAAAGTGTCTTCTGGTCGATGGTATCACTGATGAAGCTCGGCATTTACATGACAACTCCTTCATCCTACAAGCACAATGCACTGTATTGGTTGTGGCTCTTCAGATTGAGAGTTCCAGTGGTTCACTTTCAGATTCTGAGCAACTGCATTTTCCTCGTTTGTCCTGGGAGTCAGTGAAGAGTCTTCCGGCCGATACATTCAGAGATGCAATCTGGTGTTACCACAACTTTTTTTTCTTGCCTGCACACTAGACATCAGTGGTGAGTATTCAGGTCATGAGATAAGGTGGTGAATCCATGCACTAGACAAAAAGTTGAGACTTTACAGCTGATAACTTCAGTAATGTGGTTTTCCCATGTAGGTAAACTTGCTTCTCAGTCCCGCGTACTGGGTGAGAGGTTGTCACTGCTTCAGCTGAGAAATTCACTGATGCAGTCTGGTATCCACATTCAACTGCTCCTCCACTGGCCAGGAGGTTGTCAGTGTTTGAGGAGAAAAGTTCAGTGATGTAATTCAAAATCCACCTAACAACTCATTCATCCCACTGATGCGAAATTAGTGGTGAGTCTTCTGGCCATGAAGTCCAGCAAAGTGGTTCAGTATCTGCGCAACTGCTTCTTGAAGCGTTCGTAGTGATAGTCATCCGTGGCCTTCTCGGCGTTTGGAACCTTCCTCTTATGTGTTGGGGCACTCGGCTCTGTGTGGAGGGTGGGGAGAGAAAGTGGAAATGCATGTCAATGACTTCACCTGCTTCACATGGATCTTTAACCCATTGTATACCAGCCAAGGTGCTGCCTCTGAAGACTGTGTGTAATCAAGAGTGTCAACTGAGACTAGCAAGCAGAGACTTAAAGATGCCACTTCACTGCACCATTAATGATTACTACATGTACATGGCAAGAGAAAAGAAGAGCTTTCCATGGAATAAATTATGGAAAGATGTATTCTCTCACAATCTACCAATGAGCATGCTATATTCCACTATTTTCAGCCAGTATTTACAAACTTCCTTTGATACTCACCTCCCTGGCTACCTTTATTGTATTTTCGTTTGTGAATGATCTTTCGGCGGGAGGTCAAAAGATGAAATGTCATCACCTACATGTATTTAGTTTCATTCATCAAAGTCGCATTATTTCTATCATTGTAGTTGTCTCATGTCTGATCAAAAACATAACAGCAATAACAATATAGGTGTATGATAATGCACTATGAATTGAAATTACCTTATGCATTCTGCTAAACATTCTGAAACAATATTACAAGGTCACTTTTAGTTTAATACTTCCTCACACCATTTTACGTACTGATGAGGAAAAGGAATGTTCAGGAGTACTGAAAGTATTACGAGCAGTGGTACAAGCATGAGAGTTGTAATAATCAGTATCAGTAGCAAATACAGTCAACATCATTAGCATAATTTTTTACAAAAACAATGACAATGAAAATCTTACAAATTATAATGATTATTATATTATCCAAATGATTCAATGATTACGTAATCTGAAGGACTGCAAAAGTGGATATTTTTTTGTGTGAGTAATTTTTGCGCACTCTGCCATAAAATGAATTTTGCGTTTCTTAATTCCATGGAATACAGACATTACATTATGGTATTAAAATAAAAAGCAAAAACATTAGCATGCTTTCATTTTCACGCTAGTTTCTGGTCAAACAAAGGCGCATAATTTCCACTTTTACAGTATGAAGACGGTAAACAGCAAGCTACTGCATATTGAGTATCATTTCATTCACAATGGTACCTGGTTTCCTCGGCTGATCAGCGTCTCCCACAACAACAGGTTTGGGCTTTGGTGCTTCCTCCCTGTGGTGGCGGTGGTGGTGTTTGTTGGCGTAGTAGTCCTCATGCATGTCTGGAAATGACATTGTAAACCAAGATTAAAGGACAAGTCCACGTTCATATACATGTGGATTGAATGAATGCAGCAATATTAGTAGAACATGTCACTGAGAGTTTGGGGAAAATCAACAATCCATTCAAAAGTTATTAATTTTTACAGTATCTGCACAGTTACTGCTTGATGACAAGACTACTGCAGTGCATGATGTCACACACATATGACGATATAAGAAAAATATACTGAGAATTTCACAAAATTTTACTTTTCGAAAAAAGTGCACACTTCCACGACTTGTCACTGATGTACAGGGGTTATATCATTCCCCTTGCCTTCTGACAGAGGGAAGTTAAGTGTTCTTTTATCATGTGAGAAAAGTGAAAATATGCTGAATTTATTTTCTTTCAAGATAAACTCAACACAAACACACAACTGCCTGAAGGTAGATCTTTATCAAAATTAATGATTCTTGCATCAAGCTGTTTTTCTACAACCTGACTGACAAATGGCTCTTCAAGGACATAAATATTTTGACGACAGGAAATTTGTCAATCAAATGCAACAAAAACCCTACACTATAAGAGTAGCTATTGTGCATAGGTGGCTGACAGTGTAAGTCTTTCTCATTTCTTTATTGGTTTTAACCAGTGGGTGCTCTTATAAGACTGCAGAGAAAAATCACAAGAGTTGGATAGATTTGGTCAGCTCTAAATGTTCGGTCTTTCAACAGACAATCCATCATAAAATGAGTAAAGGTCAGAGGTTACAGGAGTTGAATTTCAAAGATCACACCTGAGGAGCACATTCTGGTCAAGCTATTGTTCGAAAAGTGGCTCAGGATACCAAAGTTAATGACATCAGTTAGAAACTTGCCCTCTAAGATAGCAGCACATTTTTTCTTCTTTTTTGCCCTTGCATCTTAGCAGGTACAGGTATGCAGTTGCACCTCATGTAATATATTTTGAAGCTGTACACAACACTGTCTCTGAACGTATCATCTGGTTGAGACCAAAGAGGTTATATACTCACTACCTATAGAGGGCAGTCTATACACAATTTCTATGATCATGAGGAGACATTGAAGTGCCCCTCTTAGTTATACCAGAGTTTGCCCTTCACACTACAGAACAATAGTACAGGACATACTGCGAGTCTACATTCCTTGGCTGATCCTTGGCTGCTAATATGCTTGCAAGGAGTGCTGTTTACAAGGAGGGGCAAGCCTAGTGCCTTGCTCCATGCACTCACAGAGCAACTGTACAGGGTGCATTACATTTAGGCATTCTAGTCCCTTAAGAGTATGTAAACTCTTTGGTTTTGACTCACATCGGGAATGCTGTACATAGTTGACGGCCATGTTGGCGGGGACGAAGGAAGTGGTGTTCTTTTTCTTATTTCTCCTCTCCTCAATGTGCTTCTGTTTTGCTTCCTCGGTCGCCTCAATGTTCCTGATCTTGGCACTGAATATTTGGGAACATAAGAATGTGTGTAAAACAAAATCAAGATTCTCCTACCATATTCAGGCTTACTTCTTTAGTATACTCAGGCTGGCAGTTATGTGTACAACAAAAGTATACATTGTCTTTACAGAAGGGTTACTCTTGATAAAAACTTTCTACATATAACATGGACTAGGAGAGCCAGTAGACATACGAATGCCATCTATGACACATTTGTGATGTGGTTGTCACGCAAATCATTAATATTGCTCTTGTTCTGGTCCACAAACATTTTCTAGTAGAAACATGATTTGTAAACCAGAGTAAGCTTACAAATCAAAAACATTCAAAATGTTGACTTAAATACTGCAGCTAGCATTCCACTGAGAAGATTTTTCATCTTTTATTTTTTTTTTCTGTATCCAGATGGACTGACTGAGCCTCAACGTGATTGCAAATTTCTCAATTTTATTTGTGTTACTGTAATTATTTCTGTGAAATCTAACTAACAGCATGACTAACCTAGTCACCAGCTTCAGTTATCACTTGTTTACACAACTGTAAGAACCCCAAGAACTTTAAACAAAAATTATTTGAGACTCACTCAATGCCAAGGTCGACCTCTGGAATGCCAGACAGCATCTGATTCGACAACATCTCCTCAGATCTCTTCTGCGCCTCCACCTTGAGGTAGTCCGGCAACTCATACAGCTTGTCTTCAGGGGTCTTATGCCTGTGAAAGCAATGGTGTCACACTAGAAAATATCACACTAAGATACTTCAACAACTACCTAAATTGTCTTGTTCGTATTTAATAGCAAAGTCAAAGATCATTATGGTCAAGAGATGCAATCATGGTGTAATCACCTGTAACAAAATCAATCCTGGTAATGTTTCATAAAGCTGTTCTTAAAGTTACAAACAACTTAAGAACGACTGGTGATCAGTTCTGACATGCTATACTTGTCAGAATTTCTATAATTCAGCACAAGAACTTATCACCAGTCGTTCTTAAGTTGTTCGCAACTCTAAGAACAGCTTTATGAAACACCCCCTGGTATGCAAACATGCCTGCAATTGCCATTTCTCCCATAAATTTTACACAGATGACCCCTTTCTTATTGATTCTGCTGTAACACAATCTATTCATCTGCATCACTCTTTCATTTTCTACTTGTGAACAGTAACGCTCATTCACCAAATGACGATCAAATAGACCTGCCCATCAAGCACCATCAAGCATTACATCACTAGAGATCATATCAGGGCGTTTCATGCAGTTGTAATTTTGTACCATACATACTTCCTGATACAAGTATGATTGATTAATGCTTCACTTCATATCTATATTACCAATATCTCTCTTTCTTTCTCTCCCTTTCTTGATAGCACACAACAGACAATTATGTAATGTTTCATATTTATGTAATTGTTATATTATATTGTGACGCAGGACTCCAAAGAAAAACAGTATACAATCACTGATGGGGTTACCTTGTTTATGTAAGACAAATAATTGATGGATTAATAGATAGATAGATAGATAGATAGACAGATAGATAGATAGATAGATAGATAGATGAATGAATAAATGAATAAATAAATGAATGAATAAATAAATGAATGAATGAATGAATAAATAAATGAATAAATAAATGAATGAATGAATGAATGAATGAATGAATGAATGAATAAATGAATGAATAAATGAATGAATGAATAAATAAATAAATAAATAAATAAATAAATAAATAAATGAACAAATAAACCTGTCTGACCTAATGTCTAATATCTTCCATATTCTTTATACAGCAGTATTAAAGCATACATTCACACTGCAACAGTTGACATTAAGCATAGGACTTGTCCAAGTAGCACTCGCTTGGACACACACCAAACAATTTGACTCTGCAGTATCTGCCTTACCCATTCAAGTCAGTAACCTTCGTCAATCTATACGTATCATTCTGCTGGTCAACTTACTTGGTTGATTCCTTGGAGGTGTCCTTTCCCTCCTCGATGGCATCAAGTCCTTTTTTCTTCTTCATCTCAACTTCAATGTACTTCATCCTGAAACAAATACAAGAGTAAATGTGATCCACAAATTCATTTCAATTGATCATTCGCTAACCCTCTCAACATGGCGAAAGTATTTTTCTAGTAATTGTTTGATGTCATTGAATGTGAATATTACTAAATGTTTTGTTCAGATAAGTTTCTTTAATAGTTTCTTTGAATGACATAACACCACGTGATATCACAGGCTAGGTTGCACAAACTAAACACTTCCACAAAATGTATTATACATTTTCCCTCCTGCAGGTAACTGGCAAGTCAAAAAAGATATTCATCATACACTAAACAGTTTCATACGAAAAAAACAAACAAACACAAACACATTACAACTGGTAAAATGGATGTCACTACACACAGACAAAGACACACACACAAATGTGTTCATATCCTTTAAGATTTCCTCATCAAACGGTTAGAAGTCTCCTTCTGCAAGTTATCAAATTTGCATGCATGCCCAATGAAGATGTAAAATGAGCAAGAACAGTATGCATTATATCTACTTCTATCAAATTATGCAACAATACCCAAATGAATTCACGCTTTATGTACACACAATTATTCTTTTTTTTTTTTCAAATAAATTCATAGGGTACAGAATCGGATGCACAGGAAACCCCCCCCCCCAAAAAAAAAAAAAAAGAAAGAAAGAAAGAAAGAAGAAGAAAAAAGAGGTCGAAGACAAAACTTACATTTCAGCATCTTCATCCCTTTGATTGGTTTCCACGGCGAAGGTACTGCCCATATTCGCCACATCTCTGTCATAGGCTTCATCTGACCTGCAACACACAGGTAGTGTAAGGGAGGAATATTAAAATCCAGCAACATTTGTATATTATACAGCTGGATATGCACAATAAGGAATTGCAGATGCATTGCTGCAAAAAGTCTGCACTTCACAAATTGCCACTGTCTACAGTAAATCATACACAGGTCATCTTACCTACAGTGGCCACCGTAAGTATTATCATGAACGCCAAAGTCATGTTTTATAAGCCCTACAGAATAGCGAATTTTGCGAGCCAACCAATGTAAATTGCAAAATCAACAACTTGCTGAAATATTACCTTAGGTAACACAAATATGTTGTTTACTGTATGCAATGTGGCAAATTCCTAAATCTTTTTCTTCAAGAGTGATGTGTCTTTTTTCAGTTCATCACTGTGGTCCTACATGTAGATTGCAAATTCAATCACTTGTGAAAAGTCCCAATCCACAAAATATGATACCTGCAAATATAAGGCATATACAGTAATGCTACAAATGAACAGTATGTGACCTTGGTGATAACCAGCAGGTCTTTTACTTGTCTCTTCATAGCTGACACTCTGCTGGCTTCCTGAATTGGCCATTGTTCATAGTGAGTTCAGACTACATTATGCTCGAATTTGACTTCAAGAGTGAATACATCGTAGTTCAGCAACAACATCAGTCCTACATTTACCTGTTCATCTCCAAGGAACTGATACTGCATTGGATTAGATTCACATGATTACTTTTACAATATACATACAGTATGCAACTGAAAAGTATCACATAAATATACTGCTAAAATATACAAACTTAAAGAAAAAAAAAATCTGGTAATGAAGGGCAATCAATCTACTCTTACACAATTCCACAAACTGCATCGCTACTATGGTTCATAAATGAGGTGACTAATATTCAAATGCAACAGCTTTTCATTTCATGGTTTGGAGTGTGTTTCCACACTGTGGTATTTTCCCAATTATCAGCCATAAATATCGCACAAAGAATCAATTCTCCAAGAAAGGCATGTATACCCGAATGAGCAGCATGTCATATCCAGGGTACCGTTTCATGAAAGTTGTCAGCCCTGACAAGTTGTCAGTCTCTGACAATAACCATAGTAGCAGGCAGTGACCAGAGCATCTCAGCCAATCAAAACCAAGGATTTTGCTGAAATTGTCAGAGACTGACAATTTGTGACTGGCAATTTGTGAGTGCTGGCAATTTGTGAGCACTGACAATCTGGTCTGGTAGAGGTCACTGTATTCAATCCTGATTTGATGTTCACCTGTCTCTATTCCTGTCCTTGATGTCTTTCAGGTTGATCATTCCACCAGACCTTAGCTTGAAAGGATCATCCTGTAAGAAGACAATGCCAAGGACGTATCATCATAAAGACAGCAGAGGCTTTATTACTGGCTCACAACAAACATTTTCGCAGTCAGGTATCCATCACTTGCAGTAACTTGAGTGGAAACAAACGGCTCGCCTGTACACGTACAGAGCATGAGTGTGAACACAGTGCATACTAGCAGTATATGAATCTACATGGTGATACAGATGACAAAGCATGGCTTTCACCACTGATCTACCAGTTCCTTCTGTAATTTGTCAATTTAAGATTTCTTGCGACTATCAGAAATGTTAAGATGGACCATATAATTATTAAATATTATTCGATACGTTTAACTCAAAGACTGCCCGTGGGTTTGATTTCACTTTTAACAGCTGTCACTGACCGTGACTCTGTGCAGGTGCCATACAATACCCGAATGTCCAACCATACGAACATATACCTTGAAAACATGTAACCTTGCAATGTGATACTAACTCAATACATACACTGTACACATAGTGAAAGTGAAAGCCTTTGATGTGTACATGTACTATTACTTTTATGTGTTTTGGACATGTTTTACCAAGCTCTGCTTGTATAATTATAAACATTGTCATATTTTTCTGGATGAGAGTTTGATCATACTGTCATCAAATATGATAACCATACTTCCAAAAGTATTACAGAATGTGTCATCATTTACCATGATAGTCTGTGGGGCCTGAAATCTGTGAGTAGTTCCACTCCACTGTAACTTTGTACTTTACATTATGCATGCAGACATAGTAGGAGATATACAGTACACCTGTACATGTACAGTTGTACTTCAAACTGACAGGCATCCATGAGCTGATACAAGACAAGCTATCCAAGGCCCTGTTTTATGAGTTATAATTGATTATAGTTGGTTTCTATCATAAGTCTATGGCAGCCTGTGTGGTAAGGAAATTTAGAATTGATTTTATCTTGTTATAAAATGGGGCCCACATGACTTGTGCCTGATACTGTTTTTTTTTTTAATAAAAATCCACACACAGTATAACTACAGGCTCTGTGCGTACAATTTTATGCTGTAAAATCAATAAAAAGGAAAAGGATTTAAACAAACAGTGAAAAAGTCATATTCAATATTCAAGACTTACATCACCCAACTCTTCCACTTTTGTCTGTTTCTTGCCAGTTAGTAAAACAGTTGCACTGAAAGAGGAGAAGAGGTAAAAATCTGTTGCAGCAAACAGTGAACACCATAACTCTATGCATAGACCATACCATTGTCAGAATTAAAGAAAGTGCAAAACACAGCCTGCACAATTTTTATAGCATACAGTGTAATAGCATAATCATAACACTGTGATATACACAAGGCTAACGATCATCTCTTAAAGAAATCATCAAGCTGTATACAGTTTAAAAGTACTTTAACACTTGGAGGATTGCATTTTGACATTAAAAAGAAAGCAAATCAAGAACAATCACAAACATGATATGAACAAACAAAAGAAAGAAAATCCCTGCAAAGACATTTTAAAAATGTCCATGTTTCATTTTTGCTCATACAATTTGTAACTACTGTACATTTTGAAAAGCATGTTGCACACACCCTAGGAAGGTACATTTAAAACTGCCGCTGCCTTTTATGCAGCTGTAAGTGGCACAGGAATACCTTCAACTTTGCGTATTTCTATGAAGTTGACTGCATTCTGGAATTTACTTTATTCACAATGTAGACTACACTACAATTTCTAGATACAGCTGTAATTGTAAACTCATAGAAGAGTTTACAGTACAGTAAATTCATTGTTGGTGGACTACAGCCTCCTTCAAAAAGAAGAAATCTACCCCCAAAATAAATAAACTTCAAAAGAAAGAGAAAAAAAAAAAGAAACAAAAAAATATGGATCCATTACAGAATACCAAAATGACAAAAATCAGATAAGAAATTTTAAAGGTAGATATGACATTTTTTCAGAAAAGATGTCATGCTCTCATAATTTCTTATTCATTTCATACTCATATACAGAAAGATCTCATATTTTAGCTGTGTGAATATAAAATTTGTCTTAAAAACCACCCAGAATAAAAAAGAACAAATGTTAACTCTGATATACTGTGCAGCTGTACTGTATGGGAATATTGCTTTTACTTGCATTACCTAAAATTAACAATTTTTCCTAATTCATGTACATCAGTCATGAAAAATTGTAAAGGTATGACATGTGACATCATCAACTCATTCATTTGAATTTTCATAAGGACTGGCCAAGAAGTGTTTTCAGAAAAAAAATGTGATATTTCAAAATGTCATATCTTCGATATTTCTTATCCGATTTTTGTAATTTTTGTATCATTCTGAAGCCTGAAGGAAACATTTTTCCCTTTCTTTTGAAGCTTATTTATTTTTGGGTGGATTTCTTCTTTTAAGTTACGGCTAGAAGTTGAGCCTAGCTACAAGGTCTTTGACTAAAAATAAATAACTGTCAGTAATAATGATTTTATTTTTCCTGTACATGTGAGGGTGGTTAGTAGCCACATGTGATAGTCTCAATGGAAATACATGTACAATGTGCATGCATGGTTCTGCTTGGATACATGTACATTTTCTGTTTCTGTAAATTCAGGTGGATTTCATTTTTGATGTTGTGGATTTTATTTTTAATGTTGTACATTTATACAACTTGTAGATAGACAGAACTCTAGTCACTGCTACGGAGGCCACTGCTAGTCTGTACTCTTTTTGTACAGTTTTATGAACTTTTATTCATCACATGAAGACAATACGTGTATATTTGACAAGTATCAGAAGTGACTTTTCTGCCTCCTGTGCCAAAATTTGAATGTGCAAAAGCATAGGTTTCCTCAGGTGATGATGTAGCCAGCAGTCAAATCTTTGGATGGCGTAATGGTTGAATTATGGGCAGCTTGCTTTACACAATTTGTAAATTTACAGACATACAAATTTGTACAATGTATCCATGTTAATTTACATGTTACAGTATTTATACGAAGTAGCAATAATTACCTTACTCCACGAGGCCGCTCTCTAAATTTCTGTGCTTCTTTTGTTTCTTCAAGAATAGTTCTGAAATAGAATAATAAAGGAAGAATGAACATTGCAGGGTAGTACTGTGTACATGTACATTACAATTGTATGCACTACTATGCAAACTGAAAAAATGATTTCACACTTAATTACCACATATACCGCACACAAAAATTTGTACGTCTACCGCCCTACCCATACTGGTCATACTAGACCACAGACGACGGTCTACTTTCTACATGACAACATTGTAGATCTACAAACTGCAACTGTAACTTGTAAGTGTTACCCGACCAGACGCCGTGCTTTGCACAACTACGGCGTCTGGTCTGGCGGCCACAGAGACTGGGCTCTGAGATATTTTCTAAGATACAAGGTACTTAATCAAAAAGTGGTCGATGAGAGTAGTAGGCCTAGGTCCAGCAATTTTGCAACTATCCCAGTAGGGTTGGGGGTACCACGTATCGACACCCTAAGGATCTGTAGCTTGTTTATTCTAAAAATATAATACAAATCCGCCTAATTCCTACCTCAAATCAAATATGCCATAAATACTGCAGTTTTGAATGTCGTGACCGTCTCGTTGATTATGAATCTCCGTTTTAAAATAGCGCAATTTTAGTGCGTGCGTTCCGTTTTCTTCGCGCAGCTAAAAAGGGAACCTTGCGATCGGCACCCCCTCTCCTCCATAGGTATACACGTGAATTTCACAGCCATGCGTCGTTACTGATCGGATGTGTAATTTTTAGCTTGGTTTGTTTGAGTTTGATTTTCGTTTCTTCGTTTTTATTGTTTTTATAGCTAATGACACTTAATCCCGCGCGTACTTTTTCGTTCTATACGCAAACAGCCATGATACGCAGGGTGTCGATGGGAAGGTGCCCTGTCGATAGGTGGTGCCCCAACCATACTGTGCTGTGCATGTGTTCTGTTACTATGAGGTCGCGCTATTTCCATCACAAGCACAAACAAGAACGAGTGGGACTGTACTAAAGCAAAGTCATATTATGCAGTGAGTTTAAACCTATTTCGGTGCTGAACGCATAAACAACAAACAAAAATATTGCGTGAGGAAAGTTAGTATATCATATTACTTACGAAACATCAAGGGCAGAATTATCTTCGTCCTCAGAATCGGAGGATTTCCTCCGCTGTCGGATATTTCGTTTCTTCCCGGAGAACGCCATCTTGAAAATAAGAAAACTTTTTCAGTCGTTTGCTATGAACATATCTTATATTAGTAGCATTTATACCATTATACCCTATAGAATGTGACTTTATCGAGCAAAAAAAAAATGTGCCGAATTATCATTTTTAGGCATTATTTGAAAATTCACTATCTAAAAGCAAATATACGCAAGATATATTGGATTTTGTTTTATAAGCGCTAGTGAATAAGTCATAAATTTACCCGACTAAAGACTATACCCAAGACCTAAGTAGGAACAACAGCGTAACATTGAACCGCACGCGGACGCTTGTAGTGTACGATCTTTGGTGTGAGTACGTGGCTCAAATCCTTCTGCTTTCTCGGATGGATTCGCGTGTCTTTGGAAAGTGCTACAAATTCTTAACACTCGGATGAAACGGAGATCACACATGTTAATTAACTTATGTGTGACATGCCCTGTGATATGCCTTGAGTTTTGCTGGATTCCGATTTGTA
The DNA here is from genome assembly GCA_033980235.1 of Diadema setosum. Taxonomy (NCBI): domain Eukaryota; kingdom Metazoa; phylum Echinodermata; class Echinoidea; order Diadematoida; family Diadematidae; genus Diadema; species Diadema setosum. Next base: position 30,370,177 of record CM067069.1, on the reverse strand, counting down.
TATTCGAAGGTTATTCTTTCAAAAACTTGGTGACAGTTATGAGTGAGTGGACCGCAGTGAAGTGATCGAACCGGGACGACAAGCGGAACGTCGCCCGCCCCGGCCCCGAGAGTTTCCGTGACGCGTTCGGCCAGGGAGAGCCTGGCCCTGAATCGGGATTTGAACGGGTAAGAATGACAAAAAGGAATGCCCTACCTTTATTATTCTTACAGGCATTTACATCCTAATCTTGCAGGAAACGTAACAGTCATTCAAGCTATAAAGATCTCGCAATAACGTCTACTCTCGTCTCTTCTGAAAATCAAACTAAATTTTACTGCATTGTTTTGTAACGTTATAGTCTAGTTCTACTCGTTAGATCTAGACCGCCTAACACTGGTAACAGTTAACGTTAACAGATACAGTGTAGCTAGATCTAACGTTACAATTACAAAATTCACTCAACAAATTTAACCAGGGCCCAGGGATATGTCGAAGGGAGATACTAGATAGATCTCAGAATTAAGTGATGCCTGAATCAAAGACAAACCTCTTGGTTAGTCTTGCTTTCCCCATTAAAATCACATGAACATGTACATGTAGGCACACATTTTATTGATAATGATATTCTAGGCCTACCTGTTTCAGTTCTAGTTCTGGTTCTGGTTCTGTCAGTATAAAATTTACTCAGAATTAACTGTTCTCCACCTTGCTAAAAAATTCAGCACATTTGTGTTACGGAAGGCAGTATTTTTCATGAGATGCTGATATCATGAATGTCAGTCCACTTCCAAACCTTAAGGAATTACTTCAAAATGTATAGCTTATAAATTTTCAGTGTGCATTAGTTTCATTGTGACTTTATACCTGCACAGATGACCAGAACTGAAAAGATGTCCGCTGGAGCTGCCTAGAGGAAGATGAGGCTAAAAGTGAAATGGGTGATACTATTATCCATTCTCATTGTGAGTCTGTGGCTCCTGGTCATTGTGGTGCTGCCCTCTCCACCAAGCATGAGCACCCGGGAGAGGAATTCGCGAGAGCAGCGGCAGCCCGGCATTGATGATGCTCTGCAAAATGTGGACAATCGCAGCATCAGGAGACCAGGTGTTGAATCAAACGTTGAACACGTCGAGGGCAAACCCGCTTTGCCAAATGGAGGTGAGGACATTGTGGATGTTGGAAATGACAAGGAGAGCGAGGGAGCCCTTGGCGAGAAGGAAGTCCCGCATGAGGTCGAGATCGAAAATGGCCAGGGGGCTCCCCAGAACGGACCGAACGCGCTGGAAAAGTTTCAGAACGATACACATCCCCTGGAGCAGGACCTCGTGCCATTGTGGAAACCAAGAACTAGATACGATTATAGCGCAATCTGGGGCAAAGCAGGGCAATGGGTCAGCTCTGACCAGATCACGCCGGCCGCAGCCAAGGAGCTCGGGACAGTCCTGCATGCCATGGCCCATGCCCCCATCACGAGAGCCGATGTGGGCTTCAAGGGGACGCAGCTGAAGGCTCGACTGATGCTAGAGGGTGGTCAGCTGGTTGTCTTCAAACCAAAGAGGTACGACTTTGTATACAGCCAAGCTTGGATTGGATCCCAAGTAGTGGTAATTTTGGAAACCACCAGAAACTTCTTCCTCTTCTTCTCTCTCAGATTATGCCTGCCTCCTTCAAGCTTGCGAATGGTTAATGTCGTATGTGTATACATGGTAGATGGCAAGGTGCAAGTAAAAAAAAAATGACATGTTTTTGCTCTTGACAGGAAAGATGGATTAAATGAAAAGGCCCAGTACTTTTAACACTTAACAGACGAGTGCTTTTACACTAATTTTACTTGTCTGACAGTGATTTTCAGTTGTTGTGGGCAAGCAGAGAAGTTGGTTTGTGGCACCCTGGTATGGTAAACTTGTGAGGTTTACAACTGCACCATAGGGTGTAATAGCAGCTCATCCAGCAGCTCCTTTTTAAGTTTGATGCTCTTGGAAATATGATCAATGCTTTTATTTCTTAGACAGTAAAAGTCCTCTATCGTAATACTAATCATGAACCAGTTTCATGTCTTTATATGAATTCACTTTAGATATCCTCGTGAACATGTGATCTATGGCACTCCGTATGCTGGCTATGACAGACACAATGGAGAGATTGCTGCATTTCATTTAGACAGGTGGGTGTTCATCTCTTTGTTAATTATCTGTAATATTGGGGCTCTGTTTCATTTAAACAAAAACAAAAAAGTTGCTGTGAGAACAACTAGTGCTGCAATGGCAAGCGTCATGGCAATGACAAGAATCCTACTTCCTGATTGGCTGTTGTTACAAGGAGTTGGCATTCTAGTTTTAGCTGCTGTCATTTGTATTAACATCTTTTATGAAATTAGACCCAGGTCCTTCCAAACTTCTGATGAATCATTGAACTCCCATATTGCAGTGTTTAATGACACTACTTCTAGAACTACAGTGTATAAAATTGCACTTCTGCTATTCATACTGTTTGCCTGGCTGATAGTGTACATAGTGAGGCACTTTTGCTGTAAATTGTACAGCTTTCCCAGGCATTTATGTTTGTGTTTCTGTAGTTTTGTTAACTGTGACTGATTTGCAAGTTTGAGATACTAAAGCTAATGTGCGTACTGTGCAAGTACAATGCCAAAGGCTAAACTTTGTTATGACTGTAATATTAGAATTTATATATAATGATCATGAGATGGATAATTCAAGAATTGTTAGATGTCATTGCTTTAGTGCTTTTGATTCTTCTTTAGAAGTCAGTTATAGCTTTGTGCAATTTCATGATGTCCAGTCACACATCTGCACCTACTATCAACTATCATCAGTATCGGGTTGTACGCTGCACACATATTGTGAACATGCTCACCCAATTTATGGTCCAATCTTGCAAAATGTCAGTTGATTGGTTAATTGCAAACTTTTGATAAGTTCTAGTAAATGTTTTCTCTGATCCTTTCCTAGAGTGCTGGACTTCCGACGAGCGCCAATAGTGGTTGGCCGTGTGGTCAACCTGAGAACTGAAATATTACCCGTTGCCTCCCCAGTATTAAAAGAGACTTTCGTGGAACAAAGTAAGAGTACTGCACGTCTTATGAAAAAATCAGTGTGTTTCATGTACAGTATACTTAATTTCAGCAGGATTTTACAGAACTGATAGTTTGAGGTTCATGTACAATGATGACCACATTGTTACTTTAATTGGATGAGTGAAAATGTCTTTGCATGGCAGTCTCTTTAAATCAAGACTAAATTCCTAATAGTTTCACTCCTAATTCTGTTACTACTCATCTAACTGCATTTGACATATATTTGTGTTTTTTTCCCATCATACTTACATGAAAATACCATAACAAGAATCTGTATTTCCTACTAAATAAACATTCCATGTGAAGGGTATGATTGCTTTTAAAAAAATGTCTTTTGTTTCTTCTCTTTCCTGCTGAAATGTAAACAAAGCTACTCGCTCCCTTTTTTCAAATATTTACCCACTCAAAAACATTTTTTTTATTCCCAGGGCATGTTCTTATTTTTACCTGACATAATTATGCTCCTGAACATTTCTCATCCTTTTTGAGATAACAATGTGTGTTTTGAATTGTTTTCTCTCTCTATCAGATGATAATTTGTGTTTTTACGGGAAGTGCTATTACTGCAAGCCGGATTACGCTGCCTGTGGGGATGGTGACCTCATGGAGGGGTCGTTGACCCTCTGGTTGCCCTCTGACCTCAAGCTGAAGAAATGGAGACACCTGTGGTCACGGACATACAAAGACGGCAAGAAGGCAAAGTGAGTAGAAAAAAAAACAGACAAATGAAACTTTGAAACTCTCAAAACTTTGTATAAAATAGATCTGCCTCACTGATGGGATGCAAAGTCACAAATTTTTTTGTCCCTTTGAAAGTAGGAAACATGCAGTTGGTTTTCACTTGGTTTTGTCTTGTCTGCGTAGCAGAAGTGAGACATACACATCACTTCTTTGTCATTTGTCGTCCTTGGAGGCATCATAAGCGCTGGTGTCGTCAACAATTTGGTGTACTCTCTCTAACTTTCCACAGAGCCTATGAGCTTTAACTACGAAACTCACACCACAGGTACATAACCTAAATATGGCGGTCCAGTATGAATATGGGTGCCGTCTGACAAGGTCAATGGTCCAAAGGTCAATGAGCTTGCCCTGATAAGCACTGTACAGTACCCGTACTTGTGATATTGTGGTACACTCTCAATAACTTTCCACAGATTTGAGCTATGACCACCAACAGAGGTCAACAAATTCAAAGCCTCCCCCCCCCCCCCACGCTGAAAGACATTCCATGGTCCCTAATTAATATTCATCAACATTCATCCTCGCATCAATATTCATGGTTATTACCCACATAAGGTATGGTAGTTTTGCCGGGCAATTGTAGTTTGTATTTTGATTGGTCGGGAAACCACCAGTTTCCAGTGGGCAATATTAGTGGGTACCATCCTTCTTCCGCGTTTCGCCATTAACTTTACATGTAAACACCAAGAAAAGATATGCACAAACCACCAGTTTCCAGTGGGCAATATTAGTGGGTATCATCCTTCTTCCGGTTTTCGCCAAGAAATGAGAGTTTCTCGCGAAGAGGTTTTGCGATGAAGGGTAAATTCCCATACGTTAGCACATTAAAGGGGAAGGCTAGTAACTGATCAGTGGGAATCAGTGGAAATGCTGGGAGGCGATTGTTCCAATCCTTATGGGATTCATTCAAGAGTTCATTGTATATCTATTGTTGTGTGAAAATGATTTGCTTCAGAACGGTCTCATATTCAAGTAATGTGCAGATTAATGCTCCGTCACTGACCTGGGACGCTAACCTGTGCTTATTCTTAATGATAATATTCATCAGCATTCATCCACATACACTTGTATTATCAATATTCATCAGCATTCATCTGTTAATGAGGTGTTGATAAATATTGATAAATACTGATGTGTTCATGAATGTATAATTAGTGATATCACAAGATGTGCTCGAAACAAAGACGAAGAAGGAAAAAAAAGCAACACCTTAGAAAACTTTCAATTGGTCACTTGTGCATAGATGGGAAACAGATGACCAGTACTGTGTGGACCTGCTGAAGAGGGTGCCCCCTGACCGCCACCCTCTCCTCCTCCACATGACGGACGCTGCCGTGTTCGACTATCTCATCGGCAACGCAGACAGGCACATGTATGAGACCTTTGAGAAGGATGGCGACAGGGCGATGCTGCTCCACATGGACAACGCAAAGAGGTTGGCATTCACTGCATGCAAATCTAAAACAAAGTGCTTTTGTGTGTTCTGTTGCAACTCTGAAATTAGACCCCTGTTACACATGAAAGGCAGCCTGAGGCCAGCCTGAGACTGCTTTGATAAACTGTGAATTCCTCTTAGAATGGTATGCTCTGGATTATATCATTAGTGGTTTCTTGGCATCTCACAAATAGTCGAAAGCCCAATCCTCATCTCCACCAATACTATATTATCTCTTTGAAGATAGGGCAGAAAACAGGAAAATTATGGAATTGTTCAAACTAACACGGTTTAATGAAACTCTTTAAATAATATCTGTGTCAACCATGTAGCAATCCTTATCTGCATCTGTCAGTAATGGTGTCATTGCCTTGCAACTCTCCTGCGTTTTTTCCATGGACAATATTGTAAAATGCTTTTTTTTTCCCTTGCCACTCATTTAGCAACTATAACTTCACCTCTGACAAGTTATTTTCACTAGATTGGAAAAGCTGTTGAATCATATGATGCATTTAATGTCATAATAATGAATTTATCATGTGTTTTGTTGTTTTAGATATGCAGTGGCAACTGAAAAATTGATCATGTTTTATGATTGTGTGTTTGTGTTGTACTTCTTCCCATCTCATGTAGCTTTGGAAATCCATACCTAGATGAAGGAACCATTCTTGCGCCAATCTATCAGTGCTGCAGGTGAGTACCAGAGCAACAAACTGTTGTTGTTGTTTTTTTGTCGTTTTTTTTTTTTTCAGTCATAAGCAGGATTACATTTCACACATGGAATGCGACAGATGCAAAGTACATCAAATTGCATGTACTCATTGCTCCGCCAGAAAAACCCTTTTATGCAAATAGATTTTATGTGCAAAGAAGTCAGATTTAATACATTATACTTAGTATGTGAGTTTTGTCCAAGAAAGTGCAGTGCTTTTCTTCATCATTAGAGGGACTGTACAGTACTGGTTGAGGTAGGGATTCATGTTTTGAACATTCCTAAGTGAGATAATGAAAAGCCTCTTATGAAATTTGAAAGAGCATGTAATTTTAAGAAGGATTCAACGTTTATTTGATGAAAATTGGTTTTCAAATGGCTGAGATATCAAAAAAAGTGCTAATAATAAAAGGCGACATGCCCCAACTTTATTAGTATCTCTTTGTTTCACCTTGTTTTTGGATATCTCAGCCATTTCAAAACCGATTTTCATCGAATGAACTTCTGATACCCCTAAGAACTGCATGCTCTTTGACATCTCATAGAGTGGTTTCTGAATATCTCACAAAACGTTAAAAGCTAAATCTTCACCTCGACCAGAACTGTACACACCCTTTAAAACAACACGCCATGTTTCATGTAAACAGTATGCCCCTTTTTCCCTTACAGGGCATGGTAACATGTCAGATGCTTCTTTTCATGCAAAACCAGAGACTCAACCTTTGTTTTCCTCTTCATTATGTCAGTTCAAAATATAATATTGTTCTCTCACCACCAATACTGTAATTTTATGTAGAGGCTAGAAACTAAACCTTGTATAACATAGATGTCTTGGAATTGACCCATTGAGGATGGTTTGATTTCGTTACAACACACATTTCCCATAAACTCTTGCCCGAGTATACTCGGGCCTCGTCCTCATCAGGTTAAGCATAACTTCCTAAGCTTTGTCATCACCATTGGATTGTAATCCAATCTTGACATATTTATGAAATTAGCAAGCCCACTTGGGTTTATTGATGCGCTTCAGACCAACATGAAGGTCATGGTCAAACAATAGAGGTAAGGGGAAGTAGATCATCTCCATTCAATGACGATTAGTCTCCAGACATCTGTGCTGGAAAGGGGAAAAAAGCATTCCAGTGTGCGTCCCAATCAGCACACACAGCATAGCAAGGTTTAAGTTTCTTCAGAAGAGAAACTAAAGCATGCCATTGTTTATCCCCCTGGCGTAGGTTGCGACGCAGCACGTGGACCACCCTCCAGCAGTACAAGGACGGCCGCCTGAGCCACGTGATGAGTCAGGTGCTCCAGCACGACCCCATCGCCCCCGTCCTCACCAACTGGCACCTGGAGGCGCTGGACCGGCGGCTGAACGACATCATCGACACTGTCCACAACTGCTTCACCAAGCATGGCGAGGATGTGGTTCTTGTGGACTGAAGCTGTTTACATCTTCATGGTAGGCTATCTTTAACCCCTTCTTTGCCAGGGACTCTGGACAGAGTGTACAATGCTACGTGGTTTGGTGTGCGAATCGGCACTTGAAGCACATAGAGGTACTGGTATTTATTCAAAGGGGCCGCATTGTGAGTATGCTCTTGCAATACTGGGGCTTTTTGCCGACAGCGAATATTGCCAAAGCCTCGCCCCTTGCCAGAGCTCAACACCTCCTGTTCCCTGTAATTAACCCGTTGAAGACGAGTCCCGAGTACACTCGGGCAGAAGTCAGTGGGAAATATGTGTTACAGCAAAAATCAGCTTGTCCTCAATGGGTTAGAGCCAAGTCCTGTCTCTGTTCTATCTAGCTTTGGAGAAAGTGACCTATAACCCCCAGTGATTGTCCAGAACTACAGTCAACCATGCCTAAGTCAAATCCAGACTGAAGAAATAGCTTTGACTTAGAGAGAAAATTTGACTTATGAGGAATTAAACTCAATGTGATATAAAGAGAAGAGGACTTTAAAAGACCTTCGACTTGGGTGATCATTCGACTTATGTGAGGTTGACTGTATCTACCAGGTTGCATACTAATTACTCGGTAAGTATAGTGGAGACATCACTTAAATGGCAGTGCTAGGCCAGAAATGAACAAGCTGTGGTAAGCATGCCAGTATGGATATTGGCAAAGGAAAGTCAATGGCTAAAGAAGATCTTGTGCCAAGAATAGTATGGAGCCAAGAGAAATCAGAGAGAACAAGGAGATTGATACATTTGTGAAATGTTTGAGTGTGTGTTGGCAAGACTATTAATACCACCAACAGCTATCAAGCTTGAGAATGATAGAGTAGAGTCTATTATGAGCTTTAATCTTCTCTTGTAGAGAATACATTTCACTCTATATGTGACATTTGTATTATTTCAGTGTGTTTTATTTACAAATTTTGCATGTCATCTGATGTTCTTGAAATCAACAACTCATGAAAATATTGCCTCTTGTAACACACATGCTGAATGTCATCTTCGAGGTGACACTATCTTCTGTGTGGTTTATTGTGAATTCAATCATGCACAAATGTTTTATATGATTCCAAATTTGCACATTATTATATTTGTAGAATGTGTAGCATATACAGTATTTTTTTTTTCAGCTGTAACCTAAATTGATTCTGATGGTAAATATTAGCTGTATTGAGAATAGGTAAATCTCAAGTAGCACTGTATGAACAATTAAATCAAAGTGCATCGAATTGTGATGATCAAACCTATAAAATTTGGGAATTCTGCTGTGCAGAAGAATCAAGCATATAAAGTAATTTAGTGGCGTTCTTGACTGAAACTAATCATCTTGATGGTGTGTGCAAGTTGGAGACGTAAGAATCAATTTAGTACACAACATGCTTGAAATGAAAAAGATTGAAATATATGATTTTGTTTCAAATATTTCTTTCAATATGCCTTATAAATGAGTTATTTATTCATTTCTAATAGTATTGTGCCAAATATCTTAGAACTTCTTTTATATTGATATAAAGGTGATGTGACTGTTTCTATTTCGTGTAAAGTAATGATACAATTTCTTTTCCACTTTTTTCTAAAATTGGATTCATGTCATGAACCACCACCACCAACACCACCAAAAAAAAAAAAAAAAAAAAAAAAAAATCAACCATGTGCTTTTAAGGTTTGTGAAATGACCCACTTTGCTTGGTAGCGTCTGCCCTATGCATTAATATCTCTGAAAATAATGTGCAGCTTGCAAATCTGAGTTCCCAATCAAAGTACTGTCTTCTGTAATGATAGTGTAGTGCAGAATTGATTATTTGACATACGACCAAGTTTAGACCATTTGCTTCTGTAACATCACAGAATGTGACAGTATGGCAATGCTGGAGTAAGACAAAATGCACTGTAGGGTTTTATCTTTATGTATGGTCATCATCAAGAGTAATCAACATCATCATCACCACACCTACAATCACTTTCATCTTAATCACTTCTTTAGACATTATTGTTGTCATCATTACTAATACTAATGTCATTATCATTCATCATCATCATCACCATCATCATCATCATCATCATCACCATCATCATCATCATCATCATCATCATCATCATCATCATCATCATCATCAACATCACCATTATCACCTTCATCACCATCACCATCATCATCATCATCATCATCACCAGTATCTTCAGTGTCATCATCATAATCAGTCATTGTCACTTGGTTCTCGTCCTGCGTGTCAGTGCTATCACTGTCATCACAATTATCATCAATTCTATCATCATCATCTCCACCATCACATCATTTGTTATCCAATTTTTGCTGGCATCCACCCATGGACTATTTTCCAGAGACGTTGCTGGGGCAGTCAAATGATATGCGCTCTAATTTCTGTCCTCACAATTATCTCAGTAAGGCAAAGCTCGGCACCCACTCATGTACTAGGGGGTGTAATTTATGACATCGCTCCCAAAGCAGTATAGATCAGGTATGTGGATAAAAATAATGTCCAAACAAAGGCAATAACCCAAATTGTGAAATTATGTATCACAACACCTAACCCTATTCTGAGATGTATTTAGTCTGTGAAATCCTCTTGTGTACTGAACTGATGAAGTAGGGCGCTCAGATTTGATGTGTGCTAGTTTTTCTTTGTAACTCTTCAGCTCAGTTTGAGATAGTATGTTGCATGTGGTGTCCTCGTTTTAGTGCCAAAAGTTTGAAAATGGCGAACGAGGGGACTAAGCCGAAAGTTGAGCCTGGTGGGCATTGGCTTTGAAAGTTGAGCTTGATATAATTCCTGTCATTGTGGATAGAGATACATATGAGGCATGTGCCCAAAGGGGTTCATTACAGTATGTCACCCAGGGTATTAGTAACGCTCAACCTGGTGGGATGTTGGTGTAGCATTCTCCGTCTAGCAATGATTTGTCAGAACCACAAGAGGTTTGTTCTAGTTCTATTATAATCATCAGTTTCCAAGTCTTGTCATTCTAGTAAATTTATGGACAAAATTGGTGGTTAAAGAGCAGATGAAGCAAAAATACTGAAATACCTGCATGTTTCTTGTCAGTGTCATATCTCTTTTACATCAAGATCCTTATTATGATCCAAATCAGGACTACTAGATATTTGGAAAATTATCTGAAATTTGCATCACAATGTCAATTTGTCCTATTTGTTACTAGAGAAGATTGAATACAAGTGTTCAAATTCTGCTTCATGTCACCATCGAGGCTTTTCACCATGTATCCCATCCCATGGTTCTGTGAAGTGGATACACAGGTGATGTTTGAACGAAGATGAAGCCATATCATACAGTGCAGAGTCTTCGTACACAGCCCCCATGCCATAAGGCGGCTTCCAAATACTGCATGAATTTGGTACTAAAATCTTGTGAAGCTCAATCTATATAGCATAGAAAGCCACATCATACAGAGTCTATGTACATTGTAGCCCCCATGCCATCAAAGGCGGCTTCAAAATACTGCATAAATTTGGTACCAAATCTTGAAGCTCTATCTATATACTCATTGATAATTTCATCCGAGGTTGACACCCATGGTTGTGACGAGAGGGGCAGAGTTTCTAACAATTGTGGACAAGGAGAGGGTAAAAACTTCATGTCTGTGGCATGCTTTCAAGAATACTGTATACGCCATATATTTAGCAAGTCTAAATTTTTGCGAATCAGGATTTCCCGACGATTCCATGAGTGGTTCATTTCGCGATCGTGGAGTACTGAACCAAACAGAGAAATGTATACATGTACATGACATTCATATCGGGATCAGAATCAATATTTTCGTGTGTCTTTAATTTCACAAATAGCACCTGACTCGTGAAATTCGTGAAAATAAAAACCTCGCGAAATATTCGGCGTATACAGTATGTCAAGTGTTTGGCTGTGGAAAGGAAAATCATGTTTGATGTATATGTATGTTATTATAGTAAGTACTGTTCCTTTTGGATCGGGGGAAAAAATTAAGGTTATGGGTATATATATATATATATATATATATATATATATATATATATATATATAGATATATATATATTCATAATTTGATATACTAGTTTATTTGGATTAGGGTAGAGTATAGGATTTGCATAGTATAATATCTAATGTATATAATGTCTTACCGTTGGCCAGGAAATATTTTCTGACCTTCAGACATGATGTGTGCTTTATCTCAACTCAGTTGTTGTCAGTCAGTCCTCTGGTTGCCATGGTGACAACTGTGATCTTGTACGAAGACTCCATGAATATGCCTTGCCAAAAAGATGTTCGTGCAACTCGTAGATGTTTAAAGGGATGGTATAGTATCGGCTGAGGTGAGAATTCAGCTTTTGACCTTTTGCGAGATATTTAGAAACCACATAATGAAATGTTAAGAAGCCTCCAATTCTAAGGGGAATTCAAAGTTTATTTAATGAAAATTGGTTTTGGAATGGCTGAGATATCTAAAAACAAAGTAAAACTAAGCGATCCTATTAAAGGGTGGGTCCCACCCTATATTAGAATAGCTTTGTTCTGGATATCTCAGCCATTTCAAAAGCAATTTTAATCAAATAAACTTTGAATTCCTGTTAGAATTGTATGCTCTTTTATATTTCATAGGAGGTTTTTCATCTCACAAAATCATCATCAAAAAATGTTGGAATTCTCAAATCCCATCTCAACAAAAACCGTGCCATCCCTTTGAATATGGGAAGACATTCTGTGTTAATAACTGTTACTAGGGTTCGTAGCTCATGACCTCAAACTTGAGGGGTCACAGATGTAAACACATTGTCCTTAAACTTTGTGTACATCTAAATTTTATTGAAAATGTTTACTGATTACTGGAAGTTGATACTTTTGAAGACTTGTAGAGACATAATGCTTTACTGTCATGAACCTTTACCAAGTCAGCTATTTTTGAAACTTTGTCTCTCAACCATGTGAAAAGAAAAAAAAAAAACAGACAGTATTATTGTAAAGGAATAATCATGGCTATTATTCAATTATATTTACTCTAATGATTAACTGGATAAAAGAATATTAGGATGATAAAGTAAGTATGAATTCTTCCTGCGGCTGTAGACTAGCCATGCATCATGTATGCGAATAAAAGAAATCATGCACATTGACAAAAACATTGATAACGGCAAAAAAGCTGATTTTTGTACCAGACAATCAGAAATATGCGGAAAATCTATGTTTAAAGTCTCGCTGTCCTGGTTTGTACATTTTGATTTTGGGTTCGTGGAATGATGCTTCTTAGTTTTTTTGTTTTTTTTTCTCTGGATTTAATGTGCCAGAGGCATCACAGCTTCTGTTGATGCATCCATATAAGTTTATTGTGCCTATGGCATTTCAATGAATATATGTCAGTACCGGTAATCATGGGATGAAGTTAGACGAGGCACTAATGTATATGAGATTTGTTGTTCTTGTTCATTTGACCTTGTACACGTACATGTATGTGTTTGCCTACTCATCTGCTGGTAATTGTAATTTGCCAAGCCATTTCATTGGCTTTTGGTTAATCCCCCACCCCACCCCACCCTCCCTACCATGTTTGACTCAGGCATGGCATTGCCATAGCCTGTGACAAATGCTATTACAGTGATATTGCACGGATTAAGGGGATTACTTAATCCTGGAATTGAGAAGAATTATGCGTGAGGAGTTTTGTGCAATTTGTACCTGTGTGAATAGGTTGGTTTCTGCTGCAGATCTTGATTAGTAATATGATAGCTAATACTCAGTCTGTACTGTGATAGACCAGCTTGAAAGAAAAAAAAAAAAACAGCTACAGACATGTAGAATCCTGCTGCTAATGTAACCTTGCATATGAATTTCATTTTTTTTCCTAAGGCCTGTTCATTATGAAGGGCAAAAATGATGTGTTGATGTGGTCTACACCCAGAGGTTCTAATGACTGATGAAGGGCAGCATCAGTACTTGGTGGCATTTTAAGTTGGGGGTGATTCTGAAGGTTTAGTATTCCAAAAATTTGTTATTTGGAAACACACAATTCTGTACCCTTGATATTTGTTAATCCAAAAATGAAAGGGGGTTTATTAATCTGAACATTTTATGGTATTATTTCAAGGTTTGATATTCTAAAGGTTTGTTCATTCGAACATGAAATAAGTGCATATTCAAAGATGAAATATGGTTTGTTAATCCAAAAATGGAAAAAAAAAAAACAACAAACTAAAGCTTGTACATGTACTATTAAACAAATTTTCAGAATTACAAACCTAGTTGTTTTTGGATACGGAATAGCACACCTTTGAAATGATAAACATTTGGAATGATGAACTGTTATCAACCATTACCTTCAAGTTGTTATGATTGATATTTTTTTTAAATGTCTATAGCCAAATTTTGAGTTGTAACATTTAACCATTGTTGTTCATGGAGGGATGGTAGAGGAGATACCATGGCATGTGTAAATGCAGTGGTACAATACATGATGTGTATACACATAAATTGTGTATTTAGTAATGTACCTTCTTTGTTGCTGCCATAATTTCCTAGTGTGCTAAAAAGAAAGAGTGAAGTGATCTGCCTTCAAAAAAAGGAAAAGAAAAAAAAAGGGTATTTTTTTTCCCTCTTTGGTTTGTTTTCACTCGCCTGCCTGCAAAAATTGGTGTACTGCACATGTACATGTAGTTTGTGATTTTCTCCCGAACAATGCACTTTGAAATGGTTTTATATTCAGTCAAAGAAGTGACAGTGTGTCAGCTCTTCTTGCCATCTTAGTGATTTACACCACAGACAGAGCATGCCTCTATACCTCAGTATTTCAATGTTTGTTTGTTTGTTTTTAATTGTACATAGTGTTTTAGGTGTCTTAAAGGGGAAATCCACCCTGAAAATTAGTTTGTGTGAACAGAACCAGACAGGTCTGGAGGAAGAGGACACTGAAAGCTTGGTGAAATTCTGATGAAAATTTAGAAAATTTAGATTTTTTTGATGTTGTGATCAATCGAAGACAACTTGGCAATTTTGTGATGGCAAGTGTGAGGATCACACTCCGTTTACTCTGTTTTCTAAAGTTAAATATTTTCATTTCCCCATCAAGTGCATTTCCATTCATACGTCATACATGCACCCGTAATACAATCATTGTGAATATTTTTTTTTTCTATGCAACCCTTGCGAGCAAAAATAAATTTTGTCACCAGTAGCAAAAAACCATGGAGATTTTTGATATGGATTCTTATGCACAGGCAAATGGAAGATGAGCTCACATGCTACATCATGGAGTTGCAAATTTGTGCTTGTTTGATGAAAACTCCAAATGTCTCAATTAAGTTTCTATCAGAATTTGCTGAAACTTTCATGTCACTGTCTAGTTGCTCACATTTTTCTGTGGCTATTCACACAAACTAATTTTCAGGGTGGACTGTTCCTTTAAATGTGTGTTTAATAGCTGTACACAGGGTATTTTTAAAGTTCAATGCCACAACATCTTCAAATTGCTTTTGTTAAACTAAAGTTTGATCAGGTGTACGGAACAGAAGAAGTGTCATCAGGGTCTAACTTTAACATGAAATGGCATCAATATTCAAAGAAGTATGCAAGCTGCAGTGCACACTTTACTTGATTTAGTGCAGAATGACCTAAATGCATCAGTGGTGCAGAAAATCTAGATTTTGCCAATACTGTACATCAACCAATCAAATAAGTTTGAATTCGGGACAGATGGATTTCACTTCTCATGAAAGAGTCCTATATGCCTTCCATGTCTTTATAATAACAATAATAATAATACAATATATTTATGACGCACTTTATATGGACGTTTCTAAGTGCACAGTTTACTGGAAAATTGAAATTTAATCCAAAATAATCCAAAAATCCAAAAATATTACAAATTGTTGTCATTTCTGTAGCTTCCAGGTCTGATCTAGAATATGGACTGACTTTGGGTTTGCAACCCTGGTTTGAGGAGAAATTATACTGAAGAGGTATATGGATGATAGGCAGGTTTTGAGACGAGCGACATATTACTGAAATGTGTGCACGATCAGAGAGATTTGTGCGAAATATAGTACCAAAGCGATGATGTAACAGTCTTTAGTTATAGCTTGGGTTGGAACCAGGTGCAGACATAGTTAGCAACAATAGTGTTCACAGACCAGGCCAGGGGAGGTTGATTAGAACCTGTTTCCATGGCGATGAAAGGCTATGAAGTCTTAATTTGTATTCTATGCGACCACTGGAATGTCAGTATTATGTTTTTACTCGATGATGTCAAAATTTATGTTATGTCACAAAACTTTTACCTTGTGTCTCTCTTCACAAGTAGGATGCATGGAATATCATTTAATAACATTTAGTTGTTTAAAGACATTTTTGTGGAGTGATTCCGTTCATTGTTTCCCAGATTTCATTTAAGAGACCATGATATTTAAAATCAATTTTAGTTCCTAATCTTAGACCATTGGTGGTGTACTATACTACATTTTTTAAAATTATGTAATCATTTTTAAAATATTATATATAAAAGAAGGAGTAACTGTCAACATTTCTCTTAGTGGTACAAGATTGCCTATGAAGTGTATTTCAATGTTCTCGAGCCAAACATTGCCTTATTTTTTTTTTTTTTCATTTTGTATAAAAATATGTTTTTCTTGTTTTAGCAATTCTTGTCAATCTGCCAAATTGGAAAAGTTAATGTCTTTATGAAGCATTGTTTGGAAACCAACCTCAGAACAATGTTCCCCGCAAAATGACACCACATATGTTGATAGTGAATTAGCAGTGTAATTAACTTTCATCTGTACTTTCTTGGTAGTAAATTAATGAACATTGTCCATTTTGTAGATGATATAGTTTTCATCAAATTGCATATATGAAATGAAATACCTGCCTGCAAGTGCCCATGCTGCCACATTACATAATGACTGCAACTCACTCTTGTATTGAGCTACTGGCTTTGAAAGTCATGGGCAGTAAGATTTTGAGCTTGAGGGCCATGATGTATCCAGAAAGGATCATTTTGTTTCTTTACTTTCGTCTTTTACTTCTCCTTGAACTTCTTCAGTACAAACCTTTAAATGTCTGGTTGGGGGAACTGTTCTTGCCAGTCGAATTTCATTCCCTGGATGTGGATAAAACATCACATGATTTTGCAATAAAATTGATTCATCATGTCAAATACAACGCCTGTGAGTGTGTTTGTTCATTTTCACGTGTACATGTTTTGTTTTTGTTTTTTAACACATAGTACCATAGAGCTACAGGACAAGTTCACCTTAATATGCATTTGGATTGAGAAAATGCAGCAATATTATTAAGTAGCTGCACACATCAGTGCAAGTTTGAGGAAAATCAGACGATCCGTTCACTGGTTATGAATTTTTGCCGCCATCGCTGGATGAGAAGACTACTATACAGCTTGTGATGTTATGTCTAAAAGAAAATATGAAGAAAATTCAACGTATTTTCACTTTTCATGAATGGTAATAGAGCACTTGATTTACCTCTTTCAGAAGGCAGGGGAATTGAATTACTCTTAACATTCGTCAGTAACAAGCTGAAAGAATGTGTATCCCCCCCCCCCCCCAAAAAAAAAAAAGTTTTTGTTTTTGTGCCGTTCTATGCTTGTGACGTCCTAAGCTGTAGTCTTGGTAGTAGTCTCCTTATCCAGCAGTAACTGCCCTTTCTACTATAAACATTGCTGTATTCATTCAATCCACATGTATATTAAACTTGACCTTGCTTGTCCTTTAACACTCCATAGTAGTTCATACAATGTAATTTGTTCATAATTCCCGAGCGATTAGGCATATAATTATACACATGTGTATATGAATGAACATGATGAATTTTATACATAATGCAGATTTCAAGATACATGTAAATCAAAGATAGTTATGTTAATTATTACGATTGCACTTTTTCACTATAATATATTTTGCAGATGTTTTGCAAGCCATCTGCAAAGCATATTTTTTATGTTTTGCAGAAAGATTGGCCCCGTCCAGTCAGACAGACAGACAAACAAACAGACATTCGCACAAATAATATAAACATCACTTCCAGGAAACCGAATCAGCAATCAGGCGTTTATTCTGCGCCATAGCGTCCCTCTCTCGATCAGAGAGAAGTACGACAGAATATGGCTGCCACAAACGTGCCATTATCAAAGTAAAAATGACACAAAACAAGTCAGTATGTTTTTTGTCGGAAATGAGTGAATGAATAGCATGATACAATTCAGTAAGTACAATGTACGAAGAGTTTGCAGAAACAGATAAACTCCATTTTAATTTTTTAAGCCAATGTCATTATCAAAATTAATAGAGAAAAAAAAATGAAATCTTTTCAATGATACTCCACTGATTACATAACGAGAAATATTTTTGAAGATATATCAAAAGTAATAGCATATGTTTTGATCATTTGATCTGTTTTTTCAGCAGATCCCAAATATCTCAGACTGATAAAAAAAAAATGGATTTATTTTTGCATTTAAACTCTTCAAAATGTACTACCTTAAAGTTGCAGACAATAACAGTAGCAGTTACAGCTGTGGAATAGTGATAACCTTGGTAGTTGTAGTGCCGTTAGAGTCTTTGCAGAATAGAAGTAGAATTAGTTGTACAATGAACTAATATATTATAGTTAGTTACCAGTTGAGAATTTTATTTTGTCTTTATCTGTGAAGAGTTAGTCAGCAGTAAAATGGACAAAATGATTGTGATATGATTTTTTATTTACAAGATGCAACTCACCTTTGCTCTGAATAAGAATATAAAATGCTGTACAATTTTTACATGATTATTCCATCAATTTCATTCTGTACAAACGCAACATTTTGTTTTTTTATTCTCTGATCACGGCAGATTTAATTCTGCACTTTGATTCACACCTAATATCGGGAATAATTATGATTGCATACATCATCAGGCTACTCTATTCCAACATTAAATGATCTATCTAAATCTGAAATACAAGATTACAACAACAACAACAACAAAAAGACTTGCGACACAGGTAGGTGATAGCACGTGTGTTTTCAGAAAATCGAAAAAGTGTACGGGTCAGAATGTCTGTCTGTGATTTTTCGTTGCTGCGTCTGCAATAAAAGTTCTAGTCATGATAAAGAGTGCAATCAACTCTAAAACTTTCGGGTGTTCCTGCGATAGAGGGCAGCATGCCAAAATGACACGAACTGGCATCTGCATCCACTGAAATTACATAATTACAAAGTATGTCATACATGGCATGTTGCATGGGTTATTGGGTAAATACGACCACGTGACATTCGAACATTTCGTTATGTCTGCATATGGGCAGAACATTTTGTTAAATGCTCACTGTCTTGTAAATTATACCAGACGACAGAGCGATATTTGTATTGCAATCAGTAGAATCAAATGCGTCGTTTTCTAGGCAGAGCTAAAAAAAAGGACTACAAATAATTTAGACTCCACCAGGGTTGAAGATGCGTGTTTTCAGAGAACTGTAACTAACTCAAAGTGTGACATTGTGAATTATGTTCCAAGACCATCGACGGTATTGGCAGACTAATAACCCTTCCTAAATAGCGCATGCGCTTAAGAACTTTTGGATGGGTCATGTTGTGTGTCCACTTTCCGGTTAGCCGTCATCTACATCAAACTTTGTGCCAATTTTACGAGGATTGTATTAAAAAGAACACGCTCTGTTCTCTCTTTTTCTTTGTTTGTTTGTTTTTTCGTCAAAGTCCTCCCAAGATTTAAATTTTCTTTTAGATCATATCTGATTTCGTTTTACATGTCCACATTATTTGATTAAAAACAAAAACCAGAAATAGGTCACTAGCCTTTTGATTTCCTGATAAGTGTAGGCTGTAGCGTAAACACCTGAAAAGTCCGGAGGTAAGTATATTGTATTGAGGTAAAAAAAAGAAAAGAAAGTTCATTGCCAATTTCAGATGGATTTCCATAACAGATGAGCTTCTACTCTAACTACTCTTGAACTCAATGATCAATTCCTATTCCCAAAATGTTTTACAGGCAACTGCACACGCATTGCTACAATTAGCTCACGTGCACATTGGTGCAAATGGCCTCTATCTTTTCTCGGTTGGTTAGGCACTGCACTCGTTTCAAAAGTGTCATAACGCATAAACTTACCCGATGTAACAATTTGTGGTATATTCATGTTCAAACAAAGAATGAACCTAGGTAGACCAGATGACCGAAATGGTCCGTCGGCTTGGGGAAACACCCAATTCTTTGTTTTGCATCGCGTGCTTTAACAGAGCGTTTCCGTTAATCTCGCCAAAATACTACTGTACTAGCCCTGTTGTCAGGTGGATGTGCTGGCAAGCAACATTTACGAGGATCATTGTATCACAGATGCTTATCTCTTTGAATCTAAAAAGCCAACATGCCTGTTGGTACAAAAGACCTTTCCCTGCTCATGCGCAAAGCAGAACTACGAACTGGCTTGTTATCTGTGCTCAGTGCAATTTTCTGACGTTTCACCTGAAGGCAACCAGTGCCTCGGAACAGCGCGATGTCTAAAATCCTTTCTTTCCCAGGTGACGTTTTCTCACTTGCTCCGAATGCGACTGATGCCTTTCTACTGCCTCATCATTATTTTAATCGACAATGATATAATTTTCAAATGAAGAAAGAGGACACACTTTCACAAAGTTTTATAAATCCTCGTCAACTTTGATCTCACGGAATACTGCTGTGAAATGACCCAACTACTATCACGACCATCTTAGTAAACTAGAAGTGCATATGCTAAAGTTGCTAAACGAAAGACAAAATTGGGAAAGGGTAGAAAATATAGGATAAAGGGGACGGACAAAGGGAATTATCGAGATGAAAATGGCATTGATCAGCACGTGAGATCAGAATTTGCTTTCGATAGGTTCTGATGCAATGTTCTAATAGCCCTGACAACACTATATAAGGCGAGGGTCCGCATGAATAGAGAAAAGCGTCATCATGAACACAAAATACCCCAAAATCTGATGCCTTCTTTACCAGGAACAGATCAGATAATTCGTATTACTCGCTCATTTCTTCTGGGATCCAGTCCTTATTCCTTCCGTTAGAATCCGTTGTGTATCAAAGTGGTATCTTGACACTTAATAAAGTAATGATTTTCAAAATCATTATTCACCTTTTACATGGAATTACTGACAGTAACATCAACACTGGTCTTTGCAATCTTGTGTTTCCATGATCAGTGGTGGATCGGGGGGGGGGGGGGGGTAGGGCTCAAACCCCCTATGGGCTCCATATTGTTTTGTTTTTCTTTGCTTTGGATGTAAGCTGTTTATACTCAATTAGTCTTTCTTTTTTTATTTGCTTGTCAGCCGATTTTATGACAACAAAAATTATAAAGACTTTTTCTTTTGCTTTTTCGTGTCATGACCCAAACTCATTCCCCCTCCCCAGCAAAAAAACTAGATCCGCCCCTGATGAATACCTATATTTCTCCCAGAATACCATGCAATTATAATTTCAGCATTGCCGGGCATCCGTTAGTGAGTAAATCATCTTGTCCAGGGATGTAAATACCAGGCAAGGCTCGAATCCAGAATCTTCGTTTTTAACGAGTCAAGGGCATGCTTACTACACCACAGAGCTTCCACTTTTTCATTGTGGGGAATGGCGAAGGGAGGGGGAGGGGGAGGAGGAGAAGGAGTGGTAGGGGTGGATGTTCCGGTGGTATCCTTTTGGCCCCCACTGTTCATCATCGCGGCAGGGACGCTCGCGTCGTCATCAAAATTCCGTCTCACCGGCATTGTGCTCGACCTGGTCGTCGACGTCCACATCAGCTCGACGATGACCCGGTCTTGATGACCACCGGGGCATCGCTGGTGCCGGTGGAGCACGCTGCAGCCAACAACGACTTGCGCTGTTTCTTTCTAGGAACAAACGGGAAATAAGAAGAATAATATGTCAGTAATACTAGAAGTCACAGCTCGCTGGAAAATATCGGCTTGTTTACTTTAATTCAATTTGATTTGATTTGATTTGATTTGATTTGAATTGAATTTGAATTGATTTGATTTGATTTGATTTCATTTCATTTCATTCTAATGTAATTTATATTCATATCTACCCTAGATCTTCACAGTTTTATATTCGTGAGATACACGTAAGCGTGTTTTTAGAATGTGTCTTTTGCTTGATTTATTGATAAAATATCATTTTAATACATCGATAGAATTTCGTAAAAATAGTGTTTACATTCACGGAGATAGAGTTGTCCATGGTGATGATTCTAAATTGTGTGATTCTGCACATCACCTTCACAGCTGATTATACGAAGATACAGTAGCCATCAATCATTTATACTGAGATAGCCATACCTATTGGCCTACACAATGTATAATATTTATGAGAAAGAGCTTGTAACACTTCAAAAGGAAATATGATTATCTCATAACAGCAAACCTCTTTCGGAGCTTCTTGTGTGTAAACCGACAGGCGCACAGAACGATGAAAGTCACCGTTGGAGTTCCAATCATCACCGTGTAGGTTGCTATGATGATGTTGGTTTCCATCACAATCGCTTGAATTCAAAACATCAAAAGGAGAGGGAGAGAGATGCCCGAATAAGCCTTCATATGGTTGACGCATTTTGAAAGATGTAGATATTGTCATCGTAATATCACCAGACATCTCCTAGAAATTGCAATGACATGCATGCACTCTTTGGCCTTTTTCTTTTCCTGATAAATTGAACGGTAATTATTATTGGGAAGACTCTCAACCTTTGTTACTTTCAGGGTCACAAAAGGAAATAACTCACCACAAAAACCGTTTTTGTGTCCTTTTGCCTAAAGAACTATTTCAGTATCCACATAAATACACTCATGTTTCTGGTATTACGTCAGCGAATGATAACGCCTCCCCCATATATCCGGGGAAACAGGTGAAATTCGATTAGGACAATTTGATTGTTGATTGATCCAATGTTGATGAGTTTTCTGTTGTTTTTTTCAGGACACTATTTTTTTCGCACAATACTCACTATCTGGCACGTAGTAACAGTAGTAGAACACGTTTTCACCGTTCGCGGTGTCATTGAAATACGGGTGCACTCCCCCGCCGTACTGCATGGAGGGCCAAACCACGTGCTGCAGCTGGTCTCGCATTCCCCGCACCTTCTGGCACTTTCGCTCCGTGAACGGAAAGAGGAAGAACGGGATGATGAAGGGGACGTCGATCGGGGTGTCGACGTCGCCGGACTGCGTGCAGCAGTAGTGGACGGCCGTGTTGCGCACGCGGAAGAGGGACATTGGTGATGGGATGGGAGCGGGGTCGGCCAGAAAGTTTTCCTTGAGGGTGTAGGATGTGTTGAATGGTAAGGTTGAAAAGCCTGGCAATGGAAGAAAAAAAAAGACGTAGGATGCAACTGGAATGAAAGACATGAGGTTGTACACCTACAGCCGACATTAGGAAACGCTTATGTGGTAGGTAATTGTAGCAAGAGTAGTTAAGGTAGTAGTGTTTTGAGTACCGGTAGTTGTGGTGGCGGTAGAAGTAGTAGTGGTGAGTAGTAGTAATGGCGGATAGAAGTATCAATGGAAGAAGAAGTAGTGGTGGCAGTAGTGGTATGGTAATACTACTACTAGTAGTACTAGTAGTAGCAACAGAAGTAGATTAGTAGTAATTGTAGTAATCCAGGAGTAGTAATAGCGGATAGTAGTATCAGTAGTAGCAGTAATAACAAGAAGTAGGTGTAGTAGAAGTAGAAGTAGTAGTTGTAGTAATGCAATAGCAGTAATAGCAGATAGTAGTATCGGTAGTAGAAGTAGTAGTAGTAGTAGTAGTAGTAGAAGTAGTAGTAGTAGTAGTAGTAGTAGTAGTAGTAGTAGTAGTAGTAGTAGTAGTAGTAGTGGCAGTAGTATTACTTGTAGTGGTAAAACACCAAAACCCTGCAGTATGTTGTAGAAGTAGTAGCTTGTTATTTTGGTAGTGATGGTAGTGGTGTTGGTGGTAGTATCGTAGTTGTAGTGGTGGTTAATAATAGTGGTAGGAGTTGCCGTGAGCAGTAGTATTAGTGGCGGTAAAAGTGGAGTGATTGCAGTGGCCTGGTGGTGTTGGTGGTGATAAGATGTACCATGATGAGATAATCGCAACAGTAACAGACAAAATGGAAGAAGTAGAATGTCTCAGATTTTTCGAGTAAATAGGCAAAAACAATGATCACAAAAGGTTTAGTAATGGCGAAATGTTATATCAAAACAGTGGTGGTAGCAATAGTAGAAGAAGTAGGTGTAGTAGTGTAAGTGTTAAACTCCTATTTTATCAATCGTCTGTGCAAATCCCGTGATTTGATGATTAAGATGGAAACTGTGTCCACAAGTCGTTGTGGATTAAATGTCGTAGAGTACAAATAAAACACACACACACACACACACACACACACACACACACACACACACACACACAAACACACATCCAAATCTACAGTATAAGACCTGACTATACGTCCACGTACACTTGAGCGAAATTTATTCATCGCATAAACGATTTATGTTGTCACAGATATTAATCTTTTTCATTATTCTTACTTGGTTATGTGTTTAAAGGGTAAATGAGGGACGAAGGAGCTTTTTATGGCATACTGTCAAGACAGATACAACGTCAAAAATAAGTTGGAAAGAGTAACACCGGGAAAGAGGTCAAAATTGAGTCAAGTGCTATCGTGGCTAGATTAGTGGTAACCCTAGCCACAAGTCAACCACTCACCGCGAGAAACTCAATATTACGTTTCCTACAGGGCGATAAACGTGTGAATGGTGATAACGGTCCATCTCTTTCTCTCACTCTCTCTCTCTCTCTCTCTTATCTTGCTCTCTATCCCTATCTATCTATCTATCTATCTATCTATCTATCTATCTATCTATCTATCTATCTATCTATCTATCTATCTTATTATCTATTTTCATGTAGGAATATAATAATGTTCATCTAGCATTGTCTCTCTATCTATCTATCTACAGCTTTTTGTCTATCTAGACGTATCTGTACATATAAATAATACAGTATATTACATTTGTGTATATCATATCTTCCAAGTATCCATACACATCAATGTCTCCCTCCCTCTTTCCATCAGTTATCTGTCTATCTAATCATCTCCCTATCTGATCGTATCACTCGATCTCTCACTCACAGACATACAGACAAACAGACAGACAGATAGACACACACACATATATATATATATTGTATATATGTATACAGTATATGTTGTATATATGTTATATATATAAATATATATTTATATATATATTATATATATATGTATATATATATATAAATATATATATATATATATATATATATATATATATACATATATATATATATATATATATCGCTCCTTCAGTCTCTTTCTTTCTCTTCTTCTATTCATTCATATATCACCAGCTCTCTTTCTCTCACACACTCTGTCTCAGCCCCCGTATCTGTTTCTATGTCCCCTTTAGGGTCTCTTCAATACCTCTCCGCCTCTCTTTATATCCCTCCGACATTCAAAACTCAGTGACTCCAAGACATTATTGTCACTCATGATCATGGCGGAGCTCTTCTCTCGACAGATCGTTTACACGTCGTTATTTTGACAGGTCGAGAAGACAGTTAGAGCGGGGGAAACGTTCATGTGTGGGCGTCTTACCTATGATAAGTACTATCGGTCGGGTGAAATATCCGTTTCTTTGTTTGTTTGTTTTTTCTTCAATTCAGTTTGATTAATACTTATTTACAGTATCACATAAATTCTTTTTAACTATACACCAATTATAAGAAGTCAATGTAATACAAAATAATACATGAATTGTAACACAGATAATAATATATGAATATAAATTATGAACTATATATTCATATATAATAATATATGAAAATATAGTTTGTTTAAAAGCCAAAAGGAAAAATAAGCGAGTACACATAGCCTGTATAAAGAGGTTTGAACAAAGTAATTGTGCAGGTGCGATTTTCTTCACTTTGTCTCCCTTTACAAAATAAATTTGTTAAGATCGGAACTGCTGAACTGTAAATTAACAAACATGTCGGAGGAAAGGAACCAGTGGGACTCGAACCTGTCATCTACTGCTTTCCGGGCAGCGACACTACCACCAGGCTGTCCCTGGTTGCCGGCAGTGACACGATGAACATGGAACAAATACCCAAGCTCCGATCTTAACAAATTTAATTTGTAGAGGGAGACAAAGTGAAAAAAAAAATCGCACCTGAACCGTCACCCCTCTGAATAATATCTTTCTTTCATTTAAAATAATAGTGTTATTGGAAAAGAGAAGCGGCGCCAGGGAACGTACAACCCCTTCTGTGCCTTTGAGTAAAATTTTGCACAAATTTCACACACATACCAATCATACTTCTCATGATTAGGAAATTAATGTTGCACGCGGAGGAGGATTACACAGGTTCGATTCATGCTGGCGCATTCGTCAACACTCTCTACGGACCACGACTTTAAAATACCATTGCTACGTTACCATGGTTTCTTTTTTACAACAATGTATAATTACTATAAGGTCCTCAATTGTTGTACATTCTTTTCAATACATAATGTTCTGTTTACCTTATTCTCTGTTGTCAAAAGAAGTGTAACTTATGTTTTGTCGGAAAATGAAATAAACTTTGAATTGAATTGAATGGTTACACGGTATGGCGAAATATTGCAGTGACAGAGTTGACGTCACAAGTTTAGGAGCATTTATTCAGAGAACGGCTGATTGCTGACACCCGTAATTATTACTGATTATCAGCACTGAACAGCAGAACTGACACAAAATTACCATGAGTGTCTATGAACTATGATTTATTAACGGAGACGAAAGGATTTAGTGCGACTATACGACCAAAACTTGTACAAGCAAATGGACAATGGAATACCTCAAACACAAACTCACACATACACAAATTGAAATTACGCTTGAATTATCGTCTTCCTGTAATATCATACAGCCTACATTTTACAAGCCTACGAATTTATGTGCCGAGACGTCAGAAAATAGTGTAAAACAAGGAGGAAAAAAATCGGTTATAAGAACACATAAACAAGAATATAACTGTCAGAAATCTGTCACTATTTCTGACAAATTTTTGTAAAGCTGTCACCAAGAAAGGGAATTGAGGGAAAAACGTGGATAATCATCATGACACGTAAATATATCCTATTGCTGTAAAAGTTGTCATCCAAACTTTTGCCTTTTTTACCTGGAAACGTTAATGCAATGCCGTCTCGTGTTACTTCTGAAAACGAATCTGACTGCATGCTTTTAGAGAGTGAAGCTCAACGTCCTGTGAAGATTTGACTGCTGACAAACAACACAGTGAAAGCATACATAACGACAATGTCCGACGAAAAACCAAAAACAAAAAAGGAAAACTGAAAACTGAAACTGAGGGAGGCATAGAGGACAGTTATTTCTTCAGCCCTCATCTAGTTGGGTTGCTGGGAAGCAAAACCGATGTCTTCGCCTTAAAATTTTCAAGGGAAATGCCTAGCAGACGATAGTCTTGAATAAAGAGGCTGTCACGCTGTCGTAAGACCAGAGAGCGAGAAGCCGATACCCGAGCGCGTCAGGGAAAGGACCTTTTCAGAGCTAAGATTTTGATTCATGAATGGGAGAAAGACTAACCGGAGCACCATTCTTAAATATGGCGTAAATACTCAATTTTGAGTGATACACGCCATTAAAACCAAAAACAACAAACAACAACTTACTGAATGATATTTAGTCACGAAATAATTCAGTTCGTCACAATGGCCAATGATACTACTCCATTGGCTGTCATTCCCACACGATTATGCATCAACTTCTTCAGATGGCGCTTTGCTGATTGGCTGTGATTTTTGTTAACAGACGCTATAGTGGAAAGGCGTGCGCTTTGGAATTCAGGCGGATCTTTGGGTCTTGGCTCTTGCTGGTGGTTTAGTCTTACGTCAAGGCCAGCAGAACCGGGGACCGAGGGCCCCCTCTTTTTTGCACAACATATATGAATACATGGGGTGTATAAAACCACTTTGGCTCCCACCTTTTTTTTTTACCCCGGAAGTGGCACCCGGAAAAAAAGAGAAATATGGCTCAGCTTTTGCCGATTGTAAGTTGCACCATAAGAGCGATTCTTTTGTGGTCAGCCGATGAAACCTGAAAGTGTAAGGGCGGGTAAGGCCCCCCCCCTTTTTTTTTTTGCTTGTCAGCTGAAGAGACCCGGAAGTGGCACCAGAATTTAATATACACTGCCCCCCCCCCCCCACACACACACACACATTTTTAAAAACGTGGCGCCGGTCGTGTACGTCATGTCCCTCTCTCTTTCTTTTCTTTTGTAGTCATTACAGAGGGCCTTTGACCAAAGCTACGCAGACAATAGCAATGGAGACCCGAAAGGTCAAGAGTGTCTTCAGTTTGAAACAGCAAACATGGATTTACTGACCAAACATTTTATGGATTCGCTGAGGCTTCCAAGTCTGTTCCTGAGAGACATATTATGCACAGTGTAAGCTGTCAGCGTGAGTACTTGCTATACATGCGTGTAGCAGAATCTACTGAGTGCAAACGGACTTCAATTTTGAAGGATTTTTTCTCAATGTCTTCTTTTTTGTGGGTTGTTGTTGTTTCGGTTTACATCCCGCTGGATTACAGCATGACCCTGCCTTAAGATTTCAAGGTTCCCCAAGTAAGTTCAGAATCGCTTGAATCATAATACATGTATGAAGCATTATACTCACGTCATCCTTAATCTATATGCACTTCGAATATTTTTACGAAGCGCTCCAGAAGCCAGAGATATCCTTAGTATGTCAACTGCCAGAGCTTACCCTCCACGCGAACCTCCAAAGTAGGTATTAATGTGATGGACGTGTTCAACAAAACTGTAACTCAATATAGATAAGAAAGAAAAGAGGGAGGGTTTGATTTTCTGACTTCAGAAATGTATAATCAGTGTCCTTCATAATAGATGAAAAATCTGTGTTCCATTTTCCTTTATTTTTTTCACTTCGTCGTTTTGAGTTTGGAGACGAAATGGTTGTTCTCTAACTGTAGTACCTACTTTCCATGACGTATTCATTACAGATTATCTTTGATGTTCTATCAAATCACTCAACTAATTATCTCTCAGGAATGATAAAGAAAGTAGTCGGAAATATTTATAGATGAAGAGAAGACGTGAGAGTGGGATATTACAGTATTTTTTAAAGTGAACGTGCTTTGAAGTTAGTGGATTTTTTTTTTACAGGTTACATTGTAAAATATTCCATTACTGTATGCAAACGTTGCATTTTATAATCACTCCTATATGCAGTCTGCGAGTTTTGCAAAAGGTCGCATGCAAAGAGATAACGGTGATTATTTTTCTACATTTTTCTCTAAAAAGAAGGTTCTGAAAATCTGAACCCACTAGGGAAAATTTACCAAAATCAGATATGATGGAATGACACGGACATTGCCAATTAGTATGAGTTTTCCTGAATTTAACATTTTTGCGTTCATATTTCAATGTCATTAAACATATTCTGACACAGTTATGCTTTTTGCAGACATAAGCCATCCATCAAGAACAAAGTGACGACGACATACACAACTTGCGAAGGCAATGGATACTATATCTCCTTGGATTTAAAGTCAGTGATATTAACAAGAGCTACACACAACCAGAGAAATTTCGTCTGTAGGAACATGGTCGACAAGGATAATTCATTGTTTTTTTGTTTTGTTTTTTTTTTTTTACTTTTTGAAGTGGCTATGGATTCACTTACAGCCCGTCTAAATACGATTTGAATGTTCATTAAAAAGTGATTTTCTTAAAGACTTCTGAGGTATGATATTTCTTTCTTTCTCTTCCAAATGGGTGGATACTTTTACTCGAAGAGGCTATTTTGTTCGAATGACGTAGTGAAATAAGAGCAGACAATAACAGCTTGCTAATAATGGGCGGGTGTTCACTCTAATTGTAATTGCTGCCTCCTTCGACCGAGCCTGCGTTTTACGCTTTTCGTATACCTAAGCCGGATAAATAGGCGATTCAGCGTCACTCCAAAAACCCGAGACAGTCAGCAAGTGATCAAGTGATATATATCGCCACTTTCTCAATCTTGCTCTGACAGCGCACTTCGCCGGGGTCACATGATCCATCCTCTCTTCTCAATAAAGTTCAACTACCATTGACCTAGAATATCAGGTGACTTAATACTACATCACGTGACTCTCACTAAACTACGTTACGCCCTCGGGCCTGATTCATGAGGGGATGAGAAGGGGTCTCCTAACCAATACCTAGCGGAGAAATAACAAGTTTTACATCATATTTATTTTTATCATATACATAATAATGTCTGAAAAACTGCAAGACTAGTAATGCGTCTAAAACGTTACGGTAAAGCTTTAATCTCTTCTTGTCATCTTTTGTTTTATATAATTTCATTTCTTGTTTATTTTTCTTTCTTCTTTTTCCTTATTTTTTTTTCCTTCCTAATTTTATTTCATGTCAGCTGACATTGGTTTCTTTGATTTTGTTTCATATATCTGTTTGTAGTTTCATTAAGTCATTATTCGTTCTCTTATGTATTTCTGAGGGTCCCATATCGTACAAGCTTTGCTTTTTAGTAGGAGCCTCCATTTCCATTCCCATCCTTGTACTCTGCATATGTATATACCTTAAAAATGCAATTATGTTGTTACTCATGATCAGATGTATTTTATTAATTTACGTTTTTTGAAATTATTGCAAATAATGTTCTGTTAAATGCATTGTATATAATTTTCCCTGTTTATTATTACAAAATGGAAGTGAAAATAAAGTTGAATTGAATTAAATTGAATATATATATATATATATATATATATAATCATCTATCATACTTATATGCAACATACAGGAAAACAAAACCTCGCGTACCAATGACAACAGTCGATAATTCTCATTTTTGCCTTCTCGCTTCTTCAAACATAAATCGAAGGTTAGCCTTTGCGATGATCAGTCGACAGTTTGCCTAATAATACCAACCGTTTATTGTAAATAATAGTTTGCAAATCATATTTTGGCATGATTGTGGTACCCGTTGGACTTTACTGCTGTGACTAGCGGCATAGTTTACTGGCAAACTGGTGATACCCAATCAAACAAGGCAAAACACACATGTAGCACACGCGAGAAAAACAGATCCCCTAATACGAAGTATACCCAGATCTTGCCTATACAGGGCACTAATCAATTCCATTGTGAGTAAATCAGACTTAAACATCCTGATATTAAAATTAAACATATCAATGAGGTAGATTCAACGCAATCCAGCCCCCCCCCCCGAAAAAAATGATTATGTTATATAACAATTAATAATTGTCATTATTCAACTTCTCGAAATCATAGAGAGACAGAAATTCTAAGGTTTGATCGCATAAAGAAAGAAAGAAAATTCAGTTTTCAAGAGCAACGTGTTCTTCACTGAGAAGATCAGGAAAGAACAGATACTAGTATCTTAAAGTGGTGCTTCAATCAAGATTCAAGATTACAGCACAACGAAAGAACAAACATAAACTGTCAGAGAAGCACTGTGTGTCTTTGTTAGGGAAAACTTGTGTACCTCATCTATGCGTCATGCAATCTAAGCAGCCATTTTACACTCCATCTACACTTGCCTCTTCTTGCATTATATATATTCCGCTTAGTGAGAGATGCCTATATTACTTTTTGAACACCCATCAAGTTATATCGATTTGTTCCTACAGGGCACCTATCGGCATCAAAGTGTCCAGGAAAAGGTTCGTAGGAAAAAGGTCACTGATATTGACTAACATCGGGAAGTATAAGACATATGTGATATGTCCTATGGCTATCTCTCCGTAAATCTCGATGTCATGCTCTCCCCATCTCTCCCTTTTTATCTATCTATCTATGTATCTATGTATCTATCTGTCTATCTATCTATCTATCTATCTATCTATCTGTCTGTCTATCTATCTATCTATCTATCTATCTATCTGTCTGTCTATCTATCTATCTGTCTGTCTATCTATCTATCTATCTAACTATCTATCTATCTGTCTGTCTATCTATCTATCTATCTATCTATCTATCTATCTATCTATCTATATTACATTACTATGACAATCCACCTCCCTTCATCATCATCATCATCATCATCATCATCATCATCATCATCATCATCATCATCATCATCATCATCATCACAATCATCATCTCCTTCTTCTTCTTTTCTATCTATCTCTCTCTTTTTTCTGTTTTCCGTGGCATTGGAGCCCCATATACACCCCTCTTCTCCTTTCCCTGACATCCTTGCATAACGCGACTTCATTCAGCGTTCGACTGCAGGCAGGCAGGAGAGAATACGAGCGATACTACACCGGCGATCGATACCTAGTCAAGGCGCGGGCGGGAAAATCCTTCCTGTCGAAACGTTAGCGACCGTGCATCGATGCCCACGAGGCAGAGGAGAATGGAAATATTTTCCCTTGTTCTTTCGTTTCGGCCCGCAAGGAAGGGAAGCATGGAATGACATCCTGTGCCAGCGCCAAAATTCTTTCATGACGAAAAAATAGAAAAAGGTGTCACAAGCTTTTCTTCAGGTTAACTAGAAGAATATGCCTCCCCCCCCCCCCCGAAAAAAAAAAGGAAAGAAGAGGGATGAAATACAGGGCAAGGCTGAAAGGCTAGTCATTTGACTCGTAGTGAGATCAAAGAACGAAAACATGAAATGAACGGGGAATTCAGACATCTGATCTTCGCAGTCATCATTTTGGTAATTCGTATAATCTGCCAAGACCTGGTAACTCAAAAAGGAGTCCATTCAAGCATTTATCCGGCCCAGGCATCAGAGTTCAACGATCAGTTTTGACTTTTTCATGAAAATTTTAGATTTTTTTCTTTTCAAGTTAAAGGGAAATAGAGAAAGAAAATAGAAAATGATGACGTCATTATAGTAGCCTTCCATGAATTCTGTTACTTGAATGCATAGCATTTATGAAGTCTCTTTCATTTTCGAAACAAATTGTACTCAAGACCATCTATAGATACCATAATGTTTCTTAACGCATCCACGTTGTTGTGCTGATTCGAGACTGAACTTTCTTGGAATCGCGCGCATGTTTATGGCAACACACTTTCGGTAATCATTCCTGAAAATTTGTGCAATTTGGTGATGAAATCAGGAAATTACAGGGAGAGAAGCGAAAGTGTAGACTTGTTGATTTGAAAAGACTTTGGTATGACCTTTATTTTGTTTGTCATAATAATAAACAGAAACAATCTACTGTTAATGGCCGTTGATGATTAGAAATTGATGACATTGGACATGTTGGGGATATGTTTGTGAGATTATGTATTTCGTGTGTAGTTTCTCGAATGAGGCTCTGTCGTTGTCATTTATACGCTGGCATTGTCAGGACGATCTCATCTGTGTGACCAAACCTCGTATGCTCCTGGAACTATTTGAACCTCATAAATTTCCGCATAAAGAGACTACAGGTCGCTATCCGTTACTCCACTTCCAAGCAGTAGATGTGTCATCACCTTGTATGTATCATCGAAGTATATTGTCTGTCGACAAACTTAAATAAAAGTGAATAAAAGACCCCACAGCTGCACACCATAATCCAATAAAATCTTACCTGATTCGAAACCACTTGGACAACCTCCTTCTTTCCACTCCCATCGACCTTTTTGAAAATTTGCTATAGCCTCGCCTATGCTGTAGACGCAATAGTTTCCCTCTGGCAGTGACGTAAACGACATACTGTCATCCCGCCCGAAGTCATCTGGTACGACGCCACCACTATCGACATAAAAAAGGAAGAATGGATTCGATGCATGTGCTTTTATCCAACATGATCTCTTTTAATCGATTTGAGTGCACAACATTCATTCAACACATTTATTGGGTGGAATCTTTCTGAGGACTGAAGACATCGGATTGTTGAGAAATGAAATGTTGCATGGAATTCAAACAAACTATGGAACACGAAATATGTTATGATAAAAGAAGTATATAATACTGCAAGAGTATCAACGCTCAATTTAAAAGAAAATAATTAGGTTTGTATGAACGCATTTTCATGCAAACACGATTTAATTAGTATGACCCTTCTTCTAGTGCTGTAACTATGAGCTTACTATGAACTATGAACCAGCGAACCAAAAAATATTTTAAATTCAGCGTTTTAAATGATACGATAATCAAAGTTATAAAGTAGATGAAAGTACAGCAGGGTTCAAAAAGAGACGCATACACACACATATACACACGCACGCATATACACACTCAATTCAACTATGTTAAATTCAGTCAATTCAGTTCAATTCAGTTCAATTCAATTCAATTCAATTCAATTCAATTCAATTCAATTCAATTCAATTCAATTCAATTCAGTACAATTCATTTCAGTTCAGTTCAATTCAGTTCAGTTCAATTCAATTCAATTCAATTCAATTCAATTCAATACAATTCAATTCAATTCAATTCAATTCAATCCAATTCAATCCATTCCAATTCAATTCACACATTTCATGCAGTATTTGCCGCTGAGCAGAATGTATAAGTTTTTCTATCTTGAAGTATTGTACTTATACCTGTCTGTTCATCAATTCGGTAACCGCATGTTGGAAGTCTTGTGCTTCTCTAAACACAGGGTACCATCACATGTGGTGTACGAAGACAGAACATGAATGACTAATAAAAATAACGCTATATTTGATTGATGGACACCATTAATAATATACATTCGGATGCTAGTGTCTTGGGTGTTCGAAACTGCAAATATCCGTAGCGGGACTTAACGCGCGAAAGGGCAAGCACGATGCGTAAATGTGAAGAAGATATTAATTCTTTTACGATTAAAACATTCATGTTGTTCAGAGCTAATCTGCCATTTTAAGCCGTCGGTGGCTCTTCCGGTAAAACAACTTTCCATTTTTTATGAGATAACGAAGAAACGATTGCAGCTTAAAAGCTGATTAGGGGTCACACTTAGCCACCGTTGCATGCTTAATTTACTGGAAGTAGAAAGTAACAAGCACCTGGAGAATTCATCAGACCAGCAAAGAGGGCGTTTAGCTTTCTTTCGTTCTTTTTAAAGGGACATTCCGGACGATTTTCATAATTTCACATCATGTAGTACATAAATCAGCAGCTCCAATGTATAGATTCGTGGAATTTGTTGTGGTCCTTGAGCAGAGAAACCAATAAATTGAAAATCTTAAACAAATTACACTGAACAGTGTTGATGACATCAGAGCCTCATATATTTCAGAAATGTAGCAGTGCAATTCCATTACAATACCACTTACTCAACAAGTTCACCTGTGAAGAATCTGTGCATGCCTTCTTCTTTTGTTCTGCTTCCTTGAGCCCCAACTCATGCATTCTTTTGGTGAGGCTGCCATGTCATTATTCCTGTTCATTGCAATTTGTTATAAATTTTGAAAACATTCTCATTCTCATTCCAGTCACTATAAATTTTGAAACTCTGTACTCAGTTTAACTGATTTTATAGTTGTTCAAATGTAAAAGTCCGAAAATCATCCGGAGGTTTCCTTTAAGCGTCGTAATCATACTTTCTGTCGTCTGATATTCATGACGACATAATCACCTTATGCGCAGGTTTTCCCTTTTGCTGTCCCACATGCAGAACTTCATGCGTATGTTGCTGGGGTCGTTTTTCCTGACGACCAACGAAACATGGAAGCGCTCGGAAATGTGCGTTATGTTGGTTAGGTTCGGATAGGAGACTTCCAGTATTATGGGCACCCAGTTATCTGCAGAGGAAGAGAGAGAGAGATGGGGAAGGAAGGAAAAAAGATGAGGAGGAATTAGAAGAAATATTAGTTGTAATAATAATAATAATAATTCACAACGTGTGGAATGTGGGGCGGAAGTTGCAATTGTTATTGTCCGTTATCATTGTGAATAATGTGAATGTCATTGTGAATACTATTGTGAATGCTACTGGTTCTATGGCAAGCCGAATTCTCGCTGGTTTCGGTATCTCTGAGAGTGCAAAATGATCACATTTTGAAAATTGAAAGGGTTGACAAAAATGGTCCTAAAATCATAACACATTAACCAAAATTAAAGAACTTGGTGTCATTCTATTGGAAAAAGAATGGCCTTGCAAACAGTGTGTGCAAAATAATGACATATTTGCAACAATATCGCTGAAATTAAAGATCTCAGGTGTTCCTTTCTGGGCCACCCTGTATAGGCATGAACCACAGCACACAAATTTAAACACCGATACGTATAGCTACGGGGTCTTTTTTTTTCAACCGACAGTTTGTGCAATTGTGTGTGTTTCACGAAATCGATTCAGTCCTGTGAAACGATTTTTTCTTGTATTACTCTTCCATCTCCGCATGGTGACTTTTTAAAAAATTATATTTTGACTTCTCACTCTTTCTCTTTTTTAATACTATTGAATTACCATTCATTTGCAAAGGTAACCCGTGAACGAAAATTTTTTGATCGGTAATTTTATTTATTGACTTTCTGAGCTCTTCCTTAACTTTCACATCGTAATCACTTTTTTTAAATACTTACTATCTACTTTTGCATTCTTCTCTCTTACTATACCTAAACCAAACCAGAATTGTAGCAAATACTATAACCCGTAAAGACAATGATATATACATATTTCAAAAGACCATAAAAGTGGAGTGAAAACTAATTCAAGTTCAAATCATTAACATGCTTAAAATTTGTAAATGATGCAGAGGTGTAAAACATAGCATCGCGTTTACACAAAAGTATATACAAGGAAGAAGAATTGAATAGGAAGAAGTAATAACGCGAAGGACTCCAATCAAAATCTAACAAGGATACCGACCCCCAGCAGAGTTACGTTTATCTTCATAGTGCATGCAAAGACCAGAAAAAAAATCAACAACATCACAAGGAAACAGCACACACACACACACACACACACACACACACACACACAAACATAAAAGACACTATCTGTAACATGGCATACTGCATCTTAATATCAGTCCCCGGCGCTCTGAACTAAGCAATTTAAAAGAGTATATAATACGCTTGTGAGGTGGAAGGGTTGAGCATTCCTTGTTAAGAAGGGGTAGTACATTCCAGTATTTTGAACTAGTGTATTTGATTGTGGTCCTTGAAAAGATGTATGAACATAAGCAAGGATTTCAGGAGTTCGTCATGAAAGAAAAAAAAATACCAAAGTGCACCGATCGGGATTTCATTATCATATCAATGTAATTGCTGTTTTGCCTTTTGACATTTACGTCTGAAGACAAATAAGTTTTGTGGCATACGGTCTTACCTGCACGGATCTATAGCTAAGAACTGAAGTGAAAATCTATGACATATATAGGGTTTAACATGGAGTTTATTGTCCAACGTAATGGTGGATTTATAGTTTTCCAGCTGAAGAAGAAGTACTTAACATATCATGCATATAGGTTAATGGCATGTAGGCGATGAGTTTTTATAAGCTAACACTTTGTGTGAAGTTTTGGGCTAGACTTAGATTAATTATGAACGATTCAATTACCACAGACGGTCAATGTTTTGTCTTATGATCAGGAGATATTTCAGGAATTATTTCAGGTATAGCAATATAGAACGCATGCACACACACACAAAAAAATAATAACCACACACACAAACGCACAAACAACACATACATGTACACGCACAAATGTACACAGGGCCTAATTATGTGTGTGTTTTTTGTGTGTAAACAGACAGATAGATAGACGGACACTAAAAAAGGGAAACTGAGAGAGGGGGCTTTCATAAAATTTGCTCCTGCGACAATATTGCTACCATGAAATATCTGCATGCTAAGCCAAATATCCTACTCACAAGCATAACCCTAACCCTAATCCTAATCCTAATCCTAATCCTCGGATCAAACTAAACCTAAAACCCTATCACAACCCTAACACTAACCAAAAGTTTTTGGAGAAATTCGAAGACAGGAGCAATTGTTCCAGGAACAAATGTCTAACCAGAGTGAGAGGTACGCTTTAATGTAAGAGAGGTAAGAAAAAAAAAGAAAGGTAATAGGGAAAAAAAAATAGAGAGAGAAGGGGGGTGGGGTGGGGTGGAGAGGAGGAGGAGGAGGAGGGGGGGGGGCGGGCAGAGCAAATGGGGAGAGAAGAAGATGGACAGTAGAACAGATTGTCTTACCTGCACATCCTGTGTCTGGAGCGGGGAGAGCGTAGCGTATTCGTGATGCTGAAGCCAGAACTGCATAGGCGATAAAAAGTACAATAACACAACCTTGATAAGTATAACTAAATTCGTTAATTTTTCCACAGGAACGTCAAACAAGACTGCATGTTTATTCACTGCCTCGTGCTTCCAGTATGATTTCCCTCGCGATCTCCAAGGTCGCATGCATCAAGACGCCAAAGTTTAGGTGAAGACGCGAAACACAGTCAGTTGCCGGCTTCAATCCCACTACTGCTGCCCGCGATCACTTAAACTAATCAAACAAGAAACGAGCCATACAGAGGATGGTACCTTTCTTTCTTTCTTTCTTCTATTCAAAATGGAATGGTTATGAATGGACGTCCTCCGAGCGAAGGAGAAATAAGTGGTAAAAAAAAAAATCATTTCAGAATTCGATTTTACTTTATTTCACCTTTACTGGTGATGTTCTTTATTCCGAAGGTTCGTTAATCCAAAATTAAATACGGTTCGTTATTCCGAAGGTTCATTACTTCGAAACACACAAATTCCCTATACCTACATGTGTGTTAATCGAAAAAGAGGAATAGGGTTCGTTAATGCGAAAATGAAAATATGGTGCGTACAAACGAACGTTCGGAATTATGAACCTTTTTTCGTTTTCGTATTAATGTACCTTTCGAATCAGGAGCCATTTTATTTTCATTTTTCGACTAACGAACCTTCGGAATAACCAAGCTTATTTTACTTTCGGAATAACGAACCTTCGGAATAAGAAGCCTTTTTTTATTTTAGGAGTAACGAGCCTTAAGAATAGGGAATCTTATTTCATTTTCAGATTAACGAAGCTTTGGAATAATGAAAGACGCTTATTTAATTTTCGGGCTGACTAACCTTTGGAATAACGAACTGTAACCGCCTTTACCATCTTCAAGGACAAGACACCGGTCAATGCCCTTGTTATTTGATTTAAAACGGAATAAAAAGAGGAGAGCATCTCTGTTGTTGATGGAAATGTAATATACACTATCACTGCCTTCCATCTCCCACCTGTCCCCACAAAGCTGTGTCTATAGCTCAGGGAGACTCTCAAAGTGATAACAGCGGTGCTTGTACGCGTCAGGTTTTCCCTCTTTATTTCTTCCATCTTGTCGCTATACGTCACGCCAAAGATGCTTAAAGGGATCGTATAGTTTTGGCTGAGACCTAATTTTAGGTTTCTAACATTTTTTTTTTTGGTGAGATAATGAGAAACCTCTTATGAAATATGAAAAAACATGTAATTCCATGAGAAATTCAACATTTATTTGATGAAAATTGGTTTTGAAATGGCTGAGATATCCAAAAAGAGCGATTCTAATAAAGTGTTGGACCCACCTTTTATTACGATCGCTTTGTTTTACCTTGTTTTTTGATGTTTCAGTCATTCCAAACCCGATTTTCATCAAATAAACTTTGAATTCCTCTCAAAATGGTATGCTCTGTTCTATTTCATAAGTGTTTTCTTGGTATCTCGCAAAATGTTTAAAGCCCAATTCTCATCTCCACCAATACTGTACCATCCCTTTAAGTCTGATTTTGTCAAATGACTGATGAATAGGGGTGGCTTTTAATGATGCACCTGCAAAACAATTCCCCCACACCAGGGTCACAAACTGCTGAGGCTCTGATACGGTACGTTCTGTCGTGAACGACAAAGCTGTCTTGGACATAAAGGTAATGAAACACAGCTATACAGAAAAGTGTTTTTTTCATAATAATCAGAAACAGGAACTACTTTTTTTAGTACTCGACAGCGGTGTTACAGACCTATTTTTGTGAGGATAAGATACAGAAATAAGGCTATTCTGTTTTTGATTGTGCACTGCTTTTAGTACTATATTTATTCATATTTCCGGGAAACTCCAAGTTGACTGTAATCCCCTCTGGCGGAATGGAAGACTCATCGCGACAACAACAACAACAACAACAACAACAACAAAATGGGAAGAAGAAAAAGAAAGGGTTGAGGTTAATAAGATATCTGGATAGATTTACATGTTTCGTGGTTTGCATTTATTAGGCAGAAATCGGTCTGGGGATGGGATTTCCTGGTTTCCCCCTATAGCCATCTTATAACGTTATGTATGAACAGTGAGGCAAAACATGGAAACCTTTGAAGGGGGATTGATCGTGAAGGCAAACAGACAAGCTTACCGCGCAGAGTCAGTGGCAGGGAGACAAACAAAAATTACACAAAACGAATACAACCACGCCCCCCCCCTCCCCCTTATAAAAAGAGATAAGGATGGACGGGATGAAAGGATATCGATTGCCATCCTTTGTGTCGTGTTTTAAGGCTCGGACGTCGACCTTCGACATCGGACACACGACGTCAGCTTGAGATGGAATCACACGAACTCAAATGAACAGGGGAGGAGGACCAGAATTGGAGAGAGAGAAGAACAACAACAAGGTACCAATATACAATTTGAAGTGGATGATGGTAACGAGGAAATATGGCGACACAATAAAGCGCTTGTTATATTGTTGATGATGATACTGATGATGATACACGTACCATGAAAATTGTCTCATAATCATGAAATCAATGAAAGTCGCAATGATTCAGAGGGTGTTGAGCATGACCATGATATCTGTATTTCCTTTGGGACAGAGATAGGATATCTCGTAGAAGCATATTGACAACATAAGCTGGAATAAAGATAATATACTAACAAAAAGGATATAGATGTCGGAGGAAAGCAATGATGAGGATGAGAGACGGAGGACGGTGAGTGTGATTACAATGAAAAATTAGATTATGGTGATCATAACAGTAGTGATGTTTAAATCAAGGATAATAACACTGTCACAAAGAAAACACCGATGGATGGAGGATATCTATGAGAAGAAAAAGATTAAATTATACTGATATCAACAATGAAAATGGTAACGACGATAAAACGAAAGAGAACACCTTGCCTCTAATATATATATATATATATATATATATATATATATATATATATATATATATATATGTATCATCATCTTCATCATCATTACTATAATCATCATCATCATTACTATAATCATTATCATCTACATAATCATCATCGTAATCAGCATTGTCATAATCATCATCATCATCATCATCATCATCATCATCATCATCATCACCATCATCCACATCATCATCATCATCATCTTCATCATCATCACCATTCTTAAATACTGTTTTTTTATGTCGTCGAATGGATTATACAACTTTCACTCAGCTGGAGAGAGAGCATCTCGACAGCATGCTTCCTTGAAATTCAAGAGTAAGAAAGATGATGCTGGGGATCATGACATTCAGAGATAGTATGTCGGCAACGATGCGGAGGATGAAGGATCCTCACTGAACTCCAGGATATCTCGAAAGCAGCAGGCCTTCCTGAAAATTCACGTCGAGCTGTCTGTTCTTAAGGGAAAACTTGGTGCGTGAACATGCCTTCCCCCTAGGGTTGATAAACACGGGTGTTCATTCCTCAGGCGCAAATCAACCACGACTCTTCCACACCCCCTTCCCTCTCCTTCCCGGGCGCACGGAGCAAAAACGTATCGCGTTACCGAACAACATTACGCTGCCTAGTCAGACGTTACTAGGTGAGAATCAAACAACTGCAAGTGGAATCTTCAGCTGCTCAGTGGCATTTACGTTTGCTATCCATTCTCTTCCGCCATTATCATCGCCTTCATCTCTTTCGCAGATTCAAATAAAAATGAAATGGAAACATTACAGCCGGGCATATAGTAGACAGGGCTCATGGACATACTGAAAATAGATACCGTTTCACTAGTCACGCGTCACGTGATGAAGGATAGAAGGATAGAAGATGTACGAAGATAAAGTAAAAAATGAACAAGATACAAGACGAACTGAACAATACGTAAGTGCACAACAACGAATAAGTCTTCTGGGAGCATGCCATACGTCCTATAGGTGTGTGTGATCGTGGGAGTGTGTGTGCGTGTGTGTTGCATTATATATATTTGTAGGTTTTTGTTCTAGTCTTGTTTGAATCTGCATAAAATCATTGTATATTGACAGTCGTTCCATTGTAAATACGATAATGATATCGAACGAAATTTGAATAAAGAACATCTTGTGTGTGTGTGGATGTGTGTTTGGATGCAGGTTTGTGTATAGAAGTGCACGCGGGCAGCCTTGCAAATTAAGTAATAACTAATAATAATAATTCACAACATTAATATAGCGCAACATTAGGAGAAAATGTCTTACACATTCATGTAGATGTTGCATACGTTATGCAAAAGCCTTCCTAGTGGAAGACTTTTCGTAGAGAAAAAAAAAGTAGAAAAACGCTGTACTCCAAGAAAACTGCATCACTGTGAGTTCCGGATGAAATAAAGAGCCATGTGATTACGAATGGATTTCAATTCATGCCCTGTTGTGTCATTCCAAGTTCTCCTACAATTTCACTCAGTTTTATTCGTAGCGTCTGAACTCGGCAAGTCAGTCGGATGCCGATACAACCAGAACACGTTTATTGCGCTCCTTTTTTTCCCTCTCTGCTCACCCAGCTGCTGCTACCGAGGACTTTGGGAAAGGTATCAGGAATCAGAGGCAAGGATTTACGCGCTAAGATAAATAGATGAACTCTTCGTGTCAGCTAGCGCGAGGCACTTTAAGGGAGTAACGACAGTCGAGCGGTGAAGGCCTGTCATCGAGAGGGGTGAGATGAGATGAGAGATGGAGATCGATAGATAGACAGACAGACAGAGAGATAGGTAGAAAGATAGACTGATAGATAGATATTTATCATAGATATATAGACAGACAGATAGATTGATAGACAGACAGATAGATAGATAGATAGATAGGTATATAGTGGATGGATAGATAGACGGACAGACGTATAGAAAGAAACATAGACAGATAGATAGATAGATAGATAGATAGATAGGTATATAGTGGATGGATAGATAGACGGACAGACGTATAGAAAGAAACATAGACAGATAGATAGATAGATAGATAGATAGGTAGATAGACAGATAGATAGATAGATATATAGATAGATAAACTGAAAAAAAAAACCAGACAGACAAATAGAAGGACAATCAGGTAAATAGATATACAGAGGGAGAGAGATAAAGTTCCGTGTATGTGTGTATATGCTCGTGGTAGGGAGAAGGAATTAGAGGGTGATACGCCGACGAAAAGAGATAAATATCAAATATAAGAT
Source organism: Diadema setosum (assembly GCA_033980235.1). Lineage (NCBI taxonomy): Eukaryota > Metazoa > Echinodermata > Echinoidea > Diadematoida > Diadematidae > Diadema > Diadema setosum. The sequence goes on along the minus strand of CM067069.1, from coordinate 30,327,348 downwards.
TATATGAAAGAATACAAAAATGAAATCGATTCAAAGAAAGAAAATGACAGTCGAATAGCGAAAATAAGTGAATGGAGATGACAAAAGGATATAATGTGAAATGAATGAGACAAAAGTATCAAAGCTTGGAAAGAAATACTGATAATGAGACAAATATAAAGAGGGAGACATCGAGAAAGTATTTGAGAAGAATAATGGAGAGGAAAGAGGAAAGACTGAAGAGGTGAGAGAAACACAGGTGTGAAAGTGAGAAAGACAGAAGGAAAGATAGATAGATAGATAGATAGATAGATAGATAGATAGATAGTTAGAGACAAGAATGCGAGGAAGAGAGAGACGAGATGGAACATTGCATCAGAAAGGGACAAATACAACAGACTCAAAGGGAGCCAGGTGTAAAGATATAGAGATATAGCAAGATTTGGAGAAGAACAATAAAGTGGAAAAATCGAGAAAGATAGTTGCAGGTAAATGGGGAGCGACAGACAGACAGATAGATAGATAGATAGATAGATAGAGAGGTAGATAGATAGATAGATAGATAGACGGACAGATAGATAGATAGATAGATAGATAGAAAGATAGATGGATAGATATGGAGGTAGAAAGATAGATAGATATGAAGGTAGATAGATAGATAGATATATAGACAGATAGACGAATAGATAGATAGATAGATAGATAGATAGATAGATAGATAGATAGATAGAAGGAAAGATAAATAGATCGATAGATAGATAGATTGGTAGGTAGGTAGATAGACATGTAGATAGATAGATAGATAGGTAGATAGATAGATAATTAGATAGATAGATAGATAGATGGATAGATGATAGATAGATTGATAGAGACAGAGGGAGGGAGAGCCATGAAAAGAGAGAAAGAGAAGGGAATGCAGCTTGAGAAAGATTGATGGCTGGGGGAGCTCGAAAGTGGACTGACAAGTCGAGGCGTTAGCTCGGATTAGAAGGGTAGATATACGTGACTTTCAAGAAACATCTCTGGAGAACGTACAATGGCATCACCTCGTACATCAGTTTGGGCGCTGTTTGAATTCGTGTACGAAATTACCATTTTGTTGTTAAGGGGTGATGAGAAACATAAAGGGGGAGAGAGAGAGAGAGAAGAGACAGGGAAGGAGAATTTGCAGAGATCTGATTATATTTTGATCATTGGGGAAGTACGTACCACAAGTTAAGAGTCACTAGATGTTTGAGCAGTTTGTGTTCTCAGTTCCGTTATTTCATTTCATATTATTTTCATTCATTTCCGACGAAAGTGTACAATATGACAATTGCATATAAACAAAGTAAAGTACAATGTAACATTTGTACATTCAAATGAGATTTAAATGTATGTCATTTGTTTACAATGAGACAATTATGTAGAAATGCATGGACAAACTGTAACTGAATCGTAACAAAGACAATTTCGGAAATGGAGGGGACTGCTAAAAAGCCTAGATTGTAGAATGCAGTCCCCTCGTGAGTAGTAAATTGTAGTAATAATCAAACGAAACGATTAGACATATTCCTCGGGAAGCAGAACATAACAGTACGATATTATCAGTAAGATACTATCCAATATCTTGCAGATCGAAACATATTCTATCTTGTCGACCAAAGTAGAGCAGGGTAAGTGTACGACCTCTTGCATACTGGGGGAAAATTATGTTTAATGAGGTCACCCTCTCAATCTTGAGCGCCTTGGTTTGTATGTGTGTGTGTGTGTCTGTGTGAGAGTGTCTTTTTGTTAACTTGACGCGTATTCTTCATGCTACTGATGCTCGCATAAGAAACCTTGTAACAGTGTGTGTGTGACTTTCGATGTACTTGAAAGACTGATCATCGTTTGTTTTGGGGGTCCATGGCAAGTACCCCTCGGGCAATTACCCCAGACCCTTCCCCTGACCCTAATCCTAACCTTAACCCTAATCCTTACTTTAACCTTATCACTAACGAGTATTAAACCGGGGGGGGGGGGGGGGGTGGGGGTAATTGTCCTGGATGGCGGGTTATAAAAAATGGCCCTGATACGGTTCTTTGTCTAAAACATTCACATTCAAACTTATTACCAAGCAAACAGACACAACCCAAAACAACCAGCCATGAATTAGAAGGTTACTGACCATTTCACGTAAACCAAAGTAAGCCACATCACACATGTCATAATAATCATAAAGTTTGTGCTCATCCTAATACACGTATGTGCAATTTAGTGTTTAATAGGGTTATGTGTATATTAATCTACATGTATTATTTTCGATTACGTATTACTTCTCAAAATAATTAAACACAGAATATCCTGTGAGTTGTAGCAGTGGCTTATTTAGTCGAGGAATTCATGTCGACGTCAGAATATGTGCGACACTGTGGTGTTTTCATTAAACATAATTATGTTTGGTAATACATCCTTACTAGTAAGATATTGCAGATCACCTGGTTAGAATAAAGAAATGACCTTCATATGTTTTACCTCTTCCTTTCCTGAAAATGCGATAGATCTATAGATGCCATCTTTTTATGATATCACTTATTTCCATAGCAACATGCAGTATGCACATAACAAAGTGGGAAAATGTCGTTGGTAGCTGCTGCAAAAGGTTTGGTTAATTTGGTAGCCATCACCAGCATGGTCAGTATTATACTTTTATATGTTAAAATGTAGAGAAAAACTCGGATCACACTAACATGGAAACGATTTATGTTCTGTTCTGTTTTGTTTTAACAGTGCATCGGCAATCACTGGACGACTCTTGTGCAATCGATCACGTCGTCGTGCATGATAGCTGGTAACGGTAGCCGAGAGCGACTTCCGTGTGGTGATAATACAAAATTATGCATAAACTTCGCGACGTGAGGAACGCGCAAATCGTGTAGGAATAATTCTGATGAAGCTTTTCTCCTCAACGCAATGATTGATAACACTGACGTGATGCATTTTATCGATTCTATTCTGCGGTATACCCGGACTCACTCTTTCTTACACGTGATGCTCAAAAATTAATAAAGAAAAAAGAAAACTCGATCTTGATAAATATGCAGATCCCCTATCAGACATCGTGTTACCTACCCACAAGACCCGCAGAATTTGAGGAGAATGTAAAAATGACTGAAAAGAGAATGCAAAACTTCATCAAAAGAGAGATGCAAACCATGGGTTCATCACCGACCTTCTTTTATGTCGGCTGCAAAAATGATGATACTCCCGGAACTAATCATCATCATCATCACCATTATTATCATTATTACTATCATCATCTTTATCATCATCATCATCACCTTAACACCTCTACCACCACCACCACCACCACCACCACCACCACCATCATTATTATAATCATTATCTTCATCATCAGTAACAGCAGCATTGTCATCATCATCATCATCATTATTATCATTATCATTATCATTATCATGTCACAATTTCGCATATTGGAATCTGATAAAGACAATAAAATTGATCAGAGTGAAAACCTAATGCTTGTTCTCATTGTCATGTTTATTTTTTATGTAAATTGTGCTGCATACTACCATTAAATTGTCCATGTAGCACTTTGTGGTGTGGTATATTATATTACATATGGGACAGAAAAGCGATATTTTGGAAGTGTGTAATGGCAGCTTGAGTGCAAATAACTCCTCTCATTGCTATGTTATAATAATTACCAGATCACAAAAATGGTTTTTGAAATCTATCAGAAACTTCCAGAAATTTGTGATTTTGAAGTAAAGTTCACTGTAGCGTGATATATCATTATCCTTTCATATCTACCTTAGATGTGTATATTTAGACTGAACCTGCTAATATGAAAGCGAAAGTCGTCATATCCAAAATGAAGAAAGTTGGAAAAAAGTGAAGTTGCACTTTTATTATTCGAAGCGAGAGTATATCTGGGAAAACTTTGATTTAGGTCTAACTACATTAGAATCTCCTAGTTTTCACGTTGACGCTTTTAGCTCGACTCACGAAGTCTTTATGCGATCATGCATATAACAGAAGAACACTCTTCGTGCAGAATGCCCATAAAGAACTGCTTTATGACGAATGATGAAATCATACCAATTTCTTGTCTATTATTTGCTCTTCCTCCGCACCCATCGTAGAAGTGGGAAATGAGCGTTGGAAGAGGGATTCCTGGCACCGCTGAGATTTCTAAGGATGCGATCTTAACGACGCCAAAACGTGATTACGAGTCTATCCTGGGAGCAGCGAAGTACTCATACTACAGAGAGAGAGAGAGAGAGAGAGAGAGACAGACAGACAGACAGAGAAAGATATGGAGAGATAGAGAGATAAGGATAGAGGGATATATATATATATATATATATATAATATATATATATATATATATATATATATATATATATATATATATAATATATATATATATATATATATATATATATATATATATATAAAGAAAGAGAGATAGATAGACGGACAGGTAGACAGGCAAACAGACAGGTACAGGATGAAGATAGAACATTAGGATTTTGTGTGCTTTTTGTGTTCGGAAGGGTGTGTGATTTGTCGGTGTGTATGAGTGTATGTGAGAGACAGACAGAATGAAAGAAAGAAAAGATTGAGATTGTCTGTGTGAGAGAGGGAGAGATAAAGTGAGAGATAGTGAGAGAAAGAGATGGAGAGAGGGAAAGAGATAGAAAAGGAGAGAGTGGAATACCAGGGCCCATCCAGTCATCATCTTGAGGCTCTTATCTCTGCTTTGTGACCTCGATTTGACATCACCCTCTCTTTAAATCTCTTTTTGCTATCTCCTGGGTTTCATTTTTAAAGTGCTATAATAATTCCAACCATCCTTTTAAGCAAGTGCCGACAATGTCCACGACATCATATCTGTTGCTGGCAAATGGCTGTATATCGGCGTGTTTCAAATGTTAATTCACGCACTGTCGAAATTTGTTTTCTCTTCTTTTAGCCGCGAGATATATGGTAGGATTGCACTTCAATCTTTTTCGAGATACATGATCATGCAGTTAGGTTTCAGCGCATTAAGGGTGACGTAAATATACACCTTTTGTGGTTGTTGTTGTTTGAAACATTAGAGACATTGTAAATCCATTTCTGCAGGGCAAACCCAATCCCATGATGCTTTGCGAGTGTTCTGCCTTGAACAATCGTCGAAGCGTACTAGTATAATGGATTATGAATGTGTGTGTGTGTGTGTGTGTTCTTTATCTGATTCTTTCTATGTGCGTATGTGTTTATATTTCAATTTCAATTTTATTTTCGTGATAAAACAATGAAAACTACATAACACTGCGTAAGAATCGATTTTTTTTTCACCAATATGCGTCATCATAGCGTACATTGACGGCTTAACACTTTTTCATATAAAAGTTTCCACTCCTTAAGGGGGTGACATATCAATCGCATTCACAACAAAGCGAACGGACAATTTGATCTGTAACAGTAGCAAGAGGTAAGACTATAGCAGTAGACTAATGTGGTGTCAGCAATGGGGGAGGGGGGCCGTCCAGTCCTGCTATACTCTAGAGCAGCTCTCATAGGCGTTCATCTACACACCTCGGCCGCCCTGAAGTCTGGTTTGGCCGAGAGCCACCAACACTCTATCAACATTACTGTTTCATATCCCTGAAGTCCATTCACGGCTGCCAGCTTTTCTATTTCCCCTATTCCAACATTATTAAACACCCTGAGTCTCCCCTTCACACGTCGCCAGGTGTAGAGAGCATTTTTCATACACTCATGGAAGGACGATGGTTAACACTTAGGTTCTGCGTAAAGTTCCAGTGAGATGCTTCATAAGACTACTCTTTGTGCCCCCCCCCCCCCCTCCCCACCCCTTTCAATTCCCGAAAGGGACAATCCCCGGGAATCTAATTACGAAGTGTAAATCGCATCTCATCGTGAGAGACCAGTCCCGAGAGTCGGGGGAAAGTGTCGATGTTATGAGGTATCTGTCCCGAGACAACCCCAAATTTGATAGTGGCAAACAGGGTTCACATACACACACACACACACACACACACACACACACATACACACGCACACACACACACACACACACACACACACACACACACCATCCTTATTCACATTGATCTGTAGGGTACATCGCACCCGGTTGCTGGAGTGGTATTGTTCTTTCTAAACCACTACTGGATTACGCACCCCACAAGATTGACAGAATAATGCCCTCCGTGTTGCGTTGCCTTGTTCCCTGCGTGAAAGCCTTGCTAAAGCACACACACACACACACACACACACACACACATACACTCACACACTCACAAACTCCCCATCACACATGCACATCTGGACACACGACACACACACCATCTCATTAATCGAGGTACAGTTCAAGAGCATCACCGTAATTACCTTTCCACACACCAATTAAGACGTCAGGATGATATCCATTTAAGCAGGCGTCACACTGTCCAGAAGTCGCGCAAAAATGGACACAGTCACGATAAAGGAAATCGTTCCAATTCGGCTCTGATCGTATAAACATCGAGTTTCTCGTGAGGGCATCTTTAATGCCATCGTATATTAAATGGTGTATACAGGTCTGGTCGAGATGAGGATTTAGCTTTTAACGTTTTGCGAGATATTCAGAAACCACTCCATGAGATGTCAAAGAGCATGCAATTCTAAGGGGTATCAAAAGTTTATTTGATGAAAATCGGTTTTGAAATGGCTGAGATATCCAAAAACAAGGTGAAACAAAGAGATCCCCATAAAAGGCGTGGCCTGTCGCCTTTTATTATTATCACTTTTTTTTTTGATATCTCAGCCATTTGAAAACCAATTTCATCAAATAAACATTGAATCCTTCTTAAAATGACATGCTCTTTCATATTCCATGAGAGGTTTCTCATTATCTCACTTAGGAATGTTTCTGAGGAATATTTCATATCAGTGTTGTCATGGGAACTATTATCGTGTTTTCGTTGTTTTTTTTTTTGTGCTTGTGTTTGTGATGTAATGTATTTTTGTAAGGCAGCTCACCACAAGCTTTGCTTTTTTGATGTTCTGCCTTCCTGTACAATAATTTCATGCATGTGATTTCCTACATGAAAAAAGATGGAAAATAAATGTTATACAAAACTTGAAACTTGAAACTTGAATGTTCAAAACATGAATCCCCACCTCAACCAGTACTGTACAGTCCCTTTAAACTACCGGTGGTGCTTCTCAGGCTGCTAATCGGCTTTTGATAAAGTTCGGGGCCAACTTGAAAATTTCACATTCGTATCGCAATCTTGTGACAACTTCGGTACAGTGTGACGCCAGCCTTAGGGAACATGAGCTGTGTGAACGATAACAATAACAGAGTCTTATATCAAGATTGTGGTATGATTATCATAAGGGCAATACCGACAGTAACATGATCGAAATAACGATCCGACAACAGTTTGATAATGGGAATAACAATTGCTAATTGATTTCATTGTATTGTCATCTTGTTTCCATACCTCGTTTATTTGTGTTCTGTTGAAAAATGAAATAAATTTTAGATTGAATTTCTTTGGACTTAATTGAATAATGACATAGCGAATATGATTTGTGATGATAATAATGATCATGGTGATGACAGAATCATGACAAACATACCGATCATATTGGTATAAATTCATTTATTACGTTAAATGTCATCTTAACGGCAATGACAAGCAAGGAGATTAGCGCCTGGAAGTAGACTACGACAGTTGCCCCAATTTTCTCACAGTGTAATTTCTGCATGATCGATAAATCACCGTCAATCTTCTCTGTACAAGTTCAAGATCAATAAGTCATTCTTCATCGATTTCAGTGGTCTGGAAGTTTGAAGTAGCTTACTTACATGGAAAAAACAACAACAGAATGAAAAACAAAACAAAACCAAGCATTCAAATTCATGAAATTCTTCCGTCGAGATGTTTTCATTGCAACTGATGACAAATTGCCCTACATCGACGTAAATAAGCACTGAATTGATCAGTGTTTTAGTAGTAGCCATGATAAAAAATCATGGGCGTACATACTCGAGCAGAATTCGAACCTACGACCTCCTGATCACCGGACAGGCGTCATCTCCACTAGACGGAAGAATTTCATGAATTTGAATAACAAAGCAGTACCCGCTGCATGCTATAAGGATTAGAACCAACACTTGCTGTCGGGCGAAAGCTCGGTGGTCTAGTGGAGATGACGCCTGTCCGGTGATCAGGAGGTCGTAGGTTCGAATCCTGCTCGAGTATGTACGCCCATGATTTTTTATCATGGCTACTACTAAAACACTGATCAATTCAGTGCTTATTTACGTCGATGTAGGGCAATTTGTCAATCAGTTGCAATGAAAACCAAGCATATTCTGAATGAATCGTAATACTGAATAGAACAGGAACAATTCTGATACTTCGTTCTCTCAAGAACGTATTGACTGGTTATCTGCTTCTTGAATATTACGAAACGGTTATATGATACGATCCGCACCTAGTTGCCTAGATTCATCAATAATAGTCTACATATACTGTATAGGACACAACTTTTAACACATCTTGGTCCATTTCTAAAATGTCTGTTCAATATTCTGTCTTCATGCTATAACGTCAATGCAAAATTGATTTTACCAAACCGGCTTGGCGACATGTGAAATTGTACAAATTTCACTGTGGGTTGTTTTTTTTTTCTTTCTCTCTCTTCAACGCCGCGTTGCAAGCGAAATTTGTGAAGTTCACCGCGATGATTTATTATACCGAGATTGAACGCGAGCTAAACGAGCCAGTTTCTCCTTTCTTCTTCTGCTTTTTTTTTTTTTTTTTCATTTGTTCGTCATATCTGCCAAGATGTATTCGGATGACAGCACGCTACGGCAAGATAGCGGTTCAGGGGAGTGGAAATTGATCTACATTGGACGTGTAGTCATCATTCGTCATTGATAAAAACGGCAATATCTCCAGACGCACAGAGGCTTCAATAAGCTGCAGGCGTAAACTACCCTTGGAATCCCCCCATCTTTTTTTTCTTTTGTTTTCTTTTTTTTTTTTGCATTGACTGTGTCTCAGTAATTCAATAATTGTGCTGATCTTGGCTTCTATTGCGTTTTTTTTTCAATCTTCTTCGTTGCACGTGTCTTTTTGTTGTCACAGAATTCTATGATCGCGCATTTTGCCTTGAAAAAAAAAGTTACGCACGTTTGTTGCTTGAGGCATCTGTACAAAGTGAATACGCGGGTATGCTCTGTTAGGTCTGGATTAAAGTAATAATTTACCATTTGCAGATGAAACAAAAACCCAGTATTGGTGCTTTAAAGTAGTTCTAAAATGTGAGTTAGGGATAGAAACAATCACTGTAAAAATTTGAATCTGTATAATCGATGTTAAGTGTTGTTAATACACAAAATGTGAACAATAGTTATAATAATTTCTTTTTCAGACTAAACCGTCCACAGTTATGCTTTATTGAGAAAAAACACTGATATCTCCTTATATTTTAGGCTTTATTGCGAAAATTGTATATGGTAGGATGTTTTGTGATACAACTGAACTACACATATGCATCAAAAGTGATATCTTGAACATTTCTGAAATCACCGCTCCCAAAGGTAAAGTGGACCTTTAAAACGGCTACTAAGGGAGCACTAACTACGAGACCATTTTTTTTTAATGGACGCCCACGAGTCATACATACCACGAGTTCGACATTCAAAGAAAGGTCCATTAGTCATTCAGCCCATGAGTTCGACACTACATAGGCAAATAAGGCCTATGAGTTCGAAACAGGGTAAAGACAGCCCACAAGTTCGACATTATAACACGTGGCTTAATGTGTCGGTCTCGTGGGCCTTATTTGCTTAGTGTCAAACTCACGGGCTGTTTGACTCGTGGGCTGTATAACTCATGGGCTGCTGGCTCTTGGGCTGTATGACTAGTTGGCTGTATGACTCGTGGGTGTTGGTGTCATGACGTGCACCCTTTTTAATCCCCTCCGAAGGACCAGGCGATGAGATTGAAGTGCACTGCGTAAAGGTACAATCGTTCGAACCAGGGTCCTCCCGATTCAGTGCCACTCATTCTTATCCACTGAACCACACAAGGGCTTCGCTTCTGAGTCCACTGTAACTCCCAAAGGACGGAGAATATCTCGGATTGTGAGATTAATGTCTGTTACAAAGTGGAACATTTATCATCAGGTTAAAAAGGCTTCTATTACTTTGCTCTTGCAAAGAGGCAAAAAGGCTTCGCTGACGTCGATTTAGACGCATTCTAGCGCGTCTGCATGACGTGTAGATGCTTGTTTGTGTTCACTACGCTCATCCAATCAAGAAAGGTCAGGGCGTCACTTACAGATCGTAAGCGAGCCAGATCGGTAATTGTTACAGCCTTACTACACGATCCTGTCCTCGCATTGAGCTAGACTTGAAATCAATGCCAAACATTCTATTTAGTCTTCCTCCAAGAAGTGTAATGCAGTCATGTTCATAGTTGTCGAGTTGTCCGTCTGTCCGTCCATCTCAACCAGGTTTCATTATGCCGATTTACGAAAACATGTTCAGTGGATTGCCTTGGTGCTGACATCTCCTTTGGCAAAACTCTTCTCCTCACGTTCGCACGTTAGACAGTTAGACAGAATGAAAGTCCACTGCGTGTAAGTGTCACAAACAGACTAAAATAAAGCAAATTGGTCAAAAAAAAAACAACAACAACAACAACCAACAAAAGAAATTAAGTTTCAAAAGAAATCCATAAACTGTGATGACTATTTGAACTCAATGTTTGTGGAAGTTTTTTTAATGATTTCCCTCCACTCAGTTAGTTGAAGATTCACTTTAGTTTTAAGTTAACTGTAATAGATAAGATGACCCCCCCCCCAAAAAAAAAAAAACAAATACCAGGAGAAACGTTAATGAAGTCGGACTAGAGTATAGGAGCCCTGCCTACCTTGTCATGATTATTTTCCAAGCGGTCATAGTTATGATGGTATATTAAAAACATGAGGTGATAAATCTATAACTTCAACTAATCTCATGCACAAAATCCTCATTAAACCACTCCTTTTTTAAAATGAAATCTATAAAAAAAAAATAGGCGTAATCTCTTACGTTGTTAAAATCAAATGCAACAAAATTGTCAAGATAGCCATGTGAAAGAGAAATAGCTGAATATTTGATTCAAAAGGATACAAAAGTGTGATACTTTGGCTCTTGTGATACTTTTATGTAAGTCATGACATCATCACCTTGTGTAATTTGCATATGTAATTCAAAAACTTTCTCACCACACTCCAATGTTCTTTTGGTTAGACATTGCTCTAGTGGACTTTCCCCGCCCCCTATTTACAGACAACTTTAGCATGACGCTACTTTTCACCTTAAATGCTGCCCGCAGGCAGGGTGAGCAACAATGTGTTACAGATATTAAGTAGGACAACCCTCATGATTTAAGAAACCGCGGTCCCGACGCATAAGAACAGATCCGACAAATAGATCACTGACCTATACACCTTCAAAGCCATTCCTGTAATGACGGACCTGTCGATAGATCGGATCCGAAATGAACAAAACCTCAATCACCGCCATTGCTGTTCGGGCAGCCGACCGCAAAATCAACGTGGAAGCACACAATCACCACATCTTCATTAGACTACATGGTGTTATACCCGTAGGTGTATATAGGCCATAACTTCAATAAAATACATGCATGGTGTATAACAACACGTGTATACGCCATACCTTCATCAGAGTGTAGAGTGTGTTATGTCGAGTAAATGCTCACAGGTGTTTACCCATACCGACATTTTAGTGTGTGGTGTATACCCATAGGCGTGCGAGCTTTGTTCTTCCCCCTTTTTCGCGTACCAGCACCCCACCCCCATGGGTATGCCACCTTGTTATACGTGTTTTGACAGTCTTTGCATTTTGACATTAACCTAATACATTACTTATATATACCCTACAGAGATTTATATCATTTAAAAGAGAAACATTCAGGAACAATCAAGGCAGAGAAGATTCCACATGTGAATCGATATTTGTTTTTTATCTATTCATTTATTCCTATCTATAATGTTACTTCCAAAGGGGATCATGTCCAGAGGCAAAAATGCGCCTGGGTGATACAGTATGCTTACTATTGCTAGACGATAGCTGGGGCGAACCACGAAGGGTCGGCACACTTATCGATCAACGTAGGCCTGCAGTTGGTTATTTTCTTGGTCTCTTTTGATTTAACCAGATACGTTAAAGGGACATGTATTCCGGCGACATGATTACCTCCTGAAGTTACGTAGGCTACTCCTTATCTCTTAATATTTAGAAGATATCAGTACAATGAGGTAGTAAATGCGCAAGCCGACAATATCCAGAGATTGAACAAACAGTCGTTCAAAATCTGTAGTGATCAAAGTAGCAGTTGTTATTTCGTAATATATCGTGCTCTTATATACACGAAGAAAACACAAGTGGGATCCACCTATGGCATTATGCTTTCATCAAAGGAACACACAATTTAGATAGATTTCACTAATTTGATATCTAAAGTTAATTCAACAATAATTATTCCAAATTGTCTAGTACTAGTAAGTACATATTTCATGTCCATAATAATATACGTCTTTTTAGTTTATTCTCCTTTTTGTCACGCCGTAAAACTGGAAAAAGCTTAGATGTGCTGACGTTAAGAATATGTTATTATCAAATAGAGGTATGTGTATTATGTGCATATTATATATATATATATACATATATATATATATATATATATATATATATATATATATATATATATGTATTTGTCCTGTATAAAAGTCCTAAAGAGTGGTCCTGATGAAATACCATCATATCTTTCATCCGTAAAGAAGTCAGTGTTGCTTATCAAGCAAACGAGGTATACTTTATTTCCTGTGTAGTCAAGCATCTGTAATTTGATACAGAAAAAACTAGATCCACGAATCCTCAACAGCATCAGTGTCGGTGTTTGATTACAAGAATGTAATCGTGTCCGATTGGTAATTGATACTATCCCGCCATTTTTTTTTCTACCAGTGGAGATACGCTGCTGTGATAACAACGTGGCAATATTCATCGTCCTCTAAGCATGCTAAGGAAACCATAACTCTAGCGAGGCACGTACGACAATGGCTCGGAGGCCCCCGTACTGTGGGTGGCGGCATTCCGTTCATATCGATGGCAGGCGCCAAGTTACTCGTGTTCCAGATTTGGCGACATTTTCGTAATCATTCAATATTTAGCAGACAATATCGACAATCGTCAGTCTGTCTCTCACGAGTGTTAACAGAATTTTCTGAAATAATGAATCAAGGTATCATAAACTTACTTTTTGGAAATGGAACCCCTCTTTCTCATGCCCTACGCAATTTTGTGACAAAATCAATGAATTTCCCCCTGACAATAAGAACAAACACCAATACTACACACAGACAGACACAAAAACACGTAAGATTATGCATCGAGAAAAATTTGGGGAAAACAAGTTTAAAAGAGCTATGGCATACGAAAGGTTGATTCGGAGCATTTGAAATCGACAGGCCATGAAGTAGGATCTAGCTGAAATGAGTGAAAATAATTGAAAAAACAAACAAAATATATTCTCATTTAAATGTTTGAACGGAATTTAGTAGGGCATTTTTGTGGAGGGGGGGGGGGGCGTTTTAAAGCACCGTCTTATTCACATTATACGTGACGTTTCATCCACTAATTCATTTCTTTGGGTTGAAAATGAAGTGTCCACAAAATTTTTTCGCGAGAGTGTATCCCTTGCCTAAAAGGATTATGATTAGCAAGTTCTATTATCGAACAAATATAAAAAAATGTCCTTTTTTGACGTACCATGTAGACAAGAACTTTGATGTCTGCTTCAATAAATAAATAGATAAATAAAAAAATACATTATATTTACATACATACATACATACATACAAATACATCTGCTTTCGTCCTGACATGAATAATTAAACATTTCAGTCGCATATTGCCATAATGTTATCTTAAGGTGACAGACAATTTTTTGATAGCATACAAGTTGTTGGTCCTTCTCGTATAGGTACCTACAGTCATGTGAATTCCCCCTTCAGAGGTGTACGATTTTTTATTTAGTTTGCTACGAATTTTATCAATGTGATAAATTTGATAAGTCAAATATCATCTCACTCGTTCGATTTCCTTTTCATGTACCAATTCATTTAAAGTGTTAATGTGCCGTTTTCTTTAGAATGTGTTTGCTGGAATCTTAATGTCGTTCACTTATTGAACAGTTAAACAGATTAAAGGTCCTGTTTACCTTTGCGAGCAGTAATTAAAAAAAATGCATATGTGTAGGCAAGGGCGCCGGAAGCGGGGGGGGGGGGGGGGGGTGGGGGGGCAGGGGTGGCACTTGCCCCCCCCCCCCCCCAAACAAAATGTTGGGGGGGCAAAACGAGTTTTTGCCCCCCAAAGTGCCCCCTGTTACAAATAATTAATCACTGATTTAAAGATCAAAATGAACAATAAAGGCATATTTCTTGTCTAAATGTTGTAATTTCATAACTGAAAATGCAAAAGTTTTCGCTCCTAACGGGGCGAAAATTATAATTCACTAACAACATACATTATTGTATCTATACACTAATAGTAACTTATGAGTAAATTTAGTGTATAGATGGTAGCCTCGTGTCCTCGGGTGTGCCCGCTGAAACATACCTTTAGTAAACCTTACATTTTTCATTTTCTTCTTTGCTTTCTAGCAGTATAAGAATATTTTTTATTGTTCGAACGATGCGATCACGTTTAAGCTTTTAATGAGTACATTTCAGATAAATTGCAAAGTGAAAATGGCTCGCTCATTTTGCCCGTACTTATAGTAAAATGAAAAGTTTTCATAAGTTATTATCATAGTCCTTCGCAGTAATTTCTTTTACTATGTTTAATTCCTCAGAAATTTAATTCAAAATGCTCTATAAAAGCGACTTTCATACTCTGTTTTTACAAAAAGTCCCTACCGTGCCCCCTCCCACACCCTCCCCCGCTCGGTCGCTTCGCTCCCTTGACGAGGATCTCACACCATCACATAATATACCCCCGTATGTTAAGATCATGGTCCTTCCAACTTATTTTTTTTTTCAATATGTTAATAGTAGAAATTTGCTTTTAAATGTTCTATAAACGCGACTTTTGTACTCTGTTTTTACAAAAAGTCCCTATAAACCGTGCGAGGGGGCATTCCCCCTCCCACACCCTCCCCCCGCTCGGTCGCTTCGCTCCCTCGCCGAGGATCTCGCACCATCACATTATTAATGTACTCCCGTATGTTATGATCATAGTCCTTCCAACTGATTTTTTCAATATGTTAATTCCCTAGAAATTTGCTTTAAATTCTATATAAACGCGACTTTTATACTCTGTTTTTACAAAAAGTCCCTACCGTGGGAGGGGGGTATCCCCCCTCCCACACCCTCCCCCGCTCGGTCGCTTCGCTCCCTCGCCGAGGATCTCACAGCATCACACTATTTTGTACTCCCGTATGTAATAATCATAGTCCTTCGCACTGATTATTTTTCACTATATGTTTAATTCCTTAGAAATTTGCTTTTAAATGGTCTATATAAACGCGACTTTTGTACCCTGTTTTACAAAAGCTCCCTACAGTGGGGGGGGGGGGGGGGATTTCCCCTTTCCACCCACCCCTCCTCCCCCCCCCCCGCTCACTCGCTTCGCTCCCGCGCCGAGGATCTCACATCGTCACAATGTGCCCCCGTTGAGATTTTGCCCCCCCCCCCCAAAAAAAAAAAAAAAAAAAAAAAAAAAAAAAAAAAAACGAGAAGTGTTCCGGCGCGCTTGTGTGTAGGTCAGTTGTATCACAAAAGATCCTACCATACATAAATTTTGCAATAAGGACTAAAATATAAGGAGATATCACTATTTTTCTCATTAAACCATTACTGTAGACGGCCTAGTCTGGAAACATTTCTATCGTAACTATTGTTCAGATTTTGTATATTCAACAATACGAGGTCGTAACATCGATTATACTGATTCAAAATGTTACATTGTTTGTTTTTTCCCTAACTCACATTTTATAACTATTTTGAAACACTGATGGTATTTTTTTTTATCTGCAAATTGTAAATTATGCTTTAAAAGTTATTAAACCCAATCTAAACACATTGACAAGGAAATATTGTCAACCAACGTCAACTGAAACTAAAATATATATCGTCTCTGTATTTATAGATTGTCTTCTCCTTCGACAGTCCACATACTCTGTTTTCCAGGGTGCTGCAACTACACTCCTAAAAAAAGTTTGGAAATCTGACTTCAGTTGTAAATTTCTCCAGTTTGTAAGCACTATTCCATACATGTTTGATATCAATGGAAAGATTATTACATTTTCTGTGAAATGATATCCTACTCATTATGATTATGCTATCAAGTAAAGGTCTGTACTCAAAAGTGTCTGATAAGGTCTGCATTGAAAAGCTGCAAAATGAAAAAGAACGGTCCTTATGAATGAGAATGGTCGTGAAGAGTAAATAGAGAACATGTTCTTTTGTGTTATGTCTTTTGTTCTCAACTGGTCAGCCATGAAGGCAAATTTCAATAGAAATCTTAACTTCACATTCATGTTTTCAATGGGGCCATGTCAGGCAATTTTGATAGCACATCAAGTTTTATGGTTATACATCATGCCACGTGTAAGCAATGTTTAAAAAGCCCGCTGCGGCAGCGGCGCCATAGGGCAAATTGAAGCTGAGATGCTTCAAAAAGATGACAACGCAAGAGCACATTGAGCGAGACTTGCGCGCAACTTTCTCGATAGAGGGCATCACTAGAATGGACTGGCTTGCATGCAGCCCTGACCTCAACCCCATAGAACATCTTTGGGATCAGCTTGGCCGAGCTGTGGGGAAGAGGGTCACAAATCCAACGACATTTGCAGGACTCCGTTAGATAATGGTTGATGAGTGGAACGTCATTCCTCAGCAGCGGAATCACGAAGCTAATCAACAGCATGAGGACACGGTGCAAGGCGGTGGTGCGAGCAGATATGTGAAAACAATGCTCACATCCGGCGGAAAGTATGAAATTTTGCATATAGGGGTGTTTTAAGGCGCTGATTTAAAAGATTGCCGGATCCAAGAGATCTGATCACGGGGTCGGCCGCCATTTTGAATTCCAAAATGGCCGCCGTCAAAGATCCCTATCTTCAGTTCTGAATGACATTAGCCATAGGAATTTGATATATAAAAGCATGAAGATATGATGACTTCAATAACAGACTTATTTGATATGTCTGACAAGCTGCACGGCAGCCAATTTGAATTTAATACACATTTGCCATGTTGGAGTGTTGAAAATCTCTATCTCGGGTTTGTAAATTAGGCTACCTGAGTGAGCGCGCGTTTGTAACTGATAGAGTGCGCGCTGATGTATTTACATTGTGACGTCAGTGAAAGGTGCATTATGCTTCCTTTTTGCTGCACTTTTCGACATGCCCGTGAATGTTAGTCGTGATGTTTGTCTTCGTAGCCACATTGGAATTCAAAATAGCAGGCATTGCGTTTGTCAGACACATCACATCAGTTAATAGTTTAACTCAGTATGTTAAGATACTTGTTTACACCTAATTTCAGGGTCACTCACCACTTAGAAATCGAGATAGAGATTTTGAATACTTAGTATTTCGTCGAGGCGGCCATACTGGAATTCAAAATGGCGGCCATTCGATGTTTGTCAGACACTCCGAATCAATCTGTCATCAAATTCAATGTGTCAAAACGCTCATGTGTACCAAATTTTGGTGCCACAGGTCATTCAGAACTGAAGATAGGGATCTTTGAATTTCTTTTGTGATGGCGGCCGACCCCGTGGTCAAATCTCTTGGATCCGGCAATATTTGAAATCAGCGCCCCAAAATACCCCTATATGCAAAATTTCATACTTTCCGCCGGATGTGAGCATTTCGACTAGTTTTTGTTACATATCTGCCCTATTTCTTGGGTCGTCCACCAGATACTGAGTCCTGATCATGTTCATTGACAATTACAAAGACAAAGTAAATCAGAGATTGTTTTGATAAAACTGTGATAGGAGTAATTTATAGAAAACCAAATACTGATGTTGAACAATTTCGAAATAGCTTGCTTAATGTTTTAGAGGAACTTAATGTTGGAAAAACAGGCATTGTACTTCTTGGTGATTTCAACATAGATATATCTCAAACGAATAATCAAAAGGTATATGATTATCTGAGTATGGTAGAGAGTACAGGACTGCAACAGATTATCTCGTCACCCACAAGGGTGACAGATTCTACGTCGTCTATTATTGATCATATTTATACTAATGTGTACAGTCATACAATTCATTCAGGTGTCATTGAGACGGATGTGTCAGATCATTTTCCAATTTTTGTAATTTTTGAAAATGGAAACAAAAATACGAATGTCTTTGTGCAGAAATTTGCCCGATCCTACAAGTCATTTAATGCCCAGTCATTTCACGAGGATCTAGGGAAAACTGAATGGGCACATGTATCTAGATACGACAATGTAAACACAGCTTATAAAGTTTTTCATGATATGTTTGAGAAAATATGTGATAAGCATGCACCTACAATAGAATATAATGTATCCCAGAAAAAGAACAGCCCAAAGAAACCTTGGATCACATCAGCGATTCTTACATCCATCAAGAAGAAGCACAACTTATACAAAAACTACAGGTCTTCAAATTTTAGTGATGAATACGGAAACAAGTATAAAAGGTATCGAAACACTTTGGTAACAGTAATTAAAAATGCAAAGAGATTATATTATTGCAATTCTTTTAATCGTAATAAAAGTAACATGACAAAGACCTGGGATACTATTAATGAGTTAATTGGTAGAAAGGGTAAGAATAAGCATTTGGATATAGAAAAGTTAACTATTAATCAAGGTGGAATTGATAGGGTTGTATCTTCTGAAAATGAAATAGCCCAAGAACTCAATAACTACTTTGTCACTGTTGGGTCAAATTTGGCAGAACAAATACCAAATGGGCCTCCTAATAGTTGTTTTCAAGATTATTTGGGTGCCAGAAACACAAAGTCTTTGGCTTGGAAACCTATAAGAGAAGAAGAAATTATGGATATTGTATATGCTCTTGATGCTACAAAGTCTCATGGTTATGATAATTTGTCAATAAGATTGATCAAGGACGCAGCACCGTATATTGTTTCCCCATTGACTTATATCTTTAATTTGTCATTGGAAATGGGCCAATTCCCAGAGGCACTTAAGATTGCAAAAGTGACGCCTTTGTTCAAGAAAGGTTCCAGGGATGACCCAGGTAATTACAGACCTATTTCGGTTCTGCCAGTAATTGCAAAAATTTTTGAGAAATTAGTCAATGGTCGTCTAATGGACTTTTTAGAGTCCACTAAAATTTTGTACAGACACCAGTATGGATTTCGTAAGAACTACAGTACAAAATTATCATTAATCAATTTGGTTAATACATTAATACATTCAAATGATAAAGGTGAAATAACCCTTGGTATATTTATAGATTTCAAAAAGGCATTTGACACAATCAATCATCGCATTCTTTCAGCGAAATTAGAATATTATGGCATAAGAGGCATTGTGTTGCAGTGGTTCCAAAATTACCTCTCAAACCGATCGCAGGTATTGTGCTACAAGAATGAAGTATCCAGTAGTAGAACGATAACATGTGGAGTACCACAAGGATCAGTGCTAGGACCCACACTGTTTCTATTATACATCAATGACTTACCTAGCTCATGTAACTATTTTCAGTTCAGACTATTCGCTGACGATTCAAATATTTTTCATACATTTCCTAAAGGTACAAGAGAAATTGATATGAATGATGTAAATGGAAAATTGAATGAGGTACAGAAATGGTGTATTGTGAATAGATTAACTATTAACTTGAAGAAAACAAATTATATGATTATTAAAGGACCAAGACAACCAATTGCAGTTAAAGGTGTGTTAACAATCTCTGAAACGGTTATAGAAAGAGTAAATGTAGCATCTTTTGTAGGTATCCAAATTGATGAGACCTTGATGTGGAAGGATCAGATTAAATGTATCAACAAATGCATTAGGCGCAAAATTGGCTTAATCTTCAAGTTAAGATACTTTGTTCCAAGGCATGTTCTCATGCTTTTATATAAATTCTTTATACAATCACATATACTTTATGGAATTGAAGTATGGGGAAGTACCTACAGAAGCCACTTAAATTGCATATTTTTAGCGCAAAAAATGGCCGTGAGAGCAATTACATTTTCCCCCTTAAGAACAGGTTCTAGGCCATTATTCACCAGTCTAGGAGTGTTAGATGTTTTTGACCTGCATAAGCTTGCAGTGTCAACCTTTGTATATGATCTACACAAGGGACATTTACCACATTCTGTAACGCAATATTATGAGCCAATGAATCATGCATACAGGACTAGAGGCAAAGATCATTCCATGCTTAGACTCCCGAAATGTAAAACGACACATGGTACATTTTCTATATCTTTTGTCGGATCAAAGTTTTGAAATAGTTTGCCCAAAAATGTTCAAGAGGAAAGAACAAGATCTTCATTTAGAAGAAACCTAAAAAATCACCTGTTAAAAGAAGTTTAGTGATGAAAAGAAATTTCAGTGTTCAGTTTAATGTACTTCTATAGTACAGTTACTTTAAAAGAGTAGACCTTGCAATAAGCAGCTTAAATATACATGTAGCTATGATGGGAGAACCATTCTCGACTAGCACTTGTGCTAACTTTTGGTTCCCCCTTTAACAACATTATCTTCTGTTTTTTTGTTTTTTTTTTCGATTATTTTTTTCAGAACCTCTGTCTATGCATATATGTCTACATTACATACTTATTCATTCTCTTTGCCTTTTCAGTGATAAATGTATCACAACGAAACTAAATGTATTATAACACATGTATTCTTATGTAAGGTAGATATAAGTATGTAAAATATATGCTTGCAAAGCTGTAAGAACCTTGTACAAAATCATTGTATTCTCATAAAAATTTCATGTTATTGTATCTTACACTGTGGAATTTCATGTTATCATGTTATCATATTCATATGTATGTTGTTAATAAACTCAACTCAACTCAACTCAACAAAATAACGCAAAATGAAGACAAAATAAAGATGAAACTCCAATAAAACCAAGATCATGCCATTTCACTTCTTTATGTCTTTGTTGTGGTTAATGTGGCGAGGTTCTGTGAGATAAAATGGTTTGAGTCATGATCGTTTGTATTTGTGTGTGTGTGTGTGTTTGTTTGTTTATCTGTTTGGTTGAATGCATACATGTTTCACTCCATAAAAATGCTGACGTTACAGTAAATGAACACCAAAGAAACAATGGGGAACTCACTCCTAACGAGGAAACTCCATTAAGGACGTCAAAAATTGGGCCATTTTGCAGCTTTTAAGTTCTGACTTTACCTCATAATGTGTAAGCACTGCACTTCCATGTATACGATAATCATAACAAGTATGGTACCATTTTAAAGAGAATTAAACAATCTTTGTGTGGTACTAAACACAAATAAATTATTTCTAAGGAAAAATGAGAAATGATTGATCAAACTCAGATTTCCAAAATTTTGTTGAGGGTTTATATTTCAAACTGCACGGGCAAGACATTGATGGTCTTAAATTACTTCACAATACGTCTGCAGCTACGCTGCGGAATTTTAGCCGCCAATGATATACGTTGTAGAATATCACTGCTGCGGTTCTCTTCAGCTACCTGGACCGTAAGCTAGCTAAGGTTTCTGTCTCTAATTCCAGTCAATCGTAAATCACGAAAATAATCAGACGGTGTCGCGGAATTCATACGATAGCCACTGGTTGCACCGAAACGTGTCGAAGATAATTGCAAATTGTCGTATATCTTAACATGTGAGCCTCCACCATAGAGAGAGAGAGAGAGAGAGAGAGAGAGAGAGAGAGAGAGGTTAAAACAAACCGCACACATTAGGGCTCAAATGGTAGGAAACCAGTCCAGTCAACGTCCCTTTACTTGCTTTGAGAGATGCTAATCCTTCAGGTTGGTAACCGAAACGGGAGGGAATTCTTAATCACGAGCATGAAGCCATAACTCATATAGCTTCTGCCTCATCGATATACACGTGTTTTAGATTCACACATTGTACACACCCACACACACTCAAATGTTATCAAAATTGCATTGTAGCAAAAAAGAAAAACAACAACAAGCAGACACCATTATGACGTATCAGTGATTACAGTGTTGCTCATTAAAATGAATAATAAAAAGATTAATGTCAGTGCTCAGTTTTCACCCGTGCGTAATCACAGATGCAGACAGATTTTCAAGTATTGGTGCACTGTGTACTGCTGTGCAATATGCCATTATAGTACTGTCCACACTGTTTGTGCACTGTGTAATAATGATATTTACTTTCATAACCATACAAGAGACAGTAGAGATTTGGGCTATTACAACGTGAATTGTTATATAAGGCAATGCTTCGAAAGTAGTTTGTGCACGCTGAACAGCTTTACATAATAATGCAATATATTGTCGGGTAATCTCTCGGAATACATCGCATTGTGCATTTAGGTGTATTTTTCCTATTTCAAAAGAGGAAACAGGCCCACATGCATTAGAAAATTAAGTTATTTGATTTTTTTTTATTAAGAAATACAGGTGCGCGGTGGAACAAAATGTAGGCCATACAAACAATAAGAACTTATTGCTCTCACTATAAATTCAGTAACTGTTCTAATTTCATTTCCGATATACTCAATTTGAGGCAACCGTATTTGAATTGCGGTAACATATTTTTGACAAGTGCTCCACTGACATGAATTTTCATAGCAATTTAGGTATTGTTATTTGCCGTAATGAGATACCGTGAATTCTCATAAATTACTTTAGACCTTCGGGGCAGATATAGGGAAGGATATATGCACGGACATCGTTGCAGGAAGAAAATTGAGGAAAAAAAAATCAAGAATGTCATGTTCAGCTGAAACCCTTCCAGAAAAAAAAAATAGATCGGAGGCCAGAATCTGGGCTTGAAGAGAGGCTAATTTGCTGACTCTTTGCACGTCATGTGAAGTCACAACACGTTATGAATACAGAGGGACGACAAGAATGTGACAGACATGCCCGCAGCGAAATTGCTATTGAGTTATATACGGATTATTAAAAGACACTGATGTTCAGTATTGAGTGACAGCTCCACTAGTTTATCAATTTTGATTCTTTCTTTTGTTTTCATAGATTTAGATTACTTGTCCAAGTCGCTATATGATTGTGATGGGAGCATTGCAAGTAGTAGGTAATACCAACAGTCTTTATATATTGCATATGCACTATAAACTTTATCTAATTACTCGTATGTTGCTTTGTTTAATGATAATGAATATTTGACATCTATACCTGACAATCTTTTAGAGCAATAAATTATAGAAATTGTTGAATTACTGTTAACCTTAACATTGCCTAAGGTGTATGCGTACTTTGCCCACGCTGTGTCGCAGTTATGCTTCTATGGAGCGTCTGTATACAGGGAGGATGATGCACATATCATCATAAAGAGGTGGTCCTGAAGTCTCCTCTACGGAAAACATTTGATGCCTGCGGGGAAAATGCATTTGGAGCAAAACACAAGCGCTGGGAAGCTTTCAGACTTCCTTTTTTTTTTTGCGAGACGCGAAACGACAGACGTAGTGTCACATGGTAAGATCGGTTTGCGCGGGATACATCATTGGCATTTAAGAGAAATTTGAGCGAGCCCGCCAGAATTCGAACCGGCGTTAAGCTTTGAGCGGTGGCACTAAGTGGTATGGATGTTAAGATGATGGACTTCCCACTTGATTGGCTCTGTGATTAAGTCACGTGCTACCCCGGGCTATTACTGAGCATCAGTGAGATTGTCTTGGACGTATAAATTGTTTTTCTTTCTTCCCGCCCACTTTCCGTCTGGCTACGCTGTCGTCTGCATGTGCAATGTGGCGGTAGAGTAGGCATGTGTACTTAAAGTAGGTCAACTGCCATTCGCGACTGGAATCGGGCGACGCAGTAAAAATTCTTTCGCTTCGCTTGGTAGACCTTTACTCCAGAATGTATTCCCTCATGCCCTAATCTGCTCAGTATATATGTAGGTTGATGTTAGGGACTGCTTCGTCACGTAATTATGAGCAGATTCCTTCGGAGAGTGTGCCCCCGCATGACGGCATGTAATGTTAATGTATGGTATATGCTTGTAATATCAATTATGTCTGCTTCTTTGCACCGATATTGTCTCATTTATTGTTGATGTGTGCCCTCCAGCGACTAGAAAGCTCTAGAAGAGTTTGACTTTTTAAATTTTGTCCTTTTTATTCGTTTGGAGTGGGGTAGCAATTTATCAGCTTGTTCCCTTTTGTATGTGGTACAGTGTATTGATTAAGTAGCAGATACTCCCGGATTTGTGTAATAATGACACAAGGGGGGGGGGGGGTGGAGTGGCGGGGGTGTCGTAAAGACCTTCATTCACCGTTTACTGTATCTATGCCATTCCAACAACTTAAACAGGAAAGGGGGGGGGGGGGAATCCTGCTTTTTTACAAGCAATCATTGCATCTTTAAGGCAATTTGAAAAGCCAAAGTCGATTTGCCTTTAAAAACAAATGAGAAGCGACGCACAAAACAGGGATTGTTGGAGTACGCAATTAGATCCTCCATCCTCTTCAGCATCACTCAACAGAGAAGAAAAAAAGGCAAGGTAAAACCAATTTGGCCTCAATCATTTTTTTTTCCTTCGCATTGCTTTGTCCTTTTCGCCTCAAATGCGGGGAAGGTGATTTCTATTTTCTCTCCGACTCTGTGCCTCTTTCTCTTTCTCTCTCTCTCTCTCTCTTCTTAATTCTATCGTTATTTTAGAATTTGCATTATGTATGCTGGTTGCCATGCCAACGAGTTTGAGATGCTCTCAACTAATCCTTCATAACAGAAATTAACTAGAATTGACTCAAGGTCTGTCTTTTTAACAGGCGTAATTCCCATTTTAAATGCTCGAATCACAAAGCCAAGTATTCATAATCTTGTGTTGGCTGTAGATGTATCACAAAAATTCTCCTGCCATCGTTACATAGCTAAAAGTGAGTTAATCAGTTACTTCCTAGTGAAATGAACTTATTATCATCAAGATTTTTTTCCCTTTAACAAGATTGACTGTGACTACCGATGACCTGACATACAAAACTGTTCATCTGCTCCTGTGTGAGAAAATATTTTGTCATGCCTTGTTGCTCAGTGATCTAGTCAGCATAACCAGCTGATAACTTCGCGTGAACCTTGATGAAAGCAAACGTCTCCTATCTTTTCCCTTTCTTCTATCCTACCTCTACGCAAGTCATCCCTCCTTTTTATTTTTCTATACTGTATTATGTATGAGGGCTGCAAGCAAATCAAGCTACGCTGAAGCGGTAGCCCTTCTTTCTTATTCATTATATCTATGATAAATTTGATACACATTGTAAACTCAGTGGAGACAAAATTACTTTGTAAACAACTTGTGTATTACATATGGTACCAACAATGTGTGTACGTACATACATGTACGTGCATGTACAACGAAAATACAACAAATCAAATCAAATCAAATCAAATCAAATCGAATCAAATCAAATCAAATCATTTTTTTTTTGTCAAGATTATGTTTATGACGTCTCAATAACTAATTGTCTATAGTGTGCACAAGATACAGGAGTGTAAGGGTCATAAGTCAGAGCACTTGTAAAATTATGTAAAATTAAATTTTCTTAAAACCGTTTCCTAAAACACGGACACACAACGGTTTGACGATGCACATTTTCTAATACACCTTACACTTCTCACAGTACCAGGCATACATAATATAGTACATTGGTATACACTCAAACCATGTTAGCATTAACGTATTTCCAGTGCGATGGCACGACTGGACGCTTAGCCGCTCAATGTCACAAACTGTATTGCTAGGGATTTTCCCGCCATGCGGAGCAATTTCGGATGTCGAACTTTTATGCAAGTACCTGCCTTGTTTGTTTCCAGGCAATGTAAATTAGAATTAGAAAGCATTTTGCATGAAAATGTGAAGACCTCACGACGTTGCGGCCCACGAGTCCCCCGGCAAACATGTTTGTTTCGCGGAACACGTGACGGACGCCATGCTTCGTCACTTTCCAATCGCCCTCAACATCGGGGAGACATAGATATCGAGTGTCCCTGATCGACCGACATCAACCTCAGCACGCTTGGCCGAGAATAAACGGCATCGTCGAACAACCGCGCGCTGGACTACATTGTTTGGTCGGCAGCCGAACGGGTCCCTCCATAAACCCAGGGGTGACAAACCACGGGGGAGACAGGATGGAGTTGACTTCAAGAGCGGTATGGCGCCTCGTGGAGTGAGTGTTGCCAATTTGGGCCAACTGCCTGGGTATCAATAAATTGGCCAGTCGCTTATGTTAAAAGGACATGGAAGCGTTAAAGCACACATAAATAGCAGGGATAAATTGAAGATGGTATATCCTAACATCAACAGAATTGTGATCTGTACCGTAGCTTTGACTCTAGCTCGAATTTTTGAAGATTTGATTTATATATCTCAGCCATCGCATTTCCCATGAAAATTACCCGAAGCAACATTATACCTATCTTGTGATCTTTATAATAGTTTTTCTTAGTTGTTTTACTGAGACTTTCATTCATCTTGAGACGCAAAAGACAATTCTTGATTTTGGTAAAATGTATTTATGTTAGTGGAAGTTATTGGCCGTACATTAGTCAGAGCCAAAAGCGATAATAGAGGTCGACGGTTATATACTTGATAAAAATGCAGTGAGTTTACATCTTCTGTAGATTGTCTTTGGCGCTAATTTGATATCCAGGGTGGTGACATGATGTCATCCTCATCATCAATATATCATGCCAACACACACACACAAACACACACACACACTTACATACGCACACACACACACACACACATACAATCTCTCTCTCTCTCTCAAACACACACACACGCACACAAACACACACACGCACACACACTCGAATGGGTGTGTGTATCTGTTCTTACAAACACAAAATGGCCTCATAATATGCACCTCGGGGAGACGAGGACAACGAGGATGAGCAATGAATGAGAGCATTCGTCTATATTGAGTAGGCGCACACAGACAACTCATTGGCCATTATGTGTTTAAGCATGTCTGCGGTATTACTCATGTTTGTGCGTACTACGTGCAGACGTCAGCAGACAGTTTTTGTTTTTTGTCCAATTTTCGCGCCCAGTCTCTTTAGATCAAGGACATTAGTCAACGTTATAGCACCAAAGTGTCTGGTCATGGTCAGAGAGGCAGAGCAAAGAAAACAAGACATTCCTAATTTAAAGGGATTGTACAGTTTCGGTTGAGACCTAACTTCAGATTTCTAACATTTTTGGTGAGATAATGATAAACTTTGTATGAAATATGAAAGAGCATGTAATTTTAAGAGGGATTCAGTGTTTATTTGTTGAAAATTGGTTTTGAAACGGATGAGATATCCAAAAAAGAGCGATCCTAATAAAAGGCGGGACCCAGCTTTTATTACGATCGCTTTGTTTTACTTTGTTTTTGGATGCCTCAGCCATAGCAAAACCGATTTTCATCAAATAAACTTTGAATTCCTCCTAAAATGGTATTGTCTGTACTATTTCATAAGTGGTTTCCTGGTATCTCGAAAAAAGTTAAAAGCCAAATTCTCATCTCCACCAATACTAAACTATCCCTTTAAGGAGAGGCAGAAAAGTGACGAAGAGGGATGGGGTAAGGAAAGAACGGAAATCTTAAAAAAACACCAATAGATCTCGACCACTTTCAATAAGCAGAAAGTGGACGAAGGTAAGCTTTCGTGTAAATCAGAGGGAAGTTAAAAAATGAAGGAGGAGCGATGTGGTTATCGCAAGATGAAAGGCGAAGTTGATCTAGAGAGGCAACCGAAACGTGATGAAGAACGAACTTAAACTCCTCTTTGATTTATAATTGCAGCATCATTAATAAGCATTGGGTCTACGATCCCCTCCTCTCTCAACCTCCTTTCCTCTCAGAACCACCAAGAGTCCTAAATTTGAACGCAGATCCATACCACCTCATTTACCGTACTATCGGTTCCCCCAATTACTGTGACCATCTATCATCCACATCTCTTTGAAAAGAAATACTACGTTGTACTGAGGAAAATCAGATATACGTCATTATCTTCACGGTTCACGCCCTGAACAACAGAATAATATCTAGTTAGAAGAAAATTAGCGGAGATTCCCATTTCATTGAGAGTGTTTATGGGTGTGTGCAGCGAGTTTTTCGTTCACCTGTCACTTACCATTCGTTCATTTTCTTGGCATCTTTTCACGAATCAACCCTTTTGAGAAGCGTTTTGAATTCCATGCTTGCTCTGCATTATTAAATTCTTGTCATTCTTTCTCATCTCCACCTTCTCCTCTTACTTCTCTTTCTTCTCCTAATCTTCTTCCTCCTACCCTGTGGATTCTAGTTCTCCAATCGCATTGCGTCACTGTCACTCACAGTTGGTCTCGCTGGGATTTCTGGCTAGCTACCAAAACGAGCCCTTGGTTACTCACCCTGTCCTGTCACTGGCTAGTTCAAGCGACTTTTGCCGAGACTTGACCTGTCTTTCAGCGACGACAGTTTATGTTGACTACTCAGATTGCAGCGACTGCCGTCTGGGCGGATATGGAGGGAAATCTAATCTCAAAACTGATTATATCTCTTTTTTGTTGTCATCGCAAATGAAATGACATGATTATCAAGTATAGTACGTCCTTCCCCTTCCGAACGCGTTTCCCGCATCTTCCCTCCAAACAACACATCGAAAAATTAAATCTTCAACCAATAATGAATGTTAACATTCATCTGATTCTATGGATAAGAGAGGGTAATATAAAAAGAGACGTGAGAGAGAGAGAGAGAGAGAGAGACAGACATGAAGGAGAGAGGAATAGAAACATATAAACAAAAAAAAGATGAAGTAAAAGAGAATGAATCGAAATATCGAAGGCAAATAAGAAATATATGATGATAGAGCGATAGAAAATGAAGAGAGAGAGACAGAGACAGAGACAGAGAAACGCATTGACAGAGAGACCAATGAAAAAAACAACCCAGAAGCTATGTGAACGTATACTGAGCGTGGGTAATATTGTTATCACATCTTTATTAGAAGCCATATCTAACGAGACGAGGATGTGTTAAGAATAATAACATGTACAACATGTACAAGACTTGACGGTTGATACCCATAAGAAATGCTCATGAACAAAGTTCACGACGATCCTATTTCATAAAATAATAGTTATCAAGTATAGTTTGCAAGCAAATCACTTCAATATATCTTGCATAATCTTTTTACCAATGACTATCAGATGATTTCGCTTTATTCTTTTTTTTTTCTCCTCACCCTTTTAGTAGTTTGTTTTAACATCTATTACGCTGTGACATTCGAGTAATGGGCCCAAGAATAATAAAATGATAATCCATCACAACTATTGTAGTTGACTGTTTGATTCTATAGGGTCAATTAGTATGACGTGATACTCTAATGTGAAATATTCTCTCTTGTGCAATTATAAGATACGTCGCTTCATTCCGAGGAAAGAAAAAAAAAAGATGCATGAGATGTTGACAGATATAAAACTTCGTCTGGCTTCAATTTCCACAAGTCTAAATCCATCGGGAGCTATTGGGAAATTTGTAGGTACTTCTTGACATTGCTTGATAATATGACAGAATCGTTTGAGAAAGGGTAAATGTCCGCTCCGCAGGAATTCCCCCGAGAAAATGAATGTAGCGCCACATCCACCAACCGGGCTGCGTACACCCGAAAAATGATTGTATCCATCTGCGAATAGCGTTACGCCGCAGGTCATGCTCGTCGGGCATAAAGTCTCATTTCCTTGCACCTCCTTTACCGCTTTTCTCGGATTCCCCAAGGGATTAACTATCAGACAATTCTTTATGGACCCTCAAGGAATGAGCTTCTTTTATAGACAGAATGTTGCATCCATGTACATGGTTTAAAATGCTATTGGAAGACGATGCCAGACCCAAGACGGATTTGAAGGACATACTTTCATCGGACATGTTTACCATTGACTGCGTCTCAAATCTTCGCTTGTCTATATTATAGTACCAGCATTGCAAACAATGCGAAGAGTGAGTTGCTCTATGAATTTATTGTCCATATATTATGAATTTATTGCCCATATATAGAATTTTCTATGGTCGCCATTTCTCCATCTGACGTCTTTCGAAAATCATTCCCCCACACATTATTTTTTTTTTTCATTTCAACATTATTGGAATATACAGGCTGAATTAAAGAGTGTGACATGCATTTTATAAACAGGGAGTCACGTGACAATGTTTTATCAATTTCTAGAGATTTGGAAGCAATTTCAATGCAATCATGTGTGATATTGCATCAATTGTGCTATTTTCATATGATTGTATGTTATGTTACTGTTCTTGTCATTCTCATTTGGCTGAATAGAAAATAATGATAATAGTAACAACAACAACAATAATAATAATAATAGTAATAATAATAACAATAATAATAATAATCCATCTGTAGACTTGTAGAATTTCATCATAATGTGGTGGCGAGGGATGGGGGGGGGGGGTGGGTGGAGAAACCTTACCTTGTTATAACTAGCAAAGCACTTGTTATTACACTTCTTCGTTCTAAAACATTGTGATAGTGATATTCTATCGTATATATAGGAACTACCGAGTACGAATGCAAACACGCGCGTTCGCATTTACAGAAGTAATTCGAGGTTATTCGAATTTCCGACAGTTTATGTAGTTCAGTACAACACGAAGCAAATACCAGAAATGAGTGCCATGTTTGTTTGGTCTTCTTCAATTCGGTATTTCGTTTGATCAGGAGTCATGGTCAGTTTGATTTTAAAAGTCAACAACAAATATATTGCCCGCAGACGTTGGCAGAGGGAGTCAGTGATTTCATCCTTGTTTAGAATAGCAAACAAAGCACTTGAATACAACGAATCGTAGACACAACCACCAATGACACTTTGACCATGTATTTTTACCATTGTGGAAACACGGAGTTGATATCGAGTTTAGCTTACTATACAGACGTGTTAATCTTAAATAGAGAAAACACAGTGGTCTGTAGTCGTTCGTTTCGTTGGCAGGGGTAATTTCGCGCCTGCAGCTATACTTTTGGCAGGGCTGGGGAGTAGCGGCTATCGACAAGAACAATATACGCCGAGTATCGCCCCATCAAATAGTTCGTCGTCTGCGGGGGGTCAGATTTCGGCGGGAAATGTACCGACGAGGTCTTTGTACTCTTTCGTGGGCACCAACCCACGCACAAAAGAAGGGCACGTGAGTTTAATTGAAAGTTATGGTTCGGCTGCTTCTACGTTTCACTCAAAGCAAGATACAGATACAGATAGAGGGACAGAGAAACTAAAGATTGAAGTAAAAATATATATATCTGCATGTCGGCGGTGATCAATATGTCTTGAGTAGGAAATAAAATGACCTCAATTTCGTCGTTCGGATCCCATCCAAGAAGAGACAACAAAGATTTTTCCCTTACCCAATCAAAACTGTGTTACGTCGGTCGAGAGAAAGACAATATGCAATCTTCCCTACGATAGCCGGTTCCTTGCTGTTTCCACTGATAGCTTGGTTTGATTATTTTACATTGCGCAAGTCTTTGTCTGTGAATGCCTTGAAAGCCTATAGAAATGCTTTAATAATTTCCCAAAGAAACTCAATAATTGCGATACCATGATTATGTACATATAATATATATATATATATATATATATATATATATATATATATATATATATATATCATTTTCCCCAAAGAAACTCAATAATTGCGATACCATTTTATGTATATATATATATCTATATATATATATATATATATATATATATATATATATATATATATAATTAGAAGAAAGAGTCTCAAGTACGCCATGGATCCAACGATTACAAAAAAAATTTATTACAAAATTTTCGGTCTGCCTCAGACCTTCGTCAGTGCAAAGACCATGGCGTACTTGAGACTCATCCATGGCGTACTTGAGACTCTTTCTTCTAATAATTACCACATTCGAAGTCCAACAGGTGGAAAATTCCAAGATGAACATTTTATATATATATAATCATATATATATATATACTTAGGGGTCACACACATACAGTTCAACATCATGATAGACTTAGCGTCTTTACATACGTAAAGAAAACTCCGTTACGAGTAGCTGGGTCACATGTTAAAGGACAAATTTGGAATACCTTCCTAGGAGAAAGGAGAAAAGTAATTACACATTATAATGAAACACAGGCTACAACATTCGTACAGTTATTTGAAACATGAACTGTTGTTGTTGGCTGATCACGCTGATTTGTGTCGAAAGGAACGTTTAGACGGCAGGTTCATCGATGTTAATGCAACAGAAAATTATAACGTAATCTATGGGGGACTGGTGGGGGGGGGGGCGGCATTGCCTTTTACATCCCCCCGGTCTGAAAACGAGATATCCAACTACGATAAAGAAAACGCTACTTCGACAAATAAAACATAAAGGCAATCCCTTTAGCTCGTGTCGTTGAAAACGCCTTACGACTGAAGCCAAAGATCTCGGTAGGTGTGAATAATGATATACAGTGTGAGACTCTGCTGATGAGTGTAGCTGGCAAGAGTGGCGTCGCGACTACCTTACTTTTTTTTCCTGTCACCTAGCTCGATGTAAGATCTGGAGTCTGCTTGATATTGTCGAAACTGTAACTCAAGTCTTCCTGTGTCAGAGGGAAAAGCAAAGAGCGGAAACGACTTCGAATCTGGGATTGATCTCAGATTCCGTTTCCCCGCTCAGTTTGTCTCTTTCTGCAAATTCAACTAACGAACGCGAAATCAGGCGAGTGGGCGATCATTTGAGAACGTGAAACCTTTTTAAAGTAGGGTAGCCGCATTATAAGGAAATCAGTACAGTTGCTGTTAACATTGAAGCTACAGAAACTCTCATTATGAGTGTACATTATGTTCTAGGTATCGTAGACTATAGAAAAAAACTATAAATATCACTAATACATGATACGTTCAGAGCTTTGTCATACTTTTGCTCTTGTAACTTTCTACATATCTCTCTCTCTCTTTCTTTGTTATCGATTATTAAAACCATCAAGCCGCTGAAACCAGATTTCTTTGTGTATGTGTCTTTTGTTGTTTTTGCATTTCGTTATCTTTCAAGCTAAATTTTGTTATTTATTGACATTTTATATGGAATAGATTTTTTTTTTTTGCGTTCTCATTCGGGCGCTATTTTGGTTATAATTACACTATGTTTATATTGGTTGCGGAATGACCCCCTCAAAAAAAAAAAAAAAAAAAAAACAAAAAACAAAAAAATCCTTAAATTAGCAACGCATTTCAGAAGAAGAAAGTAAACGTTTTGTTTCGAATTAGCAATGTTTATATCTATCGTATGCTGATTTTGTGTAGATGTAGGCAATCAAATCTTTATCTTTCTCCAATACATGACCAACAGCATTAAGCGTTGCTAATTTGATGATCACAAGGTGATGATTTTTGGGGCGAAATTTCCCCTATGAATGACTCGAAATCTTCACTCAGGGATGCACGTTTCCACCGGTTCAAACTGAGTCCTGCATATGCTTCGGCATGTGGGAGTTTAAAACTCTCGGGTTTGTTAGGACGAGCAACTACTCAATCGCCAACGACCTTTGGTGCCAATCGAAATAGCGGACACGTGAAAGTAAATCGATGACTGCCTGCTCCGAGCACAAGGGTAACTACATCGGAGCGCTGCCTACAGGATAACCTAACCTACTTTATAATGCCTAGCTCAATTCGTAGCAATAATTCATTCAAACGTGGCCATCAGGCTGGTAGCTGCCACTCGCAAAAAGATGTCTGTAATGAGCCGTTTCGTAGTCATCACATGTCCTGAAGGACCACAATAAACCCTCGATTTTTAAGACACGGATAATAACGCGTCATCGCATTTTGACGTGAGGGTGATGCCACATTACCTGTATATAGTTAACGTTTCGTTCAGCCCCCGCATGCACGGCACGTAAATGACATACCGCCAACAGTCCCTGGTAGGTTTTGGAGAAGATAACAACTTATATCATCATAATACAACCGTGCTCAGTTTTCTTGCTTGAGAACTTTTTTTTTCTTCTCTAAATAACATTTTGATACGAATATGGACTACCTGTTCACCTATGAACTCTTTTCTTTTTTGCTTGCACGCGCGTTTGATAAAAAAAAAGAATGTTAAAGTCTGACAGTTAAAAAAAAAATGCATACCAGTTTGTCTCTAATAATTTGCACTTTGCACTCGTTGTAATATATTCCATATCATCAATAAAATATCAGACACCGGCATCTTCCCTTCAATATTAATTTCGCTATATTGACAATTGCTTTAAATAAGCCAAAGGTGTCATACATATTGCACTGTAACCACAGAATATTTCAAGTCTTTGCTGCCATCAATCCAACTTTCTGAACTTTCTTTCGTCATATATATATATATATTTTTTTAGCTATTTTTTTTAAACAAAGAAGAGGAATGTACAAGAAATGTTGAAGGTCTATTTCATCTCAACAATTATTCAAATATCCAAAGTTGGGATAATCTATGGATTTCTTAATCCAGCAAATTCAATATAAGATTTCAATTCGAGGTCGTCGTTGAACCCAAAACGCATTTCCGTGAGCGACTTTCTTTGTCATCGGGTCGAGCTCTGAAAGGATCTCAAAGTAGATTCAGACAATCAATATACTTCTCCGGTCAGCGAGAATGTATTAGCAATCATTTGTAACCGATACGGACCCGGGTAGCTCTGGCGGGGACTATTTTTGGCTTTAGAGTTGATACGGTGACAGTCGCGAGTCAAGGCGCGGAAGAAGCAAGACGATCGATTGCCGCGTGCGAATTAAGATTTCTTGTCGACAAAATCTCATCCGCAAACATCATGTCAACAACAACATCGACAACTCCAACAGTCGGAGAGACACGAGCAAAATTTACACAGCTTCTCACTCGATGGAAGAACTAAACAACCCTGTCGGTTGACACCAATTTTCCTTCCGATATACGACGTCACTGCGTGACCGAATTTCGGCATTCACACTATCTTGTGTACCGCCGGGCAAGCGGGTAGAGACCCGCGGGATTTGTTGATTAAAAGTCCGATGCTATCATGCATTAAGATGTATCTAGATGATGCAGTTCATGTGAGAGCATTGCGTCCACGTGCCCGACATTCAGATGATCTCATCGATACTGATCTAATCGCAAAACTGCGCCAAGTGATTGTAAATCATTAAACGGCCATTGCCGGTTTTTCCTTATGGATTGTCGCTCATTATTCATCATCAGTCGTGCGTCGTAAATTCGGCAAGGAAAACACTTCCAACAATCTGTTGATTCAGCCATAACCGGTTTCAGCAATGATTAACCTTTAAAGGTATATCGTTTGCCTTTAATGAAATAATTTTGTGGTGTATTCACTTTGTAAGACTGATAAGAAAATCATGGATGGTATAGTATCATTTTTTCCACAGAAAATATAACAGTTTGAGGGAATACACGCGGATTTCTTTTTTTCTTAAAGACCGATGTTGACATCGGTGGAAAATACCATCAACTTAATAGAAATAGATACTTACCTAGAAAAACAAAGTTTCAGCATTATTCTTCACCATCTAAAATAAGTATCTGAAGACATCTCACTCCATTTCATTTGTTATCTCTTACTCTAGATTATCAAAGCTTTAAGGTTCACGTGACTATGTGTTAGCGGGTCTATCGTTATAAATGTAACGATGTAAATGTAAATACATTATAAATGTTAGGCGACACTAAAACGATGTGAAAGTAGTTCGCTTACCACGAAAGCAAAGTAGTATGGTAATTTGACTGGTTACTGTCGACCAAAACAACAGAGGAAACTCCCCGAGGATAAAAGTTGGATTGACATCTATACAGCAAGACAGAGACAGGATCATGACGGCAGGTGTCGAGCTACTGATTTAAGAGTCATCTTCCAGCATATTGACCCACATAGGAAATAGAGCCAGGAGCATTTGGCAGTTTGGAGATTTTGAGATTCTGGAGGAAAGATGATCTGTGCTGAGAACGACTGGAGCACCGCTCGTCTCGCAAACCTCAAAGGACTACTTAGAAGCGATGCAATCGGCATCTCACACAATTTCGTTGCCAGCGGAAATGGCGACGATTGGAAGGCTACGATCTTCCCTTAGAAAT
Organism: Diadema setosum; assembly: GCA_033980235.1. Lineage (NCBI taxonomy): Eukaryota > Metazoa > Echinodermata > Echinoidea > Diadematoida > Diadematidae > Diadema > Diadema setosum. Next base: position 30,291,002 of record CM067069.1, on the reverse strand, counting down.
AATTTCCAATCTATCATTAAACCTCACTGATGGATGATATTCAAATTATGTTCGCTTTATGACACACGCAAGATTGGATCTTTAAATTAGTGGAAAGTAAAGATGCTCCTAATCATTCCTTTTTCTTTTTTCTTTTCTTCTTTTTTTTCTTGTCGCCTTTAGACAAAATTGTTAGATGAATTCCATTCTGTACTAAAGTTTGAATAAAGAATGGTAAGATCAAGCTAAAGAATACAATGCAGGTTGACAAGTTATCTGTAACAGACTGGTGTCTGCGTAAGTGCATGAGTGAAAAATGACCCTTCCCCCCCCCAAAAAAAAAACCCACAAAATAAAACAAGCAAAGAAGGAAACAAAGGAATAAACTTATGTATGGCGTATGTCAATTGGATGGCGCAACGAGGTTAACCCAAACAACACCACTAAATGTGTATATTTGAGATAGCAAAATTATTAGATGTTAATGCAGGTTTCTTCATCCTCCGGAATATTGAGGACAGTGGTAATCGTGTTTTCAATAACTATATATATATATATATATATAGATAGATATATATGATATGACATATATCTACAAATTTATACATGGTTTTTACATCAAAATTTTGTCAGCTTCAGTCTGAATTTCAGTTCGTACTTCAGGATAGTTTTTTTTTTTCTGTTTAGCGCTGCGCGTTGGCCAGCCCTTGTATCAATCAGCGAGCATTAGCACAGCGGCCAATTCATTTCCAGTACAGATTACATGGACTTATGTTCACAAGTATCATAAATATAGGTACCAGGATGGATGGCATGATTAAAGTGTCACTGAATGGTGCTGGCTATGAATATAATTTGAGTCCTCATCGTGTGCTGTTGTTGCTTTTTGTTTATTGCCAAGATATCTCCGGCGTCCGAACGTTATGCCACGAGGGGTGAGAATAATTTGTTTGTTACCGTAAATTTTGTCTATCATGAAGCAGTGCGAGGATAATTACAAGGTTTTTTTAAACGTGGACTGCTGTCAATATTGTCTCGGGAGTAGATCCAAAGTGTCAGAGAACTGTTCAAAGAAAGGAGTTACAGACTTCATTTCGACAGGCATAAATCCCTGCATCGTTAACCCATTTCTTCCCAGAACTTGAACTTTTCGCGTATTGTATGAATCTGCAAGAACGCTTATTTGAGTTAAATATGCACACCGATCTACTTACGATAAAAGCATAAGCTAATAAAGATTTATCTCTCCGTCTCTCTCTCTCTCTCTTTCTCTCTCTCTCTCTAAGGAGCTTGAAGAATAAAAATTAGGTTTCCAGTGCGATATGTCTGTATTTCAATAGACAGGAATATCCTCAAACCAACGATCATATTAAACGTAGTCTGTGAAATCCAAACGTTATTGAAGAATTATGCGCGCACACATATACAGGAGCACAGAAACTCACGCACAGGCCTAAATGAACATACCTGACGGGCAGGCGATCTCATCATGTCTATACGTACATTGAAACTTACTTCAAAATAACCTATCGTCGCACAGATAATATCACCAAAATTGTAGACGTGTATCTATAACTATTCACCGTCGTTTACAATTGCAGTATGTTTAATGCACCTATTATCAATAATATGATTTGTGTTCGTATGTCGTCTATTCTTTGCTTGCGTTACATACAATTAATCATTATGTTTTTGCCAATCAAACGCCCCTTTAAAAAAAGACAGTGTAATTGCGATTCTTATTTGAATTAAATGTATTATGTATTTCCACGTTTCTAGTTCATGAATCATTTCCAGTTTGTTGCACTTTTGTTGCCATCATTAATACGGCGGTGATCACTCAAATCTGACAATACGAAATTTCAACAATCTAGACATTCAAGAACCGTTGTGGGTCAAGGAACATACGTAGGCTTGTCAAACCCATCTTTCATCGCAAGTACTTCGTTGTGATATAGGCTTTGTTGTGATATAGGGAATAGAAGAAAAGAAAAATCACCCCCTTTCCATGAAGGTCTTCTATAGATAACCGTTACTTAGCAACCCGAGACGTTGCGTGCGTTTGCTTGGTAGATTTCTGTGATTACATCTTGTTATTCTTCCCGATTGCTCCCTGGCAAAAGGGGCGGGGTTCCATTTGTCCTGCTTTTGTGTTATCTCTTGAATTCAACCATATAATTCGTTTCATCTATAGCTTCCAGACAAGCGTAAAAATTCGCATCATCTTCTTGCCGATATCTTTCTCTGTAATCGACAAGCAGCGTGTAGATAGTGGCGTATATTGGAAACAAAGGATTGCCTGTAAGCAGTAAAGAAAACAAAAGTAAGAAGAAGACCTGGTGACGTGGATTTAAAAAAAATGGGATAAAAATGGTAGCGATACCAATCATCATTACAAAGTAAATAGGAATGAAGAAAACTCGTCTGGAATGACAAAATTTGAAATATGCTGTAAAGACAAAGGGTAAAAGTGTTTGATTATTTCTTTGCTTGTTTGTTTCTGGAAGTTTTGTTTTTATAGTTCCATATTCCATAGTTTACAAATAGATCAAAACATATCAAAAATTGAATGTGTGATATCGTCGAATGTAACAAATAAGAACATCAATACACATGTGACATGTCAGAAATCTGCGCAGGAGCATTTCATAGGCGTATATATTCCCAGTACATGCAGTAATGAAATAACGAAGGCAATAGCTGTGGTATGCGGTACATTCGACTTAGATGAAATACACAATGACAAATACCAGTAAAAACGTACCTACGCTCTGTTGCTTGGCTCGCGCATAAAAAAAAAATGAAAGCACGTACGTGGCCAGTTCTAAGTAATGTGATTGTAAGTGTTGGACAATCAGCAAGAGCCATTGAGGGAAACTTGGAGGCAACCGAGTTGTGGATTTAGGGAAGGACAATGTTTGCATCATGCACTTAAAGAAAGTAACAAGTAACGTCGTTGTGAGAAGAATATGACTTACGCCTCTCGTCAGATGGGGGACAGGACATGACATTTATAGGACATACGTAGACCAAAGATGAAAATCGTCTAGCCTAGTTTTTCCAAAAGCGGGAAAATTCAAGGCAAACGAAGGAAGGAAAAGAACATCACACACATATCTTCAGACCTCAAACAGTTGGGCAGATTTCCTGAAACTGCAGGAAATCGACTGAAACTGGCTGGAGGGCCATGGGTAGGGGCCCCAATGTTTGGAAAAGATGTGATGATGATGATGTAGATGATAATGACAATGATGATGATGATGATGATGATGATGACGATGATGATGATAATGATGATGATGATGATGTAGATGATAATGACAATGATGATGATGATGATGATGATGATGACAATGATGATGATGATGATGATGATGATGATGATGATGATGATAATAACGATGATGATGACAATGACGACGATGATGATGATGATTAGAGTGATGACGATAAATGTACGCATTTTTCTCAGATCTACATGCAAATTTTTGACACTTACGATTGTCGTAATCTACCACACATAGAGTCATAGATGATAATGTTTTAAAATGAAGTCTGCACTCCCCTACTCTTTAGGTGGGAACATCATGTAGCTAGGACTAGGAGGAAGAAGTAAAAATACGTGCTACCGGGGCGTTGCATTATCCGGTCATTTATTTAGGAAGAACTGTAGGAATTGTGACATATTAAATATGATATTGTACTGACATTCCCTTGAGTAAGAATAAACACCAGTATTGAATTCTACGACATAGAAGATTACCTTTTTGCATGTATGGAAATTGTTGTCTAATAGATATATGTGCAGAAAAGTCGAAGGGATTTCCCGTGCTTTATTGAAAAAGTGATCTATTACTTGCATTGGTCCATACTCTCAAGGGAGGTAGCATAATTATCATCAATCCACATGACAAGCCCATGACAAGGAACCATTTTGATCTGCGAATAGATGTCTCATTAAATGTTCCCCATTGACGCTGGTATTATTTCAGCCTTCATTTTCCTTACCATCTTATAATATCTCTCCAGTGTTTAGGTATGCTGCTTAGGCGATACCTGCCCCAAGCCCTATACAGAGCGAGCGGCCCTGCGTAATGAGGGAAGGACGAAATCGTCGTGCGAGATCACTCTCTGTGACGTCACGCACATTCGACACATTACGCACCTACTGCACAGGTATTCTCTTCCGTTTTGAGTTCGTCGACCTGTCACATGAATATTCTGTGTGCAATCTCTTTGCGCTGATGTGAAAAATCTATCGGGATAAGACAGTTGAATGTCCCTGAAAAACCTCCATGAATACGAACATTCTCCATGTGGAGAGTAAATGCAAGTCTTTTTTAATTTTCCTTCAGAATTTTACCCAGCTGTTGGTGTGCATATTTCCGCGGCCAGCCGCTTTGATAACCGCATTGGACTTGGCGCGCTTCTGCGCTTTGATCTTTCCTGTAAATTTCAAAGGCTTTTTGATATGAAATTGCCGGAGATGTTAGCGAGTGGTTGCATTAAATATTCATTACCAGCGAAACCCCCCGATTTGACTGCGAAGAGGGTTCACTTGCTTATTAACCAGAATGATCGGTTGGTGGATGAATTCGAAGAACATTCTATAGGTGTGGATAATGTTCCGCTGCTCTGTTACCATGGTGCGGCTATCCCCATAACGATCATCAGCCAGCTAAGTTAACCAGTGACCCTCTTTATCTTTACCTTCCTTTGGTCCAATGAGCAACTTAGTGAAACATTATTGATCGTCTTCGGGTATATTGGCGAAGTATATGGAGCGCGAAATGTGCACGAGGTGATTACCCGTCGATTACTCCAAAGCTTTACATATGACGTGATTACAGTAAACGTGCTCAGTAGCATCTCAAAACCGTCCGTGCAACAAGTCATGAATATTTCAAGTTTAGAGGATATGTATTTTCAGATGTTGCTTTGGACGAGAAAAACATATTGGCCCACGAAGGAAGTTACGAAAATCTGCGGTGGAAATGATTTTTTTTTTATTTAATTTCTTTTTTAAAGTGATATGAGTATGACTTCTGAGTGAGTTAATAATTCTTGATACATAAAAGTTATTCATTCACTCATTCATTCATTTTTTCCATCTCCAACAGAACTAAATGTAGATCCTTTTTTTCACATAATATACAAGTACATATGTCAACATAACAAAATATGATAAATTAAAATTCATGGATATACAAATGATAGGGTGAAAAAGAAAAGCATAAAGAACATTCTGAAGTTTAGAAAATGCAGGAAATTGGGAGGAATGCTGAAGAAGCAATGCTTGTAGGATGCATTCCCCCCTCCCCCAATTATACATATCATGTCATTGATTTTCTGTTTTGTGCATGAAACTAAATTTATGAAATGAATTACAAGAACTACGAATAAAAACCTAACTATCCCTAGACAAACACCCAGACAAATTCAAACACGGATTGTCAACGTCTCTAGGTATATGAACTTTTACGTAACACGAAAAGTCATTACGCAGAGGTCAAAGATAGTTAGACGTTGAACTGAAGTTAAAAAAAAATCAATTTCCTAATCAGACGGATGAGGGTCGACGCGCACTCATGCGCTGCTGGATTTTTATAACAAACTACAAGGACGGGATTACTGTACAATGCACTCAAGACGCAAAATGGAGTGCCATATTGAGTTAGTTAGCTTTCAGGAAGCCAGCCTGTCATACCCCGCGGGTCAAATCTGTCGAACATTATTATCAAAATACGACACGATCAGGTTTATAATGTTGCATGTTGCACAGACAAAGGGAAAGAATAGACGTGATTTCATTTTGCTTTTACAAATGGCAAAAAATTTCTCTAAAAAAAGATTCGGTAATCAGGTGAGCAAATCCTGTCCTCCTCATTACGAGGCTTGAAGTGGGACGTAACGTCAGTGGCCATTAGTGGTAACCCTGGAGAAGTATCTTGAACTTGCAGATGTTCCTTGAACCAGGGTTCGGTGCCTGTTCTAATCTTGCAGGGGACTTTTTTTTCTTTAAGTAGCGAGATGATTTCTAGGTTTGTTCAATAAAGTCGCAAAGAATGGCTTCCAGTCCCACAAGGCCAGAGGAGCGTGGCTTGGGGTATATGGCTCCAGAACTCATAATCATGATGTCCCGACTAAATCCTGTAAACCCTTCTGAGTGCTTACATCCTTGGACTATTTTATATACAAAACTCTTCCTTGACCAAGCGAAAAATTATCACATGACAAACGCTCTGATGATCATTATTGACAGGGTACTCAGGGAGAGTAGTGCCGACTGTGATTCGACAAAGAAATAATCGTGACTTTGTCTTCGACATGTCCCAACATTCAATGCTTAACAACTCATATAATATTATACTCTCTTAAAGCAAGCACAACGGCTTGAGAAAGACTAGTATACTTTCTTTTCATTAAAGAAAGTATAATGGCGTAAATACTCAATTCTGAGAGATGCGCACCATTAAAACCAAAACAAGAACAACAACATTAATAAACGATTACAATAAAGTAAATCAGGCTATCTGAACATTCTGTAATTGAACCAATGATTAATGTCATAGTTTTGAAAAGTAACGTTAATTATTCATTTTATCAAAACTTTATAACACGACAATGTTTGAATGCGTAGCAAGGTTGCACATTAAGTGTAAGGAGATGTTAGTTACAACTTACTAATATCATATTAGTAGCCACATCTTCAGTGTATACAGTACTCTCCGCATAATCGGGTAGGCTCGGACAGAGCGTTTCTTACCCGATTAAGCGGAGTACCCGATTAACAGAAGAACACGTCTCATTCACAGTTGACACATACAATGTGTGTATGTACATTGCATTGAACACTGCACCAAACATCTACACTGTATGCTTGAACACGCATGCTTGCACGGCACATTATAATACATACTGTACCTTACACTAATTGCTGAGTCACGAGCAATAATTTACACTCTTTTTACGGACAAATATGTCTTCAGAAAACTCATGTTTAATCACTCCCCAAATGATTGGTCTCCTTTGCGAATTAAGTAGAGAATGCGATTACCTGTTACACGTACATTAATTGTATTTTCATGTTTAATGCGATTAGCCGTGGAAAATTTGGCATTCATGGTTTCTTAAAGTGTTTTATCTGCGATAAAATGTGGGTAGGAAATTATATTAGACGAACATTATTTACCCATTTATGCGGAGAGGCAACCCGATTATCAGGTAAAGTTAATGTGCATTGGAACTGATTTTGACATTACTACCCAATTAAACGGAGTACCCGTTTAAGCGATACCCGATTACGCGGAGAGTACTGTACTACCAACTCTTCACATTTCTGTTTTTCTGGATTTTTTTTTTCCCTCATAGCATTATACCCATAATTTCAAAATATCAGAGATCAGTGAAAGCCTGTAAGACCATCCAACACTGCTAAACAATTTATTTTGCAATGTAAGGCATAGGAACTGGCCGTGACGACTTAAAGGGGATGCCTAATAACTGATCAGTGGGAATCAGTAGGAATGCTGGGGGGGGGGGGGGGGGTGATTGTTCCAATCCTTGTGGAATTCATTTAAGAGTACATTATATATCTATTGTTGTGTGAAAATTATTTGCTTCAGAATGGTCTCATATTCAAGTAATGTGCAGTTTAATGTTTCCAGGTTAGCATTCCTGTACAGTGACGGGGCATTAAACTGCACATTACTTGAATATGAGACCGTTCTGAAGCAAATGATTTCCACACAACAATAGATATGTAATGTACTCTTAAATGAATCCCACGAGAATTGGAACAATCATCCCCCAGCATTCCCACTGATTCCCACTGATCAGTTTTTACTAGCCATCCCCTTTAAAGCTAAGGTTAGTCAGACCAGACTTTAAAGAGTAATAAAGAAGTCTTCTCTTCGAGCAGTATACAAGAGAGCGTCTGCGCTGCATGTATACACAAGGTGTCCCGTCCATGACAGCGTACTCTCGACCATTCATATGCAGATAATATATACTTGACAGCATGGTGACGTAGACCATCCTAAAACGGTTCTTTCGAGTGATCACTGACGAAGTGTTTGAATTGGCCTGTTGGACTAAAATAAGGAGGGAGTTTTCAATCTTTATTTGCCCCGTCGACCCAGCGAGTTACATTACGACTCTATACAGCGCTGCATTCAGCGGAGCAGCGGATGCTCTGATACAACTTAATTAGAATGTTAAGGAACATGAATCATGGATTTGACAAGGAGACAGGAGGCTTTAATGAACGGGGAAGAAAAGAAGAATTAGTTATCTTCCTGTGGTTCCAACCATGGGCTGGTTTTCGACATTACTGCGATAAATGTCAAATAATTGAGAGAAGATCAGACTCTGTTCTCAGCTGCTATTTTGTTTTCTCGCGCTCAGCAATGCATTAATTTGTTTGTTTATTTGTCTGCTTTTTTGACATTGTTTAATGCTATCCATCACAGAAATAAGTACAAGTGTCTTCCTTCACTGACATGTAGATATCACAATTTACTTGAAAGAATAGTGCCCTACGCATGAGATGAAGATATAGAGTAAAAACTAAAATCTTTTAAAAATCTATTTTAAAAAATGAACAACAAACGAAAAATAAGTCATATTATTGACGTTCTTATTGAAATCATGGCACTTTCCCGTTGTTCATCGTCAACGCTCGTAATTATGCTTCATTTTAAGATACCTTTAGTGACTACTGGTAGCCATATTTGGATAAATCTAACGTAATTAAGCTGAAAGAAAAAAAAAATGGAAGCTAAGGAGGGGGAGGGGAGGAGATAGACATATGCCTATACATACAGACGGGGGAGGGTTCCGAGAGTATACAATAGAGATATAAATTATAGGGATTCGTTTCGCTAACCACTTGACCCAAACGGAGTTTGGTGTGTATTTGTTTGTTTGTTTGTTTGTTGTTTTACCTGCAGAAAAGAAGAGACAAATTTAGCCAATAAGATGAGCATTCCTTGTCGCACATCAACAAACGGTACCTACAATTGATATTCATTGCAGTTTCGAGGAGCTTCAGCGATACAGCTTAGGCCGCTGCAGACGATGTACGCGCGATTCTAAATTTGATAAGGACGATTCAATGAATATGTAGACCGACTGGGAGGGGTGAGGGGCGGGAGCAGAGAGCAGAGGAGAAATTTAAGACATTTACAGATTATAAACGAGCTAAATGAGGAGCGAGTGGAGACTACTCGCCTCCCCCTAGAGTGCTCCGCTGGCGCAGTGCAAAAACTGAAGAGGCTGGGATTGTCCTCTAATTTAGCGCGTGGAGTGTTTTAAAAGGGAGAGCAGAGTTGATGGCTGAAGGGAGGACGGACCTGGCAGTGTTTATCGAGACCAACTCAAGTTCCTCAAAGTCGTTCGAATAAATCTTTCAAACTGCTCTTACCTCGTCTCCAATAGCCACAAAGTTTAAACGCCCTTGCTGCCCAAACTTTCACAGTGTGACTTTGTTTAAGTTTAAGTTTAAGTCTGTTTCTCCCATTGTACGAATTGACTCATTATGAAAAAGTCGGTAATGTTCACTTCAAAATACAAATACGAGCACTTACAAAAAAATATAATTACGTGTATGATACGAGTACATTCATTTCATCTATCTTACGGTTACACAGGTGGAGGACACCATTATTGATATAGCATTTTGCTTCACTATAGAATAACAGGCTCTGGGCAATATGTTGTACTATAAATCTCCCTTATTTTTAAGAGAAGGAATGAAAATCACACACACAGTGAACAAATCTAACTTCCAGTAATATCATTATCGTTTGCCAAGGAGGACAACAAACAAACAAACAAACAAAAAAACAACGAATAAATTCCATTCTGCAAAGCCATAGACTCGTTTTACGAATCAACACACTAATTGAGTATTATCATGCTCTTTTTTAAGTAATGCGGAAGAGATTGAGGTTTTCTTTGCAGTCACTACGAAAAAATAAAAAAATAATCTAATGGGTCCAGATGGTATTGATTACATCAATATGGAGATTTTCAGCATGATAAGAGTTTCCACAACGGTAAGTTTGTTGTTGTTGTTATTGTGGTTGCTGCTGTTGTTGCTGTTAATGCATGATAGAAGGCGTTCAGGTTATCCTCATGACGTATGAAAGCATGTCCAGCATGGCGTGGTTTCTCGTCTATGGAAAGCGGGTGATCCATTATATCGACACACACTACACTGCGTTTGTCGTGAGTGTTTACAGTGATAATCACAGTGTGAAACATCTGAAGTGAAATATCTAAGATTTTACTGGATATGATAAAATAACCTTGTATTGTAAGGACAATAATACTGAAAATAGAGTGACAGTACATGCTCACTTATTAAAACTCATTTGGATATAGTTAATTCATCATGTGTATAGTTCATGTATATTCGCGCCCATTTTTTTTTTTAAATGTGTGAACAGTTTTGTGAAATTCCCTCTTAATGGATGCTCGAGCGAAATTCAAATATTTTCTCCCAATGTGAGAGTGTGTTCCAAACCTTTCTTTATTCTTCCTTCCCCTTCTCTCTCTCTCTCCCTCTCTATCTCTCTCTCTCTCTCTCTCTCTCTGATGACTATCCGACAGCCGTTTTTGCTAAATCAAAGACGCTGTGAAGAAGGTATCCAACTTTTTTTCTTTTTTGCTTTTCCCCGCCAAATAGGTATAGATATCGCCCTTGTCGGAAAAGGATAAGGGGGCGGGATCGCAAGCAGGCTCGCTCGCTTCTCCGTCGTGGAACATTCTCTCCACTTCAGCAAGTATTAAGTAAACACGTGTCTTCTCCCGCTCCTATATCTGCTATCACTTCACCGTCCAGGCATACAGTGCTACCACGTATCTCTGACGTATGAAGTAGTGCATCCTGTTCTAGCATAATGTCTTTTCACTACATCTCTCTCCCATTCGTTTCCCTCCCTTCCCCCCGTCTCTTCAAGCCTGTGTCACCAACTTTCTCTTTTTTAAGGAAGATTTAGCGTGGAATACATGTCGTTTATGCTTGTAAAAATATGTAAAAAATTATGTACATATATGTATAGATAAATAGATAGACGGATAGATAGATAGATAGACATATAGATAGATAGATATGGAGAGTTTCATCGCAAAACAGGCTGAGCATCATTTTTTTTACATATTTTAAAGGCATCATATAGTTTTGGAAAATTTCATATTTCTAACATTTTTGGTGAGATAACGAGAAACCTCTTATGAAATATGAAAGAACATATAATTTCCAGAGGAATTCACCGTTTATTTGATGAAAATTGGCTTTGAAATGGCTGAGATATCCAAAACAGAGCGATCCTAATAAAAACTGGGACCCACTTTTGATTACGATCGCTTTCTTTTACTTTGTTTTTAGATGTCTCAGCCATTCCAAAACCAATTTTCATCAAATAAACTTTGAATTCCTCTTAGAATGGTATGCTGTGGACTATTTCATAAGTGGTTTCTTGGTACCCAATCCTCATCTCCACCAATACTATACTATCCCTTTAATGTAAGCCCATCAAAGAGCAAAGTATGAACTTACCAGTGATGCCTAATTTGTTAAGTAACAATGAGTGTTCTCGTAGTTATGATTAAAATATCCCATATTTTATTAGTATTTTCTTTGGGGTTTTTTTTTGCGCTTTGATCGCAAATATCTCAAATCATTTTCGACAAGAATGGGGTTAACTTGCTTTTGGGAGCAAAACTGCATTACTCTAAATAATCCATAGTGTGATATAGGGCGAGAGATCGTTCCTGCCCGAAACGTACGTGGTGCCTCATTGTGGATAGCATAATTATAGTGAAATAAATCAGATTTTAGGCAGACTTTCCTCTCTTCGTTTTGTTTGTTTGTTCATTTTCCATCTGAGAAGATGCTGGATAGCCCATATTCAGCTACGTTTAGCTGGTCTTCCATGGGGTCCAGTTGGATGTGAGGTGGGACCACTTCACCGGGTTCAACACTCTGCTCTTTGCGATAAATGAATGACGTGGGATCTTCTACGTGCATGAGTTGTTACTCTCTCATACACGGGACCTCCATTTTATGTCCTGTCCGAGGGATAATCGACCGGTCTAATCGACCGTTTGACCTGTCCATGGCCTGCATCAGGATCTGGGGCCATATATATGAATTATATATTTGCAAAGATATACAACGTTACATCCATATATTTTTATGCCTGTAGACTCCAGTGCCATAATTACTTAAGTTAGTTTGTCACCAATTCTTGTGTTCACTTAATGTCATACCTCACAATCTGAACATACGCCTAACTTTATATATAATAATATGAGATTAAATGATGAATTACACTCCTCAAAAACTCACCCCCGGCTAATTTATTTATCACTCATCCATCTCATCTAGTCCCCTTGTATAAAATATTCATAGAATTATTTGCTAACAGCTATGAAAGTGTCTGTCGCTTTGACCCCTTCAACAGCTAAGATTCCTTATTAGCAGCAGTATAGTCAACCTTTAAGAAAATAAAAACACACTTTTTGACACGTCCTCACGCGCCAATACAAGCACGTACTTTTTTTTTCTATCAACCCTTCTCTCCTCTGGGCTCATCTCTCCCTTTCTGCTTTTTTTTTCCTCTCGCTCTCTCTATTTCATTTTTCATTCACATCCTCCCTTTTACCCTTCACCTTAATTGCGCTGTCCTCTTCCACTTCAATTTGTCTTTTAAGCAATTCCCCGACTGGACAAATAATGACTCTTTGCAAAGGCAAGAGCACATTAGTGAGCGGAGACGCTCGAGTGGCGGTATAAAAAAAAAGAAGAAGAAAAACGCGCGATGTTTGCACAGTTCAAAAACGAATTCGCCCCTCTCTTTTCATCGTCGTCTGCTCCGCTCATTCTAACCGGCTGGCAGCTAAGGCGGAGATGCAAATTATTTTTAGCTGTAGCACGTTGACGCGGGGGTATACTGGCACTAAAATTCAATTCATTTATCTTTCTCTTCCTTTACAGCGCGGAATGTGCGTTCTCAGTTTACAGATATTATGGTGATTGCTTCAATGTATAGGGAGATCAAAAGATATTTATCAGATATAATAAAAGAGGACAATACTCCATATAGAAGCAAGGCAAGACTATAATACATAAGATGAACTGGGAACCCATTACTTTAGGCTTGTTCTTCAAAGAAGTACGAGATATTTCCATCACATGGTTTAATAAAGCAGGGCCACTGAACGGGATAAAGACTATTTCAAACACCTGAGGCAAAGCAGCCTAGGTCAATTCTGATAAACCAAGACGTAATGAACTACAACCTTATGTTAGAATCAGAATCTGATTCTGATTCTAATCTGATTCTGATTCTAATCTAATCAGAATCTGATTCTAACCTTATGTTAGAATCAGAATCTGACAACCTTATGTCAGAATCAGAATCAGAATCAGAATAATTGATGATTACATCTATCCCCCGCCCCCATCGATTACCTGACACTTAGTTAAGATTGAAAACTTAAACAGCAGAAACGTCAAAAATTCTTTATCTGAAAAGAAATCCCAGTAACGGGTTCCAGAGTGGGAACTTGAAGGTGTTTAAAATATAAATACGTTGCATTTGTTCTCGATCTCCTTCAGTCTCATAGAATTATATAATATGAGTGCATCTGCATCCGACATTGCAACATCTTATGATTAACCACTTTGCAAGTAAGTTGCGAAAGTTGCATCTGTCATTATGTATTATTTTGTATTATATCATGTTGGGTATCTTTTTTTTTTTTTTTTTTTTGGAGGGGGGGGGGGCTTGGCAATTGCGTGTTTTTGTTTGTGCTTGGTTTTGTCTGATTAATATTATTGTTCACCTCACCTTCTTATTCATAGTGATAGTGAATCCATTTGAAGAGTTTCTACATAATCATGCAAATTCTATTTTTGTCAATACAATTCGTCTCATGGAGCACTCTATCTATGTATCTTACTATATGTGAACTAAGATCCTTGATGTGCGCGTTGAAAGCACAGCAGACAGCTTTACATAGAAGAAGCGATAAGCATCTATCAAGCCTAGTATTACTGCTTAAAATTTCTTGCGCTCCTCCTAGCAATCACCGATGGAGATAGGGAATGGTGAGGTAAGCGTTCCCGATCTAAAAATACAGTGAATTATTATCGATGCTCAACGATTTACATTCTGCATCCTTCATTTATGATGAGAATGTTATGCAATATCTAGAGTTTCATTTAACGGTAAGTTGTTTTTTTTTTTTTCGTTTCTTTTTATTTTACACTTTACACAGACCTTACTGACCCGAGAAAATACAGGCCAGCCCATCGATTTTATTCTTTAAAGTTTGAAGAACCAAAAGACGATGAATAGAGATAAGCTTTACGTTAAGCTTAATTCCCGTTTGAGTTATACTTCATTTTCAGAGTACAACACCGCGTGTCCATCTTGTACCTTTGTCTAAATCATGTACGTGTGTGAGCCATGTCTGCTATACAGCCTTTTACACCATTATGGAGAGCTATCTCCCACTGATGGTAAACTATTGAAGTTATCAACAAGATTCATAAGCTCCATCATATTAAGGGGTTGATTTAGGGCCAATACGTCAATACCAATAATGTAACTGTATATCATAGGGATGCACGGATAAGGCATAGAATCATCTTTGTTTTAAACACATGCGGCTCTACTTCATATCATCCGCAACATAGTGACTGCATAGCTATTTTTTTTTTTTTGGGGGGGGGGTTGTTCGGACTTTTGATTTCAAACGATTACTTGAACAATAATTTTTCACGAGCCCTTTCTTTATTTATTTATTCTTTTTTGTTCAGAAGATGAAAACATTAAAATAAAGTATTACGCCTAGAGTAAGGAGACTTCCCCCCTTTTTTTCCGGGGGGGGGGGGGTATAAGAGAGAAGGACAAATGCTATCAGCAGATGTAAATTAGAAATGTGCAGCGTGGAGGTAAAGTTCCCGTAGATGTCGAGCGTGGAAGCAGCTTTCTCTATTTGATAAGGTAATTGAAGCTGTATAACTTATCTTCCCCTTTCTGGAACATGTGCGTGCTGCGTTCCTGGGTCCATATCAACTTTCTGATTACCATCACAATAAAGTGCGCGTGTCGAGTGAAAAGGAGGCAGTGAAAGTCCAATCCTGTTGCAAGCAAACATGGCCGATGTGTACACAATTCACCGATTTGAAAGCTTGGTGTGTTAAAGGAACTGTCGCCCACGCGGTCCGGTGCTCTCCATACAAGTTTTGGCTTCGGCTCTTCATGAGAGCGGCCTATCTGTGACGATTTAATTTTTCACGTGAAATTGCATGTTGAGAAACTGAATAACTTTCCCGTTTAAATCATTTTCTCGTGATACCTTCACGAGATCCGATAGACAATATATATATATATATATATTTGACTAATGGACATGAACAGCAGCACATACTCTAATACATAGTTATATTACATAACCGAATTTCAGGGAGGAGTCGGCAGTCTTCATACATTTGATTGTTGGCCAAAACCAGAGTCCAGTGAAGATTGGGAAAAGGGGAGGGGGGGGGGGGCTGTGGGTCAATGGAACTATCGAGAAACAGGATTGGACTACTTTTTATGATCGTACGGTTGTGTTTGTGTTTTGTATCCTTCGTAATGCAATATTTTATATTACCGGGGTTAACGCGTCATAAGACTTTAAAGTTCTTTTTGTTGATCCCCGTTCATATGAAACAAGTTTTTCTAAGTCTGTAGTTGCATGTGTCTTTGTATTTTTATGTATTTTATGATGAATGAAAATAAGCTGAACTGAACTGAACTGAGAAGCAATATATGGGTGTTGTCATTTGTTCCGATTTTTTTTTCCATCTTGATAATGGCAATCGGCCATCGAGGACATTTTTGTGTAATAATAAAATCAAACACAAGCTAACCACATTAAAAATTCATGAATTGTTACATTCACATCGTACAGTGTATATTCATGAGCACTGCATAGCACAGGTACATCGTGGAACTCGCAACCCAGAACCCTAAGCATTCGTCTCTGGAGAAAACCACGTTAAACAGATTCAACAATTCCGTAGTGCAAGGGATGTTAAGGTTAAGGCGAGCTACCCATATACACAACGGCATTTAACAGCGTTTTAACCGCTTTTTTTTCGATGTGTCGTGGCATGTATGGCTAAAGATAATATATTTCTTGAAAAAGGAATTGTCGGCTTTTATGTAGTGGACTCCTGCAATCGACACACTGGTGAAAAAAGAGACAACGCACACACACACGAAGCATAATGACATAAAGCCACAAGAAAAACCACACGAAATACTTTTTTTTTTGGTTGTAGTTATGACGATATCTACATAAAAAAATTATCCATGTTGGGGAAATAACAATCCTATAGTCTCCTGAAACAGTTACCTCTATGGCACTGTCGACTCTCCATAGTTGAAGAAGTAAGATCACGTTTAAAGGGGCATTCCACACGATTTAAATAATTTCACATCATGGAATACATAAATCAACAGCTCCAGATAGATTTGTGGGATTTATTGTAGTCCTTGAGTAGAGAAATCACTATTATACGAACCTAAAACAAATTACACTGAACAGGGATGATGAGATGGAAGCCTCACATATATTTCAGAAATGTAGCAATGTGATACCATTACAATAACATGCTCACCTGTGTAGAATTTATGCACGCTTTAATCTTTTGTTCTGCTACCTCGAGCCCCTACTTACGCATTCTTGTGGTGAGGCTGCTATGTCATCATCCTTGTTCATTGCGATTTGTTATAAATTTTGAAAACATTCTTATTCCTCATCCTAGATTCTGAAACTCTGTACCCAGTATAAGCAATTTATAGTTGTTCATAGGTAAAAGTCTGAAAATCATCCGGAGGTCTCCATTAACTACGTGATAAACAACGGCAACAGTTTTTTTTTTCTTCCTCTTCTTCTTCTTTTTTTAACGGTTCTAGCATCATGCGGTTTCTATCACCGCGCGGTCGTGTTTCCTAACGCGGAAACACTGCATTCATTTTTCACCAGGCTATTACAAAAAAACAAAAAACAAAGATGAAGATTAAACGGACGGGCGATCAGTTGACACTATAATAGGCAGGCGGTGTGAAAGAGAAAGTTATTGACACTCATAATTCCTGAACAAGTATAATAAGGATGGCGTTCCATAAACCCCATTTATGAAATTGATGCGGCAATACGGCATGCCTAATGAACCATTATATCATAAGGTGATTAGGTAAATTGGGGCTTATACATCTAATTAATCTCTTGCATTATCCGTGTATAGTGCGATAGTTTCCCCTCAATGACGTGCTTTCAATACATGGTTGGAGGGACAGTAATGGAAAGAATCAAGACCAGCAACAGTCATTTGATGTTGCCTCCGCTAATCAATTTGGCGTTTTTATTTCCCTTTTTTACACCGTTCCCCCCCCCCCAAATAAAAAAAAGAAAGAAAGAAAAAGCTTTGAGTGCGTGTTGTCCAATTTAGCAATTAAGTAATTGCAGACTCCTTTCATCATTCAGTCTGTAAATCCATTGATCTTTTCCCGCCTTTTTACTCTTCATGATTTCCCACTTCTAGTGTTCACCTTTTTTCTTTTTCTGAAAGTCTTTGTTTTTTCTTTTGTGTCATCATCATTTTACAGTCCGTTTTATTTTGCCTTCGTTTTAAGTTTTTAGTATCATTTCCCCTTTCAGACAGATCTACCTCTTCGTTTCCATTTTCAACCTTCGTCTGCATTTTTGCAGCTACCCTACTAGTCTTTATACGTGAAGGCCCAGTGGGTTAATTTTCCACACTGCGAATGTGTTTCCACACAGAGAGTCAAGTGAGGTAGGGTCAAATATGAATCATGAGGCCTGAAAAATAGGCTAGAACCTAATATACAGCCTTTAGTGATGGAAAAATGCTTTCATGATCAACACACATCATAAGAAACAAAATAAAGTGTGGGGTTATTTTGCAGAAACTCCTTTGCCCTTCTGCTCGGTTACTTATCCCTATCATGAGCATTGCTATAGGTCTTTTAATGTCTTAACGATTGCTCCATTCCAAACGCGATAATATTATGTCTCTCTACTTGTTTTAACGCTTTAAGTCCCTTGGGTTAACTGTTTACATACATGTTCACAAGATACCTGCTTGTGGAAATGGGACGGTGAAAGGATTTTGCATGCAAGCACTTATGAGGTTTGCGATGTGCTATCTTCCCGCTGTGCTGGTTAAAAGAAATCTCAGTTCTCACTGTTGGTAGTCGTGAAACCCATTGTCCGTGCGGGGCCCGAGGCAGTTCCGCAACATCACTTTTGATTACGGAGCACCAAAAGGGAAAGCCGGCGAATTTCTGGAAGAGCTACCGACATCGGCTTGTCTGTCGGTTGGAGGTTGGGCATGGTTCCACCCTCGAACTCGTTCATTCTCATTCCTTAAGTCAAGGCCGCAGACAGTGTCGAATCTTCCCGGCTCGTCCCGGACTGAATATATATACACATGTCTATTGATATGCGTCTCTCAATATTTCCTCTTTTCGTATGATTCATGCTCACTGCATTCCGAAAGAAAGAGATATATGAATTGTTGCAATAAACAGTGCAATAACGAAAACGAAGGACTACACTGATTTTGATTTCGATTTATTTGCACCGTTTTACTTCATTTAAAAAACTGACACAAGATAGAACACATAATTTCTGTCCCCATTCAACGAAATCACATTAGATTCATACAGAGGCAAGAAATATGGTTTCAATGTGGTTCTACTCTGCAGAGTACACTTCCAGCAATGAAGTTCAGATTTTTTTTTCACAATCTATAGACGTAAGTAGGAAAAACCCCCAAACGAGGAGTCCTTGAGTATGTCAGGTTGGGCAGTTTATCCAACACTCCCTGAAGAAAACGGTAACTGAACATCCGCAACATCACCGTGATTTACAGAAGCAGCAACAATATAATATAGTATAGGACAGTGAGATAGATTTACAATCAAAGAACGCATTCAGGCAGTCAATTTGTCAAGCCTGTCGACAAAGAGAGACGTTGGGCGCCACAATGCATCCACAAATTTCTCCCCTTTGTTACCATGGTGACATCAAGATGCTACGCTTCACTCGCCATCTGAAATATCAACAGTATAGTTTCCCCTATATCCTCCGGTAACCGGGTATAAGAAGGATCGTCTTTTTTATGTGGTGAAATGTTTGAATGTTTCATGACCTTTCACCTACCCAGTCCGGATCCACTTGAAACTTGAGTTAGTTATATCTAGTTTCATTTTCATCTGAGAAGATGGCTGGATAGCCGATATTCAGCTTCATTAGCTGGTCTTCCATGGGGTCCAGTTGGATGTAAGGCGGGACCACTTCACCGTGTTAAACACCATGCTATTTGCGATGAATAAATTAAGCGGGGTCTTTTAAGTGTATGAGTTGTGATTCTATCACACACGGGACCTGCATTTTATGTCCTATCCAAGGGACAGGGTGTTTTGCCTCTTGCTAGAGGGAACGGTATGATTACACACAACATTGCTAAGTGGGACCCGGGAATCGAGCCGGGGTCCTTTGGATCGTGAGGCAGACGTTCTACCGACTAAGCTAACTCATCGTTAGAAGATGTACTAGTAACACCACACCCTTTATTTCCAGGAGCAGGCCCCCAGAATGTACTGGAAATCTCTTCGAAATATACCTTTTGCAAGGACTGAACGACTGATGTCTTTTCCTATCAGGAAAGTACACGATCACGAAGGGTTTCTATAAATTGCCTCGCTGTTTTACATTGATCGCGTAGCCATTTCACCTAATGCTTTTCGCATTCTGAAATCCAAGTGTCGATTTTCTAGCGATAAGGGAGATTCTGGAAATCCGAAGTCTTATATCGCGACATACAAGGACAGACAACATACAATCGCCACAGGAAATAAGAACCCTAGGCCACTGAAGATCGATGTATTGGTATGTGAACAGGGGCTTTCTCCCCCTACACAGTTATAGAGCTGACTGATCCCGCGTACTTCAAGGAGAAAAGACAAATAAAAGTTAACCACAGTCATACACTGCCAATCGGAGATCCATCAAATCCGAGACTCCGATGCATTAAATTGGGGCTGATAGGATGGAACGAGCGAAATTGAAGAAGGTGGACTTGAACTTTCGTCACGCGAAGAAAAAAAAAAGAGACAAGCGAAGGGAGAAATGGAGGGATGAGGGAAGGGTTGAGGGAAACAGGACGATGAGAAGACAAGTTTTTAATGTACCCTCAGGGAAGCTTTTAAAACGTGCGAGATTGACGCAGACTGTATACCTCAAGGATATAAACTAATGTCTGTTTAAATTTACTGTCTAACAATATATCGGCAATGGGCATCAGTTACAATTTCTGCTTGGTTTGTATTACCTGTATTCATTTTCGTTTTGTCACGTTTGTTGAGAAGGCTAAGACCAGTTCGCACTGAACGATGATGCGAGGGAAAACGTTCCCCCCGTTCTCAAACCCCGCGATTGACTGGGGACAGGGAAAAGCCTAAATGCATTTGTGCAACGAAGTACACAACATGCGCTTGCGCGACTTGCAGTGAAATCGTGGGGGGTGCTCCTTGTTCACCTCCTTCCGAGCGTGCTTTTCAGACGCTACTGAACCGGCTACAACTGTCTGCAGACTATCGATTTATGCCAATGCATGTTCACTGTGTTTCCTCTTTCAGCTACTGTACTGTTTCTGAAAAAATATAAGAACAACAACAGCAAGAGCCAGTAACGGACAGTGTGAAAAGGGAGAATACGGATAAGTCCCCCGCCCCCTTGCCATGATCATACAATGGTTACTATACTTGGCGCTGGGCAAACGAGCGGCGTCAAATCAGCAGAATGCAACAAGTCGCTGAGCCGTGTTTGCTTGTGTGGGTTTTTTTTTCCGACTGTGCAGAAAAACGATTACAGAAATCATCTCGTAAAATGCACTTTATCCAAGCGTTATAGAGTTGTGCTTGCTGTTTGAATCTTTCGTATAATGTAACGGAGAATGAATTAGCATTACTTTGAAATCTACAGAAACCACATACACAGACCCTTCTCATAAAGGAGACAATAAGAGGGAAATAAGTATAATTTTATTCTTATTTCATGTCACATAATATGCAATGACAAAATGGAAACAGAAAACGAACAGTGATGAGAATTCACCAACTATACAATAAACCATCTGTCTGTCTGTCTGTCTGTCTCTCTATATAAATGAATGAATAGATGTATATTATATATATATATATATATATATATATATATATATATATATATACATCATACTGAGAGATCTACTCACATTACCCATAAAAAAAGCAGCGAAAATACAGTCGCAAGAATGACTTCAACTCAACTCAAACAATACGAAAGCGCGATTGAGGAAATGTGTGTGTGCGTTTGTGTCTGTGTGGTTGCCTGTGTGTTTTTATACGTCACGTTGATAAAAACCACGTTAATCGATGGACATTTATATACTTACCAGCAGGTGAACTGTCGTCGGTAAATGAAGGGATAGCGTATCACACATGATCTGCCGAATAATGTATCATTTGCAGATGGGCAAACATGACGCAAACACAATAATTGAGGAAGAATAGTGAGCTCAGTTCGGATGTAATGAATCATGCGAATGCCTTGAGCTATGATAACCACGGTGGAATTCATTTCAATGGACGGTACAATCTAAATCCATCAAAATACCGATAACACATCAGGTGTCCAGCTTCTACGAATATTTTCTTTCTTTCTTTTTTACCCTTTTTTTAAACCAAAAATGAAGAAAAAAAAAACCCGGGGCCTCAAGGAAAACGACTTAAATGAAAATAATGATTACTGTACACAAAATGACGATGATATTGACAAGGGCCATTTTTTGTTTTTATTTGACAGCGAGTTAAATGTTATTGAAAAGAACAAAACTTACAAGATGTCAAATAAGAATAAAAGGTGGCTTCTGTTCTTTTTCAGCGTCATATGCATTGTCATCAATAACCATGTTCCCTCTTTGGCGGAGTTGTTGTGGTAGAAGAAAACAACTATAATAAGAACGATAATGCACCTTCCAAAAAGCTGACATTGTCGTGCAACTTAAAATGCACAAATTTGATGTTGTTACGTGTCTTTTTGAAAGACTATATATACTTATAGGTATCCGAGAATGATCTTAATCATCAGGTAACAGAGTTGCGAGATGTTAAATCTTGAGTTAGAATACTATACCTGCATGTAACGGACAATGTTGTGGACACACACAAAAAAAAGTTGATAATGCCATATTTAATGTGTCTCATGTGTAGACCCCTCCCCCCCCCCCCCCCCACCCCTTGAGCATTGTTCATAAGGTCATACATGCCCTTTAGATTTATGTCCATTTAATTTTTTTTTCTAGATTTCTTCGTTTCCGTTCCGGCTTTCTCCTTTTTTTTTTCTTCATCTTCTTCTTTTTTCGCTCGCTGCTATCATTCGATCGATTATATTTTGAGCCTGGATTGGTTTGACCCACGTGGAGCATTAGGCTGGCTAGGCCAATGGGCACAGGTGCTTTGGCCGTACCCATTATGGGGATTCATGTCATCTTGAGGCTGCAAGGCTTTTAGTACCATCAGGGAGGGGTGCCCCAGCGGGGAGGTGCATTAAGAACTGTCTGCCCCCTCTTAAAGAGCGGGATGGGGTATGGGCGTGGTCATGAATTGATTTAGATGTTGGTTCGGCTGATTGACATAGGAGCAGCACGACAGCCCAGCGTGAGCAAAGCTTAGTGGGTACCTCCATTTTTCGCAGTTTGCGTATTGTTGTTTCATTTTCATCACTCCACTTTTCGTGACTATGAACAAGTTTAAGGTTTCACAATTAATGTATACTCTTCTCAGTTTATTCTGTTTTGTTCATGAAACCTTATTCTCTGTTACCAGAGAAAGTGAAAAAAATGTCTATGTTCTCGTCGAAAAATGAAATTAAAAATTGGAAATGAAATGAATTGATTTGAAATGAATTGAATTGAAGATCCTCTCATACAATACTTGTATTCCGTCACCTTATTTCCACGAAACGAGACCAGTAGTTTTAAAGGTTTTAAGCGACCATTCGACATTAAGATTGAAGTGACATAGATGTTCAAAGGTGAGATTCTTGGATGGAGACGATGATTATGATGATGATGATGATTATGATACAACAACGTTAAAATAATAAGGATAGAAAAACTTACTGGGCATATCGTGCAGTGTGCAGCCATTATAGATACTAGCATACATTTCTCAAGCTCACATTGTATAAACGCAAAGCAGTAAATTTATTCTTTTTCCCCTGTCAAGGTAAGAAAAGTCATCCCTCTTTTACACAGAGCGCATTTTCTTTCAACTAATACGTATATAATGTCAACACACACAAACACACACACACACACACATACACATACACTTTGGCCACTGTATACTGAAAAATTTACTATACACGATGGCTTCACAGAGTATTAAAACGGTATGTCACAGTCCTTTGTGATAGCTTGATTTGGAACCAGGTGCACCCTTGAACACTCGGGCCAGGTGAGGTTGTTTAGAACCAGTTTCCATGGCGATGAATGGCTATGACACCACACTTTGGTACTCTATTATGGCGATCAGTAAAGTGCCTAGTAACCATAGAGGTAATATGGCAAGAGTTAGCTTTTGATCCTTTCATCCGAGAAAACCCGACACCAACAAACGAGGTCAGGTGAAAGATTTCTTCAGGATCGCTTTCATAGCATATACTAGAAGAAGAAATAAAACTCCTTTGTAAATTGTTTTCGTGTGAATAATCTACTGGAAAAAAAAATCAGATACGTAGTGATAGTAAGCTTTGCAAATTTCGTTTCCCTTTTGAATGGCTGTACGCAGCCGACATTACATGCAAAACCTTTCCAATTCGTCGAATAGATTATTTTCTGTTGACTGATTCAAGAACGCAAAGCATCAAGGACAAACGAGATAGAGCAAGCACGCACACACAGACAAACAAACGCTTAGGACACGATCATCTCCCGATGTCCACCACGTCCCCCGAATGCAGCTTACGTGAGCAGGTGCGCGTGTGCGGAGTAAGAGAAAGACATAATGCTATCGTAATTATATCCATTGTCATGAAATACGATCACCAATACCTCTCTATTGCACGATCTATGAAATTATTGGAGTTTTCTCCTTTTACAGCTGCAGTCATCGTAAACCATAGTATGCTGAGTACATTCAAAGATCAGAACAAAAACAACGCTGAAATACATGCAAATACTTTTAAATGCAAATAACTTTGTCATTCTAACCCACCAAGACAATTCATCTCAAAAGATTTTTACATACCATTGCTTGATTCCATAATCCAAGAAAAGATGGCAAATAAGACAGCCAACGAACGGCACATTAACTCCATGATCCTTTCTTTCTTCCTGAAAGATCAACTGGTAAGTCAGTAAGGAGTATTCCTCGTAGAAGAGTGCTTCGATTGATTCAAAATCTCACAGGTCCGAATCCAGTCCAAAATGAAGAGTAATATGAACAGATTAATCTCGATTCACTTTGATGACGCTATCCCGATTCACATTTTCTCTCTCAAGGTAACGAAGCTTCATTTTACAGAAACAGAGTGGATTTCCTACATTTTCAAAGAAATTATGTCGAATAAGTCAAAGAAATTAGCGCGTGCCAGACACCTTTTAAGATTGCATGCTCGTACTTTAGAAAGAAATGCCCATAAATTGAGTCAGGTGTGGAGTAGTGGCGATTACAGTGACGATTACAGAGAACGCCAAATAGCACGTGTGTCCGTCGCGGAAAGAGCAAAGGCAAGTGCTGGTGCCTGCGGTGCGAAAGTACTGAGCCTGGGTCCGAGGTAGCACGTTTATATCACTCAGTGGATTACTACTAGTATCCACGTACATCCCGACTCGCAAGAACGTCTGAGCGCGCGTGTTGTGTGACGAACTATAAGTGCAACTGTGTAAATACGTGTGTTGCATGTCGGTGTGTCCATGTGTAGTATGAAGTTTTTCTTGTTTTGTTTACTATGTACTAGTATGTTCTTGTCAGGGGACGGTGCCCGCTGTCTGACTCACAACGTATATCAGCAGTAGATATGAACGTAGGACCCATGCATGGCGCAGCTCTTTTATTTATTTTTTATTTTTTGCGATGTAATTTTTGTTCTCTGATTGGACATATCCTCAGTGTGAAAGTACATCCCCTCTCCTGGAAACAGATATAGCATTTTACAAGTGTGACTTTCACACCATTTTGCGACACTGCGGAGGAGTGCGTGTATGAATTTACATGACTTCATCCACTTTTCATGATAATAATCATACAGATAGTTCTATATTACTATGAATCGAAGTTATGAAATCATGACAAGTTATATGATATCAGTAAATATGATATACAGTGAATATACACCTGATTTTCTCAATCTCGTTTGTCGAAGTGAAAAACAAGCCTCACTAAAATGACACATATGATCCGTTCCCATTAAAAACGATCTGGATTATTATCGATTTTGAAGGATTAGATATGAAATAACTCTTGCGTCCCCCCCCCAAAAAAAAAAAAAAACAAACAACACACCAAAAACCCCAAAACACGAAGAACGATATATATATATATATATATATATATATATATAATATCTGTGGTCTAATTGGGCAACTATAAAGATTTAAAGAGGATATCATTATTATATTTCCTTTTATTTTAATAGGGTAAATACAGGGGTTTTTTTTTTGGGGGGGGGGAGGGGAGGGGGCACCAAAATGTCACAATTGAAGATTTTGTTTTGGGCCCAAAGGGGCCACTATAAAGAAAACAAGTTGGTGTCAAGCCGTGCATTATGATTATATGTATATTTATATGTATCTATGAGAGATAGATAGAGAGAGAGAGAGAGAGAAAGAGAGAGAGAGAGGGACAAGGGGGAGAGGGAGATGGACAGAGAGAGAGAGAGAATGTCATGAATAATGTTGACCTACACAGTTGCTTTTGATATTCACCAGGCTCATATCTTTTTCTTTTTTCTTTTTAATTTTGCATTGCAGGATTTGACAGACAGTCGTTACGGTTTAGTCTTTCCGCGCCATTTATCATTTTATTTTTTTTACAGGTAGCCTCATGACCGAATAATGATCGCATGGAAACCAATAATGCCATGCACTGGATTTCGCCTTCCAATGTAACAAATAAAAAAGGAACAAGTCGTTCGTGACAAGCTCGCTTGATGAATATCCCCGTGTTCTCCAGTTGTAAATAGCTTCGCAGAAGATAGAAAATCACAATCTGAGTATGTCTGTATTCTTCCCAGGGTTTTCTTCTTTCGTGTAGTGTTTTTCGTCATCCTGAATTTCCTGGTTACCAACGAATCCTCTCCTTCCATCGTGGTATCACTCACGCTCCAAACCTATGAATGATTTACGCCTTCTTGCTTGCGGAGTGCTCACCTAGCGTCAGATTTATTATCGGATGAGTTTGGAATATCTACCCCCGGATTTCTGGATCTCAGCTCCTTTGTACTTCTCTCCCTCTCTGTCTCTCTCCCTCAGCCTCCTCACCAGAGCCTTCGTGATGCCTTCCCGCCTTTTGAGCTCAACCAATAAATCACATCTGCTCGATTCCACTTCAATTCGAGTGCGAGCAAATAGCAACCTTCTGACGTGCGCTCGTAAGAAAGGCCAAAAAAAAAAAAAAATCATCCATGCACGGTTGGTACAAGATTACAAAGGCTCTGGTGAGAAGCCGAGACAGGTGGTGGAGGATGATAATGCAAATTCAAAGTCTTAAGTTTCTGTGCTTTTAATGTTCTTTTTCAATGCAGCTTCATTATCACACAGAACACACACAGAACTGCGAAAGACATTGCTCTTTTTAAATCCGCTTCCAGCCCAGTTTTAATGGAATAGCTTTTCAACGAACAGGTGTCTAGCCCCTCTGCTGTATAGTGGTGTGATTTCAACCTCGTTTCATCATTGTTTTCTCCATGACTCATGTGTTTTTTCTTTTTTCGAACGCTTAACGTAAAAGATTGTGAACATTTCAGTGAACATTCCACATTTCTGGGGAACAATGTTGTCAACTTTCGCTACAAATTCTTGATCACTCATTAAGTATTCCCTTATCATTATCATATTGACTATACGAATTTGAGAAGAAATGAAAACTTGCTAGATCCCATTACATGTTTAAAAGGATACTGGTTTACACTTCTAACTGACTTAAGTCTCTACCACAAATGTCTTAACATTATTATCCTTCCTCAACCGCTAAAATTTTCCAAGAAACCAAGATCATTATTCATTGTCGTAAGAGTTATTTTTCGTTACATTTGATAACACTTTGATTTTAAGACTATACATATGATTTTAAGGCTTTACACAGATTGTGAGCGTACTTTGAAAATCAAAATGTCTCTTCCAAAAGTATCAAAGATAAAACACATCGTATGAAGGAGTTTGAATACAGAAGCCAAACTTTCGCCACACGAACCATGTGGATGAAAAAAACTCCGTAAATTCTCAAAGGCAAAGTGCAAGGATTTCTATCATTCTAAGATTTCCAGGAAAGTGGTAATGCTTTTGATATACCACAGAGGAATTAAATCAATTGCCTAGACGCTTCAGAAATCAAATATGAAAAACGAAGCAAAACTGATAATTCTCTCACAGTTATTGAAATTGGATAGTCAGTTTACGTCACTGCTGTATGGTCAGCACTTCATAGGGAAGGCCAGTGTAAACAAGCTTTGATAGCTTTTGTGATTTCACCCTTTTTGGCACACTCGGTGACCAATGTGTACATTTCTACCCACGAGCAGTGAGGATTTCCATTTCAACGCGCAGTGGGTGTCGGTTTCATGCCTAACTGCTCGGTGTAATTTCAGCGGGTATCCAGCATTCGCAGAAGTATGTACGCCCAACGGCTACCTTTAAAAATGTGCACACACTGGCGTGAACCAGCAAACTGCCTGAAAACGCGGATCATGGGAATCTTCCAAGTCTTTCTTGAAATAGATTTGGTCACTGCTGCGTGTAAGGAGTAGCTATTTATGACGTCGTGCGCCCGCAGACGTTGGCAGTGGTATCACTTTCCCGAGCAGACGTAAAAGCAGTTCCGACTGTCACATCTGTCAACTTTTGAGAGCACTGTGAAATGACTGAAAGTCAAATATTCCATTCTTGTCCACTGAAGGGTATGACGTCAGGATTCACATGCACCTGAAGGTCCCGATGAGCCGTAAATGAATTAACCCATCCATTCATACATTGGAGAGAAATGACGCTGTTTTTAGTGTGGAGGCTGCAGACCATTTTTTTTTTTTGGGGGGGGGGGGTGTCAAGGTTCAATGAATTCATAATGAATGAATGAATGAATGAATTGATTAATTAACTAATCAACTTCCAAAACAATGCGGGGGGGGGGGGGGGGTTGAAGTCCCATCTCCCCTCACCCTCGTTTTGCAACCACGGGTAGTGATGTTTCGATGATGCAGTTCGCTAAGTATATTCGTAGTCATCTGAGGTGACCACGATATATGCGTTTATATTATCTGACCACCAACCATCTTATTTTCACCAAACACACAGCGAAATGAATCACCCTTTATTTATTTCAGTGGTCGATATGTCCCCCTTTTTTTTCTTTTGAAGCAGAGGACAGGACGATATCACAGAACATTGACCCAGGTGATCTCTCAGGGTTTGAACCAGGAACCCTTGGTTTAGGAGGCCGGTCAAGCTACCAACTGAACTTTTCCACGAAGTGCCAGACCTACCAGCAGCCTACCTTGATCCTATGTCCTTGAGAAATCTGTAATGATTATGCTTCCTTTATTACCAGCTACGCTTTCCCCGACCCATACAGAATCTCTCTTTTTTTCCACACGCAGATGTCGTATCGTCTTTGGAAAGAATAATCGTTGAAAACGGCATCGCATCTAAACATCATCGATTATGCTTCCCTACCAGAGAAGTCTGTGAGATTTGTTGTCGTGCATTTATTTCGGTATATGAACCTGCATCCGATTTCATGGATCAAATGATTTATTCTGCATTTTCATACTTTCTCGAACTCTGTCAGGTATCAACATTTGAATTTTATTGCCGTATAGTACTAATATATATATTTTTTTGTTGTTGTACAGTACTAATATGGAAAATTCAATTATGAAATACTATTTAAGCGCAGTGGAGGCTGGTAAAACAATTCTGTTCAACAAAACACCACACAAATCATTTCTCACAGGATAAGAGAAGAACCTCCTATCAGCAAACAGCGAAACTACCTCGCGTAAATGTGAAACATATTGTCTTTACGTGGTGGGGAAACATAAGTATGGATGATACGAAGAACAGTATCAAGTTTTACAAAGAACAGACACACACACATACACCACACACACAAACAAACAAAGAAGAAAGAAAGCCGGAAGATGATGTTGAGAAGGATCTGATGAAGATTATGAATTTCAGAACAACCAAACCGCAGTGTTTTGCACGACATCTAAAGGGTCGGTGTAGTTTAGCCTGTCAGTAGAAAGAAACCTCTCAGTACATGCTTACGCAAGTCTCATGTCATCAGCGTTATCAAGGTAACGATTTCAGATCTAGTCCTGCCTACGGCATTATGTAATACGTTTCAGGAATGACTAAATCTTTAGCAACTCAGTCTCTACGCTCAACACATGATGCCTATGTATTTTGATCTTGTGTGTGGGCAGTTCCGATACGTTGGCGACTAAGGGTGGGATTTCACGGAGCACGCGAACGATTTGCGAAGGACGCGAATGACAAAATCCAACATTCGGAAAAGTTTTTCTCCGAATGTTTTCCGACAACGAAGCCGAAAACTATTCTTGCGCAATTTGTGCGAAGTTTCCACGACATATGTGCGAATGTCGTGTGTATCATTGCTAAAGTACAGCATGTATACGTACACGAAGAACACGCGACGGAAATGCGAACAACGAAAAATTTTCAATAATCATGGGAGAAAATGTACCCAAGGAGAGGTGGAAGCTGTCTTGAGTTGATTTTTTTTTATTTCCTCTTTTTCTCCTTTCTTTTTCTCTCATTTCTCTTTCGTGTGCTTGCCTACATTTTTTCCCTAGAACCTATCTCCACTAGTAAAGCATTTGATTTTTTTTTTGCAGTTCCTCCAACACATAATCTCTATAGTTCAAATGAAATTTTACACACTTTAGATTAATTTTAAGTGTATTCTGCGATTTTTTTTTTGTATATCAAACATTTCTTTCTCTTTGCTAGTCTTTAATATCTTTTGTTACTATAGTTGTTAATAATTGTTTGATGTTTAGATGTATGCTACGATTTTTATTTGTAGAAAACGTATAAGTCATACATCCCCCAAACGTGCGCTAAACGTTCGCGAGAATGTCTCGAAAGGTACGCGAACAGTTTGCGATTACGTCGTAAAATGATCGGAAAAACTTCGCAGATTTTGCGTAACATACGCGAGACATTCTCCAAAGTTTCGGAGTCTGTTTGGGGTTTCACGAACATTTTGCGAACATCGCGCGTGTCTTGCGAAGGTCTTGCGCATATGACGAGGCTTTTAAGACACTTTCGAGAACAATTCACGAGCAAATCACGACCAAGTGTGCTGAAAAGGTTCGCTGAAAATTTCAAACTGTTTTGAAATTCTAGCCGAAGTAAAAACGACATTCGCGAACAATTGACGACGCTTCCGAACCCTTCACGTTCGTTTGGCGATCTTTTGCAGACTAAAATACGAATGCAGGATTTTGCCATTCGCGTCATTCGCAAATCGTTCGCCAAACGAACGTGAAGGGTTGATTTTTTTTTATTGCTTCCACCTCTCCTTGCTACATTTTCTCCCATGATTATTGAAAATTTTTCGTTGTTCGCATTTCCGTCGCGTGTTCTTCGTGTACGTAACATGCTGTACTTTAGCAATGATACACACGACATTCGCACATACGTCGTGGGAAGTTCGCACAAATTGCGCAAGAATAGTTTTCGGCTTCATTGTCGGAAAACATTCGGAGAAAAACTTTTCCGAATGTTGGATTTTGTCATTCGCGTCCTTCGCAAATCGTTCGCGTGCTCCGTGAAATCCCGCCCTAAGTCATCTAGTTTCTTCCAATGCCATTGCTGTAAATGTCGGAAGAGGTGACAGACATGCCGGTACTGACAGTCTCTTTTGTTTGGAGATGATGTCACAACCCAACCATGATCATTTTTTAGAAGAGTTCGTGTTTCCGTCTTTGTGAGCAGTAGCGATATGCTGTTCCAGTGTACCATCAGGTTACTACAGCCTTGAAGCACATTCTATAGAAAAGAAAATCCTTTAAGAGTAATATCAGTAACAAACATCTGAACAACTTCCTCTAACTGAGGTAATTTTTGCCTTCAACTTCGTCTTTGAAGTCGTGGTTCATAATAGATAACTAGGTGCATGCGGATTGTGTAAACGGGTTTTTACACCCGAAACTGGCCTTCGTTCCCGTCTTTTTCTCCCAATTCTTCCTCTAATTCTCCTTCAATTCTCGGATGACCCGGTAAGTTACCTTTCGAGAACAATTACCGATCATTAATGTGACTAAGCGCATTATTGTTTCATCGATTTCGCACCCTGCTCTTAGCGACAAAATGCAGTGGGCCCATTTACATGTATCAGGTGTGACTCTCTAGCACACTGAACCTTAATTTTACACCCTGTTAACATTAGCAGGCTCCCAGAGTCTGCTCATTCCCTCACACCTTGGATGTCTCAAAAGGAGACTGCCAAAAGAGGGAGAAGAAGGAAGGACCACTTACATCCGTGCATTGAAGAACGACACAGACCTTAATAGCATTAGTGATCTGAGGACAGCCATGCTAGATTTCGAGGTGCTACAAGTTCATGGGAGCCGAGATGGCACGTGCAGGCTAAAGCCAATACGTGCTTTCGAATCATTGTTATTCTTATGATAATGATCACGGTGATGATGATGATGATGATGATGATGATGATGATTATCATTAAAAAGAAAGCAAGACGGATTAAAGGTTCAGGTATGAGTTTCTTCAATTTGTATCCCTCTATACATCCTTCCTTTTTTCTCGACATTTTTGTTTATTTACAGATCAGCAGTTGTGATATTAACAAATTTTATTTTGTAGAGGGAGACAAATTGAAGAAACGCAAACCTTATGATTATGATTATCATTATTATTTCAATTATTATCATTATCATTATTATTTCAATTATTATTATTATCATTATTATTTCAATTATTATCATTATCATTATTATTGTTATTATCATCATCATCATAACTATTATTATCATCAACTTTTTTATCATTTTTGTCGGTAGTAGCCAGTGGCGGATCCAGAGAGAATAGAAATCAAAAGAAAAAATAGGGGGAGGCGTGCGCCCCCCCCCCCCCCCCACTTAATTTTGTAAAGGTGCCTCCCTTTTACGGAATTCCTGGATCTGTCCCTGGCAGCAGTAGTTAGTGGAATCTGAGAGACCTGCTACCCTCGCCTCTTGCAGAGGTGACGGCATGGTAACACGCAACATAAATGTAAGCAGACCTCGTTCGGCCTCGAACCTGATTGCAAGGCAGACTTGCGAATGACTGAACCGTCTCCTGCGATGTGTTACATTCGGGGTTATCCCGAGAGAATGATACCCACGAGTCATACAGTCCGCGAGTTCGACATTGAATAAAGGTCTATGAGCCATACAGCCCACGAGTCGTACAGAGCATGAATTTGACACTATAGGTAAAAACAGCCCACGAGTTCGACCGACACAACACCGTGAGCCTTGTTTGCTTCGCGTCGAACTCATGGGCGATATACCTCATAGGCTGTATTACTCGTGGGCTGTATGACTCGTGGGTGTCGGTCTCGTGACGTACACCCTCTGCATTCTAATTTAAAGCCAAAAAATTATTGTAACTGCCCGGTTGAAGACTTATCTGGTTTGATATTTGTGTGTGTGTTTGTGTGTGTGTGTGTGTGTGTATGTGTGTGCGTGTTTGTTTTTTCAATATAAATCAATCAGTGAAACCTGGGTTGTAGCATAGAAATAGATTATGCTGCGCTGAATGACAGCCAGTGTCGATCGTCATTTCAAAGAAATAAAAAGACTATTCTATTGTAACCTATATAATAGACTGAAAATGCAATCAAACTGCTATTTCTACAATTGGAATTAAGGCATCTTCACTTTTAAAACTCAGTAGGTTTTGAGCTTTGAGAAAAAAAAAACCCGAATCGATTAACGCAATCGATATTAGGGAGCTTTAGATTTTAGACGCGCGGACGTTCAAAGGGAAAAAAACATGGTCTGAGCGTGCGCAGTAGCGCACGTCAAGTTACTGCGCACGCTCAGACCATGATTTTTTCCCTTTGAACGTCCGCGCGTCTAAAATCTAAAGCTCCCTATTAAATGATAGGGAGGGATGAATATTTCTTGGGTAGAATATGTTTAGTTCCTTGACAGCGTTGTCTGTGATCCAAATCTTCCATCTAATTGTTTCAGGTGGTCTAAGAACGAACGGACCGCTGCAGCCTAAATATTTCGTTTAAAGTTATTTCAATACTTATTAATATGAAGAAAAAAGTTATTTTTTTCAGTTATTGATGTACACGCGTGCACTTTACATCATAACGACTATGTTGATGTTTGCTTTGATGGTGGAAACTCCATTGGAACACATTAAAATGGTATATAAATAAAGAAGCTTAAAAGTCAACTTTGATTTGAATAGATGAGGCATTATGGATAGGTTCACAGTTACTATGACGTATACAGGGCGCAGGTTACCCTTATTCCTAGGCAACCATTGAAGTACGCAATCGAATAATCCCGTAATTTAGAGATTTAATGAGGCGATTTGTCATCTAGATATCGTTTTTGGCTGCAAGTTATCATCATGTACTAAACAATGATGATAAATCATCTCCTGGTGTATAGGGAAATTGGTTATACTCATTAAGAAAAAAGAGTTGGTAGCAAAGTTCACAGTTTCGAAATTAGCTACCTTCTGACATATGATGCTAGCATGTAGCTATCGTCATGCACATTTACATACATTTTTATTTTAAATTAAATACAGTCATATATTGAATTTATATATTTGATAGCATCAAATGCATTAACAGAGATTTATTAGTTTTCTTGAATAGAAGGGAAATGATTGCCATGTTCTCGAGCTTTCCTAACTGTGTAAACCTCTTTAACTTCTAAACGCTTTAATTGCATTTTGAATTAGTTTCGATTGCCTCTTCTGTTTATACTCTACAACATTCACCTGTATTTATTCGAGTCAGCGTATCGTTTTTCTTCCACTATGTATTTCTATTTTCAGTGGGTATATTACTGTTTTGTGTCATTCTGCGTTTTTTGTCCTTTGTTTTTGTTGCATAAAGTAAAACTGTAAGATTAGTAAATGTAGTAGTGTAGTGTAATCGTAGTATAATTATGACGATTTCGTTTACGAAACTTTTCATGTAAGCCTCATCCAATTTGTGATTGTATACGTCAAAACTAGTGATGAGAATAGTTCAGTGATAAAGAAGTGGGAGGGAGTTTGATTCTACTCTCCGAGATGACACGAAAAACAGGATTCTGCGACTAAAATGCATAAAAAATTGAGAAGTGCAACGGACAGTTGACATAACTCAAACTGCGCCATATCAAACCGCTCACTCGCTGGAACGATCTTGTCACGTATTAACTCTATCCTTTCTGTCTTTTTTTAAAATAAAGGAAAGATATAAAAGAAACAGGTAAAACAAACGAGCATTGAAACTGAATGATTTTCCCCTTAATACCCTTAAATACCATCCCCTATCTTCTCAAACATATATCATCCTCTTTTGATACGAGTCGAGTCATACAAGTCCTTGTCATTATAAACGCTGAGCTCCGTTTTTAATAATGCCAGATCGTAACTTTTAGTTCGACAACATAACTATTCGTTATTGTGCATTTTTTATTACGCTCTGGCCCAATATTGAAAGACGTAGGGTCTGCTGCCCTAGATTCGTCCAAGGCTGGATATTTCATTTGTTCTTTTGTCATTTTTATGTTATAAAGCTTTATAGTATTAAATTACGTCGATATCAAATTGACAGAAATGAGATTACTGAAAGAAAACAACGACCAAGGAAATTAATGCTCAAATAATAATAACAACAACAACAACAACAACTAGGGGAAAAGGCTGGCGTGGCTGGGACTGTCTTTCATAAAGTCTGATAGCATAACATCCAACTGTGTAATGTTATACTATGTCCATCTGACATCGACTTTTGGAAATGAGAAATGTTACGAGAAAATTGTCGCATTGAACTTTGCATTTTTTATCATTCGTATCAAATGTAGCTATAACCCACATGCACACACCCCTGCTCAAAAACAGACGGACGTACGCAAACGCGCCTGGTGTATAGCCGCGCAGTAATCTCACTAATTTATTTGTTTTTCTGAATGAACGTATTTGACTCATTACACAGACACTAAGTTCGATTTCTATGCCTTGCCAGCAATTAATGAGAAATCATTTTTTGTTACTAGTGGTTGAAGTTGTTTTTTTCACCAAACTTATCTGTTCATCGCTATCGGCATTCGTGCTGCTGCCAACGCTGGTATTCATTGTTGTTCCTATCGATCGTTGATATTGATAAATAGGACAATGATAATTGTTTCGAAGATAATTGCAGCTGTTATTGTTGTCGACGGTTTACATTACTCTTTTCTATGATATTCTTGTTTTCAAACCAAGGAGGCCTTCCTTATTATATCACGTTATTCGTATCATGAGTAAAAGCTCATTTTAGACAGGAAGGGGACTTCTTCGGCCACAATTTTTCTTTTGAAATCGAAATACGATAATAGTCATTCAAACCCTTTGATGGTCAGTATTTATTCCAGGGTCTTATACGTACCAACATTTTGTTTTTGTGAGTCAATATAAGCGAAAGCCCTTGCCCGATGCTAAAAATAAAACGTTTTAGTCCAGATTAAAAAATCTGTCAAAAAATGGTAATTATTAGATTCATAATTCATATACGTGTTTTTGCGGGTGGGAATGGGGGGGGGGGTAGTGGTTAAGGAATGGATGTATGACAGTGCCGAATTTTCAGAAGACTCCTGTGCTGATAAGGTATAACTATGAGGACAATATATTATGATTGAGCCTCTTTTGTTCACAACGAAAATTTTAGTTTTGTTTATTTTCTGTAATTTTGCTACTTCGACAGCCTCCGTTTACAGTTGGTTTGCTTGTTGCATTTCGTGTTTGAATTTCATTTGTTTAAACTACAATTATTTTTAAATACTACTTTACATCGTATTTCGTATTTAACGTCATTTCGAAATACAAAGTAGAAAATGATGTATAAGTGATTCTTTTTGAATTGATGACAAGTATTCCCGGACCATCCATTTCAGGTAATCTCCTGCTTCAACACAATTATATTTCCAAAACCCTCTGTAATTATGTGGCGAATAATGACTGATGTCCGCATGAAAGAGGGATTTGTTAAGGTTGGATAGATTAGTTTCACGTATGACCACACCTGTGGGTGATTTACAAGATAATTATTTTCTTTGTCGGTCTCTTATGATGTGGACAAACCTTTCTAGGTGAACTACCATTTTTCTTCTTGAACATCCCCCTGCCGTGTAGCTTCTTCTTTTGTGTAAGTAAGCAGTACAAAAAATAAAGAAAGGAATAGAGAATGTCATTAAGATAAATGCACTTGGACATGTTACACTATTTCAATACTATGTAAAAATAAAAGATGTCTTGACTTAAAATTGACATGCGAGGTAGAAATTATATGAGCCAGTGCCAAGTCAACACATTTCATGACTGATTACGTTATACTTGTACATCTTAGGATTTAGACGTTTATGTTTCTTCCTAGAATTCTGTCGCAGTCATTGAATGGCTCATGGTTTTGTTTTCTGACGTATACATTTGGATAAAGTTAAACGCAGATTAAAACTGACATAGGCAAATAAACCTTCGGATATATCATCCGACAGCGCTTGTTCAGCACCGTAGTGTTTGTTTTAAAAGTAGAGATAAATAACCTGACGCATCGCACTTATGTGTAAGACTGAATATTTTGATACTGCAAACTATTTCTTCATATTATCGTATATTCGAGAATGAACGTAAGGACGATTTGACCAGCACTATAATCGTCATCTTACTCGTGATGTGGCACTATTCATTCACCCCCGTAATCGGATTAATGCAGCGCAACCCTGTTTCTTGCACGTCAAAACGCTGTCAGTACTATCCCAGGTCAAATAACATCGATCGTTTAATAAGTGGTGCTTCTAAAATAGGAAGGCAACGATTCTTTGCGTGGTCTTTTGGTTGTTGTTGTTGTTGTTGTTGTTGTTGTTGTTGTTGTTGTTGTTGTTGATGGACATTGATAGAGTTGTCGTCATAATATAATACTTGCACATTGAGATCTTTCCTAAGGACAGAACGGGACAAAGAGGTTCGTACTCTACCCTTATCAAATCATTTTGCTTGACATCTCGTAGTTATTTTTGCAAAGTTGTTTACTCTAAACATTTTTGACGCAGAGCGAATCCAGTGATCCAGTCATTGGCTGTTTTTGGTCTTTTGTTCGTCATCTCTAACAGCACTGTCTGGAGGTGCCATCTTAAAGTCATATACATCTCATACTAAGTTAAAAGATCCCCCTCGCACTTTCCTGACTGTGCTTCAGTTGTGGCCACATTTAACACAGTGGAATATATACACGTGGCTAGCAATTGGGTAGTGTGATAGGATTGATGCAGAGAAACATCGAAGGCAGGCCAGGAAAGACAGTCTAATCAGGTCTCGCACTGCCAATATCATCCACTGTACACGCTCCACAGGAGAAACCGACCAGCTATTTACAGACTTTGACAACCCCAACCCCAGCCTTCGACGAAGAGTGAACCCCAAAGAGTCTTGATTTGAGACGTAGATGATATACTCTTCATCACTCATGTAACGCGAGACCAGGCCTGCCTGTGGTATGGCCTCGCATAATAGTACATATTACAATTGGTGAAGTATATCGTATTGGAATGATTGGTTGAGCGAGTACACGTGACCAGGCATATATTTTGCATGTTTTCCCTAGCACGTAATTTTTCTTATGACCGGTCATTAGTAAAGTATAATGACCGGTCATAACACTTTCTCGTGGTGATGATGGCACGTCATTTTGTTCGGGCATTAGTACATATAGTTACCCACCATCGATACTTTCGAAACAGTCCAAACACCCTCGGCTATCGCCTCAGCGTGGTTGACTGTTCCAGAGGTATCTTGTATTGGTAATTCTCGCTATTGCCCTCACTGAACTATTATTTGTAAATGATGTATATTCTATCTGTACTATAACCCACTATGTTCTTCGCTTTATATCAATCTCACAACCAATTCACGTTCGTTATCTGGTTACGGAAAGCGGACCTGGCTCATTTACTCCATAGACTTTTACATATTACCAATGTATAAAATTATCATATCATTCATTTTGCTATAATACAAGTGAACATGGACAACAAGTTGAATGCGTTTTTTTTTTCTTCTCAATTTAGACATGTAATGAACATCACGGCACATACGTTGATTGAATGATCTTGATAACATTAAGGGGTGCTTGTATAAGAAGACGGATTGTGATATACTGATATGAGTTTCGTCGATAGTAAAACTGCATACCTCAACTCCACACGTGGCACCACTCTGGTCACTGTTTCTCCGGATAATGCACCCCATGGAGTTCAGTGACTTACATCAGTGCCGAGATGGAACAGAGGGGGATATTCCCAACTTCTTTAGCATTTAATCCTCTTGGACTCAGATAGATATTTCCCCTTTGCAAAGATCGAGCCGAACGCTGAGTGAATTTTTCAATTTCAATATCCGCGAGTGCATGCCTCACGACCAAATGGAAGGTTTATAGTGAAGCCATCAATCACTCCTTTCCAGGCATAGTGGCGTAGGGTCAGTACAACATCCGACTAAAGTTTTATGCAGTACGCCTCAGTGGTTGAAAATTACACCACTTGTGACTACCGAAGGCATACTTCCCTCTCTCTCTCCGTTCTCACCCTCTCCTTCTTTCGATTTTTGTTAACCTCATTATTGTAATACTCCGTTGTTTCTGCCGCACCTCTCCATAACACGTTGAATAAAACGCCAGCACGTCATTTTGCAAGGTAGCTGATCAAATTAGAAAGGATGCGTTGAATATTTTAGAAGGGAAGCTACAGACGTTTGTAAAGAAGGAGTGGGCCGAGGTGCCGTTCCATTATTCATATCTTGACACGGTGAGTTTCTGTCCCAAGGGATGCCGGTCCAGTGCTTCATCGCAACGGCAGGCACGAACCGTTTGGGCAACTTTATGACATAGAGTAAGAATTCACGTTTACACTTACAGTCTTTGCACAAATTGGGCAAGACGGCGACACGAATATTACATAGACGACACAGGTATGAGAGCGTGCTCGAATAAGTTTGTGCTGCATACACCAGGATAACGCTGGTTAAAGTCTATCGCGAACCCGCCAGGACTAGTGAGTTGTGTAGGCGTTATTATTGTCCCTTCGTATATGAAATTTAAATGACTGGAGTCAAGGCGAAAACACGCTGGTTCTGAGTGAATAACTGATAA
This sequence comes from Diadema setosum, assembly GCA_033980235.1. NCBI lineage: Eukaryota > Metazoa > Echinodermata > Echinoidea > Diadematoida > Diadematidae > Diadema > Diadema setosum. The sequence continues at coordinate 30,251,280 of CM067069.1, read as the reverse complement.
ACTCTTTATCTTCATCCCCAAGGTTGTGTTGTAGAATTTATCCAATTATAAAAATCGGCGGTTGAAAAGTTGTTAGTGAAAAAAAGGATGAAAAAACACATCAATGCACTTGTAGGAATCATCATATCTTTCATTTGTAAAGATTGTATATATTGATAAGAAGACCGATTGATAAACAGATAAAAGACAGAGTGAAGAGACATATCATGAAGATATTTGTATAAGTATTCGTATCAAAATGTACGTTGTATCAATACCGTTTTCATTAAAAGGGTATGATAGGATTACCTTGATTATGTACAACTTAATATCAAATCCGGACTTAATCTTGACAAAATTAACCGTTTGTATATCATACATATGTATTCACGCCACAAATCCACCTCAGGTCATGATCAGTGCACCCGGTGTTTTTTTTTTCTTACATATTGAGATAAATGCATCTCAGTTCACCTACTTTAATTGCAAAGCATAATATTGCCGCGTAGGAGTACAGCTTACAATTCGCGGCGTGGAAGCCTGTGTGGTTGCCATGAGCAACCTTCTCTTTTGTGCAAAAGCATTATACGAGCCTCTACTCGTGGTACTGATATAACAGGTTGACCCATATAGATAGTGAATGGCGTTTTCTGCAAGCTAATCTCGAAGGTCAAAAGTTATTGTGTTTGAGTGAAAGAGGATAGGTTCAATAAATCTGTCGTATACTTCAGATGACCTGATAATCCATTATAAATCATAAAAGGAGTTACTGACAAGCATGACAAATATTTATTCCGTGTTATTTATTCATTCATTTATTTGTATGTTTTTCAAATGATCACTTAACTAATCACCCAGGTCGAAAAACCAGTAAAACCAGTACAAACCAGTAAACATTTTTAACTGGTCTTAAATGGATTCAACTGGTACCAGTTGAAACCAGAAGGCAACTGCAACTTTCCATTAACAGAATAAGCAATTCTAATGGAAACCAGTTGATACCAGTTGAAGTCATACTGGTACCAGTTTATACCAGTTGAAGTCGCACTGCTTAGCAGTTGACAGTACTGAGCGTTGCATTCGTTCATTCATGTATTGATTCTTTTCCCCTGTTGATTAATTCCTCCATTTTATCTATTTCATTAAGCATTTGTGAATTAGTTACAAACTTCTACTAATCATCGGCCAGATAAGAGACATGATGACCGCGCAGAGAACAAATATATATATATATATATATATATATATATATATATATATATGTATATATATATATATATATATATATATATATATATATATATATATGTGTGTATGTGTGTGTGTGTGTGTGTGTGTGTGTGTTATATAATTCATTTCGTATACTACATGAATCTTTTGCAAATGTTTGAACAATATTAATTCCATGACATGTATACTTTGTACTATGTTTTGATTTTCGTTGATTGGAAATAAGCTATGATTGAATTGAATTGAACTGAATTGAATTGAATTGAATTGAATTGCACAATCTAGCAATGGGCGTTGTGACTGGAGTCAAGGGAAGTGCCGATGGTAGAAACAACACACCGATAATACTGTCTTTCTCCTCCGAGTTCATCCATACTCGTACTATAAAACCTTAATGATCATTGATGCCCACACAATTTTCATCATAATCAGTATACGAGCTTTCTAGAATCGGTTTCTGCCAGTCCGGTTTAAGATAATCATGATTTGCGATTGCTCCATTGGCTTCAAGTGGCAGTTTCTGTTTTCAAATTGCACGGTCGTGGCACCACTAAACATAGCTCGAACTGTAGCATTAGGAATCAAGGGTAATCATGATTGTGAATTAGTATTTTTCAACCACAACAAAATGGTGTGTGCTCCATCATGAAAATGTCTTTCTCACGATGCAGCATTATGCATTGAAGCTAATGCCTCACATAAAGTGTATATGGTTGAACTGTTAGAGAATTTTTGTACCTTCAGATGGTATGTCGTACTATCAGGAGCTACCTTGGTGAGTTCGATTTATCGGGAAAAAGTGTCATGATCAGATTTGGCTTCCAACTAGGTCAAAACTTCGCAGTAGGAAACACATAATTTCGCAGAGATATATAAAACCATTGACTGACTCTTTTTGTATAGTACTTTCGCAAACGAGATACATTTTCTTGTGTGATAAAAAAAGTCCGAATGTTCTCATGAAAGCCTCCTATTAAGACTTTGTGCTGGATTATATCATGCTACGCTACTTTCCATCGTTTTAAGCTGGGAATAACCATTATCCTTTTTTCTTCTTTTTCTTCTTCTTTCAAGATGTCCGGGACGCCTGCAATGCTCTGCTAATGAAGGGTATGCCTGGACACGATGACAACCAGTAATGACGCGATGACAGCGGCGGGCATGAATGATACGCGGAGGTATGGCACAGACACTTGATACTCGTGGTTGGCATGGCAACAAAACTGCATCGGCTGAGCGGATGATGCAGATAACCCCATACATTATAGGCGGCTTTACTGGGCATGTACTGTCATTATGTATTCATTCGCCCCATGTGGCAAATTAGCTGAGGTATCAAGGACACATTTTTGCGAAACGTATAGATATCGTCTTCAGAGCCAAGGAAGACTGGGAAATAACATTTGAGTGTTTACTGTCAAAAATACATGTTTATCTCTGAATCAGTGCGATATTGCTCTATCCAAGGATTGTTCTCCCGTCAACAGTAAACTGAATTTCAATTTCAACATTTGTTTTACATGTATGAGAATGTAGATATACATATATCATATATATAATTGTATGTATATATTTATAATTGTTATAAGTGTGTAGGTATATAAGGATATACAAACATTCACAATTGATTAAGTTTGATGACGTAATAAACACGTCCTTTGTTTTGTGATTGAATAACTCTTTCGCTAGCTTTTGTGATATTTCCTTATCTCTGTCATTTTGTGTTCTGGTATTTGACAGGGGGAAGAAAAAACCCAACAACAACAGAAGAGTGCTTACCTTCCAGGTTCGGACGGCTTCGGATTACTTCGTATCTATCTTGCCAGTCGATACCGCCAAATGACGTTTTGCTGCGGGTTCATGACACATAAGACACAATAAAGGACGGGGCGTGGATGAGGAGATATGGAAGAGAGTTTCTTGGTAACCATTGGTTACCGTTTTAGTCCATCAATTTCCCCGCTTGCCTGGAGCTGATACGTGCACTTCATTGGTCAGATGTTGTTTCCTCTTTTAAGACCCCATTGTGTCCAAGACAATTTTGTTCTAGAGTAACAAAATGTGACAGAATCGTCATCGTTTATAGAGAGTGTTCAGTCAGTTTTCGTTAGGAATATAAGAATATGGAGAAACATAGGAGAAAGAGGGAAAAACATATTTTGACAAAGAGTGAGAAATAAGGAGAGAATAGAGAGAAATGGGAAACGGACGAATGGATAAAGAAAAGAAGTGGGAAAATGAATGAGATAAGAGAGAGGAAAAAATAGTTGAAGTTGAAGGAAGATTATGAAGATACAAGACAGGAAGACGATGCTAGAAAGGAGAAGGAAAAAAAAAGAGAGAAATTATTCGTAGAGGGAGATAAATTTGCACAGAGGATGTTGTCTGCCTAAGAGACAAACTCACTCGGGTTTAAATTCCATTCTCAACATGCTCAATGTTTACCCCTACCCGGCATACATCTCCATGTTGACAAAGTCTCGTACTATGTTCTAACGGATGTTCGGCGTAATACAGAAGATCCGTGGTGGCTGTAGGTACGTCGTTTTGAGATGCACTTTTATATCTCACCGAAGAGTACACGGTGAAATACAGGTGTTAGCTGCAACACCGGTCATGTATAAAATCTACAGGATTACAGGAGATACTCAGGGAAGGAGAAAGGGAGTGGGGCGGGGGCGGGAGGGAGAGACTGTAAGATCAGAGGGAACTAGGTGTGTGTGTGTGGGTGGGTGTGTGTGTGGGGGTGGGTGGGTATGTTAGAGAAAGAGATAGAAATGGGAGTGAGTGTAGGTGTGTGTCTGTGTGTGTAAGAGAAAGAGATAGATATGAGAGGGAGTGTGTGTCTGTGAAAGAGATAGAAGTGAGAGGAAATATGTGTGTGTGTGTAACAGAGAAAGAGATAGAAATGAAAGTGTGTGTATGTGTGTGTATGAGTGTAAGAGAAAGAGATACAAATGAGTGTGTGTGTGTGTGTGTGTGTGTGAAAGAGATAGAAAATGAGAGCGAGTGTGTGTATGTGAGAAAGAGATAGAATTGAGAGGGAGTGTATGTGTGTGTGTGTTTGTTGTTTGTGTGTGTATGTGTGTGTGAAAGAGTGTGTGTGTGTGTGTAAGAGAAAGAAAGAAATGAGTGAGAGTGTATGTGTGTGTGTGTGAGAGAGAGACAGAGTGTGTGTGTGTGTGTAAGAGAAAGAGATAAAAATGAGAGGGAGTGTGCGTTTGTGTATGAGAGGGAGAGATATATTGTGTGAAAGAGAGAATAAAAAAGGGAAGAGAGTAGGTCAGAGATTGAGAGAGAATGTCGGGTGGAATATATAAAGAGAGGGAGAGACGAATGTCAAAAGGGTTTACTAAAAACATTGGATGGGACTCATCCATCAAATCTCTCTACGAGATTCGTTCGTTTCAGTCGATATTAATCCCAAGTGAGAAAGAAAAGATCAATTTCATAATTTGGTACCGGAAGAAGCATGAGCAATATTGAGATGCAAACGAACCGTCTCTGAATAAAGATTTAAAAAAAAATAATTTCTTGATACAGAGATAGAAAATTAGGGAAAATACGCACGTAGAAACTGTGTTGATCATTATAAAGTCATAATAGCGATAATGATAATGAAAACCATATAAAATACTACTATTAATGCTGATGGTAATCAGTAGACTTAATATTACCTTCAAAGCTAATAATGATTATGACACTTATGATAATTACAATAATGATAATAATGATATTAAACATAATAATATTTCGTTTAGTTTCTTCGATGTGTGTTCTCTCGTGGAGGCTTCGCCTTTGTTATTATCAAACAATAACAATTCCATGTATCAATGCATGCACTTGTGTAAAGAGGAGTAAAGCGATTAAAATGATGAAGATTCCAGACACCATTCGATCGAAGAATCCAGTTGTTATGTTAAGAATAGAATGGAATTACATTCTCCATGCAACAAACCGTTGGCAGCTGGAATTTTCTGTGATCTGTCGATTTCTGCAAAATTCATGTCACGGCCCGATCAGTATAAGATTGAAACCAACACACTCCATACTCCTCCGTCTACAACACTTTCCAAGCTTTCTTCCTCTTTATGCTCAACGGCTCCTCTTGCTTCTCCTCCTCATTCTTCTCCTCTTCTTGAATTGCTTTTCCTCTTTCTTCTTCCCTTTTCCATCTCTTCTCCTCTGCTACCTATACTCATCCTCATTCTCCTCCTCTTCTACCTCTTCCTTCTCTTCCTTTTCCTTCTCCTCCTCTTCCTTTCTCCTCCTCTTTCTGTTCCCGTCTTCCTTCTCCCCTCTCCCTCCCCCTTCTTCCTTTTCCTCCTCCTACTGTTCCTTCTTTCCCTCTCTCCTTCTCCTTCTCTTCCTTCTCCTTTTCCGCCTCTTCCTCTCCTTCCTTCTCTTCGTATTCCTTTTCCTCGTCTTCCTTCTCCCCTCTTCCTTCTCCTTATTTTCCTTCTCCTCCTCTTCCTTCTTCTCCTCTTCCTTTTCCTTATCTTCCTTCTTTTTATCTTTCCCTTTTCCCTCTTCCCTTCCTTCTCTTCTTCATCCTCCCCTTCCTGCTTCCTCTCTTCCTTTCCCCTCTTCCTTCCCCTCATCTTCCTTCTCCTCCTCTTTCTTTTCCTCCTCTCAAACCAGTTTCCTTGTTACATCATCGCGACACCTGTTTTGAGCTTTCGGGAAAACTTCTCCCCGAACCTATCATTCCTATACTCCTGCTGTGCTCGCCCTTACACAACACCAGCAGCCAGACCTACTGTGCCCAAGGAATTGGAAGATACGTTTTCCGCGAAGGACGGTCTCACCTGAAATTTTCGAGCGAGTTCTCACCTTCCCCGACTAATCGATGGAGCTCTCTGGGCTCCGTGGTGTAGGATGTTTCCCCCTGGAGGGTGCGAATCGACGGGCGCGGAGCCACATGACAGCCAACGAGGGGCATGCTCAGTGTATACTGTCTCACACCCGTAAATAAATTCGCGGAGAGACATGTGTTCTCAACATTTAGAAACCAAACTGAAATAAATGTGTAAAACATACGCATGATTCAATGAGTTTCATGTTCAATATCCAAGTAGCCAACCTCCCTTCACATCAACAATAAATTCCGAAACTTGCTCAGGGGGTATCCGGTAATGCTTTCCAGGGAACCCTTCGGTTGTTCTGATGTTTTGTTTTTCTCTCCGAAATGCTATTGGCTTTTGATTTTTCGCCGAAACTATGTAGTTCCGGTAAAAAAAAACAACAACCAACAAAACAAAAAACATGGGTGTCCTCGAAAATAAAGGGCACACTTTGTGAGGGAATTCACCGACATCGACGGCAGGAAATTAATGCAATTTCAGCTGATCTTGAATTAGAATTCCCTTTCCAATGTGAGTCCCCCCCCCCCCGCCACCTCGTGTTGATATCTTTGTTTAAAGCTAATAATGATAGCGCTCAGCAAAGTCCATTGCATTCGAAGCATGAGGCGTGAAGACAATTCTCCGTGAGGACATCGGCAATGTTATGTCATGAGTAAAAAAAAAAAAAAAAAAAGCAGCCACATTCAAGTCAAGGAGGTGGAATTTCCCCATCGAGATGTGTCTGTCTGTCTGTCTGTCCGGGCAGGTGTTTTTTCATGATTCGGAAGACAGCCTGAAATGTCAGGATGAGCACTTCTCTTCAGGATGTAAATTTTCTTCCGAGAGTACTAGCATAGTTGGAGAGAAAGAAAGAGGATGAGAAACATACACGGAAAGTTATCTATATATAAAACTACTAATACTCCAAATCGAAAAATCCTAATATGTGAATCAATCAGGGTGTTCGAGCAGAGGTTCTAATGAAGCGCACGACGTGACTCGAAACTATTAAAATGCCCTATTTCTCACTGCTTGCCTACCGTTAATCAACATATTTTCTCCTAAAGCAGAACAGTCTTACAATCATTTATTCCCTGAAACTACCCCGGTTGTTTAGTCAACAACTTATTCATACAACACAAGATTTCAATTTCGAGTTCTACTTTATCATTTTGTTGCTGGGTAGGTTTTTTTGGTTTTGTTTGTTCTACCTTTCATTCAATTTTGAATTCTCTCACGTTGCAAGCATCACTCGCGCGTAAAGGAACGACATGTTCTGTCTATCAAGCTCGAAATGCAGGACGAAATAAATGTCAATGCCTCGTCTTGATCTATGCTTATTAGGGAGCTTTAGATTTGTGACGCGGACGTTTCAGCCGACGAGTGCGACGGAGATTTTCCTCTCTCCCTGCGTCGTGCTGTAAAGTAGCTTTAGATTACGCGAGGACGTAACCTATAACAAATAAAATGCCGCCCCCATTATGATCAGTGCATCAAGTAGCTCTCTGCGTTGTGAATTGAGCGGGCGTAAAAATAGCTTAGACGATGCGGGGCTACATAAATAGGTCGATTCTGATGAGCGATTTTGCGCATGCTCAAAACAGGTGTTTTTCCCTCTAAACGTCCACTTCGCGAAAATCTAAAGCTCCCTGTTGTAACTCTGCACCACGGAGAAACTAAACAGAGTTCTGTAGAACGATGTGGAGACACAAGATTTATACAAATACCACGAATCAAAAAAAAAAAAAGAAAACAAGAGTAAAATCCACAAGCAACTCAACAAACAACTCCACCCTCAAAAAGAAAACATTCAACAAATATTATGACGGTATTACAGTATAAACAATTTGAAATGATTTAATCTTTATTGATCTGGCTGATAATCCATTATATAAGATATTTATGACAACACTGCAAATATAAAATTTAATCTCATTTCAATAGTGACTTTTTATGCCAAATTTGAGGCCAATATTGCTCAAATAAATGAGAGAGTAGTTCAATCCACAAGTTTTTTTAATGAAAATATGCCGTTGCCATGGCACATATAGCATTTAAGATCATTTTAAACAATTTCTTCTTTTTTTCCTTGCTTACCACGACCAAGTCGTGGATTGGCACATAAGGGACAATATTCAACTGAAACCAAGTCTCCTCTTATGCATTTTTTTATGATGGTTGATTTCAACATCAGCAAAAGGGCAACAAGTGGGAACAAAATCCAGCGAGGTAACAAAACAAATCTTCACTCACATATTCTTTGACCTTGACTGTGCAAAAAATAAAAATAAATAAAAAGTCAAGAATTCAGCAAGCACCTCGAGTTGTTGCTTCTAGGGACTTTCCCCCTGCGGGACAAGTCTCCGTTCCAACCCGGCTCAAATGCCAGCCTTATCCAGGCACCACTAGAAAATATGACGCGGGAAAATTCGTCACATCGATTTTTTTTTTCTCTCCCGTTGATTCAATTTGATTAGGAGATACAGGGATCTCTTCTCTCTTGTTTTTTTAAACAAAGCTAGGCAAAAATGCTTTGGCGTGTACTTCCCATAGTTTGCTTCTAGTTTCTTTGGTTTCTCATTTGGTAGAATATAATATGGTGGCCAGTGATGTAAAAGTTACCACCTTATATTAACTCTTGAGTGCCGCGTTTATTTCCTGTCCACAGGTTTGTGTTTGAAATTTATGCACATTTACGTCACTGTCACAAAAAGGATTAACCGATTGACAAACATGGGGGAAAAAGATAGGAAACTGTAGAAGACATCATCGTATAAAGTAAAACTCGTCCTTGAGACAAGGCGGTCATATAATTTATTGTGTGGTGGTGCCTGGTTAAGATTTTGCTTTGGTCGTATCCTGATGATGCCATTACGATGATAAGCTTTTACTCGTCAGGTTTTATCTCTCGGATGAATTGTGGGGGAAAGGGAAGACAAAATATAGATAACGTTGTGGTAATAACAGTTAGGAAAGAAAAATATCTCGGGTCCTCAGTGAGGAACATCACTCTCTTTTACGTACATTAAAACAGGCACATGCTCCCTCTGGCATGGAGACAAATTGCTCAGAACATTGCTTTGTATGTACAATTTCTTGTCGTATGGTGAACGTCTCACGTCTGGATTCAAATTTATCAAGTACGAGCACCATACCATGCAGTAAAAGTGCTTTACAAAGAAAGGGAATTATTTGGACTGTGACATGACTGATGTCACATAATGTTGCTTTTACCACGCTTATGTAACATAAATGCGCCTGCTCGGAGTAAGTTCATATCTAATGGAGATATGATTTAACATGCAAGGTGTAAATCTGTTTATCATAGGCACTGGCACGCATCCCTAACGAGACAGACAGACACACACACACACACACACGCACGCACATACAGACATATCCAAACACAAATGCACTTCATACAGAAACAAATTACAGGTTATTATTTGCGCGTGTAAAAGTGACTATAGAAAGGATAGCTTGATGGATAATTATTATGAAGAAAATGACTGTTCTTCTCAAAATAAGGAAATTCTAAAATCTTTTAATTAGTTCCTGGAGTCGCACATGATCGTAAAAGACATGCAGCTTAAAGTTAAATATTTTGTTATGCTTTCCTGTCATTGTGAAATATATATCTTATTTTGTTGAGAAAGGATCATTTGGTGAAGAAATTGAAATGATTGGGGGCTTGAATTAAATATGAGTGATAAATCATCAACAGAATAACTTATTGATTACCTTTCTGTTCAGTAGTAGCTTTAAAAAATGGAGTCTTGAGTATATTGTTTATTTTCGGTAACGATAAGGATGAAGTAAGTTCCAAGTACCTGTGCTATGGTGTTTAATTGACTGTCTTGTAAAGAGCATTGTTTGCTTGTCTATGATAGTCGGTATACGTTTCCAAACTTAGATAAAGGAGTTGGTTTGCCATTTCATAAATTTTCTTGCTTTTTCACGGAGGCTTCTGTTGACCCCGTTGTTCAAGGTTGCCTGCAGATGCCATCAGCTGCTGTACGAGGCATGTGCGCGATCTTATATACGCATACACTATCTGTTGATTAAATCCATTCATAATGATTAATGGATCTGTTCGTATGCGCAACGAGATGGATCCGTTCTGCATGCATCCAGCGCGGATTAGTCCATTTTAGTCTTAAGCGTACTGCTGATTAAAAGGAACTCAAGCAGACGTAACTTACAGAATTTTCCCCGTGTTCGAAACCCTCTCAGTGCGCATGCGCAACATGGTATTGCCAGACACCAAAACGGTCGTTGACTCCTGACACGCAATGACGTCAGAGCAGAGAGTCGGTCATTAACCTCACTCTGTGTTTTTAGAGGAATCAGAACATATTTTTAAAAGATTATGGAACAGGAAAAGGAAAATGTTTTATGGTAACATAATTATAACAATGTATTTCTTCAAATGTTATAAATTTCGAATAAAGATTGTACGGGTTTTTTTTAACAATGTATATATATATATATTTATATATATAAAAGAAAGTACACACACATGCGTGTGCATAATAATGCAGTAATAATAGAAAGAGAAATGAGAAGACACATGGACATTTGACATAGAATTATAGCCAGATTATAAAATTACATTAAGTATTGATTGACAATTAATATTTATCAGTGTAACCTTAATAGTCAGAGATCAAAATTCACGTGTGTGAGTGGATGGATAGATTTGTAGATAAATAGACAGACAGATAGATAGATAGATAGATAAGTAGATAGATAAACAGATAGATAGATAGATAGATGGATAGATAGATATAAGTAGATAGATAGATAGATAGATAAGTAGATAGATAAATAGATAGATAAACAGATAGATAGATAGATAGATAAGTAGATAGATAAATAGATAGATAAATCGATAGATAGACAGATAGATAGTTAGATGGATGGATAAAAAGAGAGAGATAAGGAGATAGAGAGATATATGGATCGTTGGATGAAGAGTCTGTGTATCCTCTACATGTACCTGCACCATAATCATTGTGTTGAAATTGGAGCAAGTGCTTACATCACCGGAGACCTGCCCTTGTTTGTTCTTGTTTTTTTTTTTCCTTTTTGATCGATGCGTTCATTTCCCATTCCGGCTAATGTCATCACCTGCCATACGGCTATCGATGAATTCCGTTGGTTGCCAATTTCCGAAAATTAATCGTTTTTGCATGAGAAGATCTCTCTGAGACGCATGATTCTTTCCTGCTGGAGAACCACCCCCACCCCACCCCACCCCACCCCACCCCACCCCACCCCACCCCACCCCAGGGATGCTCTTCCAAGAATCAATGCGTCCCCACAGAGATTTACAAACATCGCAATTTCGACACATAGCAATGTTGCTGTCAAATCCATTATCGCCCAGCTGCTTCAAATAGAACAACTATACTAGTGCTGAAATGAAAACCATCAGGCCTCTCTCGCATATATGAACTGATTACATGCAACGATCAGACTACAGGATGGCATAGGAAAAGTTAAAGAATCTTACTGTCAAAGGATCTATTACTCCTGTCTTCCTTAAAAATGAATGACTACCGACTGATAAATGCATGCAAATCAAAACACAGCTTCTCACGTTTAAGCTGCTCAGCCGGAGGGCCCTGGGAGCGGTAGACGAAACGCCTGCTGTCTTCACCGCATCCCGCCGCTCCACTGGATGAAAAGACTGATTGGTAAAAGGCTTACCGCTTCGTGGACCAACTACAGGAAAATGGCAGAAGATATGGGGCTGCCCTTCTTAAAACCCCTCAAAACGTTTTTTACCGTGCCGCATTTGTAATTCGTCTTCCTCCCGTCTATCAATGAGTAAAACAATAGTTCCCTGCATGCTCCTTCAATAATGCATCGTCTGCATCTTGCGGGGAGCTTCGTAAATTATTTTGTTTCTTCGCCACGTCTGTGGTTATATCTTTCGTTTGTATAGCGACAATGGCCCGAATTCACGAAGGTGGTACAATTGAAACCACGGTTTAAACCATGGACAATTTGTATGGCAACATTTTGTCGACGAAATGGTCATCTTGTCGACGAAATGAATGATTTCGTAACGAAATAGGCCATGCGACACTTGGCGCTCCATATGAATTGTCCATGGTTTAAACCATGGTTTCAATTGTACCACCATCGTGAATTCGGGCCAATGAGTTCACATGATGTAATTTAAAAGCTCTGCTTCGTCCCTTAACTATCATGGCCCTGCGCCAACACTAACGTGGAATGTTGAGGATTTTAGATTGAAGTCATTTGAGCCCTAGTTTTATGAGAAAGGACACAGAGTATATCGGCATACTTGGAAAAAAAAGGAAATGAAAGTGAATGAATGTGAGGGCATAACGCTATTGATACGATGGATTAATGTTACATATAATGGTTCATAAATTATAAAAAAAAAACAGAAACTTATATGATCAGGAAATAGGTAGTAACTTTTCACGTTTTCCACAGTCGAAAACTTTCATAGGTATATAGACTCTGTGGAGCAGAACGTAGCGGTTCACCGCACTTCACTTTTTATGTGCATGCGTGATTTATAAAAGAGAATTGTTGTGAATTGCAAGCATGGCATGAAAATCCTTTTATTTTTAAGACGAGTCTTGCAGTAGCCGTTTCGGAAAGAGCAACGGCCTTCTGATGTAAAAGCACTGAAAACAATACGAGACACAGGGCGCAAATTATATCAGCATACATATATAAAATAAGTACACTGTTTTGTAGTAATATCAGATGTTCCGTGGTGGAATGTTTAATCAGCTTTGGTGGAAAATAACCCCACTATAGGATGAAGAGTAAAGAGTGACGATGTCGAGTGATGTTAGAAAACTGTCCGTCATTCTGGTGTGACGTTACAGGCGAACCGTTAAAGTTGCTTTATTTTTTTTAGCGCATTTGTATATTATGTCCAAGCAGGAGTTGGCATGCACAGCGACGTAAGTGATGCAACGCCTCCCAGCCGCATTTTCATCACAAATGCGTTTATGCTTTTCGATGTCGTTTCCCGTATCTGCCAAGAATGTGTTTTTCTTTCATCCGCTTTCGTTGCTACAAATCTGTCTGCATCACTTTCTATCTCCCTCAGGGTGTTTTTTTTTTTCATTCTCTCCTCAGTGTCCCCCCTCTCTCTCCCTACCTCACTCTAGCTCAAAACCCCTCTCCTTCTTTCTCTCTTTACATCTTTCTCTTCATCACACATTTCAGCATCACGGAGTACTTCCGTCCCTTTACCGTGTATGTTTTGTTGTGTGAAATAGTTTGTTCTTGCTGTGGTTACGTAAGTCGATAGTTGGTTAAAACTGTTTATTTATTTCTTTGTGCACAAGGCCCCAATATTAAGCTCGGCTTACTGGGGATCCTCCTGTAGGGTACCTTGTCTTTTTTTCTTTTATTATGCCTCCGTTCTCTGTCACAATGATTTGATTACCTTTCATGTGCAAAATCAGCCATGAATTAGTATGAACCATGTGTATATTTCTGAAGGTAATTTTAGTTGATTATTTGTACCATACAGAAACAATAAAATGAAATGAAAATGAAATGAAATCAGTCCATGACTGCATATTTTCTTTCTCTCTTGTCTTTCTATCTCCTCCTCGTGGATTTTTTTCCCTGTTTTGTCACTGCTACATTAGTTTCTCTTTATCAATTGCTGATTTATTAACTTTAATGCCTCCCTGTTCATGAGATCATATCGAACATTGTTGAACTCTTAACCTATACCTGGTTGTGGTATACGAGTTTTCTCTGCAAGAACCTCAAAGGACTAACTATTGAGTTTTTTTGTTTGTTCATTTTCCATCTGAGACGATGGCTGGATAGCCCATATTCAGCTACGTTAAGCTGGTCTTCCATGGGGTCCAGTTGGATGTGAGGTGGGACCACTTCACCGGGTTAAACACCCTGCTCTTTGCGATGAATAAACGAAGTGGGATCTTTTACGTGCATGAGTTGTTACTCTCTCATACACGTTACCTCCATTTTATGTCCTATCGGAGGGACAGAGTGTTTTGCCTCTTGCTAGAGGGGACGGTATGCTTACACACAACATTGCTCAGTCCAGACTCGGGTTCGAACCCGGGCCGCGTGATCGTGAGGCAGATGCGCTACCGACTGAGCCAACTCACCGCCCTGTAATCACCACATGGCTTCCATGGTCGCGTCCGCTACAACGTAAATAATGAATGGCACGTGATGTCGATCTAACCAATTGCAAATGCTTCTATAAATGCACCATTTACTTCAGTAACGCTTAGATGTAATCTGACTTTGCTTCATCGCAGCTGAGAAAATGTACATGTTTCAGATGTTGACGGCAAATTATATGAATGAACGTATGAATTGCAAATGACTTGAACGATGCACTCACTGAAATGCACCGATGCTTCTGAAAATGAAAATGAAACGAAACAAAGAAAAGAAAGAGTCAATTAGATTGAGACATTATTAATATCAGATGATGTCTTAATTACCGCGCGTATTCACACACTTGCCAGTTGAGTATGTTCACATCTAATGAAGACGTTTTTTAAATTGGAAGGTATACAGTGCGTTATTTATCAAGGCACTGACACATATATACATTATATATATATATATATATATATATATATATATGATTAATGTATATATACATATATACATATATACACACAAGCACACACACACACAATAACACACACACACACATACATGGCAATAAAACGCTTTATCTTGGCGAGGGAAGTGCATTGTTTTTCATCAGCGACCAGATGCGATGTGATGTTAGATTAAAATCCGTTTCTGAAGCAGACATTCACACAAGGGTATAACGTCTGCTCCTGGTCTTATATATATATATATATATATATATATATATATATATATATGTATATATATATAGATGTATATATATATATATATGTATATATATATATATATATATATATATATATATATGTGTGTGTGTGTGTGTGTGTGTGTATATATAATGTGTATATCAATTGCAAATACCTTCACAAGTAAACACAACTCCACACTCTCCATCCATGCACTTATACATTGGATGCAAGGGAGAAAATCACCTCTGATATTATAGTCTCAGGATGCATCCAACTCTCGGAAGATAGTATCTGTCTCTCACGCGTGAGAGGAATCAAATACTATTGTACATTCACTAGCGAGCCGTATGTTGATATCCCTTATCTAGGCGTGAGAATCAAACATGAGATTATTTAGTTGGGTTTTCTTGTAATACACAATCGACATTCCATCTCGTTCCATCTTGAAGAATGCCATGATTGATTTTGTTTTATTTACCTTTATTTGATCTTTCCTTTAATCGAGGCGACTCATGTATACAGAGGACGTCGCCTTGGGGTATGTGTTAAATTGCGCCAGATCTCTTCAGATGTTCATTCCAGCCGGTAAAGTCACGTGGTCAAATTTGGCGTGATGAATCGTAAATTCGCATTGCTCAGTCGCAAGCAGAAATGGCATTGCTCAGTCGCAAGCAGGGCGGAAAAAAGAAGAAGAAGAAGAAACCCAGTCAACTAATTCTGATAAATCAAAACGAGTGAGTCTCAAGTGCGATTTTTTTTTTCATAAAGTAGCTAGCCGGAAAGATGAAAGAACAATGTATCCATGTTCACCTTTAATCTTTCAAAGGAAAAAACCGTTCGTCTTTAAAGATTCAAATTTTATATCATAATTATAGTGCTTTATTTAATCATGTAACGAATATGCATATTTAAAGTCATCCTTGACTAATGGCAAAAACAAACAAACATGGAAACAACGACTTTTGGCTGTGTAATGTTAAAATCTACTGTCACTAACTAACGTTGTAAAACATTCTTGGTGCAATAGCGTGTATATCTGTTCGACCTTAATGACTTTTAGGATGTGTATTAGCAATCTTGCGAAAGATAACTTAACGGAGTTTGTGTTCTTTCCTCTTCACTTTTGAAACTGTAAATATTGATGTACTTGACTTTGTTTAGTATTCTGTCTCTAACAAGCTTCGTCCTGATCTTTAAATCTAAAATTTGGGTACATCTTTTATCACAAGAGAAGAGGATAGAATATGTTCAAATAGATTTATTTATTATTTCTTGTAAAAGACACAATGAAAACGATCTTCATGTAATGCATAGGCTGGTTGTAAATTGCTTACACTTTCTCCAGACTATTTTAGATGATATGAGTCAGCTTTATTTTTTGTCTCCAGTATATCAAGTGTGGACAAATAACAAGACTTCCAAAATCCAAGACAATGTAAGACATTTCATACATGAAAATATATGTCGCAGAATAAAAACGGAATGAATGCGTGTGTGACAACAACAACAACAAAAAAAAAAAAAAACCACCAACTGTTACAATGGAAAGGATTGTACAATATTCGATAATATATAGAACGGGAGAGAATGACCCAACGTTTTGCAATCTGCTCTCAAATTTTTTTTTCCAAATTCCTTTTACAGGGAGACGTTGCCTGTTGTCTCCATTCAATTGTGAGCTCAATTTTGCAAGCCTCATAATTTTTCGAACGACCTTTCCATATTTCAAAGCACACGATTACTTATTAAGTTATACACTTCTTAAAGATACACAAAGTAAAGATTGTCAACGTCATTATGTTTTAGTGACATTTTACTTCTATTTCTTAAATTCTTTATTAAGTTTCTTTTCATTTTGTCTGAAATGAAATGAAATGAATTGAAATCAGATCCAATCAAATCAAATCAATTTAATTCAAATCGAACTGAACTGAACTGAATTGAATTTGATAAACGCGGGAAACGAATCAAAATTGACACAGGTTATCTTTGCACGGCTTAGGCCTATAGATGGGGAAAAACGTAGGAAAGTGATACATTTCGCAGAGAGTCGCAGAGAAGGATGGGCATTCATCCCCTTCCCCAATTCCGATTTGTTGCCTTTTTCATCTGCTTTACGCAAATTACCGCAAATAGAGATTGAATACGTGTCTTAAAGCCCTTAGCCATTCGCTTATGCATAAGGTCGCCCAAAAACTTGTCAGCGCTAGTCAATTTTCATTCCGTGGAAACGTCGATTAAATCTTCCCCAAAGACACACATCGCTGCCGGCCCTCCGTTTCGCGAATGAGGACTTGAAAACTTGCGCGTCTTCAACAAAGCCCTTTCACACTCCAAAATTGAGAACGTTCATCAAATAAAACCAGTCAGCCAAGGGGATCAATTTCCAGCGCGATGTTTTGGCTACACTCTTTTGATATCACATGGCCTTGATGAGGCTTTGAAGGATTGCTATTTTCGTTGACATTGGTCGACTGCTGTTGGAAAACACAAAAATCTTCACACCGCACTAAACATGAGAGAGCCTGTAACCATTCTGTCAGAATTCTTCCTCGTAACAAGCGGGTGATGTTCATTATTCCGAAAGTTCGTTAACCCAAAAATGAAATTGGGTTCGTTAAATCCAGTCATTTGCGGGGTTATTCCGAATGTTTATTATTCAAACGGTTGGTTCATCCGAAAATGAAAAGATTCGTACTGACGAACCCTCGGACTGACGAATCTTATTTCGTTTTCGGAAAAACGAACTTTCGGAATAACGAACCATTTTTCACTTTCGGATTTAACGACCCTTCGGAATAACGAACCTCATATAATTTTCGGAATTATGAACCTCCGGAATAACGAAGTGTAATCGTGTCGAGTTCATCTCGAGGAGAGTTTTACTGGTTCACACTCTTGCACCGCTTTTAGTCTTTATTTCACGCTATAATATTCCTGGTCATAAGACAGAGAATCTTGTTGTTAACAATTCTCTTTAGTATGAATGGGGCCCTGAACTCGACCTAACGCCTATAGCTCTCACGTCCATTTCACACCTTGGAATCCTAGCTCGTTTTGTCCTCACAACTATAACAACAAGTATATATAAAGGAAATTGATAAATGAATAAAAACTTAACGGACTGCCATCGAATCATGAATATTAGATCACGACCGTGGCGGAAATTAAAGCAATCCAGGAGCCTAATGGAAGTTGAAATAAATCTTTAAAGAATCACCTGCGAAATGAATATAGCTGGGAAATGAATAAATAAGAATTGTTTATTACTGCTGTTAAGATGTGGATTTTTATTTTGTGCTTGTATTTGTCATACTTAGTAAATGGTCTATCTTCCTATTTGCTATTCGTTTGTCTTGGCAGAATCATGTACGGAACAGTAGATTCTAAGTAAACTGAGCATAAGACTATAGTCCCTAGTATAGTTAAGGCAGTTGTTAAAGGGAAATCCATGTTACAGCAGAATCAGCCCGTCCTCAAAGGGTTGAGAAAACGAAAGTTAAACACACAAGAGATCGTAGCACTAACCACCTCAACGGTTACACCTATATGTGTTGTAGTGAAGAAAAGAAAAGAGTTTTGAAAAACATAGAAACTAAAGCTCTACAACATTGAGTGTTATAATATGGAATCTTCTTACGTTCTTCTTCAGACATTTTGATTCAGCCCGCAGGGAGGGTGTTTAAGGAGAGATTCCTTAAGATCTGAGTTCTCATAAAATCATAAAAAGAACTTTTTTGATGACTAGCTTACAGCTTTTTTTTTCGTCAACATGTACTGTAACGTAAAATAATTGTGCAACATACCAAGTTTGCTCTCTCGCTCTCCCCCACACACACGCACGCACACACACACACACATACGCATAGAGACACACACATTTACACGATAGCATTGACATTTGTTTGTATTACTCATACATAGATGGAAAAGATGTCTGGATTAAAAAAAAAAAAAACCCAAAAAACATGCAAGTAAGTAAACAAATAAGTTAGCTTTGCCTTTGGAAATAATAATTTATGTATATGCTACTGCTTTCACCGTGTCATTTTACTCCGTCAACCCAAGCTGATAAGAGATGGAGAATCATTTCCATTGAGATTAGAGCTTTTCTTTTTCCTCTATCTCTCTCTCTCTCCCTCTCTCTCTGTCTTACGCAAACTTTATTTCGTTATGTCACCATTTCCAATAAGACAGTCGTAGAGAAGATAGCCGCTCGACTCCTCCGCTTCTTGTAAAGCGGGAAAACTTATGTCGTCACAGCAGCGCTTACCCCCCAAGCTACACCGACCTTTTCTGTGTCAACGCTGGTCTAACAGGATTCGCCTAGCACGTACAACTCTCATGGACACGAGATGAAGTGCTTTGTTTTATCGGGGTAAACATTCCTTGTTTGCATTCAATTTTCTTCCATAAATTTCGATCCGTCATTTGTGACGGGCCCTTGATAGTCACGAACTGCCGTCGCTGTCCAAGCCAATCCAAAATGTACAGGGGATATCTAAGAAAAATTGTAATAGACCCATATCGGATAGATAAAATGTATAGGAACCTGAATATAAGAATAACAACAAAAATTTAATGTCTGAAAACACGCACATACAATGCTAGTAAGAAGGGACATGTTAAAGGTCCTGTTTATCTTTGGGAGCAGTGATTTAAAAAATGTTCAAGATATTAGTTTTGGTGCATCTGTGTAGGTAAGTTATATCACAAAACATCCTACCATATATATATTTTTTTTGCAATAAAGCCTAAAATATAAGGAGATATAACTATTTTTCTCATTAAACAATAACTGTAGACGTTCTAGTCTGGAAACATCTTTATTACAACTATTGTTCACATTTTGTATATCTAACAATACTTCACATTGATTATACTGGTACAAATTTTTGCATTGGTTGTTTCTATCCCTAATTCACATTTCAGAACTATTTGGAAGCACTAATGCTGGGTTTCTGTTTCATCTGCAAATGGTAAATTATACCTTTAACCGAAACAACAACAGCAAAAAACAAATGTTCCTTTATGCACTTGATGTTCATCATTTATGCATCTTTTAATGATTCGGAGCCATGGTAACATGCTATTGACTATAAGGTGACGTCAAGTAGCTTACTATTCTTTTTTAGTTCGTCTAGTGCACAAAATAAAATACTTGTACAAAGGCACCAATATAATGCATGCGCAATCCTTGCGCATTCACAACCCATCAACACAAACAAACACACACCCACACACACACACACACACCAACACACACACGCAAGACATGTTTGTTTTTTAAATTCATTCATTAAGTTCGGGGTTTTTTTTAATTAAATTAAAAGCAATTGTGATGTAATGAATATTCAAGTAAAATTAATAAGTATAGTGTTTTCCAGCACTTCCACTTTACGGCAAAAGTGGTATTTGGCAATATCAGCAGAAAAGGTTGTTCCTTTGCACATTCACTGCAAGATGATGAAAGGGATGCTCTCCCGAAGAATTACTTGACGAACCATTCTGGTCACGTCTATGCAAGTTCATCTTTTGTTTGAATATGAGTGATGAATTCCATAAATTGTTACTTCGGACAAGCTTGTGCATTATGTCGCCTAAAAAAGAAAAGAAAAAAAAAAGGTGTCGAACCAAGAGAAAAAAAAAAAGGTAATTTATGCGCATGTGCATGTGCACATTGAGCTAATTATGAAATGGCGTATCGTTTTATCAACCACACATTGAGCTAATTACGAACCGGCTTATTGTTTTATCAACCACAAAACCGGACACGACGAACTAATAAACTTCGAGCAACATTAATAAAGTGAAACCCTTTTTATAAGGACTACCGAAAGGGAGACAAAAGGCGGTCCTGATTTGGAAGATAGTGCTTATATGCGGCCCCATAAACATGAATGTTCCCAAGGGAAGTAAATCTAGTACACGGTCTTATAACAGTTAACGGACAGGTGAACTTTGCTGCGTGCTCCACTTCGCATGAAACCATGACTGTGCTCAAGGGTAATAAGTCAAAATATTGAATTCCACTTATGAGAATCAATTTGCTCATAACGTTACATCAATTGAGACTATAGTCATTCTCTCTCCCTCTCTCGGTACTTGCGTTTTTTCCTCTCTCCCCTGTGGTCCTGTTCACTTTCCCGCCTCAAATCACTCTTCAGTTATGCCCCCCTCCCGTTCTTAAATCTTTTGTTCTCTTTTTCCTCGCTTTTCTACGCCCACGTTCTCATATTTTTACCCTTTCCACGTATTTAACTTCCCTCTCCTTTTACCCTTTATTCTATCCTCTTATCTTCAATTAACAGGGCCTTTTTACATCTCTCTCTCTCTATTTTCTCTTTCTCCTCATTCTTTCTCTCTCTATCTCTCTTATACCTCTCTCCTTTTTTTTTTTTGTAATTGGCAGCCACTTCGTTCGGCATGATGAAAGGGTCTCATCGAGAATGCTGTACCCCTGTCGTGACGTCATGAAAATCGATGTGGAATCCACTCCGGAATATCGCATGATCGAGCGAAAGATGAATGGACCGTTTCATGTTCTCTCACACTATTCTCACCCTCCCCCCCCCCCATTTTTTTTTCTTTGGTGCGATCCCCCTGGAATGAATATTTGCGTTTTAGCCATAGCTATAAACAGGATCTTTTGATGTTCTTCGGTGCGTTGGCGGTAAATGGTCATATTTCATTGCGCGCCTGAAAGATGATGACCGAAAATTTACTTAGTGGATTATTATTTGGATGTGTGAACACCCGGCAATGCCCGGGGTTTGTTGATGTCGTTGTTGGTGGTTTTTCTTTTTGTTGTTGTTCATTAGTCTCGGAAAAAGTAAGAAGAGTCTCTTCAGTTGAATGAGATGTTAAAACAGTATGTGTTAAAGGCATAATTTACCATTTGCAGATGAAACCAAAAACCCAACAATGGTGTTTGAAAATAGCTCTAAAATGTGAGTTAGGGATACAAACAACCAATGTAAAAAATTAACCGGTTTAATCTATTTAAGTATTGTTAGACATACAAAAGGTGAACAATAGTTATAATAAAAGTATTTCCAGACTAAACCGTCTACAGTTATGGTTTAATGAGAAAAATGGTGATATCTCCTGATATATTTTAGAGTTTATTGCAAAATTTGTATATGGTAGGATGTTTTTTGATATAACTGATCTACACATATGCATCAAAAGTGATATCTTGAAAATTTTTAAAATCATTTCTACTAAAGGTAAACAGGACCTTTAACCTGAAACAGGCGACGAATTCCAATCATCAAACAAACACAACAAAACCACTAAAGAGCTGAAAACACGTATCGTCCCAGATGACCAAAAAAGTTAACATGCACACCTTAATTCCTGATTTTTTTTTTTAATTTGCAACACAAGGAAGCGTCAATGTTATGAACTCACCTTTAATTAAACATACCTATTCAACACAGACACAGCACTTAATCATGGAAAATATATAATCTGCCACTTTGAAATATATATAATCTAAAAAAATGAGAGCATCGTACTATTTCATGCGTCTTACTCCCTTTACTCAAGTCAATCATCACACAAATTAATTCAACTCCAAAGTGCATAGCAAGAATGTATATATTTCCGCCTTGATCTTTATTGATTTCAGTCAAGTCATAACGAATAAACAATTCGTTCTGAATAAAACATTAAAAAATAATATAACAAATAAAGTTGAAGACAAAATCAACATCATTTTGGAGTATTTACTACCATAATCTTTCACTTTTATAACAAATCAATTAAAGTCAAACCAGTGAAAGGACACTTTAACAATATACATTATATTTCACTTGAATATACTGACATAAGTATGAAACCATATTCCACTTGAATGTGTAAACATAATATGGCTCATTTTCCACTTTTAAGAAAGCATATAGCAAAAACAAAAACAAAATACATTATGCAAGTCAAGTATGAAATATTCTACTCATGATATCTAATCAAAGATTATAAGAGACTTGCCTCGAAAAAAGACAACAATACACGCGCACACACACAGACACACAGACATATTCAATCGCCACAGTGGATTAAAGTACTTGTATATAGTTAGATTATTCAGAGTACCATGAGGACGGGATAATCGCAGTAAATAGATTCATGATTGGTATTAAAGGAAAGGTACACAAATACTGACAAAATAAAAGAAAAGGCCAAAAAGGATCGGAAAACACAAATAGGGGACTCACTCTACAACGGATTAACCCATTTCCGCTTTCGGAGAGACGTCTCCGAACCGGACACCGTGGCAAAACGCACCATTAATACATTCAATTAGTGGAGGTAAAGGCGGAGGAATTATCGTCTGCACCAATTCACTTTGCGGATGCCCACTCATCGCTCAGTCGCGGAAGTAGCGTCGCAGTGGATGCCTACAAGGCTCAGCCGAGTATACACTCGTCAAGGGGTCCCAAATTGATCGCTCGAATCCATCATTATTTTCATTTCCCCGCCATATTAGCGTGTCTTCTCGTGGTTGACCACCCTTGATCCATAACCGCCCAGGGATACTCCTACACTACCCGCGGGACAACTTACAAGATATATGATTATGCAGGTCGACAAGCGTAAAAGTGTTTAAACTACGGAATTGCCACTGTTTTTCTACCGTCGCCTATAGGCATGTTCAGAAAATTCCCCCGCTGCACTTGTATAATCTCCAATCCATTGTTTTACATTAGGATAAGTGCTTTTGCATTAGCCCTTGTTCTGCTGTTTGCTCATAATCTTTATCATCTCATTGATTTGTTTGTTGTTGTCGGTTGCGTTTTCAGAAGGCGCGCAGAAAACTGAATTTCACCCGCTTTCTGGATTCATTGGACGTTCACCAGGTCCTAGAACAAACCGACTTGCATTATTTTAAATAGTTTTAAGTGTGCTATATTTTGATCTATTACCTAGTTTAAGCAGGAACACACCAATACTTGCAGTGTCTGTTGCTAATATTAGCACATCGTGATGACTATGCTTTCATATACAAAATAATATCTGTTGATTCTGTCAGTTGACGAATGATTGAGAAAGACTTTAGAAAACTATGTTTGTTTGTTTTTTACATTGTCTACGTTGGTAGTAGGTCATTAATTTTCAATTTCACTTGCAGTACGACAAAATGTCTACATATCATTCAAAATTGGCGCCTCAGACTTCTTTTTAATGATTAATAGATAGACAGTCA
The DNA here is from genome assembly GCA_033980235.1 of Diadema setosum. Classification (NCBI taxonomy): domain Eukaryota; kingdom Metazoa; phylum Echinodermata; class Echinoidea; order Diadematoida; family Diadematidae; genus Diadema; species Diadema setosum. Next base: position 30,227,182 of record CM067069.1, on the reverse strand, counting down.
GTGCACTATAATGCTCCATTTTTGCAATCAGAATTCTCCTTGACCATAATATCATTATGACAATATATTAAGAAATATGCATAAGGCCAGTCACCGCGAATAAGACTAAAAAAAAACTTTGAGACAATAAAATATGATTTCGATTACATAATTATCAAGAGAAAGTCAAGCGATTAATAATTATATATATGTCTTGTATAGAGTTTCAAAGAATGATTTTTGATAACAGTATGAAACGTATCTGTTTTCTAAAATGCGCTATTATTACATTTGTTTATACTTGCACTCGAAACGTTGTTCAAACTATGATACAAAATAAATCATCAAGAATAAAAATATCAAGATAAAACCCCCTCCAAAGTGCAAGCTAACTTTGGTAATATGAGAAATGTATAATAAGCAGAACATCAAAATTATATGCAATCTTCCGTAGAATATCAGAAAGGGCGTGAACTTTGACAGTTTTACGTATTTGTATTCACAGAACAGTATATTAAGTCGCAGATACAATACGCAAATTAGATGACGTCCCAATGTAATTGCCTCGCCAGCCTCCCATTGTCTGTTTATAAGATATCATAAAAGATTGTTTTACTTCAATCAGTTAGCAACTACTTCTCAACGGTATTACTCTGGGACGATTTTCTGTCAATGACATGATTTCTTTTCTTAAATTTATTAAAAAAAAAAGGTGAAATGTATTGAAAATGAGGGTGCAAGGCAGGGGGTGAGGGGGGGGGGGGGGTTGGGGCCTTCTGGCAGCATGCCAATTTGCAATTGTCATTGGCATTGATGGCATTGTTTGCGTAAAACGAATAACACTGGCATGGGAACGTTCCAATCTTTCTTGTTTTCTGTCCGATTACGTTGTTGTTGTGCCACTTTACTAAACTTCACTTTACTTTACTTTACTTTACTTTACTTTACTTTACTTTACTCTGCTTTGATTTGCTTTTCTTTTCTTTTCTTTTCTTTTCTTTTCTTTTCTTTTCTTTTCTTTTCTTTTCTTTGTTTTGCTTGATCTTGATTTAACACACTTTTCAGAGCGCCCAAGTTCCCTTACATACGTGACATATGCATCAGGCCCCCTAAAAGAATCGTCTCTTGACATAATTATAGAAACTACGCAGACGAGGGAAAGTAGGCCAAGTTTAGGAACTGTTTTTACTCTTGAGATATCTCTCTGATTACATTCTGGAATCTCTCTAAATTTGGATATAGGAATGTTTGCAGCTATCATCTTAAGTTCAAGACAGTCCCCAGATAAATCCAAGTTATTCCGATCAAGTTCATCAAAAAATGCACATGGAGATGAGCAATTCTTGTCGCAGCAATAGCAGAAATGTATCTTAACAAAGCATGATGATAGTTCAAACGCACTTTTGCTTACCCAATTGTTCTGATTTTCACTTGATTTGACCCATGCCAAATCCACTTCTCAAGCTATATCTATAAGTGGCGGTGCAATGAGTTAGAAATTAGTTTAATCTGGACAAGTAGTCATTTCACCACCACTCTACCATGACAGATAAAGTAAAATATCCAATACAGATCATGTTTTATTCAGTTGCTGATACTCTGTCCTGTTGTTGTTGCTGTCGATCTAGTATACCGATTGAAGAAGAAGGAGGAGGAGAAGGAGGAGAAAAAGAAGAAAGAAAAGGAAAGGAAAAAGAGGAAAAGAGGATAATAATCGACCACCAGTTAGTTTGTCTTGGTATCACATTTTGCCCTTGAGACAAAAAGAGTGACAATACGGACCAACCGAAAGGTTACATACATTTTGCACAGGCATTTTTGTTAAACACACTTCCTGCATGTAAGAGTATACAAGTGCGATGTTCCTTGTCTGATGTTCCTTACTGCATTGAACATTAGGTATCATCCTGATTTTGACGAAGTAGTTCCTTACTAACATCCTTGAAGATCGTACTTTTATGGCTGATTTTTTTTCTCTCTCTCTCACGTAAATGGAATTTGTTTGCATGAAGGGAGCCGCTGCATGTATTTTGCAGTCTATATCTTCATTACTACCAAGATTTATGCTAAAATGAAGGAAAATGATTATTCATGCAGAGGGGATAAGATGATTTTATAACAGGTTATTATCGAATGTCACCTTCTGCATATTTGATTGGGATAGCAAAGATTGATATTAATGTCAAAAAATAATCCAGCATATTTCTTGTTACCTAACGCTGATTCATTTGTCTTCTTCAATTCCTTCATCTTCGAATACAAGGTATGACTGTTTTCTGTCTTCTATAACTTGCTTGTTCTTGCCTATTTGCTCTAACTCTATACTTATCCCTATTTCATCTCATTTTCCCCATCTATTTTTCTATTGAACATCCTCATCATTATCTTGGTAGACATCTGGTTCTCCTACTGTCCAATCTCTCTCATCCTGTTCTTATTTTGTTGTTATACATTTCATCTTCTTCCTTCTATCCTTTATGAGAATGTCTCCAGCAGCTCATCTGGAACATGTTGCCCTATACACTTGACACCTAGTCGTCTACCTCCTCATGTTTTCGTCGCGTGCATCAATCACCATGCAGGAAGAAATTTAACCCGAGACTGCAGGGCTTCTAAGATGGCTCTCTCGTCTATTTACTCCTCTAATTCATTCTTCCCTTTGTAAGAGCTGCAAACACGAATGGGTAATAAAGAATGAACAACACTGTTCAAATAACATTGTTCTCTGCAGCAAGGAAGGGATTTGTTCCTCAAATTGGTTGCTATAGGCAAATCAGCATCAGTGCTACATACGTAAATGTTAAAAAAGTTAGAACCGTTTAAACTTAGTGATGACGCGGTAAAATTAGCTTTTTATCGCAGGAAAGTGGAGACAACTTTAATCAAACATGGTCTTTTTTTTTTCAGATGGGCTGTTCAGTTCAAGACGTTTGACGTACGAAAAGTATTATCAGATTTACGATCGGACTGATTGGTCTGGTGGCTGGGTTGGTTATCATGATTGCGAAATATTCATTGCATTTACGGTTTTTCTTGTCCGGAAACGTTAGGCGTTGATAAGTAGCCATCATGATATACAGTATATGATCTTAATTTACCAGGGTAGCATCTTCAGCGTAAGCACTGCTCTCCCAGGGGGGCTTGTTACTATAATTTTTTCCTACCCTTTCCTTCACAGAATGCGAGTGCCTTGGTCGTATGGCAGCTTGTCTCTAGGGGTGAGCCGCAAAAGGGCGTTATTGTTCCCCTTCTTTCCCTGAATGTGTGAGAAGCAAACCGTTATCCAATCGGTATTATTTTCAGTTCTTCTTCTTCCTATTCTATTCTTTTCTTCCTGCATCTACCCCACCCCTCTCTCTCTTTTCTCATGAGTGTCTGGATGATACTGTTCAATGGCTTTACACAAATCTCTTGGGTGAGCGCCAAAATCGCTTTCATTCTCCCGTTTCACCGAAACGTGAGTAAAAACAAGTCATTATTCACATGACATTTTCACCTTATACTCCTTACGAGGAGAATTGAAGAAAAGATCTTTAACGTTCTGACTCTTCTCATAAACCAGATCCCCGCGCCAATGTCCATCCAAGAGACGGAGTGACATGCCTTTTGGGCAGTTGGACAGCAAAATCGGCGCATCGAGTTTTAATAATCCAATACTACAGTCAGAATACAGAAGTCCAGTTGTAACAGGTGATTCATCACTACAACGTGTGAGATTCTGGTATACTTCTTCTTTCTGATAGATAGATTTTCTGTTATCTTCTACATACGGGAATTTCTGCCTTTGAGTGTCTGATTACGTATAAATTATGAACCCTATGTGTGTGTGTGTGTGTATGTATTTTGTTTCTATTTTAAACATGTTAAAATAATAGGAAAAGTTCCTGATAGCAAAAATTGTATTGATCATTTGAATTTGTCATCTTTGAGGAAATCGTTAAGTTATATAATGGTGGTTCTTTAAATAGTTATGAAAGCAGCAGAGTCGAAGCGAAGCCAAAGATATAAGACGAAAAAAAACAACAACAACAATATAGTTTCATGATCGATAATCTGTGTCCGTTAGGTATCCATGACAACCGTTGACACTCGAAACCACGCCCGTGATTTAATCAGCAGCACTTTTCAAGTTGGGTATTGCCGAAGTACGATTATGCGTATTACGTGTAATATCTTCCTCACGGGATAGCCTTTCCTCTGGCCGTGTAATGTGAGAGCCAGTGCTGGTGGCGGGGGAGTGCTCGAACAGGAGAGCGTCCTGGATATCCTCTCTCCCCCACACCCCCCCCCCCCATCCTTACCTCTTTTGTCCTCGATCTCTCTTTTTTTCTGTCTGTACGTCTGTACGTCTGTCTATCTCTTGAATTGAACTTCTTTGCGTAATCCAACCACTCTCGAAAGAAATCTGAGCTTCATCCCTGTTATCAGTGAACTTAAACTGAGCTGCAATCCATTTCATCCTTTGCGTTTACTTTCATATCGCTGTCTTATGAAATAATATTCCATCATGTACTCTTCGGTTTTATTCCATATTATTCAATAAAGAACCATTATGTATCTTGACATTGTTTGCATTGCCATAACGTCATTAAGGCAGCTTAATCCTTTATGTGTCAATGAGTCAATGTGCACAAATTTTACACACAAACCAATGGACAGGAAACAAACGTGGCACACAAAGAGTTAAACGAAATAAAACGATATCTGCAACTTCCTCTTAGAATAACTTTCATGATTAGGTTTATTTTATTGAAAATTACCAACTCCTGTGACAATTCCATTAGCCCCCTCACCATCGAAATCTGACAATTGCTTTATTAAGAAATGATTGAACCGTATATACAACAAGAAAACTGATAATATACTTCGAGTAAAATCTAATTGATCGGTTCCCGGAACGCCACCTAGCGGCAACACCAAGATAATGAGTGTCTCAAATCTCTTCTCCGGATGTCACTGGGAAAATTGAAATATGAGCTTAATTAAACACCGTGACCAGCTTCTGCGGTGAAATGCATTCTGCCGTTGCCGGGAAACTTCGTCAGTGCAATATATTGTCATGTCTCCCCGTCACCCTGTCTTTTTTTTTTCTCTCGCCTCTTACCCCCCCCCCCCCCATCTTTATCTCTCTATCTCTCTCTTTTACTCTGTTGTTTTAGTCATTAGTGTTTGCAATAAGCATCACCAAACCATAACGCAGATATTGATCAGCAACTCAGCTCTCCTAGAATCCGTCACGGCGAGATGTTTCCCGAAATGTTTACCTTCTCAGGTCAATCGCGTGCGCTCCGTGTTTGACAGGAGGGGAAACGCTTGGTCGCAATGTTTAAACGGTGCTTCTCGTTCCATGCTCGTATATCGCAACGGCACAGGATTTGTGCTGTGATCGAGGTGTATCAGAATGGAGATGTTTGTTATTCCGAAGGTTCGTTAATTAAAAAATAGAATAAGGTTCGTTATTCCGAAGTCCGTTATTCTGAAACATACAAATTTACTATACGCGTACCTAAATGCTCGTTGATCCGAAATGAAATAGGTTTCATTAATTCGAATATTTGTGACCTTATTCAAATGTTCTTTATACAAAAGGGACAACTGATCCGAAAATGAATTAAGGTTCGTTATTCCGAAGGTTCGCTATTCGAAGAATATTGGAACCTTCGGAATAACGAGCCTTATTTCATTTTCGGAATTACCGGAATAACGTACCTTCGGAATAACGAACTGTAATCTATTGGAGAACACGTTTCTCTGCCGAGCCGGTCTTAGGAGGAATTTTGAATTTTCATTTTCCATGTCTTTTATATGATCATCATTTTGCTCAATGAAGATTTTTTTCCCTTAGTCGTAATGACAAACAGCTTAATTTCTAGAGGGGGATATGGCATGTCGGCTTCATTTTGATTTCTGTTTTTTTTTCCTTTTTCTTCAGTTCTTGTTCTTTCCCTTTTTTCGCAGAGATCCAACTGTTTCCGGCTGTGCATAATGGCAGCTGATCGATAGGCTTTATTGCAAAAGGGGATCAGCTTCAGAATACCGTATCTTTCGGGTACATCACTCTTTTCCACCTATCATTATTTCAACCTTTTTAAGGATACATGTCCCTTTGATGCAATTTGCATATCAAAGTCGATTGATTGATAGGTAAAAAAAAAAAGTGATAACTATTCTCGCTAAGCCATCGCATGTGAAACCCTAGACGTTCTGTGTAGAATCGATGGAAATTTCATGATCTTCCGTAGAACAACAACAACAAAAAAACCCGGTAACAACACAAACAGCGTTTAAATCGATTACTAGTAACCTGTGACAGTAAAAAATACATTGAAAAACAACAACAACAACAACAACAACAACAACAACAACAACAACAACAACAACAACAACAACAACAACAACAACAACAAATTCACCTCTTCATGCTTGCTGGTTCGGTGTGAATCGTCACACCGTTCCGAAATTGCGCGAAGATGATGGACATATTGTAATAAAGGAGATGTTTATGTTCGGTTAAAATCGTATGAACATCGGGTCATTCATGAGGGCATCGTAAGCCATCGTATGACCGCAGGTAGAGTTTCTCAGACTCCAGCAGCAACTCCGCGAGCGGTGGCAAAATCTTCGTGTAGCTATCGTGTTTCCTTTGTGTGTCCTTCGGATAAACTTCGTAATGAAGATGTACATCTTCGTGTAGCCTTCGTGGGTTGTTCGGGTGCCATCGTGTGACCTTCTGTCGGTATAGTGTTTGCTTCGGCTGTTGATTGGCTTTTTTGATAATTTTCCGGGCAAACTGTGCAAGAAAATGAAGAAAAAAAACCATTCGTTTTGTCATTTTGTGTCAATTTGATAGGCAACAGTCATGGATGATCATTATGTACCTTCGCATAATAGATGTAGGAGAATTAAAGGACAAGTTCACCTTCATAAACATAAGGATTGAGAGAATGTAGCAATATTAGTAGAACACATCAGTGAAAGTTTGAGGAAAATTGGACAATCGATGCAAAAGTTATGAATGTTTAAAATTTTTGTGTTGGAACCGCTGGATGAGGAGACTACTAAGGCTTGTGATGTCATATGAGTACAACAGTATAAAGAAAATGTAAAGAAAATTCAACATATTTTCACTTTTGTCGCATAATAAAAGAGCACTTGACTTGCCTCTTTCTAAAGGCAATGCGAATAATATTACCCATAACATATATCAGTAACAAGTCAAGGGAATGTGTACTTTTTTTCAAAAGATGAAATTTTGTGAAATTCTCTTTGTATTTTCCTTATATTGTTGTGACATCATACACTGCAGTAGTCTTCTCATCCAGCGGTGACTGCACAAAAACTTCAAAAATTCATAACTTTTGAACGGATTGTCCGATTTTCCGCAAACTTTCAATGATGTGTTCTACTAATATTTCTGCATTCTCTCAATCTTTATGTTTGTGACGGTGAACTTGTCCTTTAAGCACGCTTTGAGAGAGAGAAAAAAAAAAACAAATTTATGCATACGCTCTTTGGCAGTCTCTGCAAGTTCCCATTTAATTTCCCTCAAAATGACTGAAGCTGTCGCTTGAATGCCAACCGACATTGTTTTTGCTGTGTTTCAGCAGTGATCATTAACCGCCGTGAATCAGTAATGTGATGATAGAGCCTACTCCCAAACAAACAAACACACATACACACATGACTGAAGGAAGGTACGTGTATGTGTACATTCGAAGTCTGCGTAGTATAATGAAAGCTGCGATCCATCAGGTGCGAAGTATTTATTAATCGTGGTCTAAAAGATTTTGATATCAACTTTTTTTTTCCTGCAAACGAAACAATATCTCGAAAAATGTGTTTAAAAATGAGGAGGAGAAAAAGTAACAGGATGGTTTTTCGCTGTAATTTTTTTCATCGAAAGAGCAGTCATTTCAAATTTGAAATCAACTTCACAAAATTCTGTTGTTTTTCAGGTTGCTGTAGAGTATGCGACCCGAAATCCACGCAAGATCAGAGTACCATCATGGGATAGCACACGTGGGACTGGGGCGCAGTACAAATCGGCTTGCCTCCTGGGCTGGCGCAAAGGGCGAAGAGGATTAACCTTTCTGCGACAGGCAAGGATGAAATCTGAAGAGCCGGATCGAACATCATCACTGTCTTTCATGGGGTATAGATGTCTACCAAAGACTCCAGGATATAAGAGCTTCGAGAGATAAGGCAAGGCGAGTAATATCACTGAAACCATTAGGATACCCCCTGTCCGCCTGGGGATTGCAAGGGTGTAAAAAGCATCGGGAAGGGGTATTAGGCTAGAGAGTGGAACAAGGAGGGAGTGAGCACTATAGTTAAAGCGATCTCACCCCAGGGTTCTGGCAAGCCTCCCCTTTTGTTATTTGATATCCTCTCTCTTCCAACTTGTCAAACTTTGCACGGAGAGCTGAGATGAGGTGAGGGGTGTTGCTAAATCGATGCCGCTGTTGGATCCAACCCCCGGACAATTCTTTTAGTCCTCTTTCAGATTTCTCATTTTTTTCATTTTCGGTCAAGCAGTCTTTTGCTCGTCACGTTTTCATCTGCATGTACACACACCATGCACACCCACATTATTTCAGCCCCTTACTCTCACTTATTTCTACTCCATCTCTTTATGTCCTCTAGCTGTCATTCTACTCGTCTTGTTACATGTTAATTTCACAAAGTTGTTGACGACTCATTTTCTGATCGTCCATCAGCTTTCATAATCAGATTATGTGAATCAATGACAAACTTGATTAGATCAAGACAGCTCTAAGGTCTGTCTTTCTAATCACATCTTATACACAACATAGGCCTATTATCCTTCATTTGACTACGTAAGCGTAACTACCCCTTGACGATTTCTGTCGAGAGCATGAGAAAATCTAAAGAGGTGTGTAAAGAAGGCTTGACTTACGAGAAAGAGGGGGGAAATTACGCGCGTTATGAATTGCAAATGTACCGTAAATAGTCAAAGTTTGTTTTTCTTACAGCCTTCAGACTTTGGGCTCGTTCGACCCGGCGGGCAGTGGCGGTTGTGGATTTCGTAGTCTGCGTTAAGAAAAACAAGGCAAAAAGCCCTTGATATTTCAGCCTACGGCAATTAGTCTAATTAGGTTTTCCCAAGCTCCCTTGGTTTAATCTCGTCCGACCAAAACACAACATGGATGAGTGCCATGCTACAACATTTGAGATTGTTTGCTTAGTCCCTCTTCTTCCCATAGCAATTTTCGTTGAAGTCTGAGAAGGATATCAGATCAGAGTCTAACGCGCGGGTATGCAGGAGATTGATTTATTTTTTCTTCTTTCTTTTGGTGCGGTTTTGGTGTGTTTTTCACAAAATTTTAAATGATTGCGTCTAACATCCAAGTCAGCTCTTCCGGGCTGTGAAACCTATACATGTAAAGAAGAACACTCAACGTTCACGCAGAGATTAGTCTTTTTGGTACCATAAAGATGATTGATCGACGACTGTGATCCGCATGTGCTTGTAGGTAGAGGTTCGGTTTGATTTTGATTCGAGCCACAATAATTACCATTTTTTTGTCAAGCCATGAAATTTGGTGGCCACCAAATAAAGAGGAACATAAATAGTGAGATTATGCGATGAAACATTCAAATACTTCGTATGGGGATGATTATCATGATTATAAATGGAAATTAGCAGGTGTACTTGGAAGGCCACGTGCTGTGACAAAGTTCACTATAACATAATCAATTTTCATGATATTCCAGGACACCACATATTCATGTTATGATTATACGTACATTGACATTGATGGATAGAAATTGTTTTTTGGGAAAAAACATTTTTTTTTGGCCGAATTTGGCCATATAAATAGATTAAGTTTGGCAGTGACAACCAGCGACAATCTGGCAACGTTGGCGCAACTGATGACACAACATTTTAGTCATATCTTCTCCAAGGACTTAGGGTTTAGGGTCTCTGTTGTGTTATAGTTTTAGGTTTAGTTTGATATGAGGATTAGGATTAAATTTAGGGCTGTGTTTGTGAGTAGACTTTATGCTAAGCGTGCAGATATTTCATGGGAGCAATCATTGCATGTCGCAGGAGCAAAAGTCATGGAAACAGCGCAACTACAGCTGAAATGGGTGCTGTTTTCAGTCACGTTATTCTCCTCTTTTATGGATGAGAAAAAACACATAAAGACAATATACACTCTCACAAATATTTGGTGGCCCCATTGAGCCACCACAACGTATCAGTTCTCAAAAACTTGTGATCCGACATTTTTTTTTTTTTTTTTTTTGGTCATCGGTTTATTTCCGGGCCACTGGTCCATCGCGTACTTAATCTAATTGATTTTTATTCTTTAAAGAATTCCTGCTAATCATGTTAATGTTGCATGAAAGAGAACAATAAATTGATTCATCGGGACAAAGGCAGGCTTTAACTAACAATGTAACAATGTAATTTCCTGAAATAACTTTAGGTTTTATCAAATCGCAACATCTTGCTTCTCAATATAGATTTATTTTATCCACCCGTCAGGTGCAACTGACCAGAAAATTTTCACCCAAAGAACTTGCATGAACAAAAAGGTTCTCCTATTAGAAGACAACACGATCTCTAAACTTCACTGGGCAAAATGCAGGCGCCAAAATTGCCGCACTTTGATAAGAATCTTTTGCCGTTATTCCGTCCCTACTCGTCCTATATGCATGTATTGTTGTACAAACGATATCACAGTGCTCTTCTATAGTGTTAACGTTCTTGTTTGGTTGACCCCGATAAAAAGTTCGTTTTTTCTGTGCTCCCTACAAACTCCATAGAAATCAAGGTCACACTGCCTCGTTTAATGCAGGTGGAAATTGGCACATTCCCCTGAAGATTAGATCACGATCTAATTGGAACTGGGCCTAGATTTGCTTCTTTTTGGTTTCCTTTTTTCCCCCTTAGTTCCCTCTAAATGTGTTATTTCATTCTCTGTTATATATCCTACTTTTGATCGACCTACTTTCAAAAATCAACATTTGTATCAAAGATCGAAGAGAAGAATCATCCAGAATTCCCTGCCGAGGGACATTCCTGAGATCGAATTCTTGCAATAAAAGATGTGATTATTTTTCAGAGAGATCACTGGAAAGGGACGAACTATATGGAGACCTTGACAGAAAGGGGATAAAAAGCACTGGTTGATGGGTATTGTTGTGTATTTATATATGCGTGAGTTGCGTCTCGTAATGTTGTCTTGACTGTGCCAGACCAGCTCATTGCACGGTGAGCATGTTCAAAGAGGTATGTTCGGCTGCGAGAGAACGATGCATGATTGATGTTGCTTTTAGTGGCCTAAGGTTCTAGTCGGTAATGTTGGGCTTGCAAATGCTCTCCCTTGGCATTGGCAAAATGTATTCATGTGTAAGTTTATTCAACCAAGAATAAATGTACTGATAGTTTCACATCTAAAGCTGATGAAACACTGTGATTTTTTTTTTCTTAAAAATCCTCTGCGCCTCCTCGTCATGATGTTCATAATTTTTCGCTTCATCCACTTAACCTGTTCCATGCTGAATTCTGACATCCCCATAGATTTAATACACAGGCCGCTATTAATTCCCGTAGTGCATGGGTTAAATGAAGCTTAACGCGTAAAGGGATGTCCACTCCACACTTCAGTGTAAAGACGGTTTACGCAAGGAAAACATTGTCAAATCACACATGCCGACTGTGTGTGATTATCACTCTGTGTTGTATAATCACGCTTATTGAAATAACATAATCAAAATGTTCATTCATTAAATTTAATTAAAAGACGGTCAAAGTTTATGTTTCATCACGGTTATCATTGCAAGAGGTAACATAATTGCTCTGACGCTTCATTTAGCTCCCGGCTTCGTTCCAACCATCCCCTCCTCCTCCCCCTCCCAATTTGGTAGTCATACCGCTCCATCTCTCAGATAGTGAATCGATCAATCGTGAGCGAGGGTATCTCTCCGAGCGGATTAATCTTTCTCCTGGAAGTCCCCGGATGTTTCCCCTGCGGGGGGATATCATGACCTTGTGTCGTGGCGTCATGCGTGGAATGCGTGATTGATCAGATTTGGCAGGGGAATACATACGAGACGGCTGCGATAATTGCTTGTGCGATATTGATTTATTTGATCCCATGCTCATCATGTATCTCCGCCCTTCTTCGCAAGACCTCCTCTTCATATTATGTCGGGCATACTGCCATAAGATTAAAGCATTAGAGACACTTCGCGCGTCGCTATATCCACAAGCGTAGAACACTGCTCATATCGAAACGCAGCTCTTCTTAATGTTTCTCTTCATTATGCTTTCTGTCGTTTGATCTGCTTAATAGCTCGTATCTAAAACGTCACAATTATTATTCGATTTTCATTTCAAGGGTATATTGAAAGAAAAGACTTGAGGGTAGTATCAGATTGACGGAGAATTTTGCAGAAGTACGAAATATATAAAGGGCACTTGGAAGTATTCCAAAGATAATAAATAACACACCAAACATTACCAAAGCCAACTTTTATATAAGACACAACAAAATATTCTCGATGAATATTAGCAAACAGGGCCAAAGTGTAATTTGCTATAGGGAAGGTCTGTGTCACATTATCCTCCTTTGTAGAAAAAGTATGGTGGTAACGGTCTACGGTCACAACCCAAAAAAATCAGCCTGCTCGGCTACCAGTCGGTTAGTGTTTAGTCAATTTCGGTCGGACCCCTGCCGGTGACGACCGGCAACCGATCGGGCACCACTAATTTTTAGGGCATCGCTCGGTCGCCGCTAAAGTTGTAACGCGGAGTTAAAAATTCGGCGGCAACCGCTTGATACTCACTCGCCTCCCCCCCCCCCCCCCCTAAAAAAAAATACGCTCGGTGTCCGAGCGGCAACCACCAGGGCATTGACCTATTTCAGCAGTCACCGTCGAGCAATTTAAGAGACAAAAATGATAAAAATGCAAATGTCAAAAGCACAGAAGAAAACCAAGAAATCAGATGGGGAAGAGGAGCCAGGGCAATCTGGAAGAGGCGGGGGGGGGGGGGGGGGGGGGGGGGACAGATGAAAGGAAATCCCACCAACTTGTTCCCCTGAAAGACGAAAGAGGTAGCTGCAGTTTCTACCTGACATTCTCAGGTAGCTCACGCAGAAGAGGACTCGGCTAGTAATATGAGGAACAGCCTGGAAAGACAGGGACAACCACTTTGAGACGGATGAGATTAAGCTTCAAGTTGGGGTTGTTATGTTCACATTTGGTTTTGCTATTTCTAATTTATCTAGATCTCTTGAATGAACAAGTAATGAATATGAAGAAATGGGATAATGATAATATGCAATTAAATAGGAATAGAAAATAGAGTAGCAATGTATGTTCGGAAGATTCCAATCGAGGAGTGATTAGAGATTTTTTTTTTTAAACCTTGGGTCCTCCTACCTTTCTATTTGATTTTCTCATTTTTATTAGTTATCTTTATTGGTTTCATATACCTGAGATTGATAGTTAGTAATTTAATTCTTTTAAACTTTTGAGTTTTATCTTTATGGTGAATTAAACTATTATTTCGAGAAGAATAAGATAGAACATAAATTATTTGTTAATTCGCATCAGGGTTTCATGTATTCAGGTCTTCACAAAGTGCTGGGCTTGTGAACCTCGCTGTCGTGGTCACTGACGTAGAATTATAGGAACATCGTTGACCTCGTTGCCCTGTCAGATGGAAAGCAAAATCGTTGTTGTTGATGGCCCAGTCACATATTATGTATAACCAGATGGCTTGTGAGAAATTTCCGGAAGAGACTGGTGGGCAGCCGCCGGTACGCCATCGGGACACCCCCGGTCACCGGCCGGTCGCCGGACGATTTTTCAAAAATCGGCTGGTGGCCGGTGGGAGTTCGTCCAATCGCCGGTGGCGCATCGCTGGGATTTTGCAGCCCGATCGACTCCTCCAAAAATCGTTGGGTGATGCCTAAATTCCAGTGGGCTACAAATCGGCCGGTCGCAGCCGAATTGTGACGGGTAGCACACTATGCGGTTTTTTCTTGCGACTGCTTGCGGTTTCTCGACCGCATGCGACTTCTCGCGACTTGGAGGCGTCCGCAAGCCTTGCGACCTCCTTGCGGCTGCTGTCAAATTTTGAACATGTTCAAAACCTTGCGATCATCTGCGGTTGCCTCTGCGAACCCTTGCGACCGGCTGAAATTTCGCAAGCCTTGCGGTCGTTGTGCTCACACCATGCGACTCGATGATTGCGATCTGGCAACCGCAACAGATCGCAAGCACTGCGATCGAAAAAACCGCAGTGTCGATGAACGTTGAATACATGTGTACATGAATCGTTTGTCTCCATTTGTAAACGTGAAATCCCATATGGTCTAGTGGTTAGGATCCGGCGCTCTCACCGCCGTGGCCTGGGTTCGATTCCCGGTGTGGGAAACATGAACATCGTTTTATTTTCGTCGTTCATGAATTCAAAGTACAAGGAGTCAACAGCAAACACTGACTTGCTAGCTTCATTTAACACAATTCTACGAAAAAAAGTGGAATGGATTTAAGAAGGTGGGGGGGGGGGGGGTGGCTTCTTTTTTGCCAAAACTTAACGTTATGATGTGTTATTACATAATTTCTTTTCTCTCTTTTTCTTCTTAGTCATAGCACGCGATATTTGAAGCACTTTTTCATACCTGCCAATGTTCACATGTTATTATGGTTAATTGCATTTGAAAACTTTTAGAAATCCATTTCATTTTCAAAGTTTTTGTTGATATCATTTGCATCAAGTTTTATTGCTGGGCAATCATAATGTAAAAAAAAAAAAAAAAAAAAAAAAAAAAAAAAAAAAAAAAAAAAAAAAAAATCGATTTTGGTGGCCCGAATGGGCCAGTAATGAAAAAGTTAGTGTTCTGCTCCTTTGGTGTGATACGAATGAAATGAAGAGTCGAAATCTAACGTCATTACCATGTATGGTCATTCCATTCAATCATTTCGCAGGCCACCAATGATGGCGCTCTTCATATTTCATTTGTAAACGACATCGAGACCACAGAACTACAGAGTTCTGTGATCGAGACTCCTGTATGAGTTTTCAGCGGTCTGGCGCATCTTGTCCAATGTGCAACACGAAAGATGGCCATGTAACATTGAAGACTGCTGATAATATTGTACGTTGTGAGTTCTAGACTCTTATCTTAAAAATTTCTTCGTATAGCGTACACTGCATTCTTTTTATTGATTTGCCAACTACAAGACGATAGTGCTCTTTAATCAAATTCCTTTAGGGGACCATTTTACCCTTATTTTGATAAAGATCATTGCTGAAATCATGATTAGGAATAAAAATAAAGTTAACGCTTCCAATGAATACTTAAAAATTCACGTTGTAATTTAAGGGAGGTATACAAGGCCTTCTACTGTATGACTAGTGGACATAAATTTTGTACATGGAGTGTCGAGATTTGGACAGATTGTTCACTTGTATGTAGAGGAAGACTGATCTTTCTCATCTCATTCACTGCAACACCAATACAGTATCTGTCACGAATATCATAAATGATGAGACACTATATTCCCATGGAGTCCATCCCCAACCAGAGATGACTGCCAAGTAATTGAATACTTCGTGTAACATATTTTCTTCCAGTTTATCTATCGTGAGATGTTATTTCTTGAGTGTTTGTTTGTTGTGCTTTGTTTGTTTGTGTTTTGGGTGAGGGTAGTTGTACACACTAATATTAAGTCCTGTGTTTATGTTATCATGTCCATATAATTATGTATGTTTATGCATACTACCAACATATTACTTTCCATTTACCCAAACAATGTACGGAATCTCAGAGTACATTCTTCATGGCTTACATTGTAATGGCTCTTTTGCAGTGCAGCAAGTTAGGATTTCAACATTAAATGGAATATTCATTATTTTCATCTTCATTCACTCTTTTCTTTTTCGTTCATGCTTTATTTGTTCTTTATTTTCATTTTTATCCATTCCTTTATCCCTTGCAATGGCTCATTCTTTCATTCTTTGGTCATTCTTTTCTTCTTCATTCATGTTTTTCTTCTAGTTCAATGTATGTCACATTTCTTTTTCAGTTTCCCTTTCCTTTTTCTAACGCTTACAGAAACATACTGGAAATTCTGGTGGGTGTGTAAAGTCCATCAGAACATATCTATTGACATCACAAGAACAGATATACAATAAATGCTATTGAAGAGTAGAACACAGTACACGTTTACTCAGAAACAACACCCAATCAGCATTCAGTAGTTACCATAGTAGCAGCGATTACTTTCAACACTATAAATAAGAAGTGCGGTAGATCGCAAGGTTTCATTCGATGCATTTTATTTGAACAGGTACGCAGTGTACAATGCACAATATATCTTTGGAAGAGATATTCCTATGCAGCAACATAAGAGGAATGTAAGCATGAAAGCAAGGCAAAATCCTGCAGGCAGATGTGTTACTGTATTACAGGGGTGGTAGTGGGAAGCAGGTATGCATTCAATACATTGAACATAATACAATGTATAAAAGAGGTGTGAACTTGTACTGAAATCAAGGTTAACTGGCAATGGACTTCATTATAAAAACAGTACATAATTGCGCCAAGATGCAAAGGATGCAGTAACTACGTTGTACACATAATCGGTAAAATTTGACAAATATTTCTCAACATTGGATTTTTTTTTTCCTTTTCATCAGGAGTTAAA
The DNA here is from genome assembly GCA_033980235.1 of Diadema setosum. Lineage (NCBI taxonomy): Eukaryota > Metazoa > Echinodermata > Echinoidea > Diadematoida > Diadematidae > Diadema > Diadema setosum. The sequence goes on along the minus strand of CM067069.1, from coordinate 30,210,511 downwards.
AGTATATTGTACATTGTACTGACATTTTTTTCCAGCTGATGATCCCTGATGCTTGTTGGAAACAGAGATAAAACATTTTACATTCAAGACTGCTTTAAACAAATCCATTGTGGGCACTGCCCATTGGTAGCTTGATAAAATTATAAATATGGTCCTGTTCTCCTTACCATTGCGTTCCAAAAAGTGATTGACGAGTTGTTTTACATAATCCTTCCATTTTGATGAAATGCTGACACAATTGCTGATGTCACTTGAAAGGTTTTCATTTCGATATTCATTAATTACACATATGTGCATTTCAGCACATCTGCCGATTTATAATTTACAATCTCTCTATACATCTAATCCTTTCTGCCCAAGAAATCCCCTGTAATTGTGAGGACTGCAATCTAAAGTCGTGGTGCTCTTTCAAATCCAAATTCTTGTACTATGCTGTATCATCTACTCAGTAGTTGATTACTGACACACTTTTAGCCACTGATAGTACACTGTATCACATTCATTTTAATAACCATTCCCATATGCAACACAATCATATGTAATGGCATAAGAATAAGCCACTTCATAGTTCCACTTTGCGCATGACCAGAAAGAGGTAATTTGTGATCACAGGCATGTTGACTTTTAGATGACGGAAACAAATTCATAAACGCCAGTACTAACATTTGGCGCATTTAATAGAAACGGCATTTTAATGCCTTAAATGCAAAACAATGAAATTGATGCTTTCCCAAGTGTAAACTGATGGACTATTCCAGTCACCTGGTCTATGCAACTTCATTCTTTTTGAACATCAATTCTATAAATTGTTTCATCGGGCAATGTTATGCATTATGTCACTATGACAGAGTGAAGTGCCTAATCAACTTAGAAAAAAAAAAAGGTCATCTATCCAAATGTGCACATAAGGTAATTTACAAACTGGTTTATTCTGAAACAGTTGGTCCTGTATGTCATGAATGAGTTATGAGCACTAAGAAAGGTAAATAGTAGCTTAGCATTAGAATGTACCTTGCTGTATGGAACAAGCATACAACATGCATAATAGCCTTATGTTTCTTTTGAAGACAACATTAATATGCTAAGCACACACATTTTTGAAAGGATTTCAACAAATTTCTCATATTGTTTGCATAGTATTTTTTTAAAGGAAAGCATTGCAGTATTTCAGATGCATCAGTCTATTTGCTTGTGGTATAAAAAAAAGGTACAGAAATAGTACAAAAAGTACACTACATATAGTATTGATGCAAAAAGTGACCATTTTCTGGGGCGTGCCTGAGTGCATTAAAGTCTAACCCAGAAAACTGTCAAATCTACAAATCACAAAATGGAAAGAAAAATGTGCACAATAGTCTGTCCTATCAGCAGGTCCTGAATTTAGTTCAGTCCAATCAATCATAAGTCACAAACATCTCATTACCCAACACCCAGAAATCAAATCGACCCCAGTCAAAGCTCAGTTGAATACGCTGAATACTCAGCATTTACTGTATACACCATATATTTCGCAAGTCTAAATTTTTGCGAGTTGGGACTTCCCAACAATTTTGCGAGTGGTTAAATTCGCAATCAGGGAGTCCTGTTCTGCACGGAGAAATGTATACGTGTACGTCACATTCATATTGCCATTAGAGTCAATATTTTTGCGTGTTTTTAATTTCGCCAATAGCAGCTGACTTGCGAAATTCACGAAAATAAAAACCTTTAAACCAGTAAATAAAAACCAGTAACTTTTGCCTTACACCAGTATAACGAAGGTCATGTTCTACCATGCTATTCTCACCATTCCAGATAGATGGATTCAACTTTTTTCAGATGGAGCACACATGAAAAAAAAAAAAAAAAAGACACAAGAATAGGTGTAAAATCATGGTTTTGGGAGACATCACCTATTCCGGCACTGTATGGCATCGGCATGGCATTCATTTGTTAAGGTAGTTAGGTGAATTTTCACCAGATAACTGGCTCTATGTAGTTCAGAAAATCAACTCGTTCAGTTAGTATACCCTGATGTTTCTTTTACAGCTGAGTCATGACATGCTTTAACATGAGAAAAAAAATTTAAACACTCTGGCAAAAATTTGCTTTATTTCATCAGCATTACGTGACTGCATATACCTATATATTATAACTATTATTACATAAATATTCCTTATATCTCAGAGTAGATAGACAGTAAGTAGAATTACATAATTATTATATCATAATTCTTCTGAATACTTGAATTTAATCATTTCGTGTGTAGTAGAATCATGTGCTCTAAATGTACAATGTAAACACATCTCAATAAGAATGCTTTGAATTATGGCACTGAAGGTCTAACGCATTATTTGAAAGACATATGTACATAGCTATGTAAAACACAAGGTAAACAGCATGCAAGATAGTGGATGTATGGCACAGTCATTTCAATCCATAGTATGAGAATTCACCTCAAAAGAATGTTTCAATGAATAAAACCAGACATATAAAAGCAAGGAGGCAAGTAAAGATGTTAGGTGTAAAAATTTGATTACATTGCAAGCTGTGCAGGATGTTACCATAAATACATTGTATTTTTAAGAAAAAACTTTCATATTTGAAGTGCTATGTATAACACAGATGAAAGGAATGATTACATAACAATTATCTAGCATCAGAGTCGGGGGATTAGGCAACTGCACATGAACTTACATTAAAACTGACTTCCAGACGTTCAAACAGTCAAAACTTTTCTCTAATATTTGTCTCATCTTGACATGTTTCTTTAATCCTTTGCTCTTTTGTCTCACTACTTCCACTTCAAGAACAGAATTCCTACTGAGGTTTTATTCTCCTTAACTCGTTGAGGACGAGTCCTGAGTATACTCCGGCAGGTGTCTATGGGATATGCTGTAGCAAAATCAGTCTGTCCTCAACGGGTTAAACAGTGTCAGCAATTTAAATGTGGTTACGTCATGGAATGCCATCACTTTTAGGCAGGCATTAATGTTTTGCACACGTATACATTGTATCTTCAGCCTTCTTAGCTGTCCAATTCAATCAAGTTTGCAGAAATACTATACACTTACACTTACTTCATCTGAAATAGTTCATTAAAACCATATAATCATAACCATAGAATTATTACAATATTCAATAAGAACAATATACCAGACACACTTGTCTTCCTAGGTCTGCAACACTCTGCTCTAATGGTGTTGCAGTTTTCATGTGACAAAATGATTATTATTAAACTGAACATCTCTTCTCTAGTCAGTCAAAGTTCACTCAGTTCCTCTCCTTTTAAGCACTTCAGGATCTTCTATTGTATAAAAATATCTCTGTATTCATGTGCAAATTATATTACTGTTTTGATTCAGCCTAGGCCTTATACATTCAGCTGATGGCTAGGCCTTATACTTTCAGCTGATGGCAGGTTTATATTGAAAATCATTATAAAAGAATCTTGTCTGAAAGACTTGTCACTACAAGAACAAATGCGGAATGATCATTCACATGCAACCATCAGGTTCAGCCACTATAATTCTCTGGTTTGGTGTTGCATTTTTTTGTTAAAATCTTTTACTATTCATTGTAAACATTTTCTGTGGAAAAGAAAAAAAAACACTTCCCTATTATTGAGCCCTTTACTGTTCATGTATAGTTGTTTGTTTCAGCTGAAGAATTTTCACTAGCCCCCTATTAAAGATGATGATGAATTCACAACTGGGTCTTAAAATTTGCAACTATTTTTGCAGATGAAAGTTCCCAGTTCCCTCTAAAATTGGCAGTATCTTCTTTGTACATTTCTCTGTGATTTTCTGCAAATTTAATGCATTCAACTAGTTGTAGGTGAATTTCTTCCCAACGAAAGATGTGCAGCAAGAATCCACAGATGCCGATTTAATGATGACACACTGATAATTTCTGCGGGAAAATTCCTATACATGGGTTAAGGATACCTACGGCAGCAAGCTTTGTACATTCTTGCAGAATTTTGTGTTACTATTGCACTGTAGGAACAGACAGGCAAAGTTGATTTTACAATCCTTCAACTTCACGACTTCCTTTCATGACCAATTCATGAAATTAAATGCGTTTTGTAATTGTATGGAAGACATCAGAAGGACGTCTTTAAATGGAATGTAAACAAAAAACAACAACACAAAATTCATTTGGACGGAAAAAAATATAGCAATGAGAATTTAACACAAACATATTCTATTGATTGTACACCAGACAGCTTAATACCAACAAAAATGGTTGATGTCTTAAAACACCACAATGTAAATTTAAAGTCAGTTGAAACAATTTCAGCAATGATTGCCAACTTTTAAAGATCATGTTCAGATGTTGGCTAAAGATAATTGTATTATCGCATCATCCTGGTACATTGTAACCACACACGTGAATTTGATATTAAAGTACATGTACAAAGCAGTTGAGTTTGCATTTGAGCTTAGAATTCTTTGTGTCAACTATTACTCTAAAAAGAAGAAGAAAAAAAAAGGAAGCTGCAAGCAGGACAAATGACACAAGTTTATCCACATAATTAATCATTTCATGAAGTGTAAAAAGATAATGTGATAAATGTTGAAGCATAATGAATTATTTCACATCTCTGTGGGTAAATTTCATGGACGGTTTACTTCAAAGTACGCTGATACTTAACAATCACTCAACAATCATCGCTTTAGACACTGGTGCAACTGCAAATGATTGCATCACAAATTATAAACCCACCTCTCCAAATCCATCCCAGCAGACACTCAGAAACAGTTTAGTGAAAATTCAGAGTAATACCACATTCTGCATTGAAGTGCATTGCATTTTCTATGTCATGAAAAAGTGAAATCAGATATCTCTAACTTACACTGGGTGCTGACAAGGACTAAAATCATGAATCCTTCCTCAAAATTCAGAATGACTGGAGTGACCTTTAACCTTTTTCACTGCACATCAACATCAGTTTGAGGTGGGAAGAGCAAGGAGGCTGCAGACAACACTGAAGTTTCTGATGTTCTCTTCTCCTTCTCTCTCTCCACAACGGACGCAGATGACAGGGGGCGCGAGGACGTCGCACTCGACGACGACGGCGACTTGGTCTTTTTCTTGGTGACCTTCTTCCGCTTCTTCTTACGGCCGCTGGCGGTCACTCTAGAGGCTTCCAGTAGCCGCTGGGCCTCCTTGACCGCCTTCTCCTCCTGTACTGCCAGCTGGTGATCAGCTCTCCCTGGGTTGGGGGGGGGGGAATATTAAAGGTAAAAGTAAGTTTAGAGGTACATATTTTTTCAAGCCTTTTTATTTTAACACCATTTGTCAATTGAAGGTTGAATTCTCTCGCTCCTCTCAATTCTTTAAAAAAGAAAAAGAGAAAGATTTCTAATCATTCTGAAAATCATGTAACCTCACGGTTTACAAACAGGACAGATATTTTTCTTTCGATTGTCTTTTTTGCCTTTTGACCCCAATCAGGCTGGGCTTTTTTGGCTACTGTAAAAGTGGATATTTTTGTCCGACTAATTTTTCATCTGTACATCTGTTTTAACATATTCAACAATTGTACATCATGAAAACTTCCAAAAGTAATTTCAATTCATGTGTACTTTATTATTTTCTGTTTTTTAATGACTTTCTTTGTTTGTCACTCATTGGAAATTGTCACTGATCACTTTCTACCATAATTAGCATAGAATTAACAAATCAAATCAACATCAGACGGTAGAGATTACTTACTCAGTGCACTCTCTGCTATCCTGTACTTCTCATACACCTGTCCAAGCCACGCTGAAGGTTGACTCAATAACCTGATGACAAAGTTGGAAGAGGTTAACAAAATTCATGTTACCATGACAAATCTTGGCAAAATTCTTGAAATTGTGTTTCTAGTTCACAAGACCTGACAACTTTCATCTCCTGGCTGTCAGCTGAACACTTCACTGTCAGAAGGTTATCACATTGATATTAGACAAAATGGTTATAGCATGAAACCTTTTAATGAAATTTTAACTATTAAACATAACATACAATGATTTATGTTATCATTTGTTCTTCTAGTAATGTGTAATTATTGGTTTGGAAAAGAGTCTCCTTCATTCCAAACTCGTAAACATAGCTTAAATTTAAGTATTCTTCAGATTATGATAAAGCTGACCAGCTCTCAAATCACAGATCTCTGATACATACTGTGTTATCACGAAACTCTGAACAGTAAATTGACAAAGCACACACAGAGAATAAACATTAATTAGGTGACACCTACTGTATATTCAAACCCATATCAGTTATCAAAATTTATTCCAGAGTTGCTTTAACAAATACATGGTAGTTCTCATTTGTGACCAGAGTTTGGTAATGTCACTGTTGTTGCTCTGAACAGAGATGGGTTCATGACAGATAGAACTGGTTGCTCAAGTGGTGGATGTAGTAAAATATTGGATTATTGGTGTTACTGCTATGCTTGGTTGGCGTAGGGCTTGGAGGATCTGAATAGCAATGCCGTACTCACACAGAATAAAGAGGAATTCATTAATACATTGTACAGTGGAACACATTCAACAATTTTGCTCCTCATCGGCTAACACAAGGTTTTGAATGAAACTTTAGCATTGTTGTGTTGCCATAAAAATCTCGGGCAAAATTTAGCAGAACTGGGTTGGGTATGTACAAATGGCTAGTATCGTTGGAACACTGACCACTTTCTAAAGTATATGCAGCTGTAGTAAACATGAAACACTTCGCGCTTTTGACTTTTTTTTTGCATGCTGTGTTTTCTATTGAACATGTTTAAGAATAACATCATGCAAGTATATATTTGGGACATTAAGATATGGTAACAAATACTCTAGCGATCTTTATTATTATTTAATGGCAAAAAAAAAGAATGATTACTCTGCACAATATATCATCTAGTACATAATAGGTGGCTTACTTGGTTTTGATAAGCTACAAAGCTCATTTACAGTCCATTTTCTGACACTCAACTTCCCTTACTCACCCTAAAGATGTGTTGCTTGGCAACTGTTCCACACATTCCTGAACATTCTTCTCCCCTGGAGCGACCAGGCCCCTGTTATTAAAAAAAAACGAGTCAGAAGGTATCAAGGATTGTCATCAAAATACATTGTAGGGTCACTCTTCATTGTTCAGTCAAATCAAGTGATTGCTCAACAGAAAGAGGAAAGCTTAAAAAGGAGAGTTTGTGAACAAAATGGATTGCAGATGCACAAATGTAACAAGAAATCTAGATATTTTGAATAAATGCATATGAAATTTCAAAGAAACAACTGTTAACTACAGTACACTGTGTGAAAGGCAGAAATGCTTTCACTTTTAATGTAGCTCTTGATTCAATATCCTTAATGTTTATTACAATAATGCAAAAAAAAAAATATAAGAAATGATACATTAACAGCCAAAGTACAGGTCAATAAAATCTCTTCATAGAGTACAACAAACACTGGAGAATTTTTTTTTTTTTTTTTTTTTTTTGGTCAAATCTACATCCTGTTGTTTCACAAAACATAATCAGGCGTCAAGAAAAGCTGACCAAATTCTGCCCCTCGTTTCTCCGATCTGCTGCTTTCATTTTATCATTTCAGAAACTCAGACGGTCTTTTTATAATTCTTATTATTCAAGCGATTTTTTTTTTTTTAACTCCCAAGGAACAAAGAAAAATACAGAGACACGTGGCTACTACTGCACCCTACTTTGAGGAACTGCAGCAGAAAGGTGTCTTTTTATACCTCTTGAGAGTCTTGAAGGAGATGTTCACCCCATTCTTGAGCAGGTGTCGATGAAGATTGAAGATCTCTTCCTCCCTCACACTCTTGGGATACTGCAAATCAGAAGATAACAAATCACCACAGTGAGACCGGGATGGACAGGGGAAAGAAAGTATGCCAAAGAATGGGAGGACAAACAAAAGTAAGAAAATTGCAACAGAAGAAGAAGAAAAAGATGATGATGATGATGAGGAGGAGGAGGAGGAAGAGTAAAAATCCTAAGGAAAGACTAGAAAAGCACTCGGAAAGCACAAACCTCTGCCCAGCAGCTCATTTCCACCCATACACGCATGCTGAAAACTGCCCATTTTCACAACATAGAAACCTTTTGTAATGTCATCAGCTTCCAGCTGCGTGGCGCCTTGCCCTAGTCAGAGCATGCACTTTAGCGCGCGTCTGCAAACCTCAAAAAAAAATGCGCAGCCTGAACTCCCAAGTACATTGACAGTACCTGCAAAAAATATCGAAAATCCTTCATAAATCAAACAAGCAAACAAACAAATGCCAACAAAAACATAACTCCTTGGCGGAGGTAAGGAATGATGGAAGCAAAATGGGAGATGAAAAGGCATGTGGGCATCTCCTTGCTTTCAACAAGAATGAGGTTAAAGGGTGTGTACAGTTCTGGATGAGGTGAGGATTTAGCTTTTAACATTTTGCAAGATATTCAGAAACCACTCTATGAGATGTCAAAGAGCATGCAATTCTAAGGGGTAGGCCTATCAAAAGTTTATTTGATGAAAATCGGTTTTGAAATGGCTGAGATATCTAAAAACAAGGTGAAACCAAGAGATCCTAATTAAAGGCGTGGCCTGTCACCTTTTATTATTATAACTTTTTGGATATCTCAGCCATTTGAAAATCAATTTTCATCGTATAAATGTTGAATCCTTTTTGAAATTACATGCTCTTTCATATGTCATAAGAGGTTTCTCATTATCTCACTTAGGAATGTTCAAAACATGAATCCCCACCTCAACCAGTACTGTGCCAGTCCCTTTAACTACCATAATTTCTCAGTAAGATGCGAGGCAAGAAGTATTGTCAAAAGTTTCTGCATACACAAAGCATGCTGATGGAAAAGTTCATAAGTCTGGTTCAGGGTCTTTGGCCCAGAAACCAGACTTGGGAAATGGTAACTAGGAAGGCCCGGGACAGGCAGAGGTGGGGAACCTTTGCTGCTGTCCTACGTACCGACCAGCATAAATGAGCAGTAAGTAAGTAAACATGATGATTAACTTGTGTCAACTCAACTGCAGATAAGACAAAATTTGCAAAGATGCAAAAATGAAACATTGTCATCAGAAGCTAGAAGATTTGCCAAAGACAAGGAAAGGGAAAAGAGATGAAACAAGACAAAGCAGAAGAAAGAAAAGATGGAAGACTGAGGAAGAGGAGGGGAGAAAGAGAGAGGAGAGGTGAGAAGAGACTTACCTCATCTATGCTGTCTGAATCAGCATCTGACTCCTCATCTTGCTGTCTCTTTGACTGGTAGACCCTCAAAGCTCCAAGGTCAGAATGCATCGGCTTGACTGCAGTTTAGCAACAAGGCAAGATAACAGTCTCATAATAACAAGTTTTCTCAACATTCAAACACAGTCAGCCTCTGCTAATCTGAAGAAGCAAAATAAAAAGAACATTTAGAAACAAAGCATGCTGCTTGAGCATTTGAAGTTGCAAGCAGCACTTGTGATGTTCCTTGCAAAATGTAATAAGGGGATATACTAAATGTAGCTTTTGGAATAAGATGTAATAAGGAGAGTTCAAAACAGTAATGAATTCTTCAGCGTGAAATCAGAACCCATGTGGTAGACATAATAATGACTTGAAACAAAATATTTCTAATAACTAGAATAATGTAGCATTCAATCATTGCTCAAGAAATGATAAGTATATAGAAAAACATGCACTGCCATTCAAGGATATTTTGCACGAAGTGATGTCATTTCCCTACAAGCCTCTCATAAAATATTCTGTAAAGTTGCAGTTTTGACATTGAATTCTAGATAAAATCTTGTAGCCTTCACATCAAATGTGTAACCTTCTTGGACAAAAACTAGCAATGCTTCATGAGGAATAAAGTCAGTCATTTATGAGTTTGAGCTGTGTCGCTTTCACTTGCGGACTGCCGTTTTATGTCATCCTCAAGTGACACAATATGTTGCCTTCTACAAGGGAGAGCAGCAGGATATCACACACACATGTCCTCTACATTGCAAGGCAGACACACAATACCAACTGAACCCCCTTACTGTTCTGTTTTATTACGTGATAGATCCATTGTCTATATTTTGAATGAATTAATACAGAAGTGGGGAAATTTTACTGTGATTGAAACTGACAAACTGAAAAGATAGCTTCATTTCTCCCTGTCTAGAGATGGTATCATCAGGAATTCGGACACTCACTTTGCTTGTCAAACATCTTGTTTTTGGTGAGTGAGCCATCCTTCAGAGCCCTCACAGCTGCCCTCGTTCTCTGCCTCTCAGCTTTGCTGCAGAGAAATTAAGCATGATGTCAAAAAATGCCAGCTTGCACAAGAAGTAGGCATATAAGATTTTTAGCTGAAGTCAAATTCTGAAAGTGGAGATTTCACACTTCAAAGCTTATCACATTTGGCTGTTCCTAACCTACTAAATACACAGTGGACAATAAAACATGAAGAAATGCCGCTTTGGGGAAAATTGGCTTTGAAGTGGCAGGTGTACAGGTGTATTTTATTGAACATGGAACAACAAGGGGATTAAAAGGTCCATGTTAACTACTGTGAAAGGATTATCAGATTAACATATAAAGATATCAAAGCTTTGGCAGACTATTTTCAAAGCTTCTGTGAGGATTTCATGTACACTTTCAAGACTTCATGGTTGGAAAATGGTGAAAACCTTCATGAGATATTTATATTAACAAATTTTTAAAACAAGATCCCCCACCCTCCCTAAAAAAACAACAACAACCTAGTACCGTACATATATCATGCTTCAAATTTTGAAATAAGGTAAACCTTTCCGCAAAACACCAAAAAAATGTGCAAATACTTTGGGTTTTATGATGCATTGTCATCATCATCACATCACAGTGATAATGATTTAATGTAACACACCACTGGTAATTCACATGGAGTCATCAGAAGATGAGTGTTTTAAGGTTAACCACAGTTCAATATTTCAATTCTTTTTCATTCAAATTTTGATGTGAACAAAGACATAGTTACTGAAGTACAGACACCTTTTCAGGTTTAAAAAGCGAATTTATGATGGTTATTGATGGCTATGTAAAATCATGACACTTGCAGACAGGACTATTAAAACGTGGGATGAGGTAATCTGCAACAAACTCACCTCTTTCTTATTGTAGGGGTCAATGACCTGTTGGAGTTGCTATGGGCGCGGCCTGAAGGGGAGGAGTTTCTCCTGGGAGGCTTCTGAGATGTCAAAGGTCAACAGAGAAATTCATGAGTCATACCGTTGGAAATGAAAAGAGATAAGATAAATCATTCCAATGTTAGTTATCGAACAAAGGAGAGCTGAATATCATATTTCATAGCATCTATGCCTTCCTCCATTATAGTTCACTGTTAGAAAATTAACACCTGTCACACCAGATTCAAATGACTAATGGGTTGGATATGCTCTTTATATATAATATATAGATTATCCTTTTTACTGCAGGGTAAAAACAGTTACTAATCACTTCATATTCTTGTAAAACACAAAATGTACTTCGACAACTTTGTCATAACAAAGACTTGGACATCCATCTATTTCACACAGTAAAACCTCATAATGTATTCAATCGTTGCTGTAAGAGGCGAGAACAATTTTTCAGTATGGAAAGAGAGAGTAATGTATATCCATATGCTATGATATGGTTATGATAACCTTAATAGAGACAAAATATTCATATAAATCCTCTGTCATTTACTTACACACAAAAATGGTCAATATTTATCCTGTTTTGTAATAATGTACCTTCTGGTGACAATTAATGAATAAGAAAGCAGATATTTTTCTTGAAGGCTTTAGTTGATATGGTGTTCCACAAACCTTAGCTGGCAATGATGAGTTGACAAACGATGAGTGAGGGCGCTGTTTGGCTGGTGTGGGACTTTTCTTGCCATGTCTATGAACTGTGACCTCCTGCTTGGACCTCAGCACCGCTGACTTGGGTCGAGCTCTCTGCAGGGTACATCACAGGTGAAAATGGAATTACAGTCAAATCTGCTCTAGCAACCACATGTCTTACAACAACCTGGCTGTTACCAGAACATTTCATATTTTCCTTTGGTGGTCTATTAAGGATAAGTTTGACTGTACCAGGATTTCTTCTAATAGGTATGTGTCGCTTCTCCCTCCACACCCACAATAATGCCTTAACCAGTCAAGAAAATTAATAATGATAGAATTGTGCAGCAAAATGAAAATGCAACTCTGCAATGTAAATAAAATGAAAGTTGGAAAATTCTGACTTAAGGTGTTATGTCTCTCCTAAAAAAATATGCTATTTGTATCTCTGACATTAACAGAAATGACCCTTGCTTGAGAAAATGTGCAGAGTCTCAAAGAATGTGAAGCACATAAATAGGGTATGCCATTCAATTTGTGTTGGTTTCACATTTAAGTTCAAAGATTACTTGCAGCTTAAAAGGATTCATGTGGAAGATCACAATTATTCTCGCAATTATTCACAGCACAGCATTCAGTTAGATGTCATTATATTCATTAAAATAACCCAATCAAGTAAATCACTATTTTTCACTGAGACTCAAAGATCTATTTACAAATGAAATAACTTTGAAAAATACTTGCTTTTCTAAGTGCTAAATATAAGGAAGTTTGTGCTGGTTTTTCATGCATGAATCCTAAACAATGACAACTAGAGTCATTGCACATGGAACTCATTAAAAAAAGCAGACAGGGCAAGCTCCTGTAGGAAATTTAAAAAGAAAAAAGAAAGTAATAATTTTGAAATTCCTCTTCTTTCATTCAGTGCTAATGACATTCTTTTTTACTCGGGCTGAAAAAAATATGAGACTTCTCACGAAGATGCAAAACCGTGAAAATGCATCAAATGCTAAACTGGGGCATAAAGTGTATTCCTTGAGGGCATGAGATGAGCCTAATAAATTGTATCTGGACCTACTTGAAGTGCCAGGGCCTGGGCCTGGGCTTGACTGCTGGTCTCTGGTCCTTCGTTGGCCTCGGTACTGTCTGCGTCCTCATACATCCCCATGCGAGAGGTGGGCCTATCCTGAAGTTGCTCCACCAGCTACACAACATACGTCAGAAACATAATATATGTCAGAAACATAGCATCATAAGGAAAGATAAAAGAGGCTATAAACCATGACATCAAAATCATGGTCTACATAAACATTGGCCAGTGATTGGTCACAATGCAGTCACGTGACTCATGAAGCAAGGATCAAAATCATTAGTGTCCCATCGGGTAACATACAGTAATATCAGAATTTGACCTGCTGCTGACGAGAATAGAATGAAATGAAGTGTATTTACACAGACCATATAGTCTAACAGATATTGCCCTGTTTATCATTGTAACGAAAAACTTTACAGTTCCTTGGAAGCTACATTTTCCCTTGAGACAATACCTTAGAATCTCTTGGGAAAAACGTTACTCCCATGCTGATGTCAAGTGTTATGCTACATCTCTAAAAATGCAATATTTGTACACTATGAAGGTGTGAACAAATGTTATATGCATATGAAAACAGACTGTAGACCACTTGAAGAAAATGAAGATCTGAAGTTTCCAACAGTTAGTCACACAGTTTTCCATTTCAAGCTACATTTTGGATGCCTGTAACAGAGTATTCCCATTGCTATCATACTTCTGTTTCAAATATGATATTCAGAATAAAAAACACAATCTTGGCATATTTCAGGAATGACTAAACAGCCAAACGACAGCCAAACAACATAATAAAGTCCTAGTTTCAAGGGCTCTGATCAAGATAGTTGACTACTAGAATGCAGAAAACATGCTTACTTTACGCCATCTCAGGTGATAATATTTCTGCTAAATCTAAAACACAACGGAAAATTCATTCTACTCACAGACTTTTTCTCCATGGTTGGCCGGTTGACCTGAGTTCTCCCGTCCTCCCACCCCTTTTTGGGTCCTTTGAGGGACCCCGGCCGGACAGGCTTAGACTGGCTGGGCGTGGCCCCCACCTGGAGGTAGGACACCCCCTTTGTCTCCATGGTGGGTCCGTTCTCCCCATACTCAATTACTTTGGTGGTCAGGGTGCGCGCAGCCGCCGCCGCCGCCTGCCGCTGCTGGTACATGCTCTTCTTCTTGGCATTGATGGCCTTCTCGTAGAAGTTCTTCCTTGAGGAGGCCGAGGAAGAGACCTGGATGGTCCGTGTGATGTCAAGAGGAGTTCCTCGAGGTGCCCTCTCTTCTGCCTCCTTGGTGTCAGCCTTTGGCTCATTCTCCTCTTTTTGCGGCAGCACTAACCGCGACATCATGGTCTCAATGTCCTGTCTCCTCCCTGGTTTCATTTGACCGTGTCTATCATTGGTTTCGTTCGAGCTGTTATTATTGAGCGTATCCATCATTTTACCTGTACCGACTTGGGAATCACTGCTCACAAATTCTTCATCATCATCTTCATCATCATCACCATCACCCTCCGAGGAAGAAAAGTGTCTCCCTCTACCAGCAGAGAGGGGGCGAGAGGAATGAGTGAGTGACAATGAATGAGCTGTCCTTGAGTCTGTGGTATTTGCTTTGTTGAACTTTGAACTTTTCAAAGCACTCTGTGGCTTGTGTCTCTCTCTGCCAGCAGAGGGTGGTCTAGGTCTCAGAGTGGTGACGGAACTTCGCGGTGTAATGTCAAAGGTTACATTCTTCTCCTCTACAAATTGCACAGACAGTTTGCCTTTAGATCTGTTCCTATTTGCAGTCTTGTCAGTCCCTGCAGAGTCTTCACTATCATCCCCCCTATTTTTGACAGTGGTAGTGGCCCCACTCCGAGGGGTGACAGACACACTAGTTATACCATTGTGGGAGGTTCCATTACTTGCAGGGGTGCCACTTTGAAATTGAGATTGGTAAGGGGCCAGCTGGGCAAAACTCTCGCTAGATATACTTTGAACTTCAATATCCGGTGACAGTTGTGGTGATGCCGCATTAGAAGACCTGCACAAATTTTTGAACATATGAAAGTAACACACATTTTTAGAATCAAATTTTTGATGGTAAACTCTCATGATGAATGAGTAGCTCATACATGTACATTACCACCAGCCAAATAATTCTTTCACTTCTTTGGTGTAAAAAAAAAAAAACCACATAAAAAAAACAAGCTGAAAAGAAAACTCTATGCTGCGACACAAACTTTTAGATAATAAGAAAATAAGTAAACATACCCAATACATGTACATCATGACATTCACATGTACTAATGCACACAGAATCGAAAATGCACACGCACACACAAACACACATATACACACTCCCACATACATGTACATCTATGAATAGGTATTCAAACATAGGGGGCATTTCATGAAGCATTTTGTCCGACAAAGTTGTCGACAAATTTGCTCTCAGCCATTCAGATGAAAGTAATTCAGCAGCTTGTAACAGTTTGTCCGAAAAGTATCTGAACAAAATGCTTCATGAAATGTCCCCAGGTTCCCTCTGAACATCTGTATAGCCTCTGATGCAAGGGTAGATGGCTGGGTGTTTTCCACAGAGGCTACAGACTATACCTCTACCTCTATAAACATGCACTCATTTGCAGTGAATCTTTGCATGATTTATGGTCTTTATACCGATAAAAGAATTAACAATCTGTGTACTTTCGGTATAGTCTGGCACAGAAAACCCTAAGGGTGTTGTCCCTTATACAGAAAGGGTTTAGAAAGTCCAGTTTTACCCTATATCCTTCACAAATTTGAATGTGTGTAAAAATAGACACCCAAGCATACTTTTACATAAGTTTATCAATACTGTAAAAGTGGAAATTTTTGCGGTGTTGAAATTTTCGCTCATTTTGCGCAACAAGACTATTTTTGCATGACATATGTTCCAGTACTTGATGTCTTGATTCCACGGAATTATAAACACGCGAAAGTCTTCTGACATGGCCAAGCACGAAAAATTAGTCACGCGAAAATATCCACTTTTACAGTATAGGATTATATTTAAACCATCTCATCCATTCCTTCTTCATTGCCACTTTTGTTTGTTAGTTCTGTTCTTTTCTTACTCGTCTTCATCAGTGGAATAGTCCTCTTCCACATCTGCTCCAGGTAAGGTCATAGACAACTTAATTGGTTCTGGGGTAGGTCTGCGCAGCAATTGAGGGGCTGCAGGCTGGAGGGAGAAAGTGGAACACATGAATAGAAATAGCAAATGCAAAAACAATCTTCTTTTTTTTTGTCACCCATGGTTAAAGGTATTAGCCCACATTTGTAAACCTGCAGCAATTGGTCTCACAGTTAGCATGGAGTTTGGGTATGATTGCAGTAACACCTGTGCAAAATTTCATTCCAATTAGTCCATTAGTTTCATAAAAATAAATGAAAATGCACCATAATCCGTATGAATGCGTATAACGTTCGCTAGCTCCGGTCCACGTACGTGTTACATGTACAATGTACGTAGCTATAGCCCGCGCTCGTAATTCGATTTTGGGTCGGGTTGACCCAGTTTGAAAATTGATTTTAAAACGATGATTTTCTCTCTTTTATCGAATGGTATAGACAAAGAACGACAGGTGAGGTATGTTACTGTTATAACTTGTACTTGAAGTCATATTGGACCTGTTTTATGCAGTTTTGATTTTAGTGGGTTTGCAAATGTGGGCTAGTACCTTTAAACTTGTTTGTTTGTTCATTTTCCATCTGAGAAAATGGCATATATGGCAAAGCCCATATTCAGCTATGCTAAGCTGGTCTTCCATGGGGTCCAGTTGGATGTGAGGCGGGGCCACTTCACTGGGTTAAACACCCTGCTCTTTGTGATGAATGAATGAAGTGGGATCTTTTACATGCATGAGTTGTGACTCTCTCACACAAGGGACCTCCATTTTTATGTCCTATCCAAGGGACAGAGTGTTTTGCATCTTGCTTGAGGGGATGGTATGATCACACACAACATTGTTCAGTCCAGACTCAGGTTTGAACCCCAGTCGCTTGGGTCGAAGGCAGACGCGATACCGACTGAGCCAACTCACTTGCCTTACTAAACCTGGGTGAGAGTGTCAGAGGTCATGCTCTAGTCAATGTTTGGGCAAGCGTAGTTTTGAGATCTAGAATGCTCTTCTTCCAACCAAGTGACTTTTTTATTTCCTCCAAAATCATTTTGGATCGCTATCCAAATACCATTAATTTTTCTGTGTAAATGGGCCTACTGAAATGTACTACCAGACGGGACTGTGACACTTCAACTATACTGTAAGTATGACACTTGACAGGGTTAAATAATGCTCATTCCCTCTATTCGTGAATGAAGAAAATAGACAACACACAGTGTGTACAATCTACACTGCTCTCTTTATATAGAGGGTGTATTTACTGAGGAAAACAATCTAAATACTGACTTGATTCCTATGGATGTCCTCTTCACATGAAGGCACACACACCTGTTTTGGGGTTCTGGCTTCCACCCGATCTACAACTTCCTCTGGCCTCTCATCACTGTCAGCAACATCATAACCATCATCATCATCATCACTGCCTCCAGCTTCCAGCCCCCCGTTGATGAGCTTTTCCAGGTCTGGGGAGGCACAGGGCGGGGGTGGAGGGGGTGTGATGTTGCGCTCATCGGCGTAGGCAGCAGACAGTTTGGCTGGAGTGGGGGAGTGAATACCAAGCAATCATGAAAGATGCACAAATATGTGGTAATTCATTCACCCAGAGTAGTAACTTTAGTGCAACCACTGTTCTTCTAGAGGGCCCTATCTCTGGGTCAGGAGGGACATTGTGGATAAAATCATCTGGTCTAACGACATAGACACTGGGGGATCATTATTTGGAATCACTTGCTTTAAAGTTCAAGATCTATATGTCATCCTGAACTCCAGGGCCCTGGAGTTGCTATGACAGCAACTTTTGCTATAATGGCAAGTGTCATATGGCAATGACAAGAATTCTACTTCCTGATTGGCTGTTGCTACAAGAAGTGGCCAGTCTAGTATTAAAGAATTTCTGCTTTCACATTTACGTGGTAACATCTGAACATTAACAGTAAAATGGGGCCCAGAACTCCAGGATCATAGGATGATGACTGGCACAAATGGGACCATACAAACTGACTGACTGTCCACAGGGTTTGAAAGGATATTGAGGAAGGTTGAATACCAACGTACGCATGTCACAAGATAAAGTTGAGGGAATCATAACTGTAGTATCATGCTATTGCAGTTTGGCTTTACTCACTGCATGCATACTACTCATGTTAATGATACACATGACCAGTGATGTATGATGTGCGCATTCCTATCATGCTCATACAAAAGCTGTACAGCATTGATGCTACACGACACAGATTCCCAAGAAAAACACTGTGTTCATGCAAAGGTGTAGAGGTTCACACAGTCGACATGTACTTTTAAGTGATAGCACGACAACCTGCTGGAAATAGTATACACTTGAAAACCTTATCGTCTGTTATATCATTTTGGTTTAATAATAGTACTTTGCATCCAATACAATCTATTAGATATGGAAGCAACAATATTCCTGGCAATTGGTAGGATGCTTGATCTTGTCTCGATGTAGAGACAGGTCTTCAGGTAGAGTTTGAGCATCTTTGAAAGGAAACTATAGAGGGAGCCCTCACAGACCCTAAAACACCTCCAGATGAAGAAGAGAATCAGATGTCAGGGTCATTTGCACTCACTGCTCACTGCTAAAGTGTTAGGTTGTCATGAACATAGATATAATTCTTTTTCTTTCTTTACCTGTGATTGGCAACACCAAATATTGAGAAAGACAATAAACTTCATGGGAGTAATGCCAGGGGAAATATAAACAAGGACAGTTATCAGAGTTATCAGGTGGATTTATTGAGACTAGCAGAGAGATGAGTGACTGGTTGAAGGGGGAAGTCAAGAAGACAAGATCTCACATCTTGCCTGCTCCGACCATAGAATGTAGTGAAGGCATGGATTATTTTGTCTTTCTATTGGCATTTAAAAACTTCTATGTCAAACTGTTATCCACAGTCTCATGGGCAAATATTTTAAACAAAATGGCCTTTAATTCTATTCAATGAAATTGCCACACAAACAACATTTTGTATAGCAGCCATATCTAAACTGCATGGCAAATTAATATGCCATACCAGTGCTTGTAATGACTTAAAATTTCATCCTTCAATACAGATTTGTGTAAATTTCCCATTAGTCTCATCTTCCTAAATTGTTGAACAGTTGAAAATGAAGAACTGACTACATAACAAGCCATTGTAGACTTTAATAATCTTGATGTTTAGAAAAAAAAAGTCTTTCAGCAATTCTGCCGAATAGATAAAATATGAATGACAAAGAAACATCATTTGCTAAAATGTACTTAACCCGTTCCTTACGGAAACCTGGTATACCAGGTTCCCGTGGGAGCAACTGATATACGGGAACCTGGTATACCAGGTTCCCAAGATGAAGACAAGAGTGCCTGCTTTATTGGCCTAAATTAATGTTTCTTTGTGTTAAAATGCACAGAAAAGTGGGTTTGATAAAAAGATCAGAGTTTATTCTATCAGCATTTGTTCTTCTTCTGATTAGAAAAATGCGTATTTCACAGTATTATTTTACCTTTTTCCTGATTTAGTTTTCGCTTTTTCTGCTGTAAACTCGTACGAACATGTACGTAGCGATCAAGGCTGAGATCAGTTAGATTTTTGTGTTCGCTGACCCCAGTCACTCCATTCAGGTGCCTGGTTTTGTGTAGAACAAAAGATTATGCGAGCTCATCAGCGCACGCTCTATTCATACCTTGCACCAGATCGATATTTCCACTGTTCACTGGCACATGTAGCTGACTGTGGAAAGGGGGATATAATGTACCGCTTGACTGCCTTCACACAGGTGGATTACCAACCTGTCTGCCTCTCTGTTGACGGGCAAAAAGAATCTCGTTTGGGGGCATTAAAGGGACTATACAGTACTGGTTGAGGTGGGGATTCATGTTTTGAACATTTGTAAGTGAGATAATGAGAAACCTCTTATGAAATATGAAAGAGCATGTAATTTTAAGAAGGATTCAATGTTTATTTGATGAAAATTGGTTTTCAAATGGCTGAGATATCCAAAAAAGTGATAATAAAAAAAGGCGACAGGCCACGCCTTTTACTAGGATCTCTTTGTTTCACCTTGTTTTTGGATATCTCAGCCACTTCAAAAAAGATTTTCATCAAATAAACCTTTGATTCCCCTTAGAATTGCATGCTCTTTGACATCTCATAGAGTGGTTTCTGAATATCTCACAAAATATTGAAAGCTAAATCCCCACCTCAACCAGAACTGTACACACCCTTTAAAGACACTCAGAGAATTGCGGCAGGAACGGGTTGATAACCCTCTCAACCAACTACCAATGAACTTGCCATTAACATTGTACTCAAACAACTTGCAGACGGTAAAGAAAGAGTTAACATCACATACAGGTACACCATGAAAGAGCCATAACATAATCCTGTTCTTGAGGCATACCCTATAGCTGGACAGATACCACGGGTAGGTGATATGATGTCATATTAAACCAACAGTGTGCATGAGCAAAAAAATATTACAAGAAAAAAAAAATGACATTAGTCAATACCCTTCATAAATTTGTACATACCGTGGAAATTCTACAAATAGAAGTCTTTGACACACAGTTCCACGAAACAGACCACGTATAAAGGCACCAATTCAGCGAATGTAAATCAATCGCACCTTTAGATAAATGTGTTACACAGAGTCTTCAATGTGATGAATTCCAGCAGTATAATATTCCTGCACAGAAGTGCTATCCATTAACTGCGCTGACTTCTCATCTTTCTCGCAATCATTCTGCGCTTTTTGTGACGACCACTGAAACAGGAAGAGCTTGCATGGCAACGAGGTGCGCCCTCTATGGTGAGTTAGCATCTGCGGACAGTGTCAATCACACCCTCCTGGCAACATTGAACTTCATCAATAATGGAAGAAAGCAAAAAAAACCCCCAAAAAACAAAAAAAAACCCCACTATGGTAGAATCTTTCTAGCTTGTAGCCAGCATGCTGTATGACCATTCATCATCCATCCAAAAACACCTGCTGCTCTGTGAAAACTAATGCCGCTCCATCTAATATATCCTTCAGCAAAAATCAATATACATGCCCCCATCCCCCCCCCCCCCCCCCCCCATCCATTAAAGCATGCAGGTCATTATACATGACAACTGCTTGAATAAAAACTACAACAAGTACAACACTGCAAGTCAACTTACAGTTTGATCACACACATGACTTCCACAGCGCTCAGGGACATGTACACACAGAAGAATGTAGCATCAAATGAGAGTCAGAAGGAGGTAACAGCCATGGAAAATCCAAGTGAGTTAGCATGATCTGTTTGCTTCTATAATTGACAGTATAGCTCATTAAGAGCTGGGATATGACTTGGTCATTTGCAATTCTCTCAATTGGCATGTAGAATGGTTGACTGTGCAAAGTGTATATCATGTGTGGGAGAAAAAAAAAAGGCAGATTGTGAAGCCAATACAGTGCTTACCCGATAATATGGAACTGCTTCACGTGGGAACAGCACTTTATTAGAACAGAACTCATTGCAACATATTTTTACATGATAGTCTAACCTATTGGGGGCAATATACTGGCTGAAACACTTCAATTGGCTGTCATATATGATAACTCACATGAATATTTAATGAAAGTTGGTTCCTACATGCATCTGGTTGTTGTAGCATTTGTATGTCTGTTGCTGCGAATATCAATTAGTATGATCAACTGTGCATGATCTATTGAGATGCCAGAAATTGCAGTCTTTATATGGGGGGATTTCCATATAATACCAGCCATTGCTCATCAGTAAATGGAAACACTGCATTTATAAAAGAAAGAAAGAAAAAAAAAACTTGTTTCCCCGGACAATCCCAATACAGCAAGTCATAGGACAGGTTATAATGAAAACATCTTGGCCCTGTTTCACTAACATGGGAATCACATTGAGTAAAACAATGAACCAAAAGTTCACACAAATTCAGATCAGGGGGGTATTTCATAAAGCTGTTCTTAAAGTTACGAACAACTTACGAGAGACTGGTGATCAGTTCTTGTGCTGAATTATGGAAACTCTGATAAGTATACACATCAGAACTGATCACCAGTCGCTCGTAAGTTGTTCGTAACTTTACGAACAGCTTTATGAAACAGGGCCCATAGTTGGGAAGGATGTGATACACAGACTTTTCATGTATTCTTGGATTTTGCAAGGTGGGCACAAGATATTGTTCACAAATGGCTTAGTGAAACAGTCCCTTTCTTCTCAGGAGTGACTGATACCAAAATTGCCTGTAAGATCAGTTGAATTGAACTTAGAATTGATTTTAAATAGCACTAATATGCATGCACATGATAGGCCTACTAATCCCATGTTTGCATGATGGGAGTCTCAAGTTTGCTAGGAGTCCTAGTGGAAGAATCTCTCACTTAAAGGGGAAATCCAGTCCAAATATAAGTTAGTCTGATAAGAAAGAGTAAAATATTACGAGTTCAACGGTATAAATTTGGTTGAAATTGGATATGAAAGATAAGGAAGTTATGACATTTTGAAGATTTGCTATTTTAGGGGGAAACAGTTCTTGAACAGTCAATATGAATATGCAAATGGCAAAGTGAGCATGTCATTCCCTCACAACTTACCATATAGTTCGTACATAGAATTTTGAAATTTCCATTTTTTCATTAAAACGCAATTATGCCCGTGGCTCAAATCCTTGTATATCTAACTGATCACTATTCTGAAATTATTTAACCAGGAATAATGTCATGTTTCAGATTTCAATGACAGAAATATTGAATTTTTGTTATTTTTTGTACACAATCAATGGAAAATTGTGAGGGTATGACATGGTTAGCTTACTAGTATTCATATCCACTGTACAAGAACTGTTTTGCAGAAACTAGCAAAACTTCAAAATGTCATAACTTCCTTATTTTTCATCCAATTTCAGCCAATTTTTAACCGCTGAACTTGTAAGATTTTATTCTTCTTTATCAAACTCTTTAAGAGGCACTTGGGGTTGGAGTCAATCTATTGTTCTATTTATTGCTCAATCTATTGCTCAATCTTACACCTTAAAAAGATTATGTACACATTGGTTGCCCCGAGGGTTTGTTGATCAGGTAAACTAGTAATCATAATCATCAACGCACATTGGTTTAAGAACACTGTTCAGGACCCGAATGAGTACTGTTATCGGATGACCCTTGGTCTTCTGATAAAAGATAAACCCTGGTTCAACATCCTGCTCACACACAGGTGGCAGTCTTTGGTAAGCTGATATCATGAGATCCCTAAAGATCTTGCATCAAGTCTTCTACGCAGACAAAATCTTCAGAGGACAGAGCACTTTCAAACGTAAATACCCCCTATTTGTTTAACACTGCAGAGCTGTGACATGACAGAATATTCTAATTCGGATATTCATAGTATAAAGGCATAAAATGTCACAATATCACAGTAGTGTATAAGATATCACAGGGCGTATAAGATATCACAACATTTGACACACCAGAAACTGAAATAAGTGCATGTGGGGTGGCACCATTGATGCTTGATATTTTAGCTGCAATTGGCCTGCAGCACCCCTCCCCCCTTTCCCCCTCCCCTCCCCTTCTCCTTGCTTTGCTTGAATGAAAAGGCATTTAATTTGATGGATCACACACAAATGTACACAATTAGTTGCTAGCGGTCGAGGTCCCATACGCTGGCCGTAAGCTACGTGCAAATGAATGAGGTGATCTCATGAACCCACGTGCAACGAGCGGAGTCACACTTTCGTGGTTCACTCATAATGCATTTCTGGTAATGCAAATTTACTGAGCAGCAGGCATGGGCAAAGTGCACATGTGGTAATCATATATTTCCCCATTTTATCATGACTAAAATACTCTCACTTCACAACAGAAATGCATTATTAGAGCTTACAGGTGATATTTCTTTTTCCAACATATAGCAGAATTTACTAAAGAAAACATACAATTAAACTATTGTAGTTTCAAGATAGATTTAGTACCTTGGTACTCGGTGTTATTTGTGTATGATCAAATAGAGCTCGTATTGTGCACCGGCACAGCATTGTTGTTATGGAAATTGCTGTTATGGAAAAATTGTTATGGAAATTAGATAGCATCCATGCCGTTTCGAGTTCTTATACATACTGTAGTAATGCGAGATAGCGAGAATTAACAGCTCATCCCCCTTTACATAATTTTTTCATGTGTCTTTGCTACTTTTCTCGGAATCTACTACAACTATACAAGTAGGTGTGATACCATTACATTTCTTTGTATAATGTCAATCGTGCCGTCATAACGGGAATTATGGGGTCACTACAGTGTATATATGATGAGAGTATACTATTATTACACATCAGTGGTGGATCCAGGCAGGGGCGCACTGGATGTGCGCCCCTTTATTTTTTGTTAAAACAAAAGAAATAAAAAGAAAAATTGGAAGGGGTATGTGCAGCCCCCCTTTAATTTGTAAAGGCCCCCCCCCCCCCTTTACGGAATTCCTGGATCCATCCCTGTATATCATATTATTGTATGTAATACTTGTTTACAAGATTATGCTGTCAATATATGGCATAAATGAGAGAAACGTCTAAATAAAATTCACATGATATAAGTCTCCTGTTTTGTCACATTTGACAAACTGTATATTTGGGGGAACACATAATACCATATTCTCCCCATTTACAAAAGTTGATAGTTTCATGAAAGAAGACAATTATGTTTTTTCTCTGGTTCTGAATATCAAGCCCCTAAAGCCAAATTATTCAAATTATAGATGATGCCAATTGCTTCTTTGATACAAAATTATTGCTCAAAACTGTTTCCTATCTAAAAAATATGTTCATGATAAATATTGATGTTCATAATCATTATACTAGATTCTGTCATTAATTTCACCATTGGGCTGTCTCTCATACAACAAATTTAAATATTCATTACACCACATACTAAACACTCTGTATTGTGGAATAACTAATTTGAACAATGTTTTAAATCTAGTTTTAGAAACTTTTTTTTTTTTTTAATAACAGTGCAAAAGACACTTCTGAATAGATACTGATGTTCTGCATATAGTAAGAGATCTTAATTTAACTCTTGTGCATGGTATGTTTCATGACTCTATTTCATAGTTTCTGCTGGTTTCAATATGAATAATCTCACTTTAAACCCCCAATGTGCAGTTCTACAAGCCACATAAAGGCTTTCTTATGTACATTCCATTATCAATGAATTTACTGTCAGCTTTCTCATTGTGTAACTGGTACTGATTTGTATGGTATGGATATCTAGTGTTATCTCCGTTGTGTTTTGCCTGCAATATGTTTATGTGCTTCTCTATTCTCTTAATTTCTCTCCTCTGAATGATAGAAATAAATGAAACTAGAAAAGCACTCTGAGAGCGCAGACCTCTGCCAAGCAGCTACTTTCCACCGATGATTTTGCTCTTTCATATGAGATCAGTTATTTCCAACCATACATAAGCATGCTAAATAAAAATCGCCTAATTTCCCAATATAGAACCCCTTGTTACTTCATAAACCCTCAGCTGCATGGCGCGCCTCACCCTGGCAGAAACTAGAGCGTATGAAAACCTCAAAAATGCGCAGTTTGAACACCCAAGTTCACAGACCTTACCTGCCAAAATATTGACAATCTTCATAACATCCATAAAAATTTCCAGATCACTACAAAAATTTAATCACCTGTTCCTTGTGTCATTCTCAGCCTTTCCTGCAAGTTTCATCCAAATCCATGCCCAACTTTTTGAGTTATTTTGCACACGGACAAACAAACAAATAAACATACCAACGGTAATGAAAACATAACCTCCTCCCTTGGCGGAGGTAATAATTGACCATGACAAAACAGATATATACACAGAAGACAATACATCATACTCACACAACTCATGTCTCTGTCCATCCGGCTGATTCCGCAGAAACTCTTCCAGGGCGTTGTCCTGTTCTTCCCCACTCTCCTGGCTTGTGGGCCTGTACGTGTTTGCTGCTTCCATCATGGCAAACACATCACGAGACTCACTGTGTGGGGCTGTGGACAAAGAGGTGGACTGGGATCGGCCACTCTGTGGTCTGGAGTTGGTTCCAGCTTCATACATGACTGACTTGGAGCCTTTCACTGTAGGTAGAGAAAAATTTTGAAAAAGTGTTTTTTTATTTTTCACTAGATGTCATTATATTTTATTGATTCCATAATTTTATTTTTCATTATTGTCCATCAACACATCACACTAGAGAACATGGCAAAGTTAAACTTGATCTCAAAATCAATTAGAAAGCAGCACTTTTACCTACATCATGGCATACATTAGAGCTCATGAGCCCCCATCCACTTCCCTGGTAAAAACAATGATAAATGGGATTTTTTGGACTATAACTCCCATTCATTTAACTCTCACCCTTTTGAGTCACCCTTGTAAAGGCAACCCCCGCCCCCCTCAGAAAAACAAACAAACAAACATACAAACTCTTAGCTACATACTTGATTCAACTTTGCTTTCTTATGAAGTAGATTGCGGATGGCACTTAGCCTCCTGAGAGAGATAAAGTATGTAAGCATCACTAAAAATAGCTGTCTACTAGCATGAGAAAGAACAAATACAAAGCAAAAGAAAAATTTGTCACAAACCGGCAATGAAAGCTCCCGTCAGTTCTGCTGCCGATTCACTTGCAAGGCCACCCTGACTTGCCCGTCTCTGGGCCGTGGGGCTTGGTGGCACCTTACGACCGCTCCAGGGTCGGCGCGGCCCGCGGGCATCCCTCAGCTTCTGTCTCTCTCCTTGCTGCTTGATGAGGTCGGGAATGGACGTATTACTGCCCCTGGAAGGGAGATCAACAATAATAATATACCAAACCTTTCCAAGTACAGTTGAACCTCTCGTATCCGGACAAGTCGGGACCGGGGCTCATCCGGATAAGGGATTTGGCCGGATACGGGAGACTCAATGCTTTATACACGTACATATACATACACATGTACTGATGTAGCGAATTGTAGTACCACATGTAGTAATGTGT
Source organism: Diadema setosum (assembly GCA_033980235.1). Taxonomy (NCBI): domain Eukaryota; kingdom Metazoa; phylum Echinodermata; class Echinoidea; order Diadematoida; family Diadematidae; genus Diadema; species Diadema setosum. The sequence goes on along the minus strand of CM067069.1, from coordinate 30,183,469 downwards.
ATACTGCAACCTTTCGTTGTTACATTAGGGGATGTTTGGGGATGTTAAAATGTCTGAAGGTAAGCAATTTGGAAGGAAATTTGATGTAATATATGTTAATCATGTTCGAAGTAATATGTAATTCATGTGTGTTTGTGTAGGAGTTCTCAAAGAGTTAGGAATCCCCCTTTCCTCCCGTAATTATTAAAACAAAAATCACGGCGAGATTGCGTCCGTATAATAGAGAGATCTGGATAAAGGGAGGCCGGATAAAAGAGGTTCAACTGTACATAATATGACTCGGACCAGCTGCAGTCACACTGGCAAATCTTCGAGTTTGTAATGATCGCAATCTTTATAAACTTTGCGATCTTTTGCCAGTTAGACTGCAGTTATTGTGTGCAATCACATGAAGTAAACACATCAAAGCATTAAATATCATTCATTTCTGTTCATCAGGTAACTCATTGCCTTCACTGTGTACAAGAATTATGCCAAGCTATTCACTACAGCTCTAGGTAGAAACGAATAAGTGACTTTTCTCTCAGTGCATATACACATTAGTACCACAACCAGCTTGTACATTTTACAATGTACTTCAAGCTATTTTTAAGAAGAAAGTTGGAAAATAAGTATAAGGTAGTAATATCATATCATACTTTCAGGAGTCCTCTTCTGCAGTTGATAAACAACTATGGAGATTTTTTTTTGTACTTAATCTCAATATTTATCGTGTTCAGAGCATCAAATATTGAACAAATATTGCTTGTGGTGATTTTCTTCTATGGCAACACTGAAATGTACTTTATGGTAAGTTTCATCAAAATGTAACAAAGAACTTCAAGTGTTCCTTTTTTCCCCAAATGCTTTAAGAAAAAAATTATTATCATATCCTAATCTGTACTAAAACCTGTTTAATACTGTATTAGGTTCAAGATTAGGATTAGGTTTAGGGTCAGGGGAAGGGTTTGGGGTAATTGTCTTCTAAAGAACCATATTTAATAATCCCGCAAAGCTTGTTTGAGATAATACTGATTTGCAGCAATTTTAACAAACACCTCAGCAGTTGGGGTAATTGTCCAGGGGTAATTGTCTTCTAAAGAACCATTTAATAAGCCCACAGAGTTTGTTTAAGATAATACTGATTTGCAGCAGTTTTAACAAATACACCTCAGCAAGGCCAGACTCTTCCTTACCATGCTGTCTTCTGGATGCTGAGGGAGGACAGGGGTGGCTTCGTCTCCAGCTCCGTGTACGGCGACGCCTTCACCACCTTGCCCCTGGATGACGTGGGTGGGGTAGAACTGGACGGGACCCACACCGACTGGACATTGTAAGAGCTGGCTGGCTTCATGCTGGTCACTGACGACTGGATCTCTTCCAGCTTGGCCAGGGCAGCGGCACTGGGCTCCAGCCAGTACTGGATATTGGTGGATGAAATTACATATGGAATTTCCAAGTAAATGAAATAGGGTAAAATTTGGTAATAAACAATATTTTGAATGAAATTCTAAAAAAAGCACAAACTTCATTCAACATAGTTGACCATTCACCAGCAGTATTACCAAGGTCTGATAACAAAATGCACAAGAGGGGCACTAATGTAATAAAATGTTGCATATTTTTAGATCACGCACTGGAACCACTACAAGAAGAAACTCGTTTTACATGCGTATCAGGAAACCCTGGAATAATTTAACAAATAACTTAATATATGTACCCAGTGTCTACAGCTTTGAAATCGGTTTAGATAAGTTTCGGGACGATGAACCAATGATCAAGTTTAAGTTTGACGCCACTCCACCTGGCCATGACCGGCCAGCTTACTTCAAGAAGGATCAAATCTGGATCTGAGTGCATTCAGAATCACCCATGGGTATCCACAGGTGGGTAAAAAGAAGTAAAACAAAAAGAAGGAAAAATAAAATGCTTGCATGTTGTGACTCTCATATTGGAAATGCATGGTACAAAAGAATGAAAAAAAAAATCCATAGGGGTCCGATCCCTAACTGAATTATTTCACTTTTTCATGGTACACTCCTCAGCGTGATGTCACTAAAGGTTTATAAAGCATTACATTATATCAAACATGACATTTCTACTTTTTCAGCTGTGACTGGTACAGCAGTATCAAAATGCTGTTTTTTTATGATATATTTATGAGGAAAATACAGTTGTACAACTGCACGTTAATAATAATACATGCAAAGTCAGTGATACAGAACAGATACAGTGTAGCCAACAACAGCTAACGTTTGATTTCTACACATTCCAGGACTATTCTGCTGTCATGGTTGTCATTACCCCATCCCCCACCAAAATCGGCAAGACTTCCATATGTACCCCCCGCTATGCGCGTTGTACATAATCTACATTATTATGCGTTCTATGTATTTTATAAGTAACATGAATAAGTTTAGGTGGCTTTGGGATTAGGATTAGAGTTTACTCAGTTTAGGATTAGGGTTAGGGTTAGAGTTAGGGTAACATTGATCTTGGTGTCCTAGGGAAATGCGGACTTCACAGAGGAAGCTCTTGTCATACAAATAGTAGTGGGGGGGGGGGTACATATGGAAGTCTTTCCCCAAAATCTAGTGACAGTACTGTCATACAAAACTATTCAATATGTCAGGTTCAACCACGTCAACTGTCAGCTAGAAGTGTTACTGGCTTGAACCAGCTGAACAGCCGGCCATACCGAATTCCACCTGCGTCCTGCATGCATCATGGACTCTACAGTAACACACGGGCACTTTCTCCGAACTCCTTCAAGAGAGCACCGGCCGCCGCCAGGAAGAGTAAGCCCCTTGCACACCGGCGCGGCGTGCTGAGAGAGCCACAGTCCGTCAACGGTTATCGCTATCTACCCGTGTCGTATAACGTTACAGTTTGCACGAATCGAATGTTACGAAAGGGGCATGGGAACTATCGATCAAAACAACTCAAAATGTAATCAGTCTGGATTAATAATTACTTACCTTCGCATCCTCTCGAAATCTTGAATTCTTCTTGCTCATCTTCCCGATATGCTGATATGGACAACTTTTCGAGGATCATTTTTTTTTAGACGACGGAAGAGCCCATGAACACTCCATTATCTAGTGTACTTTACATTTCATCCTACCCAGCAAACTGAAAAAAGAATTGTAAACACTGCGAAATTACTTTCAACCATGAGAACCATGATCGTAATACAATGTACTGTTAATGTAAAATCGGATAAACTAATTTGCCATCAAATTTCTTCCATAAAGAAATATATTGATTTTCAATGGACAACAGTAGGTAAAATATGGATACATAAATATATACATGTACTGGATATCACTTGACGAGATATTTCCTTCGGTAGCTCACGGAAGCTATCCTGGGAAGGTCAGATTACAGGTGAAATAAACCGTCGAAAGGAGTGTGATGGTGTCATGACATGTAGAAAATAATGGTGGTTGGTAGGCATGGCAATTAATGCCATATAATACGATAAAGAAAATGAGAAAAAAATAATGTTATCTGTAGGTAGAATGCTATCTATTTATCTATGTACTGCGTAAAATAAGTTAGGCCTGTAAATATGCACCTTTTCATGATGCCTTTGACATTTACGAAGAGTATGGTAAAATGGCATGCATGCTGTCTAGGATAGTTAATATAAAGCATTATTTTTCTAACGTCAACTAAACATTTAGTGAGTCTCAACTATTTCTGTTTGATGACTGTTTCTAATCACTTTCATTTTATTTATTTTTTGTTTTGTTTTGATGATTAGTTGATAACATGCGAATGATTGTAAACAAATATGCACAAGTCATGAATTAAGGGATTGTATTGTTAATTACTTCAATCTTATATCAAAATGAAATGTCAACAATGACCTGTTCAAAATGTGCGTTGTATAAGTGGACATAAGTAGTATTCGTAAGACAAACTTTACAAACTAATATTCTATGCTCCTAAGCGGTACTCAGATCGTTGCGAAGTTACGCGACGCTGCGCCGCGGTGAGGGTGATTGGTAGTCTAGTAATCTCGAATCTCATACCCGCTTGTGCACTTTTTGATGTTCAAGCAAGCGGACACCACAGCTAGTATTTTGTGTGTGTTATTATTCTCTTTCATAGCAGGTCACTGTGTCTGAGGGTCACTAACTTGAAGGAAATCCAACGTCCAATAAATTCAACGTCAAAACTCGAAGTTGATAGTAGGAGAATAGACTAGCAAAGCAAGTCCAGTACGTGTACAAAAGTACAACTAGCGTGTGACAGCATTTCCCTTTGTGGGCAGACAAAGATGTTGTGTCAACATGATCAATGAAATGCAAGGTTAGAGTATTGGTGTTGAGTTGATTGAACCAGTGTTGAATATTAACCTTTGTAAGGAGCATTCAAATGATGCATGTGTTTATCAGGTACCTCTGAATGAGGACAATGCTTTCTTGCGCCTGTTCGTTGTGCCTCCTAGTATTTTCTTCTGTTTATTTCTGCGTTGTTATTTTACTATAGGTGACTAGTAAATCATTTCGGGTATGTTAAGCTCCAAGTATGCTCTTCATTGTCGTTTTTTTTTTTTTACTCCTTCTACTTCTTCTTTTTTTTCTTCTTGTTCTTGTTCTTGTTCCTGTTCTTCTTCTTCTCCTTCTTTCTTTCAATAAAATATTGGGTAAGATCCTGAAAACCAGTAAGCACATGACAATGTGTTTAATCTAGATCACGTATCGGTCAAATCTGACTCTGGTTTCTGTTTTTGAATTTAGTATGTTTCTTTTGTAATTATAGTAAAGTCTTTTAGAGATTTTCGAGACAGTTATCTACACCTTGCCAAAGGTTATGACCGATAAACAGATGAATATTGATCATGACATTGTGTAGTTTTTATTTTGGAATTGTTCACTACTTCTACTTGTGTCTAGTGTGAGTGATGGAGTTAAATATGCAGAGGTTTGTCTCTGGAGGATAAGACGAAATCATTTAGTATCCCATATTATGTTAACGGGGAAAAGGATAGAGGCTGACGTGAATTGGAAGTGACCTCGTCTATTTCTTTTCTATTCTTGTTTTGTGTTATTCTATGAAGAGCAACAATCAGCAGGACGTTTATCATCATATAGGCCCTCTAATACCCCCCCCCCACTATATTCAGTCTATTCATCCATATCTACACATAAAGCCCATAAACGTTTTATACCCATGTCATAATCCCACCGTTTGAAACGAGTGAGATTGTCATAAACCGTAATAGCATAAAGATGTTTGATTGAATGAATGATCATGTCAGCGCTTACAATTGTGCATAATAAATTATTTTTACAGGCATATCGACTACACTAAAATAATGACATATTTGTGTTACGTATAAGCATATTATTATTACTATTATTAGAATGGTTTGTTAGGTAAAATTTGCAAAATCGTAGCCCGAAGGCTAAAATACATTGCAATGACAACTAGATACATTGAACTGTCGTACATTACATCCACATTAAAAATCACAATTGGACATAAAATACTCAAATATATTGCAAAAAAAACCATTTACCACATATTACTACACGAAAAACAAACAAAAATTAACCCATTAATGCTATACATTTTATAACCGTATTCTATATTGTGTTCCTGAGTGAGTTAAAAAGAAACATGTTTCTACGTATCCTATTCCATACTGTATCTCAATGTATAAAAAATACAAATATATTCATTTATATATCATAACTTGAAAAATATATTCTGAATTGCATGTATATATTCATGTATGCAATTACAACATGATTAAGATTACATAAGGGCATAAAACTGTCTGTGGTCAACCGGGTGATAACAACATACTATACAAATTGATTTTAAAAGTCTCTTATATATATATATATATATATATATATATATATATATATATACATAGTCTCTCATAATATATATATATATATATATATATATATATATATATATATATATATACCATCATTATAAACAGACCTAACCATGTGCGTTGTGATGTGTACAATGTATCTATTTTGGCCCCTAATATATACGATATCGCAGCTATAAACTATAGGCTCCTACATTGCATGACACACAGAAACCTTATATAGGCCTAAATGAAATGCATTCGTTACGGATACAGGGTCCTATGAGTTTTTACCAGCTGATATAAGCCACTGGCTGAAGGAGATCCCGTGCTAAAATGAAATAAACTGAACTGAAGTGGCAATGAGTAATAAACGGTCGACATGAACTCAATATCATGGATAGAAATTACGATATTTGACAAACAAACAATGCACACAGCCATGACACCACACAAAAACAAACACAAGTTAAATGCAGTCTCAGACTTTTGTTATCTCCTAGTGTTTTGTTTAAAATAAGGAAAAAGTACTGGAAAAAAACAATAAAGCAGTGCTTCCCACACCGGAACGGGAACCGAACCCGGTGAAAAGTCGGATCCCAACCACTAGACTTGTGCTTCTCAACCGGGACGTCTGCCAAAATAGAACAAGGAATGATGAATATCAGTTTGATCTAACTGGGCTTCAAGAAAGAAAGAAATAAAGAAAAAGTTTGTACGAGCCAAAGTGGGTAAAGTTGAGAAGCGCGGCACAAATGCCGGGAATAGACAATTTCACACATTCTCAGGTACATCTAAGGAGGTTGTTGAACTTCCGTGGTTACAGAATAAAAAATCTTTCTTCTTCTACATTATTTTCTCATGTACTTCATATTGTATTAAAAGAGGATAAGATTATAATGATCAGGGCTCAACATTATAGAGATGGCCCGCGGGACCTCTAAAGTTGATGTCGGGCCACCAAAGTTTCCAATAAGGATACCTTTTGGTGGCCAGATGGGGCAAGTAAGATTCGAGAAATGAATATGTATAATCAATTATTACGTTTCTTTTCATTAATCTGTTTTCGGGCCAATATAATCTTTATGGAGCTACCAAATTTAAGAGGTCCGAACGGACCACCAGATAAAAAACAAAGTTAGCGTTGAGCCCTGCGTATATAGGCCTATACCACATAGACAATCGATTAGATGACTGTGATACCATGTTGCTGTAAAATGCTTACATAACATGCAGGGTTCATGAGCCATTGCGGGTCTCTCCCTATCTCTCCCTCCCTCCCCCCCCCTCTCTCTCTCTCTCTCTCTCTCTCAGTCGATATGATTATGACCTTTGTTGAGTGTGTGTACACGTGATTGTATATAGGCCTACATGATTTATTGCCGAGTGTTTTTTTTTTTTGGTATCTTATAGGATTTATATTAAACTGAAAAAAAATATGCATTTTAATCTGTGTAGGTAGGCCTATAAATAACAGGATATGAAATATTCGATAAGTGTACATGCATGATGAAACATCAGTGTGATACTCAGAACAATGCTGACTTTTTTAAGATTATAACACACACGTTCACACAGTCATGTATAGAGGGCGAGCATGCTAACAGTTCTATTCCATGTAGTTTCAAACATATTTTATTCTTCTGCGCCTCTCTTTGTTTACTACATTTTAAATGAAGACACACACACACACACACACACACACACACAAAAAAAAAACTTATTTCCCACACCGGGAATCGAACCCGGGCCACGGCGGTGAGAGCGCCGGATCCTAACCACTAGACCATATGGGATTTCGCGCTTGCCGTTGTTGGCAAAATGATTCTTATTGTGTGTTTTCTTTTTCTCTCGGTGACATCATCACTCGTTGCTGAAATACTACATGGGGTGTAGTAGTAAGGCTGCGTGAGCGTACAGAGAGTTGAGAGCTGGTCCAAGCCAACAGGAAATGAATCACAGAGAAAGAATTTCAAGCTGCTCATCACGTGACATGAGGTCAATTACATGCACAGCTGAATAACAAAGACCATGAATACACAGAGCATGACTTTTATGTACGTCCGATGACATCTCTGTACTCTTCTTTCATCTAATCACTCCAAAGACGACAAGGTGCTTCATTCATCAGCAGACAGTTGCGTATCCATTTCGCGGTTACATTACACAGTGCTTTTCAATGTTATCACGGTCTATGTTCACTTTTCTCTTGAATTAGCTCCCCCCCCCCCAAAAAAAAAAAAAAAATCCGCAACTTCTAAAATACTTAAAGGGAAGATAAACCCCAAGAACAATGTGGATTGAGTGAAAGCAGCAACATTAGTAGAACACATCAGTGAAAGTTTGAAGAAAATCGGACAATCGATGCAAATGTTATGATTTTTTAAAGTTTTGGTGTTGGAACCGCTGGATGAGGAGACTACTAGAGGTTATGACGTATGAGTGGACAACAATACCAAGAAAATATAAAGAAAATACTACAAAAATCCATTTTTCATGAAAAGTACAAATTCCATCAATTTGATATTGACTTATGTTAAGGGTAGCAATTATTCCCCCTGCTTTCTGAAAGCGGTTGGTCCACTGCTCTTTCATAATTCTAGAAAAGTGAATTTTTGTTGAATTTCCTTTATATTTTCTTTGTATTGTTATCCACTCATACGTCATATCCTCTAGTAGTCTCCTCATCCAGCGGTTCCAACACCAAAACTTTAAAAATTCATAACTTTTGCATCGATTGTCCGATTTTCCTCAAACTTTCATTTATGTGTTCTGCTAATGTTGCTGCTTTCACTCAATCCACATTGCTCTTTGGGTTTACCTTCCCTTTAATACTGATTCTCTCAATTACGTACTCTCCCATTATACTTTAAAGCTAAAACGCTGTGAAACCAACTTGCGAATGGTCACAATATGTACATCCATGAACATGGATTGTAATCACTGTCATGATGACGTCATTATTGTCATTAACGTCATTTGACTACCACTTAAACCCTCTTTGTGTGTGCATTCTATCATCAATGAAATGCCTGGTCTACCAGTTGAAGAATTTTTTTTTTTTTACGTTCTCAAATGCAGAGTGAGTGTGCATCATAAATATTAATGCTCTCCGGGTTAAACAATAATGACCAAAGCCCTAATGTAAAACTTTTAGGCCCATTGTTTGTCTTTTACTATCCAACTATGATTAAAGAGCTCACCCAAAGGGCAAGACAGCAAAAATAATGAAACATATAATAATAATAATATAATATAATATTGTCTTAATACTAATTAGATCCCTATAATAATGATAATATTGATGTTGATGATAGTCGACAATGATGACAATGATAATAATAATGATAATGATTTTAATTACAAAAATATCGATAATTATAATAACAACATAATTCATACATGTGGTAAAACAAAAGGAAGAAGAAGACAAAAAAAAAAAAGAAAAGAAAAGAAAGTTGTGTTTCCCACACCGGGAATCGAACCCGGGCCACGGCGGTGAGAGCGCCGGATCCTAACCACTAGACCATATGGGATTGCACACGTTTGTCGTTGAACTTGGCAGACTCTTTGTCTAATAATAATACACTGAGCTTGGGACTTCCTGCAGTAAGCGTTGCGCAATTAATCTCTGCTTTCAAGCATCGCCTGCATGTATATTTAGTTGTACGTAGAGCGTGGATCACATCGTGTCAGGTATAATATTCGTGTTGCTAGACTCAGAATGATACTTTTCTTGGTCCTCTTCGGACTACCATAATGTATACATCTCTGGTCTTTATGGTTTCATATTTTAAGTCGAGTAAACCGACTTGCAAGTTTTGCAGATTTTATAAAACGCATACATACACACTAGCAACAGTAACATAATCACTGATATTCCTATACGTGTATTTCTTTGCTTTCTTTTTTTTTTTCATCGGCAGTCTGAAATTCATATATAATGATGATATTCCTATATGCTGCGAAATCCAAACATATTGTATAACTGTAAAAATACATGGGCCATTGGTGAGTGGACCGTTCGTGTGGAGAGTTATGACTAAAATAGGTCCTAGTTAATATTAGATCAGGTCTTGGATTGTATATTCATATTACGTTGGAAGCAATTTATCATTATGTGTTTAGCTTTCAGAGAGAGGGAGAAATAGAGAGAGAGAGAGAGAGAGAGAGAGAGAGAGAGTAGAAACAGAGTTCTTTTCAACTGACCTTGCCATTGCATGATAATTTCAGCACGTGTTTCCTTCCATGTTAATGATTGACCAATACAAAAATGCGTTAAAAATTACATTCAACAGCAGAACATCGGTCAAATGCATTGGCCACATTTCATCAGTCTGATCTAATTCTATAGCCCAACGAATGGCCTTTATGTATCGAGAAAGAAGGGGGGGGGGGGGTTGTACACATTGCTCGTGTTCAATGAATCTTAATTCTGCGTTTCCCACTTTAGAACTTGTTTGTTCTTGTTTATTCTTCTTTGATGCTTGTAAGCGTTAAAGGCGGGTGCTATTACAATAAGGGAAAAAGAAGGAAAGACGTATATTAGGGTGTACTAAAAAATGAACTACATTTTATATACACATAGAATATGTTCCTCTTAAAATAGACAATCACATGTTTATGTTCGTCTCTATGAATAAAGCACAGACATATAGACAGAAAGATGGACAAGTGATCAAAAAATAAAGACGAAGAAAGGAAATAAGAGCCAAATTAATCAATATGCCTACATTGGATCAGGTTAGGCTAAATATATTATTTTTTGTTTTTTTCTTTTTTCTTTTTTCTCTAGCAAAATGTGTTTCGTGTATTAAGATTAAGAGTTTTATGAGTACATAATTATCTGGTTGTGTTGTATTATATTGGTATCACATATTCAGATAGGGCCTCATCCACGTCAAGCTCTGCTTATGATGACGGTCCCCTGTATTGATTTCTCCTTTGTTAATAGATACAGTATGCCTTAATATGTTACTTTGATTCATATGTCACTTCAGACTAATGTTATTACGCAAATGATATATTTTTTGTATTGATTTGTATGTTATCTGTATCATTCTGTTTTCATTTGCAATTGTATTCGGAGAAAGAAAATGCAGAAATAAACCGAACAAACAAATAAACAAACAAATATTATAGAGCCTCTGAGAATTTCCTTCAATTATGTGAATTTCACAGCCATTGACAGGAGAAAAAATAAAAGAGAAAACGGGAAACTCAAAGCAAAAAAACAAACAAACACACAAACAACAAACAAACAAAAAACAACAACAACATACATACAGAGAAAGAAAACAAAAATATTACAGTGCTTCCCACACCGGGAATCGAACCCGGGCCACGGCGGTGAGAGCGCCGGATCCTAACCACTAGACCATATGGGATCTCGCATGCCGTGATATATGACAAATTTGGTTATTGAACTGTGGATGTCTTTTACAATCGGCTCTGTATGTACAGCACGTACAGCGCTTGTAATAGCTCTGTATAGACTGTGTAGAACCCAATGATTAAAAAGAAGCTATATTTCCTTTTATAAACTAAGAGAAAATGTATAGATGTAATAAAATTCTCACTTAAATATCAATTTGTCTATATATAGTGTAAGAATACATCAAAACAGGAAAAAAAAAAAACAACAACCAAAGATGATTGTAATGATATTCCTTCATTTTTTTTTTATTAGTATCTAATGAATTAAAACTAAAGGAAAACAAAGATATAATGATATTTCCAAACTGAAAAGAAGTAAACATAATCTGAAATGGAATAATTATGCTTGTTTCTGTCAATTAGGCTAATTTAGCAATAATTTCAGCTTTATTTTTCATTGCTGTTTACATTTGGATATTGTAACGAGCGTTTAAAATTGCCACTTATATTCCACAGTACATGTCATTTTCATTTCTCGGATTTAAATTTTCATAATTAGTGGTTGCTGCGTCGGGCAAGTCTTGTGGAAGCTTTCTACATGCTTATTAGAAATATACTACTCAATTAATGGACTAATAACAAAGGTCTAAATTTGTTAGATCTCATCATTTCCGCCGCCACCTGAATATGTGCTTCTATAGAGTAAATGAGTAGTAGAATTTTCTTGACTTTGTTTTTCTAAAGGGAGAATAAAAAGTATCTTCCAATATCAAAGTCATAAAAGAGTACATTCAGATGTTTGGACAATGACAATTATATAATCGTTCATCGATCGTCACTGACAAAAGAACAGTACTGTTTCCCTCATTTCGGTCTTTATATATACATGACTGAGGTGCCTTTTCATATACTCAACTGCCTTTTGATATCAACAAAACACTAATGATGGGAGGCAGCAAACCTCAAAACATGATTTTCTGTGACAAAAAAAAAAATATTGGTAATTATTTATGAAGTGGACACTTTTTGATGGACACGCATGTAACGTCACCAAATGGTAACACATATTCCGTCTACGGTTACTGTCTATGTTTTCACTGAAACAATGCGGGGAAATGAGAAAAAATAGATTGAAAATTATAATCAACCTACCAAAATATTTCCTTTCTCATGTAAAGAAAGTGCATTTTGCAAATGAAATTGCTGGAGCGATGATTTTTCAACATACACTTCATGTCCACGTATATATATTTCTTTTTGATTCAAGAGAGTTCCGAGCATGTAGTTGTTGTTGTTGTTGTTGTTGTTGCTGTTGTTGTTTTTGTTTTTGTTGTTGTTGTTGTTGTTGTTGTTGCTGCTGCTGTTGTTGCTGCTGCTGCTGTTGTTGTTGTTGTTGTTGTTGTTTAATTTCTCAAAGCGCCGTCTTGTTTTTATCCAGGTTGGCTTTCGGTGGTGATGATAAGATCAAAGTAGGAAATTATGTTTAAAATGCCATTGTGACACCTTCGACAGAAACAGGTGTATGAATTAATTTCCGAGCGATGAATGTCGATGTGAAGTATAGGTCCATATGTTAGAAACAGCTTGTTTTCAAGGTAGCATTGCATAAAATACGAATATGAAGTAGTCTTTATACAAAAAAAAAAAAAAAAAAAAAAGAATGGCGGTGATAAGCAATTCAATGAACTGCACATGACATTATAATACACGACATTGTAAAACACGCTGTTGTGTTGCCATGGCAACAGCAACTGCTGGCGTCTGGGCTGTGCTGTCCTGGATACAGACCAAGGGAACTTTAAGAACGTGAGACAGGTGAACTCGTAATGGGTCTCAAATTTCTGGAAGAACATATAACACATTGTAGTGAGTTGCGTCATCTGTGAAACACCCCCCCCCCCCCCCCCGAAAGAAACAAAAAGAATTGGAAAGCATTATGACGTCAGATACATACTTAGAATACAGCAGAGAGAGTGAGGGAGACCTGCTTGACGCAGAATGTATCATCTTCGGGTCAAGTGCCTACTCTGGCACTTACTTAATCGGGGTGTTACACGATGGAACATGGAAAGGAGACTGTGTAGGCCATTCTTTGCTTGCCCTCGATTCAAATGTACTTTCAACCTCAAAAACAAAACACGCTTAAATAAGGTAAATAAGGTAACAAAGATTGCGTACAAAAATATTGATGGTAGCGAATTTTGCCTCCACGTTGGCACCTGCGTCACTGCTATGACGACCAATAACACAAAACTCTTATGACGCTATATGGTCGCTGAAGATGATTGTGGAACGGAGTTTCACGTCCGATGCATTCGGGATCTAACAAAAACCATTGTAGTAGACATCGCTTGCTGTGCACACAACGCGGAATACTGGGGCATGAGGAACAAGGAATTCTGGAACTTCACTACTCTGTGCAGAGCAGACGGATGCCGAACTAGAAAAGTGGATGTTCGAGTAACTTTCGTTGCAAATTTATCAATTCTACAGGACAGGAGTAAATGAGATTAAACGAAGGATTTGTATACTCCGCTGAAGTTTTGTTCATGCAACCATGTCGCAACGAAGCGTGGAGAAGGAAATGAACGGGGGTGTGGCGTCGAGAATACCAGATTACGGAGGTGTTGGTGACGGTTCTTCGGGCGTGACCCGAACCAGCGTGACCAGTGCAAATGCGGCGTACGAAGGTCCCGTGGGAAACAAGCCAGTGCTAGTCAAATGGCCGACGTCGCGCAAAAAGGCAGCCTTCGTCATCGTCATGTTGACGTTACTGAACGCCACGAACAAATTGGACAGGTTGGTGTCGAAAACTTTCGATTTGTTTTGGGGGGTTTGTCTTTAGCTTATGTGCTCTTCTTTCCGCGTTAATTCATTCAAAGCTGAAATGGCATATCGCACGTGTTAGTACTAGTAGTCCTTGCATTTTAAGAATTTGACACATCTTTGTTTGGCAAATCGCTGTCATGATAAATGATTAAATTATCATTGTCTTCACCGTCTCATTGTGATGCATAAACTAGTATTGATTTCTTGCGAGCCAACTAATGAAACAAATTAAAATAAAGGAAGCTTTCCCATAAAAAGAAATAATCGGTGTCACTCATGCTAACAGAGACTATCGCATGTTTTCCACACATCGCAAAGTAATTTAATTTATTTTGATGATTAAATGTCCCGATGTAAGATCTAACACATAATCAAGAATTGTGATTCTTTTTCAAGCGGCAAAAATGGGTTATTGACGTGAAATTCTCAGATTCTCGGAGATTTTGCGCAGAATGCACCGGGATCTCGTAAACAACAGGTAACTCTATACTTATCAAATAAGATATCAGTACCATAAGGCCGTATCTCACTGGAGGGAAGTTCGTCGCGACTGATCGATCGCCGCGCGCCGCCACGTATGTGTGCTACAACTTGAGAGACCCAAAAATGGCTTGCTCTCTCACCAAGAAGGCGAGTAAACTTTACATCAGGGTGACTTAAAGACGTCTCCAAACAAGATTATGAGGCCTTTAATATGTATTTGTCCGGAAGTCGCAGAGATGTCGCTGAGATATCTCCGAGACGTATCCTCAGTGTCGGAGACGTCGCCAGTAGGTTGCCAAAGAAAGCCGTTTAGACAGGGGAAAGTTGATAAACGCAGCCTCAGAAGGAGACGTCGCGCAGACGTGTCCGTGACCAGCCGGAGACTGGAAAGAGCTTCCGAAAAAAAAAATCGAACACGTTCGATTCTCTCGTGAATACCCAGGGACTCGGCTACATTCCAGGAGACGTCTCCGAGACGTCTCCGCGACTCGGGAGATTCGAGTCGCCACCAGGTCGCAAACTGTCATGACTGTAGTCTCCAGCGCAATGAGATATCAACTTTGTAAAACAACGTCGCTCACTATGTCACAATAGGTCAGGTTGCACTGCCATAGTATAAGATACGTATGTCTACCTTGCCGATCTCGCCAATGAACTCCTTTCTTTCAGATACGTGCTCATCGAAGTCATCAAGGACATGGCGCACGACATCCAGTTCGGTGACCGGAACTGCCTGAATTCGTCCATCACTTCCTCGGTGTACATGGAGAGCGTTGACGAGATGAAACAGTACACGTGTTCGCCGGAAAGGTGATTTGCACCAATTATGTTCTTGGTTACCATGGTTACACTATGATAATTGTTCAAATCAGTCAAAGAAAATAAAAAGAAGAATATGATAAGAACGCTGCTGGAAAGCAGATGCAAGTCTTTTTGTTTGGTTGGTTTTTGTTTAGTTTTGTGTGTTTGTTATGCATTGGACAATATTGCCTGATGTGTAAGGACATCATGTATCACACAGGAATAAGATAACCAGTACCAAAAAAAAAAAAAAGGGGGGGGGGGAGAAAAAAAGCTCAAACTCAGAGGTTTATGTATTAAAGTGTATACAAATCCATCACTCGATTGTCCCAAATAAAAAATATTGAATATATTTATGCTTAAAAGTAATATGAAATCTCAGTTTTAAGCTTTATCAGAACATTGAATTATCACAATACATGAGCATTGCAATGGTGACAGGGTCAACATGTTGGTTATTTGTTTATCTGGACCCCATAGAAGACCAGCGATGCCATGTTGGCATCGCTGAATATGGATCATCCAGCCGTTGTTGTTTTTTATACGGAAAATAAAATTAATCAAGCAGTCAATTAATCAATCATATCCTGTTTGTTTTTGGTTGTTTATTCTGTTGCATAGATGCGACCATTCTGAGCTGGGCTTCAACGAGACCGAAGCGAACTTGACGTCCTGCCACTGGGTGTACTGGGGTACGGGGCTCGAGTACCAGCTCCTCGCCGGGCCCGCCTTCATCGTGGTCGTCGGCCTCACGCGCATCCCCCTGACCTTGGTCATGGAGAAGGGGCGCATCAACAGTCGCAACGTCGTGGTCCTCTGCGCCATCGCTTGGAGTATGGCCACGCTGATGACCGGGTTCGCCACCCAGGTGTGGCATGTGGCCGTCTGTCGAATCCTGCTGGGGCTCTTGTAAGTACATCACATCACACGATCGAGGCAGGTGGTACAACTTAGCTGATTCCCATTATTCATCATTCTCGTCGCTTTTTACCAAAGGGAAGAGTCTGGTCATGAGGATCGTGTGGTAAAAGATGGTAAACACTTTCTTTGCCAGGGACTTTGGACAGCGTGTACTAAGGATATGCAGATTTTCTCTGTCAATCGACATTCTAAACACACATAAGCTGCATAGGGTTAAAGAAAGGAAGAATACCACTCCATATCCAAGTTGACTTGACAGAATGATAAAATAAGTGGGGTGATAGATGTGTCAACAAATTTCGGCATGAAATTCTAGCTCTGTGTATATGATTTTAATCTATTGATCAAAATTATCTTAAATATGGAGTAAAGATCATCTTAACCCTCAAGAACTGTACCGCCACGGGGAATTTTGTACAGTGTGTACAACGCTATGGGGATTTTCTGTGACAATCTGCCCTCATAGCACACAAATATTGAAACTATTGGCATAACAAAGGTGGTGTAAGTAATTCCAAGAAAATGAAGAAACAATATTAGCTGGTTATGGTAGTAGCAGCATCGGCAGCAGCAGAAGTAGCATATATTACGATAAAGCGGAAGTTGTATCACGTCACTGCTGGTGGCAGTATAACAATCACAAACAAAATCCATTGCTTTGTTCGACGAATAAAACAGTTGGTTAGGCACTTCACTCGTTTTCAAAGCAAAATGATAGTAAAATGAACTTTCTCTGCGTAAAAATTTATGGAATTCATGTTCAAACAAAGAATGAACTTGCGTAAATCGTGGTGACCAGACTTGTCCGTCAAGCGACATTTGGGAAAGCATATATTCTTTTTGCATTGTATACAATGATAAACTTTTACTATCTGTGTTTCCAAATATGCATTTGCGCTTGATGTCAGGTGAATAATATTACAGATTATTATCTCAGTGAATTTAAAAGTAAACATCCCTGTTCGTATATAGCACAATAATGATCTTTTTGTCTGCTCATGCGCACGCTGCTAAAAAAACTTTATACTAAATCTAATCGCTGCAAAATGAGCGGCCTTATGAAAATTTAGTCCGAGAGTACGTAGATTTTAAAAATGTGATAATAAATTACATAATAAATGTAAAGTGTTACCTTTAAAATGTACTTTTTGTATGGTTGTCGCTGAAAGTCAATTTTTATCAAAATTTCGTTGGCATTGGAAGACGGACCATTATACGTGATGCAATAAATTTTGTTTCTTCGTGTCAGCAAAACGACTCACATAATTGTCTAAATTCTCATGTTATGTGGTTTGCTTTTATTACAGCCAAGCTCCATTCAGTCCATTCTCCGTTGCCTTGGTTACTACCTACTTTCCTACAGTTAGTCAATACTATACGTAAAACCCTCTCACTGATTATTCTCCTTCACTGTTTGTGACGACTAAAAATAATACTCTGATTAAAAAACAAACAAACAAACCTAGTCTCAGTTTAGTAGCGGAAAACTGTGTAACATTTGTCTGTCTTTTAGTTTGACTGTTACAAAGAATTACCATTTTCATCTGTGTTTTGCTTTAGTTCTTGTGTTTCATCTCTATTAGTCTTGAAAGTTGTGTGTGATTGTAAACTTTATTCATGTGATGATCTCATATGATCTCTTTATTATACAAAGTTTCGAACTAAAAAAAGAAATGATTTAATTTGATAATTCAATTTGCCTGAAATAATCAAATTTCCTCTTGCCGTCCATGTTTTGTCTCACAGAGCATGACATGCAGATGCATATGCGTTTCATTATTGAGATATCACTGTGTGCAGATAATGAGAATGATGGTATAAACAGTTTATTGTTATTTCTCTAAACTGTAAAATGGTACACGTTTTTAATTACTCTTGTGGTGCAAATACATTTCGATGAAGAAAATGTGACATAGAAATAAAATTATAATCACACACACACGGAAAGTAATTCAAAAGTCTTCAGTAGACAATTTAGTTCCGGCAAGCACTTTAAAATGGCGTGAACAAGTGAGGTTTGTCATAAAAGACATCACATAAATATTTATGGGCATTATATTGAAGATATTCACAACGTTGCATACTTATCGAACCCATTTTTCCGTGTACCTATACACGTCTTGCTACTGTATATAGCCACTACGCGGATTGGCACTGAGCATTCTCAACAGCGGCATCGCCATCGGCTACGCCCTGGCCTACGGGCTGGGCTTCGTGAAGGAGATGGCCGGGTGGCGGTGGGCGTACTGGACGGCGAGCTCCTCGGGCGTGATCGTGGCCGTCATCATGCTCTTCACCGTCAATAATCCCACCGAACTGGTCAAGGTAAAACGAAATCGCCGAAACCATCCTCGACATTTTTGGAGACAACTTAAAAACATTAAATCATGATTCACATATAATTTCTATCCATTCAGTTTCCGTACGGCTGGCTATACATGGAATGTAAAGCAATGCAATAATCAGTAATGATACAAAATAATGTACCATCTTTATAGCAGACATACATCTGACTTTTCAATCAGGAATCACTAATGTAAACAATAATATGCGACAAATCTCATACACCCTTGAAATAACGTAGTAGATATTTCTGGAGACAACTTAAAACATTTAAATCATAAACATGTTTCAGATATAATTTCTCACATCCATTCAATTGTATGGTTATAAATGGAATGTAACGCAATGCAATAATCAGTAATGATACCATCATAGCAGACATACATCTGACTTTTTCGATCGAGAATCAGTAAAGTAAGCAATGATATTTGACAGATCTCGTACACACTCAAAATAACGAGGTAGATAAAAGAGATGAATACACACTTGGCAAGAAATGAGTTTTTGAAAACGGAAAATAAAGAATAAAGACAGAATCCGATAAGGAATAGAACTAACACTGGTTGTCGGGCACAAGCTCCGTGATCTAGTGGTTATGGATATAAGACGTCTGTCTCGTGATATGGGAGGCATTTCATGAAGCGTTTTGTTAGATATTTTTCTGAAAAACTGTTATAAGTTACTGAAATCCTTACATCTGATTGGATGACAGCAAATTTGTCTGACAAAACGCTTTATGAAATGCCCCCACCAGGTCGTAGGTTCGAATCCTGTTCGAGAATGTATGCCCATGACTTCTTTTGTCATGGCTACTACTAAAACACTAATCACCTCAGTGCTTATGTATTACGTCGATGTAAAGCAATTTGTCATATCAGTTGCAATAAACGACAGAAACAATTGGCAAATTCTATAGGTCCTGATGGAACAATAAAAAGAAATAATGTACGAATGTCGCGTCCTAATATTCCTTCTTCATATTGCCGCCCACAGCAGCAGACTTCGAAGTCCATGGGAAAGATGCGACGTCGGGAACTCCTCGTTTTCCTCAACTGGATGACCATCATCCCACTCAGCCTCGGTTCCGCTCTCCGCTTCGGTTCCACCTACATCTTCAACTACAACATCAACAACTATCTTCTCCACTACTACCCGCACTTCCCCGTGCACAACTACCTGAGCTGGACGCCGATTCTCTCGGGCATTGGCGGCATCTTCTTCGGCGGGTTGCTAAGCGACGCTGCCTGGAGGAACTACGGACTGGAAGGACGACTGTGTATTCAAATCGCTCTTTCGGTGAATTGAAAGTTCATTGACTCTTTGTTTGTTGTTTTTCACGTCTACAACTCTCGTAAAGCATCATTACTCTTGGCATGATTATCGATTGCTAACCAAAGTAATCAGAAGAAAATATTTTATTTCTTATGCTGAGCATTCTGCTGAATGGTCAGATCGGAATGGTAATTGAGCATCTGATTCGCGGTTGATGGGTATTAGCTTTGCTTGATATTATGATGGCCCTGGACTCCGCACTATCATCATAAATCGGTAATGGGACTTTCATTGAAAGTGCTTTCCTTCGATTGATTAGAATTGTTCTCATAGTCTATCAAACAACTGTCAAATAACTGGGTTTCCTTGATTGGAAAAACTCTTACTGACAGCCCAAAGTTGAAAGTTATCCACCTCCAGCTAGACTTTTTAAATCAACCATCTTTCTTCTTCTTTTTTTTTTTCGAGAGTAGGACAATCGCTAGGTCTTTCAGAAGTTCATGTCAATTGCGTGCATGAGATACAAAATGAGTGTCACATATTACATCAAATTTGTGAGAAATTATCCTCTCGCGAAGGATTGAATTATAGGCTGATTAGAATATATTCAATGTGGGAATAAAGAAAAACCTATTACGATAACGAAACCGGGATTCTATGAGTAGGACCCTAGGCCTACTTTCATCGAAAATAACCTTTGCTAACTGGTATAATCATTTCGGGACACCTGAAGCTTTTCGTTTTTATCTTAACTCACTAGGTGATTGCAGGCCCCATCATCACCCTGGTGTTCTTCCTCGATCCGCCCGAGGTCTTCGGCGCGGCAGCCATCGGCACGTCCGTAGCGGACGCCTGGACCGGAGTAACGGTCTCCTCTCTCTCCGAATTGATTCCCGCCTCGCTGCGGCCCACGTTTTTCGCCTTCTACTACTGCCTCATCAACACGGTCGGCGGCACGCTCAACATTTTGCTGCCGGGGCTGCGGGACGCTCTGGGCTTCCGCTACGCCATGGTCATGGCCGTGGTCGGCCTGATCTCCGTGGGAACGACACTATTCGCGCTCGGTTTCTTCGCCCTCCTGTGCTCCAGGAGACGCCATAAAAAGGACACAAACGACAACGAAGACGATGACAACGATACCGACGATGAGCAAGTCTTGCTAATTCAATAATAGCTTTATTTTTCTGCACTGCAAGGTTTTCTTTTGAAAGTCCTCGTCCATGGTTATTAAGGGTACGATCACCATCTACGAGACCTATCTACATGTCTATTGTATGCCCGTCATCATGTTTGCATTCAGTGTTTTCAGCTGAAGGAGATTTGCGACGCCGACATTTAAACGGCGATTGTGTTGATCGTTCCCCCGTCTCCCTGCGTCGGGTTGCAAAGTAGCTTGAGATTTCGGGAAGACGCAACCTATCAAAAGTAAAATGGCGCCCCTTGTGATCACGGCATCAAGTAGGCCTAGCTCTCTGCGTCATGAATTTAGCGGACGCAAAATAGATGGCTCAGAACTCAAAGTGAAAACTCAGACAACGCGAGATCGATTTTGATAGGCAATTTTGCGCATGAGCAAAAGTTTTCCCCCTCGGAACGTCCATGTCGCGTAAATCTAAAGCTCCATATTAGAATAATCTTTCATAATTTTTCCAAAGTCCTTGTTAAATCAACAAAGAGTGTTATTAGGGCATTGCTTATTTTTATATTCGATAATTTCCACTGAATAATTTGAATAGAGGACTTGATTTAGTCTTAACCATTAATGCCAAGATGATAGTATGGTATGTTAAGCACGTACCACAAAGGAAAAAGATGTGTAAAAGGTGCTGAGAATGTCTTCAAACATCCGTCCTTGACGTGACTTGCTCTTTCCACACACTCATCAATCAGTTAAACATAAAACACGACAATAAGTTTGGTACGTGTTTGTGTGTCATACATTGTATGCGTCAATGTCTTTGACCAATGTTTTTGCTGATCAATGACAACTTAATTTCTTCGATAATGTATTTCAAATACTTAAATATAAGCTCAATGGTAACTTCCTAATATTAAAAAAAAAAAAACACCCACACAAACATTCTGTAATACAGTGCACTCCCGTTATAACGAAATGCTCGGGACCGGTAGTTTTCTTTCGTTATAACGAAATTTCGTTATAACCGAACAATACAATATATAACGAAAACAAGGAAGCCATGCATATATGATATTCTGTTTGTTGAATACTCGTTGTACACTGGAAAGCTATGTGAACAATAAAATAACTGGCTAATCAATTTCAGATTACTGTATTACAATAAAAGAATAACGCAAGTTCCCTTCGGAAACTGTGCGTTACACACCAAGCAGTGATGTGACACGTTCGCCCATGCAGAGACGCTGTAAATGCCTTGTTCCGCTACGTATTTTCGAAAGCGATCCGCATTTCGTTATAACGGAGCACATTTCTTTTGTTTTTCTTTGTCAGTGGTGCTCAGAAAAGACTTCGTTATAATGAAAATTTCGCTATAACGGTGTTCGTTATAAGCGAATTTTGTACTATAGACTTTAATGGCGATAATTTTGGGACCAGAAGTTTTACTTCGTTATAACGAAATTTCGTTATAACCGTGTTCGTTGTAACGGGAGTGCACTCGAGTCTGTATTGTATGGATGAGGGTAGTTATGAACTTTAATTCCTGTACGATTGTAAATTGAACTAAATGAAATAATATTCATTGAATTCATGAAATATTGTATGCCTTTTGCAATTGTGTATTCAAAGTAAATCACCCCTTGAAGTTGTAGGCTAAAGAATGAAATAATATAATTATTTTCCTAACCTTTTGGGTTGCGTTTTGTCAAAAGTATCCCTCAGCAAGCTTTATTATTATGTTTTGTAAAAATGAACAAATAAATGATAAGTGCCTCTTATCACATAATGATCAAATCAAAGTTTAATTTCATGCATATCAGAAATATGTTTGTCTCACTAGTGTTAAGCATGTAGTATATGTATTCATGTGTGTGTGTGTGTATATATATATCATATATATATATATATATATATATATATATATATATATATATATATATATATATAATAGACTATGTGTATTATAGACTATGTGTGTATTGTATATATATATATATATATATATATATATATATATATATATATATATATATATAATAGACTATGGATACAGCTTCTCAAGGAGACATTTTGTGTCTCCTTCATGTTTTCAGATACATTGTATACAGTATCCCATTTAATCGCATGCTTTACTGCTGACATTGCTTATCTACACAGTGTCACTCTAAAGCTGGATCCAGAGTTATTAATATAGAGTTACTGTATAATATATGTGTGTATGTGTGTGTGTGTGTATGAGATATAACAAAAAAAGAAAACGGTGTGTAGCTTTGGAATTATTCCTCTTACTGTTCCTCCTTTTTTCTTTTTTTTGAGAAAGTGCACAGACACACACGCGCACACACATACAGAGGATACTGAATGTTATTTAATGTGGTTGGGTCAAGGGTCAATGTCCCCTTTGAAGACAGAACTTGACTTGTAATAATCCCATGTGCAAACTTATTTCAATGATCTAATTACACCTTGAAAAGCTCTCAAATCACCAACAACTTCTGAAAAATGACTAGTTTGTGGACATTTGCTATGTCTGATAATCATATATTTACTTGACTTATATTTCTTTTCTCACCAAATAACACGCCATATCCATGAAACCTGCGAAGTGTAATGACATGCATTCTCTGAAATGCAAGTACACCACAGCCAATACAAGTATCAAGTCATTCAGAGAATTTCATGGGGAAACTCGGTACAATGGAACCTTGTTATACTGAGGTTGGATGTTGCAAGAAACCTCGTACAATGAGATAATTATAACCCTAACGAGGCCAGGCTATTTAGGTAGATGACGGAGCCAAGGGGGTGCCTCCCATGGCCCCCTCTCCCCTTCAGATCTTGGGTCTCAACTGCGAGATCCCGACGAAAATTGACACACACATTGCCTGTGATGTAATCTCAAAAAGTGTATGGGTGATTTTTCCAAAAAAAGAAATCATTTATGTTAAATTATGCTAATTTATGCATAAAATCAGACTATAAAAGTGTAAAAATCCAAACAGGCACATTTTTTGTGTAAATATTATTTTTAGTGTCCTTAGCAAATGTAATTAAAAAAAGAATTGTGCCATCAAAAAATATCCTAAGTACTGTTTAATTTTTTTTCAGAATTTCTTGTTTATTTCTTTGCTCTTTTACTTTTTGTTTTTCATTGTTTTTTTGATGAAATTTGTCTGTGACATTGTAGCAAGCATGAAAATATGTTATTAATTGATTTTCATCAATAAAACCAAGAAATGATCATGCTTTTAAGAAATTTGTCTGTAAGCACATTTTGCATTGAAATTGTACAAGAATTCCCATTTTTAAGTATTTTTTGGTCTGACATGCCTGCACTTATTTATGCGTAACTGCAGAACTGTGTGCCCGGGGTCACAAATTTGGTCTCAAAAGATACGGTAGACTTGAAAGAAAAAGTTGTAAAACATCACTGTGAAGGCTTTTTGCGATTTTGAAAGCGTTTTCACAAGCTACTTGCATCTCAGGGCTATAAATCTCAGTATAGTTTTGAACACTGCTGAGGATTAGGACATGATAGTATCATGCAGTTACTCTAAAGAGTGAAGCAGTTGCATATCAGCAGGTTTTTCATGTATGCTTGTAGTCTCTAACTCTTAATTTTCACAAAATAAAGATCACACTACAAATGGTTTTTAGATTTGAGTTTAATCTTTCTACTTTCCAAGGGGGGGGGGGGGGGGGGGGGGCAGTGCATGCACTTCCACTAACCTATAAATATCTTGGCATCAATTTCAAAATTAAAATGTAATTAACAATGTGCAAAAAAATGGGCCATAGATGGCCTTGAAAGGGTTAAGGGACTAGAAAATAAATATTGGGCAGACTCCAGCAATGCCAGAGTGAATAAAACCTAACTTTGTTGGGGGGACACACAACCTCTTCTACATAGTTTAGCACATGAGTATTGTCCACGTGCATCCCGGACTGATATGGAGGGATGTTCATTACCCTGTTGGGAGGGATGTTCATTAGCCTGTTGGGAGGGATGTTCATTACCCTGTTGGGAGGGATGTTCATTAGCCTGTTGGGAGGGATGTTCATTAGCCTGTTGGGAGGGATGTTCATTACCCTGTTGGGAGGGATGTTCATTAGCCTGTTGGGAGGGATGTTCATTACCCTGTTGGGAGGGATGTTCATTACCCTGTTGGGAGGGATGTTCATTACCCTGTTGGGAGGGATGTTCATTACCCTGTTGGAGACAACAAGTCCCAGGTACACCAGGGTAAGTGTCTATGGGAAATGCATGTTACAGCAAAATCAGCCCATCCTTAATACGTTAATACAGTTGAACCTCTCGTATCCGGACAAGTCGGGACCGGGGCTCATCCGGATAAGGGATTTGGCCGGATACGGGAGACTCAATGCTTTATACATGTGCATATACATACACATGTACTGATGTAGCCTATTGTAGTACCACATGTAATAATGTGTATACCGCAACCTTTTCATTGTTACATTCAGTAACAGTCCCCAAAATAGAGGTTCGTGTTTGCAAGAATGAAATCATTTTCTTTTATAAATTCTTGGGATGATTTACCTAAATAATTATTAAGAAATGTATCACGTAATTCATATGTGTTTGTGTAGGAGTTCTCAAGGAGTTGGGAATCCCCCTTTCCTCCCGTAATTCTTCAAAAAAGATAAAAAAATCACGGCGAGATTGCGTCCGGATAATAGAGAGATCCGGATAAAGGGAGGCCGGATAATAGAGGTTCAACTGCACCATCCTACCATGTCCAGCGTACGCTTGCTGTGTGACAAGTATGAAGGGATTGCCAGAGGCCCACCTCAAAACTTGGGAGCTTCCAAAGAGGCTGGCAACATTCCAGAGACTCCAACTCTACCGCTTTCGACAGGAGATCTCCCGCCAAAAGCCCATTTTTTGCTAAATCTCCCGTTCTCCCGCTTGACATTTAATTTCTCCCGCCCTGGCCCTGTGTCTCCCGCTTGAAATGATTTCTTACTTAGTATCATGTTGAAAAATAAGCCTTAAGATAGCACGAAAGAGCATCTAGAACCCTAGAGCTGGACCCCGGCCACAAGGAACTTCGCGCACATCAAGTTGGAGTCTCCCGTTTGCTACGGGTTTCAGGCGGGAGAATCTCCAGATCAGAAGGTGCTTGAGGGTGGAGTCTCTGTCATTCATGGATCAAATTCAGGGAAAGCAATATGGGAGATACTTTCTCTGTTACATGCATCTCAGCAGATGATGATCACTCCCAAATCAGGGAGCTTTTCATGTTCTTCTTTTGTCATGACATGAAGAAAGAAGTTACCAATGATTTTCTAGGAAGCCTCCCTGCAGAATCAAGAAACCTTGGCAGGTCAAAGATTGAAACTTCTCCGTAGCCTGTCTCCGACTGGAATGCTCCATTGATGATGAACTTAGCACCAGCAGGGAGAGCAAAATATACCGGCACTGATGCAAGTTACTTGTGATGAGGCACTGATAGGCCAGCTATTACCACCAAAATTCTGTCCAAGTATGGATTAACAAGTGTCTCTCTATCACAATTGACATTTAAGTTCAAAGATAAGTAGTCCACTGTGGCGACATCTAACAGAGTCAACATGATGGAAGATGGAAGTCGCAGTGTTAGCTGGCGCTGTCTCCCTCAACCTGCATGGGCTCCTGCGCTGATCTCTCATTGGCTGCCAGTAGGTCTCTCACACGTCCCACAATGCTTTGCATCAACTCAAATGTGCAGCAGGCCGACTTGAGAACCTGAGTGGGGGAGGAATGATAAATTAGAAGCTGAACAACAACAACAAACTTAGTGAAGTTGCAGAATGTCTTTGATATTGACTGACAAATTGCCCTACACCGATTTGTGAATTGATGAGTGTTTTAATAGTAGCCATGACAAAAGACATACTCGAGGAACATTTGAACCTACGACCTCATGATCACTGGACAGGCGTCTTATCCACTAGACCACCAAGGTCGCACCTGACAGCCAGTGCTGGTACTAAAGCCATGTATCTTTGATACTGTAGGCCATTGATCCTGCTAATCAATAATCATTCACATTGCAATGACCATTTTTCATTTGAATGCTATTGGTCATGTCAACACTTATTTTCTACCAGATAATGAATTTCATTTGAAATTAATTGATTTAAAAGTTCAAATTACAAAACTTTGAGTGTTTTCTGCTCTTGTCCTCATTTATGAATGGGCTTTCCATAAAAACAAGTGCAATACGATTTCTGTTCAGATTTATCAGTGTTTAGATGTGATTGCAAGCATTTTAGATTACTGCATGGAAATGTGCAGCTATGCTTGATAAAAATGAGTGACTAACCCTACAGCTTTATGAAACACCCCCCAGGGGGGTGTTTCATAAAGCTGTTCGTTAAGTTACGAACGACTTACGAGCGACTGGTGATCAGTTCTTGTGCTGAGTGAATTATGGAAATTCTGATAAGTATACAATCTGTAGCACATCAGAACTGATCACCAGTCGCTTGTAAGTTGTTCGTAACTTTACGAACAGCTTTTTGAAACATGGCCCTGGTACTGGATCAGTTGAAGTGAAAGAGATGAACAAACTTGAGACTTACATGCATTTGTTGAGTTGTAGGCATGACTGGGAGCTGATGCCCTGCCACGCTCAAGCTCGTTTGCATTTTTGGTTTTCCTGCTGCCAAAATAGTCAAGATATACATCATAAAAAGCCATTTTACTACTACTATTCTTCTCACCTATTTAAACATTGAGCTGTCAAAGATTTGGTATGCGGTTAATATAGAGAACATGTAAAATATTGACATAACTCCATTACCTCATTATTCAGCTATGGAACATGCAAGGAACTACAATACCAGGAATTACAATACCAGAAATTAACTATTCACACATTCAAGGCAAAATAGAAAACCATACTTGAGTGCATATTTACATACTAGAATGCAAAGATGTTGATACACACAAACACAATTTTGTAGACAGCTTCTTAGACTATCCACTAATTCCCATTACACAAATAACAAAATTTACAGTCAAGAAAGAGAAAAATTGGACGGAAAAAAAAAGAGGAAGAAGATGCAATTCTCAATATATAACTCTTTAACACAGGCTAATTAGTATGGTGAGTTCTACCACTGACTTTGACCAGGATTCGGGAAATGAGAGAGATCAGTCCAAGCAGTCACTAACCTGAACTTTTTGTCTTGCTCTCCTTGATGAGTGAGTCAATCTTGAATTGGTAGTGGGCCATGGAGAGACCAAGACCAGTGTGCAGGTCAGTGAGGTAGCCCCCGTTGATCTGATCGATGCGGCTCCAGATGCAGGACTCGTTGGAGGTGGGCGTGTCCCTCAGGAGGAGGAAGCGGAGGAAGTTGAGAGCAGCCATCACCCTAAGATAAAAGACATGTCATTAACCCGTCAAGGATGGACTGATTTTGCTACAACAGGCATTTCCCATAGACACTTGCCCGAGTATACTTGGGACTTGTCCTCAATGGGTTAAGATGTAAAGATGTCTGTTGAAATTTAGTTTCCATCATCCGGCCCCCAACTCAGCATTTACTAGGGTTGGGTATGCTTGTTCCCTCTCTTTGAAAGCATCCCTCATCTAAGGACTGCCTGAATTTCTGAGCAGCCCTTTCTTTAAATAAGTCTCCAATGAAAAGTCAGATATACCCCCCCTTTTTTTCAGCAATTCTTGGGCCAGATTTTGTCACACAAAAAGAACCCATTTACCGGAAATTTAGGGAATGCACGTGCAGTCCCTCTGACTCCCTGGAATATTGGGGGTGGGGCTGGGTTCAAGCCTTCTTCATAATATTAACTAGCTATAATGAAGCATAATTTTGTAACCCTTAACCCTAATCAGGCTGGGGGGGGGGGGGCGGAATCCGCCCCCCCTCGACGTTTCGCGCAACATCTTCGCAGCGCGATAAGCCCCAGCCGCGATGTTTCATGACTTTTTTCTTTCAAGTATCGCGCAACTTTTGAGACCAAAATTGTTGCGCCCGCGCGTACCGTTTTGACGCGACGCCCATTCGAAAAAAATTTGTCAACCCCAAAATTGCTCCAAAACGTGATTTTGTGTACAAATCCAATGCAAATTGTGTTTTTTCAATTAATTCACATAAAAATTCATATCTTGACTTAGAATGGACGAAATTAATTCATTTTAGCATAATAAAGCTTCGAAAAATGTCTGTGACAAATTTTGGCCAAAAAAACAAACAAAAATAAAAGGTCGAAAAACAAAGAAATACATAAGAAATTCAAAAAAACAATCAAATACATAAGAAATTAATTTTGATAAAATTTTTTTTTTATCCTATGTCTCAGGAGAATGATACAAGAAACATTTTTAAAAAGAAATTAGCTTAATTAGAGCATTAATAAGTGATTTAGAGCCCAAAACTAATTTTATGCATAAATTACAATAATTAATTAATATAAAATATAAGAAAAATTTTTCAGAGAAAGCAACCATACATTTTGATAATATACGTCGCGGGCGTCGCGTGTGCCGATTTTCGGCGCAATCACGCGTTCCATAGGCGAGATCTGAAGGGGGGGCGGAATCCCCCCCCCCAGGTATAGCATAGCCAAAAAAGCCCAGCCTGATTAGGGTTAATATCACCCTTTCTTCGCCGATTGGCACATATGCTGCAGTGCTTTCTTTGCTAATTGCCATAGGTGTCTGGAAACTACTAGTGTGTCAATGAATAGAGATAACCTAATCCCCCTAATCTCCTTCGAGTCACCATGGCCTTCCTAGTTTGACTGAGGCACACTGCTACACCTGACTGAGCTTGCTAACTAAACAATGCAGGCAAGTTTGGAGGGATTTCTTTACTTGTTCTAATGAAAAAGCTTGGCAAGTTAAGCTCTGAGCCTGGGCACATTACAAGGTAAAGATTGAATGACAGATATTCATCTGGTTTATTCAAAGTGAATGAACACCAATGCATGCCAGATCATTTCTACCAGGGACAGTACCACCTTCGTATCTAAATTTCAGTTTCTGTCATTCTCAAGTGTTATACAAAATAAGTATAACAGTAGAAAAAGGCACATATTCATCTGGAAATTGAAACAAAATAATAAAGTTTGTATGGCTATCTATTTCTTCAAATATCAGAACCACCCACTATTTGAAATCGAGTTGCCATCACTCTCCATAATCTAATGGCTAAAATGGATATTGAGATGAAGTCAGAAATCTATATTGATATTGTAAACATGTGACAACTTCATATCTGGTGATTTCTTTAAGGGTCAGTTACACCATTGAGTTGGCTCTGCAAGAGATCACATCACGTGCATGTCTGGTCTAAACAGGTAACTCTGTAAACCATTATCATTTCCCTACAGGACTGCCCAGTCACAATCATCCTCATGTAATGGTGGGTCAAAGGGTCAAGTGGTCAAGTAGACACACACTCACTTGTCCGAGCTCTCAAGCAGGTCACTCTCGGCACCGTTGGGGAGAGCAAAGATCAAAGGATAGAGGTCAGCAAGTCTTTGACCAACAAACCAGTCGTTGTCATGGTGCTATGATTGGGAAGAACAAAAAATATTGATGGAAAACTAGAAAGAGGAGGTATGCTACGTGCACATGTAAAGAACAACTGGTTGGAGTCCTAGACATTGTAAACATATACAAAAGGATGAAATTTTGTTTTGTTTGTTTTATCACAGATTAATTGGTGTCCACATTCTGGTTAAAAAAAAAAGAAGCGCTGAAAGGAACAAACAAGATGGAATTACCAAAGAGTCATCGTTTTTGCACTTCACAATGCAAATAGCGGAAATGACGATCAATTTCAAGTCATGTCTTGCACTACAGACAAAGAAGAGAAACATCATCTGATGAACAAGCCATTAGAGAACTGGACAAAGACATTACTTTATCTGGCATCTTGAGTAACACATGAAGCAGAAGAGTGATCTTTCTGCTTTTCCCGAGGTTAATTTACAGAAAGGAGAGAAAACAAAGTTTTCAATTTACCTGTGAGCTGTGGATGAAATAGTCTTTGACCTTTCCAATGACAAATCCGCAGACGCCCGAGTGGACCGTGTTCTTCAGAAGTATCCTCAGTAACCGATAGCGACCCTTCCAGTCAAACTTGTGGATGTAGACTGGGAACACTTTGAAAGCTGCTTGCCTCTGGCACAGATAAGAAAGAGTTCTACATTAAATTTCCTTCAAGCATTAACCGATAGCATACCGTAGTCATGCTAACTCACCGCTGCTTTACAGAAGCACAAAGTATAGAGTTCCACATTTCTGCAATATGTCATTATCTATGCGTGTTGATTGAGGTGGATGATATTGTACAAATGACTGATTCCATTATCTATTTCATCCTCCCACGAGTCCCATTTTTTACTTGTTTCAATCTTTTGCTGATGCTAACCACTGCTGCCAATTCATCTCAAGTCTCAAAATAAACCTGTCACTGGAAGATTAGCACCTTAGCACTGAAATCATCATGCTGGACAATGTTGCTGTGCAACCTACACATCCCCATGTAATTCACATGTATAGACTTCAACCTGCTTGTAATAGTCGTAAAAATTGGGCATGTTACAGCATGAGACAAGCTTAAGCCATTGACTCTCAAATACAATAAGTTGCACCTGAAGTCAATACACGGTATATGTACTTCCATAAACAAAGGATTAAATGGAGTAAAAAGCAAACAAACTGCTATATTGATACTTTTCCTCAATCTATTTCGTGTACATATGTACCGGTGTTGTTCAAAATTAAACCTATTATTGCTAATTTCACAATGTTCCTTTTTACACTGATAGAGAGGATGCTATTAAGATAAGTAAGGAATAATGACACTCACAATAAGATTCAGAGGACTCATCACCATGACGACAGACAGCATCTGTGGGAGGTCCTCGTAGAATGTGTTGCCAAGGAGACTGTGATGCAGGGATCCATCCTCAATGCCTTCCACTAACAGTGATAATAACCTCTGCACAGTAGGACAGTCAATGCAAAAAAAAAAAAAAAAAAAAAATGAAGAAAAAACAACAACAAAGATATTATCTACTCATCTATTAACCCGTTCCTTATGGGAACCTGGTATACCAGGCTTCCGTGGGAGCAACTGATATACAGGAACCTGGCATACCTGGTATACCAGGTTCCAAAGATGAAGACAAGAGTGCCTACTTTCGTGGCCTAAATTCATGCTTCTTTGTGTTATAAAGTTCCAAAAAATGGGTTTGATAAAAAGATTAGAGTTTATTCTATCAGCACTTGCTATCTTTCTGTTGGAAGAATTCATATACCACAGTATTTTCTACCTTTGTTTTGATTTAGTTTGCCCTTGCTCTGCTACAAAACTCGTATGAACATGGACATTAGCGATCAAAGCTGATCACAGTAGATATCTGTGTTTGCTGACCCCAGTCATCGCATTCTGGTGCCTGATTTGTGTAGAACAAAAGAGTCTGTGAGCCCATCAGTGCACGCTCTATTCATACATCGCACCCGATCGATACTTCTATTGTTCAAGGGCACATGTAGTTGACCGTGGGGAGGGGATGCATGCACTGCTTGACTGCTTTCCCACAGGTGGATTACCAACCTGTCCGTTCTCTGTGGATGGGCAAAAAGAATCTCGTTTGGGGACATAGACGGTATTTAGAGAATTGCGGAAGGAACGGGTTAAAAGACACACATCAAATATGGGATGACGTTGACCATTTATCACATGTAAACATCTACTGAGTATGATATCTTCTTGGTTATTGGAAACAATGAGGAAATTAATGAATCTGCATTAAAATGCATTCCTTGTATTAATGACTTGAGAACCAACTTGAAGGACAGTAGTCATGCGACAGGGGGTGGCTTGACAAAACTTCATTCAAATGCTCTTGTCTAACTTATCATTTGTCCACTCTTTCTCAGATATTCAATGGGTTAATATGACCGCTTTCATACACAAAACAGCTAAATTAACCTGTTGAAGATGAGCTGATATTGCTATGACATGCATATCCCATAGACACCTGCCCGAGTATACTTGGGACTAGTTCTTCAACGGGATAGTGGGTCTAGGGCAATTACCCCCTGGCAATTACCCCGTACCCTTCCCCTGACCCTTATCCTAATCCTAATCCTGAACCTTATCCTAACCCTAACCCAAACTCTAGCCTTAAACCTACCCGTAACCCTAATCTTTACCTGGTACTTTAACCTTGTCACTAACCAGTAGTTAGCCGGGGGGGGGGGGGGGAATAATTGCCCTCAGGGAGTGATTGCCCTGATACAGGGTTAGTAAGTAAAGGTATCCTGCAAATCCTTGTGAATCATGTACATTGTTATTCAAACATAACATAAAAAAAATCATTTTTACATACCTGCCAACATTTCAAGATGAAATATCTTACTCGTGGATTGCAAAAATCTTATTTTACATGCAAACTGAAGTTAAAAATCTTACTTTCGGTCAAATCTTCAGAAAATACACATGAAAGGTATATCTAAATATTTTTTTAAAATCTGATTTCTCTGACAGAAAATCTGATTTTGCTATTTTTAATGTAAAAAATCTTACTGAATCTGATAAAATCTTACTAGTTGGCAAGTATGTTTTTAGCACGGACAAACCTCCCCTGAACCTGGAGCATCACCATTTCAGATAGTCAGGTTATTTGATCTCATACTGAACTATGGGCATATCCGGATGACCAGCAAATTTCCAGGAGGCAAAAACCACTGCTTTGGCAAATGTTTGATTTTAATGAGAGCATGAGATAGTAATCTTAGTAAAGAGAATGATGGGAGTCTCCCTACTCACCAGACCCTTGTAAACAGCCTCCTCTTGAGATTTTCTCAGTAGAGCAGCGATGAAGACACTCATGACCTCCAGGAGGTAGTCAGGTCTGATGAAGATGAAGAAAAAATGTCATCCCTGTGTATGGGGTCATGTCACGAGACTGACACCCATGAGTCATACAGCCCATGAGTTTGACATTGAAAAAAGGTCAATGAGTCATAAAGCCCATGAGTTCAAAACTAGGCAAATAAGGCCCACAAGTTCAACATAACATCAAAACAGCCCATGAGTTTGACATTACAACACTGGGTTTAATGTGTCTGCCTCGTGGGCCTTGTTGGCTTATCTTAGTGTCAAACTCGTTGGCTGCATGATACGTGGGCTGTATGATTCATGGGTGTTGAACTTGTGATGTGCACCCCTATGTACATTGTAGATGCTGATGATTTCTGACTTGTGGTTTTTCACAAGACACAGAAATCCCATATAACTCAATGAGATGTAATGGAATCATTTGGTATAATCTAAGCAAACATAAAAAGAAAAAGAGTAAAATGAAAAGTGAAAAAAAAAATAGAGAAATAGGGCATGGAATATTGTTAACTGCATTTGTACGAGTAGTCTTTATCTTTATCTGTAAAGTCCCTCTGGTCCCAACGGGGTACACCGGAAGCCCACCCAGCAATGTACATCATCTCCACTAGCTGAGGAGTACTGGTATTCCTAAAATGCATTCTCTTCCTGTGTTTTCTTTTGTTGCTGTTCTGTCTTTTTTATAGGCTGGGTCTGCATCATTACACACATGAATCTTGCACACCAACATGCACAAACATCATACCAAAGTAATCATACTTTAGTGTTGCATTATCACAGGTCGTGGCACTTTGACAGAATCATATCAAATTCCATGATGACAAATTCTTGCGACAAGAAATTCCCACACACAAGCTGATAGATGGTCAAAATGGACAGACAAAAGAACAGATGGCAAGGAAAGATTGATACCTTCAAAACCATTGCATGGCAGAGTCATTAATACAACATGCCAAACATGCATCATTACAGTGAGAAAACATTTTAGGAGTGAAATGAGCAATGTACACCAACCTGTATATTGAAGGCAGACGATCACTTTGTAATTCTTCAGCCATGACTAGATACAAGAAGCAGCCGATCCCCATGGGGGGCATTCCTCCTATATCCCCTGGACCCCGGTCTTCTTCCCCAAGCTCGTCCTCCTCTGGAGAAGGGGCGACGGGAAGCTTGAACTCATTGCCATAGTGAAGGAGGCGGGTGAAGCTGAACTGCATCCTGGCCAGGTAGGTCTGTTTGTCAGAGTGACAGCAATATGTTGATACCGGTGGTAAAAATAGGCATATGATCAGTGATACTTGAGAGAAACTGAAATTTAGCCACATCTGCGAGTGAGTTATCACTTTTGATAAACCCTCCATGACGAGAACCTTTAGAGCAGTGCTTCTCAACCAGTGGGTCGCAAAGCGTCTTGCAGGAGGGCCGTCTTAGTTGCATTATCTTTCTGCTACTTTGCCACAAATACAGGAAGTCCTCATTGGGTGAACTATTCAAATTCAAACCGGTCATATTCCTTGCAGCACTTGCAAAATCCTGCTGCGCAAACATTCTCCATGATCTGTTGCTCATACATCGCTCATGTCATTCAATTTCAATACTTGTCTTTAAGGAAATCGTCCCCTGCAAACACAAGAATCACGTAGCATTGCATAATATAGTGCCTTACCAGTGCTTGCTCTGCACAGAGCCTGAAGTCAGACTTGTGCCTGGGCGCATTTGTGTCCTCCTCCGTCTCGGTCCACACCAGGTCAGTTCTGGCCAGAGGGTAGTCCAAGATTCTCAGCACGCTGGAGATTTTAAAGAAGGTAGTAAAAGGGTTTTAGCAAGTCAATGAGTTTCACAAAAGCTGAATTTCATGATACTGAGTATGATAAATTCCAAAGTTCGTATTCAACCATTTCTCTACATCAAACTTCGCTGAATTTCAGGCTTAAGAATAGATCCACTATATTCGTGTTTAAAAGCACAACACCAACAAAGCACCCCCACTAACAAACACACAGTGATACATAAAAGAAGGGCATATATCATCATTTCCAAATCTCTTTTGTAAGTCAGTGCTCTCTGTGTTTACACTTTATGAATTGAAAGAAAGAGGTATATGTACGTAAATACCCTCCCTCTAAAGAGAGACAATTGAAGGCATACTTACAGCTTTGTTATTTCCACTTTGCAGTTTTCCATCTCAGTTTTCTCCTGTGAGAAATCAGAAGATGTGGGAAATTAAAAAATCCTCAAAATCATTGATCTGCCAAAAGAGAGAGGTCACAGAGAGAATGCAACGTGCTTGATATTTGTAGCAATCACACTTTGTACAGTACTTTGCACATTACAACAAAGTGTTGATAATTAAAGGAAAAATAATTGTCACTAAAGAGGATGCAAGAACCACTTTGCCATATGTGAGTGTACATTAACCTGGCAAATAAATTTCTCAATGTGTAAGTTAACTCAACACCTATCGTATAGGGAATTGAAGTGATGTCACAGTGTTTTGTTTTAGCTTGGTTTGGAACCAGGTGTGCCCATGAACATTTGGGCAAGATGAGGTTGTCAAGAAATGGTTTCCATGGTGATGATTGGCTATGATATCACACTTTGATACTCTGTAAGAACAGGTGGGTCTCCTACAAAGAATAGATTGCATATCATAGGGAATCAATGTTTAACCCTAACTTACCTGGGGGGGGGGGGGGGGGCATAATGCCCCCCCCCCCCCTCGATGAATTCTGCGACCATTCCGGGGCGCAAAATTTTTTGACTGCGCCGTTCGCTGACTTTTTAATTTCAAGTCTCGCGCAACTTTTGAGACCAAATTTGTCTGCCCGGGCATAAAGTTCCGAAGCCACGCCCCTTCAAAAAACTTTCGTCAACCCCAAAATTGCTCAAAAACGTGATTTTGTGTACAAAGTCAATACAAATTGTGTTTTTTCAATTAATTCATATAAAGAGTCATATTTTTAATTTTAATGGCTGAAATCAATTCATTTTATTATAATTATGCTTCAAAAAATGTGTGTGACAAATTCTGCTGAAAAAACAACAAAAACAAAAGTTCGAAAAAACAAGGAAATACACAAAGAATTGATAAAACAATAAAAAACATAAGAAATTAATTTTGATACTGAATTTTTTTTACGCACAAATGTTTGGAATGTCATTAGGAATATTTACACCAAAAATCAGCATTCCATGAGCTTTTATAAGCCAATTACAGACGAAAATGATTTTTTTTGCATATATTTGCATAATTAATTGATTTAAAATAGAAAATGCTATTTTTTTGAAAATTTAACTGAACAGTCTTGTAGATTACATCCGGCTTTATGTTCATGCAAAATTTTGCGGCGATCGCGCGATCAACGGCCGAGATCTGAAGGGGGGGCCATAATGGCCCCCCCAGGAATTCAAGCTCGCTAAATAGCCCAAGTAAGTTAGGGTTAATGTTTCCACATCATTGCATTGGACATACAACGTATACGCGCAGTAAAACTCACGAGTGTAGTAAGCTTCCTGACTTTGCCGTACAACATTTGCTCCACCTCAAAGACAAACGGTGCCAGAAAATCCAGCACAGCCATTGTGCTGCTTCCGAGCCTCAAGATAGCCGGGTCCTCCAGCAGGAGGCGTCTCTGGTTGTCATCCATTCCTAGACTTGATGGAAACTTTGAAAGACAATCATACAGACATGCAAGATTTAATCAATCATTCTTAAAACCTACAAGCTCTTACTTCTAGACAGGGAAATCCATATGTGTGGAGGAGTTTTTTATAATTTTTTTATGGCTCTCTTGGTATACGAGGGGATTCCGTGAAGCCAGACATACATGTAGTCTCCGTGGAACATGTCTAGGGCAATTACCCCGGACCCTTCCCCTGGCTCTAATCCTAATCCTGAACCTAATCTTAACCCTACCCAAAACCCTAATCTTTACTCTACCCTTACCACTAACCAGTACTTAGCAGGGGGGGGGGGGGGGGGGGGGGGTAATTGCCCTCTGGAGGTAATTGCCCAGATACGCTGTGGAACATATCCCAGGACGACAAGATACAGACCTATCTTTTGGTCAAACCCTTACTGTGCATTGTTTGCCGATTAACAAACACACTGGACAGCTTTCTCTGCCAATGGGTACAGCTGACTGGAAACTAATTGTCAATGACTGGAGATTATCTAATCCCTATTGTGTGTCACCATGCCATGGTCTTCCTTTTGGACTGAGGCACATTGTTACACTTGAGTGGGCTTGCTAATCCACAACTAGGCCAAGTTTGGATGGATTACTGAATGCTGACAAAAGAAGTTTGGCGGTAATAACCAGTTCAATACTGAATTCTGAAATCCCCCCAGTTTTAATACACAGGCCACCAGGCTCCCACAGTGAACACTTTAACAACGTGCCTGGCACATTATGGATTGATGTCAAAATTCATCAAAAATGTACACAGAATCTTGGGACTAAGAGAGCAAGACTATCAAATTCTATGATGCATTTTAGAATTTTTGTGTTACAAGTCGTATAGGTTCAATATGTTTGAGAGTCTCATAGGTTCAATGCTTTTTTCCATATCAGTTACAGCTTTGATTATTTCATAGTGCATTTGAGTGCCAGACCCCAAGCCATCTGTGTTATGATTACTGATAGAAAAGCTATTTTGAATTAAACACAGAGCGAAATCTTAGAAAAAAGAACATGTCTACTCCCAAGGTGATTATCAATTGAAACCGCTTAGCAGAAATGCGATTACTCAAGATCACAAATGTCTTTAGAAAAAGAACCTTTTCCATAATCTATGCAAATTAATTGGATCAAACAAAGCTACAGAATCAAAACTGCCATCAAACTACACAGAAATAACAATTTCCCCTAGGAAAAAAAGAAACTCTTTAAAGCTATAACATGTTAATTCTTTTTAAAAATGTTAATTTGAGATTACATAGTTTACACTTTTGATTACCTTGATTGTCTGGATGTGTGTATGCAGCAATACAAATGTCTGGTTGAGATGGTAACTCTTTGTCAGGCCAAATCGCATCAACACTAATCAAGATGGAAGAATAGAACACAAATCAGTTTAATGAGTTCAAATCTGAAAAAGGAGCACTTACATTCTCACAACAACTAAAAGAAAACAAGGAAAAGTAGAAATTACGCGGTGCGTAATATATGTCCCCGCCGGAAGTAGCATTTAGTAGCAAAATGTACAATATAGGTAAAAAGATGAAGGTCAAAGGTCAAAGAAGTCAAAGGTCAAAATTCTATGTAGAAGTTTTGAAGCCCTCACCTAGTGCCATCACATAAAGCAAACGGAATCGAAATCGGGTTAGAAATGGTGAAGGAGTAGCATTTTGTATCCATTGTACGATATAGGTAAAAAAATCAAGGTCAAAGGTCAAAGAAGTCAAAGGTCAAAATTCTGTGTAGAAGTTTTGAAGCCCTCACCTAGTGCCATCACTTAAAGCAAACGGAATTGAAATCAGGTTACAAATGGCAAAGGAGTAGCATTTTGTAGCAAAATGTACAATATAGGTCAAAAATCAAGGTCAAAGGTCAAAGAAGTCAAAGGTCAAAATTCTGTGTAGAAGTTTTGAAGCCCTCACCTAGTGCCATCACATAAAGCAAACGGAATCAAAATCGGGTTAGAAATGGCGAAGGAGTAGCATTTTGTAGGCAATGTACAATATAGGTCAAAAATCAAGGTCAAAGGTCAAAGAAGTCAAAGGTCAAAATTCTGTGTAGAAGTTTTGAAGCCCTCACCTAGTGCCATCACTTAAAGCAAATGGAATTAAAATCGGGTTACAAATGGCGAAGGAGTAGCATTTTGTAGCAAAATGTACAATATAGGTCAAAAATCAAGGTCAAAGGTCAAAGAAGTCAAAGGTCAAAATTCTGTGTAGAAGCTTTGAAGCCCTCACCTAGAGCCATCATAAAAAGCAAACGGAATCAACATCGGGTTAGAAATGGCGAAGGAGTAGCATTTTGAAGCAAAATGTACAATATAGGTCAAAGGTCAAGGTCAAAGGTCACAATTGAAATTCTGTATAGAAGTTTCAAAGCTCCCATGTAGTGCTATCATATAAAGCAAACAGAATCAAAATCGGGTTAGAAATGGCGAAGGAGTAGCATTTTGAACATTTTGATCACACACGGACGCACACACGGACGGACACACGGACACACGGACGGACACACACACGTACGGAGCCCGTTTCATAGTCCCCTGCTCGAACTCGTTCGGCGGGGACAAAAAAATGTATGTATCAGTTTTGAAATGATGGGTAAAAAAGAAACAAAGGGACTCCAAACGAATTATAAGGTATGATGTGTAATTTTGCACTAGCATATCATTGCTCATTCACACCCACTAGAAAGTTACACTTGATAATTGATCTGAGTTTATATTGCAGTTTTAGTGGAGAACTCTTACATCAACATTTATGTCAGCATCCTGCTATAGGTAAGATACATTTTGATACTGTATACGCCATTTATTTCGCGAGTCTAAATTTTCGCAAATCGGGAATTCCCAACGATTTCGTGAGTGGTTAAATTTGCGATTGTGGAGTCCTGTACTGAACGCAGAAGTGTACACACGTACGTCACATTCACATCGGGATAAGAGTCAATATTTTCGCTTGTCTTTAATTTCGCGAATAGCACCTAACTCGCGAAATATTCGGCGTATACAGTATTCTTCTGGCTGATTGTGCAAACTGGATCAGTCTTTAAACCTCATCTCTGACAACTCTTCCCGCAAATACTAAATACATACCATTTATTCCTATCTACCATAGATTGTACTCGGTAGAAAAATCTTTGTTGGGTTAGAGAAAGCAGCAACTTTAGGCAACAAGTAATTTATCATGCAATTGTACATTTTACACTTCATAAGGTCCTGATAACAAATTCTAGTCAATGTCTCTTGGAGTAAGCAAGAGTTTTTTGCTCGACACCAAAGGGAGGATAGTGTGTTGTAATTTAAATTTTTTGGTGAATACATCTACTGCACGAAATAAGAAATTTTGACTAACCTGTTGTAATGGGCTTTAGGAGGGTGCGGTAAGAAGTGTCATCTAAGAAACGGTCAAGTTGCTCAAGGAATCCAAGGATCATTTCTTTAGGCTTCCCAACCTTTTTGAATATGAAAATGTAGAGTGTACATACCTAAATACATTGTTAAGACAGAACATAAATCATCAACCATCAGTTGCATCTAAGTTTTAGGTAAGCACAAATAACACACATTCAAATTTGTACTTGAATGTACGCATCTGCGATGCACACATTATTGCACTCTAATCAATATACACAGAAAATGTAATACTGGGGCACACAAAGTGATATCAAAAGAGAGGAAGTGTGCAAAATATCATATGGCATTTGATGACGTAAAAGAGTTATGGAAATGCCTCATAACATGGTTTGTCTGTTTTCCTCTCGGCTGCTCTGTTTAGTTTGCTATTAAATGTTTGTTGCTGTTCAGATTTGACCTTAGGTTTTTGTTGTTGTTTTTTTTTGCTATTGTTTCTAAAAATGTGAACAAAGGAAAGAAGTTTCTTGAGACAACAAAAACATACACGCATGCTGAAAATCGTTCAATTTTCCCAAGAAAGAAGCCTTTTGTTTACCTCATCAGCTTCCAGCTACGCAGCGCCTCACCTGGCCCGAGCAGAGCATGCGCTTTAGAGCAAACCTAAAATACATACAGCTTGAGCTCCCATGTTCACTGACCCCATCTGACAAAGATAAAAAATCTGTCAAAAATCCATGAAAATTCCTGGATCACTACCAAAATTAAATCATCTATTCCTTGTGCCATTATCAACTTTTCCTGCAAGTTTCATTCA
Organism: Diadema setosum; assembly: GCA_033980235.1. Taxonomy (NCBI): domain Eukaryota; kingdom Metazoa; phylum Echinodermata; class Echinoidea; order Diadematoida; family Diadematidae; genus Diadema; species Diadema setosum. The sequence continues at coordinate 30,141,751 of CM067069.1, read as the reverse complement.
AATCCGTTCATAACTTTGGGAGTTTTTTTTGCAAACAAACAGACAAACACACCTACGCCAATGAAAACATAACCTCCTTCCTTGGAGGAGGTAATAACACAACCCTAAAATCTCAGTCATAGGTACTGACAAATCCTGGGGATGTGGCTCAAGGGGCTGCAGGTTATTACAAAAACATGCGTGACCCACTACAACAGTAGGATCCAAAAATCGGGGAGGTCGATTTTCTGAAAATGAAATGTCATTATTCCCTTACTCTTCCACTTTAATTTCACATGTAATACAACTCTTAAAATTACTTGGTTGCGGAGATATCAATGATTTTATGAGAGCATGTTAAGTGGTATGTGAAATCAGTGTTTCAAGAAAACCACCTTCAAAGTTTTCCTTCTGACGCAATTGTGATCAAGGGGAGGTATGACAGTTTTCACCACTTGACGATAGAAGGTATGTTCCTAGCAACCTCCACGATGTTCATTCAAGCTTTGCGCCAGCAGTCTATGCACGGCCAATCAGTAACCAGGATGCAACGCACTAACAAACCAGATTACTCCCTCGTTGCTAGGGGCGGAGTCTGTCTGTGGTCCAAAATCCAAATCTCTGGACACGTTTCTGTTCCACTGAAAGTCAGAAAATCATGTCGGAAAAACACTAGTTTATTGCCTTTCCTTTGATCATTTAGCTTCAAAATTTCAGCAGATGACAGACGAAACATGAGACTTTAAAATTATATCCAAAACAGAAATTTGATGGCTTTGACCGATTTTGATGATCTGACTTCAATCTCGATATTATCGGCTTTGCTGTCAGTGACTTTTGGATCCTTTTGTTGTGGCGGGTCACATATTTTTCCACTTGCCCTCATAGGCACATAGGCTGCATACTTTCCCCCAATCAAGTGTCCATTTTTACTTAACTCACCCTACTGTGAGTTTACTTGCCTTAGGAAACACACCTGCATAATGTGAATGCTTTCTTTTGATCCTTTCATTCTCATATGCTCACCTCAGCTAAGACATTCAGAATATCGGCACAGTCTTTGAACACCTCATTATTCTCCTCGGCATTGCTGATGTGCGGCGTCACAATGGGGAAGATGTCCCACGCAATCGACTCTATCATTGGCTGAGGATCAAAGCAAAAACCATTCATTTAATATGTTATTGAGTCTGGTAATCGATTGCCAGGACTTTGCCACAGTCATATAACAAAATGTTAATTTTTATGCCATGGTATTATAGTAGAAAGTACATTGGCTTTGCAAACTAACCTTGATCAACCTCACATCCACTTAGTGTAATGAAAGAAAACATGCTTTAACTCGAGTTAGCACTATACATTATATTAGTGATGGCTCTTTAATGAAGAGGTTACATAACCCTGCACAACATTTCAAGAAATAACTCCTCCCCCCCCCCCCCGAAAAAAAGAAACAAATAAAAAAATGAAATGCATGTATTCCACATAAAAATCATCCACATATGTCACTCAACTATTATTTTATTTAAAAACTTGCTTTTGAATACTATTTCTTAGGTTGAAATGGGGACCAAAGAAAATCTTTCCTGACATGTAGGGTCTCACACAAAAGTATCATACTCACTAAATCTATTCCTCTAGGATGCTTTTCCCTCCAGCCCCACTTATTCTTCCTCACCTTGTATTTGTCTGTCCTGAGTATGTCCAGGACCTCCTTTGTCCCCTCCTTGTCCACCAGCTCCCTGAGAGTACCCAGGAACAGCTCCGGTTGCCATGACGACTTATCCTTCAGCTGCATCAATGATGCAAAGTTTGATGAGTACAGATAATTGCATTCTACCACACGAACAGTGCTGGTGCTATGGATATTGCATGATACAAACCCATGTGTTACAGCAGTAAAACAAGTGTGGAAATTTTAGTCAGTGGATCGGGCAAGACTAGGTGACATGGATATCTCAACTTTCATTTGGGGGCCCGCTTTTAACTAGCCTTTTGTCAAGGCCCTCTCGCTGTAATGGGCGAGCGAAGCGAGCCCAGCCGAGCGCGCCAGCGCGAGGGCCTTTTGAGATCTGCTTCACACATTATTATTCATGACACGTGAACCCTTCTGAATACTCATTTTAATGGCTTCCGGTCAACCAATGGAATGGCGCGCTCCCCGCATCCTCAGCCTTGGTGGTCATGCCTGTTCGCATGCATCACTGACCACCCGAGGAGGTCTGCCACGGAACTCTACACACACTCTGTGTGTAGAATTCTGTGAGAGTGTGTAGAGTTCTGTGAGGTCTGCGGCAGCGGCGTGCATTCGCTCTATTCAAATCGGGTTCGAGCAGACAGACACGCTGATTGGACCCCGACTTTTGATCCCGAAATCGGGGAGCAAAAGTCGGTAATTCAAAGGCTAACAAAAGGATGCGAAGCAGATCTCAAAAGGCCCTCGCGCAACCCCACTCAGCTGGGCTCTCTTCACCATACAGCGAGAGGGCCTTGACAAAAGGCTAGCTTTTAACAAACTGCTAGCCACATTGAGCTTGCAACCTAATATCCAAGCTCTGGAGTTTGCTTGTATTAGCCAGAAGAAGAAACAGAGCTGGGGCACACAAAAATCTTTTCACCTGGGCAGCTTGTCAACTCTAACAAATATCTATTGGCTTACAGCATAAGACAGATAACCCAAAAGGGCAAAATATCTGTTGACTAGTGTGAGGTTGTAAGCAGGAGTTAAAAGTTGGGCTGTTAGGAGCTTTCACTAGCCATGATGTCCTAAAAAAGTGTTAAGTACTATTTTGCACAAGGGACTACATCACAAAATACCATATTTGATCTGCAATGATTCATAGATACAATGCCAATGAAACTGTCTTTCATTACTTATTTGACGAACATATTTTTTCCCTCATCTTCCAGGATCATTTGCCCCTAACAGCATGATATCCTACCAAGTAGAAATGAATCAGTAACACAATACCTATCACAAATAAGAATCTTCTATACAACTTCAAAATGAATCAACTTGACCATCCACAAGACCATTGTAATGACTGTACAAGTTATTGACGTTGTTGTTTTTATTTTAATGGCATTTTTTTAATGGTGTGTATCACTCAGGAGTGAGTACTGTATAAGCTGCTATTTTCGTGAGGGTTTAATTTTTGCGAACTTTGTGAATCACAGTTGGATCACGAATTTAACAATGCACAAAAATGTCACCACGTGCTAAAGTAATACTGTGTGCTTATGAAGGTCTCTGTGTCAATTCGCAAAAAACAACATCTCGCAAAAATGTCCCTGACCTCCTCATTCGTGAAAATATCTTTAGCGAAAATAACAGCATACTTAGGGTTAGAGTCCTTCCACTGGCTACTGCAAAATGTGTTGCTGTAGCTAAAAAAGTAGTGGTAAAATCACTGTTGTGTTGTTGTTGAATGATGTTGAGTCGTGCATTCGACCGGCAGTGTGCAGTGGCTGGTGGTATGTAACATGTTAGTGGGGTCGCCATAAGGCATAACTGCGACCAGCCCAAACGCGAAGCTCCCACAGACACACAGTATAACTGTGTACAAGGAGCGCCCCAGGGTTAGGGTTGCCAGTGCTGTTACCTGCCATCATATTCATGATATTCAGCAATATTTATACTGCCACTTGAGTGCCAGGGCAGGGCAGCTATAATGCAGGGCAGTGTGTCGACTATCCGTGCTTACACGATAATGAACGTATGGGACTGACAAAGCGTGATCCCACTGACACACATTGCACTTTTACAATACTCAATAGGACACCAGAGCTTATTCCCAGATCATATTATTCACCAAATTAGCTAAGTAGATTGTAGACCCTTAAAAAGCACATGCTGATTACAATTGGCACTATACAAGATAGGCCAAAGATTATTTCTGTTAACAACTCACATAACTCTCGGCAAGCTCCATGACGGGTTCACCAGTGCTGGGGTTCACTGGTATGCAGCGCCACCTATAATGACTGAAGTAGACAGTAGGTAGTACACACTGTACAGTGTACTAGTAGTTGGCGTCTGCTCCTTGAATTTTATCCAGCTGATGCTGAGCGAGTATTCTCAGAATTGATGTCTACTGGCTAAAGAGAGGCGTATACACAGGGAAGGTTCCTAGAAAGGAAATTTCCTTTTAACGTTGTTTGTGATTCCCCGAGGGCTGAGTGGCATTTCGGGAATTTCGAAATATTATTATGGTGGTTTGAGACAAAAATCTCATTGATCAAACTATACAGTGTCACGAAACGATCTGGCAAAGACAAGTGATAGTGATAGAGCCTTGGGTAACCACTGTGATACTATATAAGTTATAAAGGGTAACCTATAAAACAGATAATTATAGTAGAACTCACCTATCAAAAGTAGATGCTGAGATTCCGTTAAATGAGGATGCAAAACCGAAATTTACTCTTCTCAAAGGATCTGAACGCAAAACCAAATTGATAAATTTAGTACATGACTACATACTTGGAACTACTTGTTTGATCACCTTCGATCATCATACATTGTTCTGCTTTGATTTAGTGACCTAACCTATTTCAAATGTTGTTTTTTTTTTTAAAGACACAAGTGCACCGAAACATTTCAAGCCATTATGTGAAGCAATCTGGAGAAAACAAAACGCAACAAACAAACAAACAAACAAAATAAATAAATAAATAAACATACAAACAAACAGAGAGACAGACAACAACAGAAAAACAACAACAATGTCTGCAGATAAGATGAAACCATGCCCTGGTAGGCCTAATGTCATAAGACTTATAAAATGCTGTCTTTACATGAATACAAACGAGATATCATTTTTGTTTTCAATCATAAATTTCATTAAATTTTCTTAGAAGAATAGTATTTCAATTAAATGCCGAGTTTATAACCCCCAAAACAAGTACTGTAATTTATTTTCCGTCGTAAATATATCATTTCTAAATCTGCATTAAGTTAATCCATTCTTTTACTTCCGCCCATAATCTATCAACATTAACACTCACTCAAAAGACGCATTAAAGTTTCAACATATACATTACAAAACGAACATTCTGTTTCTTTTTCAATCAACCCAATTCTATTCAACATCTTTTTGCATGTAAAATGTTATTAAGTATTTTGAAATGAAGCCACCGTAAATCAACATCCGGTGTATTCTACGGGGCCAACGAAAATAATTGCCGTTTCTTTTCCTCGAGGTGTATTATTTAATGTTGCCATTTTAAAACTCTTTACATTGAAATACTCTATTCCTCAGCAAAAGATAAATATTGGAATATCCTTGTAATGCGCTGTTTAATAACCACATTTAAAACATCGGGTATCATTGGTTAACAAAACTTTTCCATCGAATATGTTTATCACAACCTAATAACCTTTCCGCTTGACATGTTTTGAAATGATTTAAAAAAATTAACATCCACATCGTCATATATCCTTTTAAAAGCATGCAATAAAACGATAACATATTTCCTTTTTTGTGTAACAAAGCATGGCTCGCAATCACGAACCATGAAAGTGTTGTAAGCCGGGTTAATGATGACGCTGACAGTCTCCAGTTGACGTTGCATGGATTTTATTAAACAAATCAAACAGTCTCAGTCTGCCGATACATGTATAAACTCCGTATCATCCGCATTATCCTCAGCTACATGTCGTAATGCGTCTAGGATAACTAGACTCTATACAGAATAACAAATATAGTCGAACTTTTGACTATTCGACATCAAAGAGCTCGCAGACACTATGTCCACGTCCATTTGTCTCACAAGTCAAAGTCAAAGTCAAGAATCAATTAAATCTGCGTCATCTTATCTCATGAAAATAAAAGTTGCGTTGTGCCCATGCCAACCACAAGCACACTGCGCCATTGGCATGGACACAACGCGCATCAACGCATTGACGCAACAATAGCAGACCGCATATTTCCATTTACCACAAAAGGAGTTCCTTTTTATACAGCGATCTTTTCAAAACCGATACATTCCCTTATCTTATGTTTTCCACAAGGGTTGACCGTGGAAATGACTTCAACGAACAGAAAGTAAACCACCGTAAGCTGTGTAACTATAACTTCCTTCAAAAAAGGATTAGAGGTATACGGGGCTTGTTCGAATCGGAAATCATTTCCGAGGCTCATGTCTGATTGATGAATCTGAGGTGTACCTACGTAGAAATAAACTCAATAATTTTTCTGACCATCAAGTAAATACCAATCGCCTAATAATAATTTTTAGTGCAGTTAAACTTGTGCAAATGAATTACAAGATTTATTATTTTTACTCATCCTTTTGTATATAGGTCCTCTATGTCTGAGACATTTATTTTGAATACAGTAGTATTTCTTTTAAGAGACTTCCTGTCCCAAATAAAACTATAAAACATATCATTTATCTCATTAAAAAATTACCCGTAGGACTCGGCAAAGACAAAACAAATACGTCAATTTCGATAACATCAGTGACTTGATTACCACAACTCTACCCAGCAACGCTAAAGAACAAGAGTTTATTTGTTTCCTGTAATTACTTCTATTTTGTCATAATGCAGTTTTCTCTAAATCAACGAAAAAAATATATACCCAAATACTTCAATCCTCCTTCATAAACCCACTGAAGATTTGCAAATCACGGGATTTGCAAATTACCTGGCAAATTAATTAAAAGGAGGAGGAGGAGGAGGAAGAAGAAGAAGAAGAAGAAGCAGAAGAAGAAGAAGAAGAAGAAGAAAACTTCTACCCTGATGGTCACCCTTTAAATGACATGCGCTGCTGTGGTGGATGGTAGACGAGATGGGAATATTTTTTTGTTTCTTGAATAATTGCTCCGAGGGCCGTTGGGCCATAGGACATGATTGATCACCAGATCACTTTAATACCGACTGTTGTATATATCAGGCCCTATATCATGTTTTAGCCTTATAGCCTACTAGTATCATCGTCAAAATGGTAACAATCTCAGGTGATGGATGCAGTCAATTACGAAAATATTCTAACTTAAAATAAAGACTTTTGAAAGCGAAGAAAGAAATAAAATGATAATCATTAATTTATTAACAAAAATCTGTATAGTTAGAAAATTGGTGATGAGCAGAATCAAGTTTGAATAATTTCTGAAGGTTCGTCAGCTGAAACATGACGCTCAGAAATTTCATAATGATGAATTTTATCTCGTGTTTTTGGGTGTATTTTTAATTCTTACTAATGCAAACTGACGCAGGTGGAATCTTTGTAAAATTAGCGCAAAAGATCAGGCTTTCTCTGTCATGGCTTATTATTAGCATAATTCCAGGGCAATATTTTGAAGAGGTTGGAAAACATTTCCATTTAATTGTTTGTTTATCTATTCACAACAGCGTTTAACATGGACATTCCGTATCAGTTTTTCTGGTGCAGTAGACCTGTTTTTCTCTGTGAAGTGTAAACTGTGACTGACCACTATCATGTTGGAAGAAATGATTTGCACTTGTGAAGTCGTGGCTCACTATGTGATGACGATGAGTGCCATTTCATGGCACAGACCGTACATCATATCGATAAAAGAAAGATATGTCTGTTAATCTTTAGTACTTTTGCAATGTCTGTAAATGTCTTACAAATTGTACGTTACAATTATTCTTTTTCACTATTTCATTTGTTTATTTCGTTTCTGTTGTTTCAATAAGACCATATAGCAAAGGTTCACGTACAGTTTTTAAATTTGTCACATTTTCAATTTTTCTTTGAGATTACTCTCTCTCTCTCTCTTTTTTTTTTTTTTTTTTAGCTTTGTCTACTCTATTCTCTGTTGTATTTTCCACTTCAAGAAACTTAAGTACGTCCTATATAGCGGGCCTATAGGACTATGATTATTTTTTCTCTTCATTCCGTAGTTGATTTTCCGCATCTTTTCCCCGTTGACAAGAGAGGGAAACAATTTCAGAAAGTTTTTTTTTTCTTTCAGAATACTTTCTTTTTGTGCTTTGTCTACTCTAATTTATTCCATTCTGTCTTTTCCAGGTCAAAAAACAAAACAAAACACATAAAAGAAACTTGAGACGTTCTATTACGGGCCCATCAGGGCCTATATTTTTTCTTTTCTTCATTCCTTATAGTTGAGTTCCCGCATCTTTTCCCCGTTGACGAGAGAAGAACAGCTGAAAGTTCTCATCATACTGCAATATTCCGTAAACGACCCGAGATGACGAAAGGACTTGAATGTACTTGATTGTTGGGTATCATAGGTTTCAAATATCAATCCCACTGTGTAACTGAATTAGTGGGTCTATCATTAACTTTTAGCACCCCACCCTGCCTTCTTATTTGCCGGTCAGTGACGTCATACAGCGAGAGGAGTATCCAAAGCCGCCATATTGAACTACGGGGTATGACTGTCGCACTGATAACGCCTCTTCCGTGTAGTGCCGAACCATAGCTCTTGCATTTGAGATCGTGTATTTTTCGGCTTCCGTAGCTCTTCATCTTGATGTGGTGCTGACAGATCGCAGAATCTCCGTAGAAGCATTTATTTATCTGCCATTGGAGGCCATTATTTGACGCATTAGGCTCATATCGTAAGTTTTATCATCCAAAACATTGCGTGTGTTGCGGTGACTTCAGTGTGTTTGTGTGTTGTAGATCGTATGATTGATGCGGCGGGGATGAATGGCGCACGGAATCGGTAGGCAGTGCATACAGTGATGAGTGGAACACTAATCAATGGTACGGTGTGTGTCGTGGAATGTCTCGCCGGTACTGTCGACTGTCTGTGATGCTCCAGAACAGATCACACAACTTCACAAGGCAGGTCTTTCCCAAGGCAGTCGCTTGTAATGTTGTTCTGTTGATCTAAAGCGTAATTTACACCTGTACAGTTTCGGAAGAATTCATCTGCTCACATATACGATGTAGAATATCTAGATCTAACATAAAAAAGAGGCCGGCTAGAAATTAACTTCTCTATTAGTATTAACGTTTAGGCCAATTACTTCCCCATGTTCAGATGTATCCATGTCATGCTTGCTTGACCTTAATTAAATTAACTCCTGACAAGATCCTTATTGCTTGACTGAGTAAGTTGAGACCTTAAATTTTTTTTTGCGCTTGGCCGGGTAAGAAGGGCTTCGTGTGTTTTTAATTCCGCGGAACCACAAGACTCCAAGCACAGGAACATACTGTACAGCAAGCAAAAGTATTTGCGTGCTTTGTAAGTATTTTCGCGTCAGTGTCTGGTTGCGCGAAATGCGCGAAAATGTCAACACCACGAAAATGTCCACTTCTACAATACCAGTCTGCATTTGTATAAACATGATGTATTGTCACTAGACTCTATAACGTTAGAGTCTAGATGATTTACTTTATGCAGTAGTAATATTGTATTTGCATCCAGTTTCAGTGAAATTATTTACACAAAAATTACAGCACAGTAGGCCTAACCGTTGGGGCTAATCTACGTACAATGTAAAAAAAAAAAAAAAAACAGCACCAAGGTTCGATCTCTGCCAAAAACCGCAGCATGCAAAAGCATTCATGTACATCTGTACGTGTAGCCATATAGCTGATAAATTTCACTTTACTGTATAGCCGGGGGTCAAAGTTTGGACAGTGTTTATGAACTTTATGGTGGAATTATTGGCAGCTTGTATAAAGGCACATAGACCCGATGGGTGTGGGGGCACTGTTGGATAATTAGTACTACCAATCACTGTTAGCATTGATATGAAGATTGCCAAAGTTGAGCTGTCATCAAGAGTAAAGTGCGTAGCTGTTGCTAGGTAATGTTGCCTTTGTTGTCTTCTCTGCGCATCAAGCAGTCTGTAGTGATGCCAGGATGCATGCTTATGTGCTTCTTAGGATGACATCACAAAAGAAGTTTGCTGAAGGTGTCATCTCCCTCAGCCAAATCATGAGCTGCACTATGATCGGACCACTGACTACAGTGGATCGGACTTCTTCAGACTCACGGAAATGGCCGGTCAAAGCGTAAGTGCTAAAGCAGAGTCGATAGCATAGGTCTCTGTAGGAAACTTGTGCCGTGCGCCCACGTGTGTACACATTCGACTAAACCACCGGGTCTATGTGCCTTTAACTTGTTAAATACTAGTATAAACCAAGATATATCTAGTAAGTCCAATGAAAGATTTGCATCATCACAACCTGAACAGACTGAGCTGAGGCTTTGTTTATCTAACTCGAGAGAGAGAATCACGTTTCAGAATGGCACTTGAGAAGATGATTTGATACATGATTCTCGGGGTGCTGCATTTATCTAACAATCATGTACATGTAATATTAGCAATTTGAGTGTTGTCACTGCGCAACTGCTTCCACCGTTCAACCTGGGAAACAGTGGTCAACTTTGACCAAACATGCCTTCATCATTCCCGCACAAACAATGGGTAGAAAACACAAATGACGCTTGCTTTTATCCACAACCGAAAACCGCTGAAGTTGACCTGGACAGCTCGGAGATATTAAAAGCGTTTCTAGATGGCATTGCGTTTATCTACTTGCAGAAAGGTGATTGTGGTCTCAAATGCATTTCAAATTTGCCTTTTATTGTCGTTTTTTTTTTTAAATCAGTGTTTCTTGATGCGTTTGAAAACACAGTTGCGTTTATCTATCACCTGAAAATGTCTCTAATGCTTTAGGACCGTGATTCTGCCTCAGAAAATTTGTAGTATACATATGGAGTTCATCCTTGCTAGCAGTAGTCAACACCACAAGAAAACTGAAGTTCTGCTGGGAGACAAATTTTGCCCCAAAATGTATTGTTACTTGCCTTTATGTAGACATAATTACAGACTTCTTGTATTCATAATCTGTTATTATCAGTGTAAAATACAGCATTTAGACCTCCTAATTTGTCCATGTTTTCCTCACTCACCAAGTGACATACATGTACAGCTACAGTGTAGTTTGGTACGCTTGACGCAGCTTGCGTGTGTATGGTACAATTTGCCGTAGATGGGCCCATACATCGTGCACAAAAGTTTAGCACTTCCTGCAGTCTCCGGACGAAATGAGCTCTGCGTACATGTACACAGTTGTTGCTGTTTCATGTGTGACTTTCTCCTGTGCACTTGCTTGTGGTAGCACAAAAAATTGCTCAACCGTCCAATGCAGTTTCATGTGTCTATTAACCAGTTGAAGACGAGTCCTGAGTGTGCTCGGGTAGGGGTCTATGGGAAATGTGTGTTGTAGCAAAATCAGACCGTCTTCAACGGGTTATCATGTCTGAGCACCAGTTGTGTTGAATTGAAGGGTATGGTACTATAAAATATGAAAAAAAAAAAAAACCCACTAATTTTCTCCTCATTTTCAATGGTTATCAGGCTTATTTAGCTCACCTGAGCCGAAGGCTCATGTGAGCTATTGTGATTGTTCTTCGTCCGGCGTCCGTCGTGCGTTGTGCGTCATGCGTTGTGCGTAAACTTTTTACATTTTACATCACTCCCAAAGAGTGAATTGTTTTGAGCAATGACAAGAAAGTAGCCAACAATATCAATGCTTTCTGACAACCGATTTGGTTCAAATTTATGTGAGTGATCAGAAATACGCCAGTAAGTATTTCCTGTGATTTTGCTGCAATTTGGTTTTGTAGAATTCAAGATATCTTGTATGTGGATACAATACAAAAGTACAGTTGTACTTTATTGCCCAATCAACATTGTCATTCTACACTACCCAACCCTACTGGGTAGTTACAGCTAGTAGTGTATACGTGTATATGTACTGACACTTGCATATTTGGCAAATCAGGGTATTCTACAGTAAAGACCGAGTCCTTGAAGTGTTGTATCTATGGGTCTATCAACCTACATGGTGGTAGATCTTAGTAGTGAACTTGCTTGATCGTTTCCTGTAAGTTCCTGTCTATCTAACAAGATTGGGTACGTCATCCAAATCAATGCCAGAAATCAAGGTCACAAATGTGCACTTAAACTGACATTTCAGAATCCTGTCCTGTAGACTGTAGGTTTCCATAGCGTACTGAATTAGGTTTATGATGTCAGTGAATTAAAAGAGGGATTCATGCATTACTCAGCAATCCTTTCAATGATTTCTCAGACCTTTGGTTGTCTATTTTGAACTTTAGATCTGTTTTGGTGTCCTGAAATTTTTTAAAAGATTTAGAAACAGACTATTCTTTTAAAAATGAATCAAAATCTGATACTGAATACAGGTTCTTGGTACAGAAAAAATTGTAAACCTGTGCTGTATTTAGTATTTTCCCATGACATCCATCTATAGTATTAGCTATTCTTTTGTGTTTGAACTCTCACTTGGGGCCATTACAGTAATGTGATACCAGTATACCATTGGAAACTTGTACAATTATGAGCACAGTTTACAAGGTACAGTATACTTGGCGTTATAATGAAAATCTCTGTGGTCCTATCCCCCCCCCCCCCCATAAGAAGTTGATTTATTTACAAGTATGACAAGAAAATCCCCATTGCCTACATACTATGTATGTGACCATAAAAATTCCCATAGTCCAGATGTTCAGTCGTCATTGCTTTGTTTTTGTGTCATGTACAAAGCACCTTTGTAAGACCTTGCCCGGTACCGTTGTACAAATGTACGTATCACAGTTGTATAATGTACGTGTACGTATGTTCAGTTGTACAATGTACAGTTTGTATGACCCACTGAACTTTTGTAGTACAGTACGAAAACTAGTATACAGTGTACAGTACATCAGTTCGGGGCTATGACCTGACATGACTTCACATCTAAAGACCTCTCTTTGCTTTGATTATCCCCTTGCATGCTTGAGTATTAGCTCTAATTCTGAAGTGCCTGCGATATTTTGAGAAATAGCACTATAATTCGCACCGCGGTGAGTGAGTGAAAGCTGGAGCAAAACATCTCGAGATTTTGTTAAATAATCCGATCATTCAAAATATGTACGATTGAATAGCGCACGAACACAATTGCAATTCAGGCTCACCATTTCAGTGATTTTAGGCATGCACAGTTTTGTTGACAAATTATTGCGATCGGCAATTAGCAGGATATTTCTGTCCTGATGTGGGGATGCAAAAAATCTTGAGATTTGGATCGTGATAGTTATCACGCTACTTTATCTGTGTGAATGCTACTGTAGTGTGACCTGAAGCTACCTCAAAGGGAAGCAATCACCATTGATTGGTCTTCTATCTAGGGGAATAACCTTTTATCCCCTGCCAGACTAGTGTCTTTGGGTGTACATCCCAGTCTTAAGCTTTAGGTTCCACTGTCACATCCATAGCATGTCACTTCATGTATTGACCTATTGTGTGACGCGCTATGTGTATTTTTGGCATGGGCAGCGCCATTACGCGGTGTCTCAGCCGACCCCCCCTTCCCACTCCCCACCCCTCTCCCTACATTAGCACGCGCGCAGAATGAAAAACTGATGCATGGTTGCTTTAGCCAATGGGCGTCTCGTACTGAGTGCGCGAATGCTTGCTTAGTGCGCGAACCTTTGTTACAAGTGCGCGATAAACATGTTGCCCTGGGGGTGGGGGAGAGCAGGGGGGGTCGGCTGAGACACCGCAATTTGAGCTCATGGCTGCGCCCAGTGCCATAAAATGTCTGTTGCCCTCAACGAACCCGAATCGGTCAAGAGTAGAGGGCAGTGTTTGGCACAGTTGGTCTAGCATGTCTGCCTCCAGATCCAAAGAACCTGGGTTCGATTCCAAAATCTCACTTAGCAATATATAGTATAAATCAATTATATTTGTAATGCGCTGCTAAAATGTCCTATATAGATGGGAATGTGTGATATCATACTGCCCCTGTCCTTCGGATACATGTAGGTCCTGTGTGAGAGAGTCACAACTCATGCACGTAAAAGACATGGCTTCAGTCATTTATTGCAAAGTACACAGGAGGGTGCACAAACCTGGTGAAGTGATACGGCCTCACATCCAACTGGACCCCATGGAAGACCAACTAGTATGAATATGAGTTATCCAGCCATCTTCTCAGATGGAAATTAAACAAACAAAGAAACAAAACAAAATCTTACCAAATACATTATACTCGTGAACCACCACATACATTGTATTTCCTGGTAGACACTCACATCCTATCCATCCTGTCGTCCTTCCTTCTGAGACAAAAAAAAGAAAAAGAAAAAAAAAGAAGTATTAAAAAAAAGTGGTCAATCATCTTTCTGTGCACACGTGTAGGATTATGTTCTCTGTGTGCCGGTATTCAAAAGTGATAACATTCGGTAAAACTTGTACATCGATACATGCATGTTCATACAGTGTATCAATTTGTAATGCATTATAAAGTACCTGTACATACTACATCTACATCTGCCGGTAACTCGAAAATTATTGTCCGTGTGAGGAATAAGTGCTGCATGTTTCCATTCAGAGAACAAATAAACTATTTTGGTGGAGAGAAATACCCCCCCCCCCCCACCATTTTTACATTTAAAATATGACCTTATGTAAGTACTCACACATGGTCTTGGCACATTTTATTGTCTATACACCAAGAAAATTATGCCTACTGGTACAGTGTATCTGTATCCCAGTGGTTTCTCTGTCACTGCGGCAGTAATATTTTGGCACACTGGTTGTTGTGGTACGTACAATGGTATTGTTGGTACATGTATAGCATGTCTTTCAAGCTTTGCTTTCTGTACACTTATTACATGTTACACCCAGTATATTAGGTTAAAGCATAATTACAATGTACATACACTTCTATACAAGTATATTTTAGGCCCCCTGTTTTTTAATCCCATCACATCAGTACATGTAATACAAGTCATTTAAGAAAGACAGGTGTGGATTCATTACAGACTCTTTATACAGGCAAGTATTGCTTCAGAGGCAGCCCTGAAGTGCTAAACTTTTAGCACAAGTGGGTTAAGTGGGCACATGCGTGCACCATTTGTAATGTAGTGGACAATGCATAGCTCAAAAGTCACTGTATCGCACACTTGTTACACGATACAGAAAGTAATCCACCAAACATTTTGTTTGTGGTAAACCCAGTAACTCTCAAATTTTTATTCTCTTGAAATAATATGTCAAGCCCATTTTATCATATGTAAAAGGGTCGGTCCTATTGTGAAGCACTGCATACATCATTGTTCAATTTTGATTTTTAACATTCTGCAGTACAGATAAAGGATGTAATCCATACAATGCACCCTTGCTGTCCGTACTGAATTGAGGTTCAGCAGATTGACACATAGAAACTGCAATTATAAAGTCTATTTATGAGCTTGTGTACTGTGATAAAATCTGGCAGCCAACTATGGGGGTGATATCAGTTAAACTTTCTATTACACACATAATGTGACCTGCTGTTTTCTTCAGAATCTTAGCATCTGTAGATAAGTAATCTAGCCTGTTGCCCAACTAGAATCATTGTGGTTGTAGTAGTTTTTTCAATGTTTATATCGTAATTGTTATAAATCATTCATCATCTTTATTATCATTTTCATAAATATAAACTATTGTTACTATTATTATTATTATTATTAATATTATTACCAGTACTACTACTACTTGTACTACTACTACTACTACTACTACTACTACTACTAGTACTACTACTAGTACTACTACTACTAACCTACTAGTAGTTACTACTACTACTACTACTACTACTACTACTACTACTACTACTACTACTACTACTACTACTACTACTACTACTACTACTACTACTACTACTACTACTACTACTACTACTACTACTACTACTACTACTACTACTACTACTACTACAACAACAACAACTACTACTACAGTTGAACCTCTCGTATCCGGACAAGTCGGGACCGGGGCTCGTCCGGATAAGGGATTTGGCCGGATACGGGAGACTCAATGCTTTATACATGTAGAGTCTACATATTACATACACATGTACATGTACTGATGTAGCCCATGGTAGTACCACGTGTAGTAATGTTTATACTGCAACCTTTTCATTGTTACACTCAGTAACAGACCCCAAAATAGAGGTTCGTGTTTGCAAGAATGAAATCATTTTCTTTTATAAATTCTTGGGATGATTTACCAAAATAATTATTAAGAAATGTATCCGTTGGGAATCCCCCTTTCCTCCCGTAATTATTACAAAAGATAAAAGAATCACGGCGAGATTGCGTCCGGATAATAGAGAGATCCGGATAAAGGGAGGCCGGATAATAGAGGTTCAACTGTACTACTACTACTACTACTACATACTACTACTACTACTACTAACCTACTAGTTACTACTACTACTACTACTACTACTACTAATTAATCATCATCATCACTATTAGTTGAAGAAGAGTCCCGAGAATTTTGGACAGGTGTCTGTGGGAAATGCATAAACAGCAACATCAGTCCTCAATGAAATAACCACTGTCTATGTTTTATGCATGTACAGGCTGATAATGAACTGGCGACAGTCTGTTGATAAAAATTAAAGAATGAGGTCATACACAAGTACTTTCTTTGTTTCATTATGGAGTAAAGTAAAAAAAGTGGGTGTTATTTTTTTTTATTAAGTGCTCTTCAACCCCATGCACTTCCATTGAATAAGAATCATCTGCAAGACAGTTAAATATGAATGTTAAAGTGAGTGTTCAAGGACATAAAGTTAATTAACTGCTAACTGATGCTCTTGTACCATTAGAAGTAATAGAACTACAGTGCATGTCTATGTTGTGGGGAAAATTGTGCAGGTAGGTACAATGTATACGACAATGTGAATGATTGTATCATCGGACTATTCAAACAATCTGGTGGGCATTAGCTTATGTGAGATATTTCACCTGCTTACCCAAAGTGGGAATTTACATGTAGGCAAAGGCCCCACACAGTGGGTTTCTGTTGCCTAGGACTAACTACAGGCAGTTGGGTTTATAGCATCCTGCTCTTTGATCATGCACAGTCAAACAATGTGGATGAAATGTTTAGGGATGAATACTGAATTCCAAAATATGTACAACAGATGATCTTTATATGAGAAGGTCATTTAATTCTATTTCCATCACATTTGCTGTTTTAAACCATATGGAATGTAGGCCTACATCTTTGTATTTACTAATGACCGTACAAGGGTCAGCATCATTTACAGGAAGAGAATATCAAACAATCTGAACTGTGCAAAAAGCAACATTTCACTTTCATACAGTGACAAGTTCTTTCATATCACAGGATTTACTGTATGTACATGTAGGAAGAATTGACTCCGTGGATCATTGAAAGTGTACTTGTGTAAAGCTCCTGTACACAGTGTACTCAGTTTATTCAGTTAGTACATTATGAACAGTATGCACAGTGCTGATGGGTTGTGATGCTTCATTACCCAAACAATGCCCCCCCCCCCCCCCCCCCCCCGATCTGAAATTTGATACTTATCAACTGTGCCTTGAAAGAGTGGCAACCTTTTTTCTCCAGCACTGTGGTTGATAAACAATACTTGACTAGTTGTGACTTGATATGAGTGACAGAGTCTTATTACCGTGGAATGCTAT
Organism: Diadema setosum; assembly: GCA_033980235.1. Taxonomy (NCBI): domain Eukaryota; kingdom Metazoa; phylum Echinodermata; class Echinoidea; order Diadematoida; family Diadematidae; genus Diadema; species Diadema setosum. The sequence goes on along the minus strand of CM067069.1, from coordinate 30,124,306 downwards.
AGGAAGAAGAAATGCGAAGGACAGTTACACTTTCTGGTGACATACATCACATACATATAAATATGTAATATTAAAGGGGAAGGCTAGTAACTGATCAGTGGGAATCAGTGGAAATGCTGGGAGATGATTGTTCCAATCCTTATGGGATTCATTCAAGAGTTCATTGTATATCTATTGTTGTTTGAAAATGATTTGCTTCAGAACGGTCTCATATTCAAGTAATGTGCAGATTAATGCTCCGTCACTGACCAGGGACGCTAACCTGGAAGCATTAAACTGCACATTACTTGAATATGAGACCATTCTGAAGCAAATAATTTTCACACAACAATAGATATACAATGAACTCTTGAATGAATCCCATAAGGATTGGAACAATCATCTCCCAGCATTTCCACTGATTCCCACTGATCAGTTACTAGCCTTCCCCTTTAAAGCTATTTTGCCTTTGTTTGAAACTTAGGCCAAAAAAAAAAAAAATTGTTGCATTGGCGTAACATGAGATTTTTAAATAGGGTCGGTCGGGCGGATTTTTTTTTTTTTTTTTTGCTACCTGCATTTTACGTGTAAAACTCGTGCTCAGCTCAGTAAACAGTTACAACTGCTGCACCGAATGTGCTGTGTTCATCTATTCTACAAATCATTTATGAGGCCGATATTACTGGAATTATACCCCTTCACAGAATTTAAAGATGTTGAAATCCCTATCCTGAATGTTTTCACTTCATATTTTACTATTTTGACTTAGATAAGATAGATGCAAATTGACCCATATGTACGATCTTTTCATCGCACACGACGATCTCTATTACAGTCCCACATATACAGATTCGTGTATGTTCTCCACACAAGAAACCTACGGCAAAACTGTGCACAATACATCGCAGTCTGAATGCTACATATACACTGAATAAATCTTGTTAGAGTACGTGTCCGTGTTGGAAACAGATGACGTACTGATCAAGGAAGGCTTATGCGAGGCGCTAGATCTTTCCCTCGTACATCCGATATCCCCAGAGCCGTTTCCACTTCCGGGTTTGTGCGATCGCGATCGCAGTCAACAAGATATTTGATATCGATAGCAAAAAAAATAATAAAAAAACATGGGGTCGGCGGAATTTTTAGAGTCGGGCGGGTTACGCCAATGCAACAATTTTTTTTTTTTTGGCCTTATGTGATTTCTTTAACTTAATTTGTATCAAGAGTACAGATACAGCTATAAAAGTCACATTCACATGCAGGAATTGTTGTTGTTGTTTTTAAAATCAATTGTATTTGCCACCATTTACACAAGCCCCCCCCCAAAAAAAAAAAAAAAAAAAAAAAATCACTTGGCTGCAAATTAGGAGCTTCAAATCTCTGGACTGAGCATGCATGAGCAATGACCGAAGTATGACGCTGGACATGGAAGTGTGTTGACCTATGGGTGGCGAGTTACATTATGGGATTTAAAAAAAAAAAAAAAGAATTCAGGGACACACAAAGAGATATACAAAAAAATAAAGATGGACTGATTTATGGTTTTTACTTCACTTTGCAAACATCGATTTTTGAAAACCATTATATCAAGTGTGTGTGTGTTAACAGGACAAGTGAGGTCTACTCATCCAAGTGAGTGTTAACCCCCTCCCCCCCTCCCCACCATGTAAAGGTTGCTACTCCCAGGGGGGTTGTAGTCATTAAGTGTGAAAGGCCCTAGTGCAGCCTGCTGTTCATGTCCCTGAAGCACAAGGCATGTCCTTTGTGATGCAAATCGGGAGAACATTTGTCTCCTTTCAGGCTGCCTGTATTGTACATTGTTCTCCGTACACGTGAACACTCCACTCATACTGAGCAGACTGACTTGATCCAAGATCAATTTACAATGTACATGTACTCTCCTAATAGTGGTATTCACACTTACATTTGAAGAGCTTATTTGCAAAAGGGGCTAGATCCATTTTTGATGAAAATTGAGTTATTAGCATCACTGCACAGAATTCCATTTGAGTAGTCACATTGAAAATTTTAACTCCAGACAAGAATTTGAAAAGAAATTATAGCAAAATTAGATTTTGATTTTCCATTCACTTGTGTACAAATTCTCACAAACAAACCAGTTTTTCTCTAAAGTACTAAAAGTGGATCTAGCCCCTTTTGCAAATAAGCTCTTCATTTGTAGGTGAATTAATAGCGAGATACATTGATACAGTGTAAATCTTGAGATTTGCATCGCGATCAAAGTCTTGAGATTTTTGCCCATGTGGACTAAAAAATCCCCACTCTTTATCGCAATCAGTATCACGATGCAAACCCAAAGAAATCTTGTGCGTATTTCTGAGGTATCATTGTAATTTAATCTCAAGATTTAATATCCCATCAATGAAAGCGCAGATCAGAACAGCATGGGGAACACACCTTTATTACATGCAAGACAGAATGGTAAAGAGAAGCTTACGCATTGAAGTGCACGGTGTGCGCCAGTCTGGCAGATTTCATGCATTGGCAAATTTGTGAGCAAATTACTGCGATTGGCATTTAGCGGGATATTTCTTTTCATGTGAACACTTACCAAAAAAAATCTTGAGATTTTTATCACAATCGTTATCCCCCTATTTCTGTCCATGTGAACGCCAAGCATAAAATCTCGAGATATGGATCGTGATTGTTATCCTGCTATTTTGTGCATATGAATGCAGCTTTATGGGTCATCACCTTTTTTGTTTACACACCTGCATGTATCCTAGTTGCATTTTGGCAAGCTTAAATGAACATGTTAAACATCATGAATATTAGGCAAAGCAGTTTGTTTTTAAATGCAGTACTCAAAATAAGTTGTACATTGCACCCGGTTTGTTAGGGATATCACATGGCATAACTGAGCTGTATACAATGTATAATGCAGCTGTTGAGCTCTTTGGATTATTAGATGACTCGATACGATACTTCTACAATCTACTTGTATACCTACAATTTAATAGACAAAGGATACAGTGCACTTACACTATGTATGTGCAGTACAATGTACATCTTTGGGACCTTTCCTTTGTCTAGTCCATTTCAAACATTGTTTCTGACATCAGTCGGTGATACGGGGTCGATGGGAAATCCTTCCACTCATGAATGATTAACTGGAAAATGCTATCATAATTTTTTTCTTGAAATATTAAATTTCATAAACACAATTTTGTGACTAAGGGTTCAGTTTTAGGCATCACTCATCGGCCAGGATAGAGTACAGTAAATGAAGGTGTATGAAAACCCAAACCATGGTTTTAAACCAGTGCTACTACAGTATGTGGTGGATGTATTGGCATAAACATGGGACCAAGGTTTCTTGCTGTATGTTGTGTGTGCATAGGTTCATCCACCTCTATCAGTGTGTTTGTTACATTGTATTCAATTTGTATTCCAAGTGTGTGTTTTGGTTTTATGCTGCAAACTGCATTCGCACACCATGATAGCGCAGTGCTGTTGACATTACTACAAAACATACAAATGCACTGTACACGTACAACGTGTGTAGAAGGCATGCCATGATGATCATATAGTCCCACGTACTCAGCATTTAAGTGATGTTTTTGCTTGTATCTTTCAGGCACACATCTCGCCATGGCTGCCGGGCCATACAACTACTCTTATATTTTCAAATACATCATCATAGGAGACATGGGAGTGGGGAAGTCATGTCTCTTACATCAATTTACAGAGAAAAAATGTAAGTATGATGGACTATCTGCTCTTTATTTCTGTATTGAATTCATACAAATCTGTATCAGTTACTTTGACTACTAATGAAGCAAAGATACCAGTCCTGTCAACTGAAATTACATCGTAACAGCAATTACAAATATATCATGCTTATTATTGATATACATTTTTATACCCCCGCCAAACGAAGTTTGAAGGGGGTATATAGGAATCAGCGGACGGTCGGGCGGTCGGGCGGTCGGTCGGTCGGGCGGTCGGTCCGTTGCAAATCTTGCGTCGCGAACTACTTCCTCAGTTTTCAACCGATTCCCATAAAACTTGGCACAGATGTGTGCCTTGGGTTGTAGATGTGCAAGACGTATTTTTTGACAGTACCCAAAAGTATGTTGCCATGGTAACGGCATATTATGGGCAAAAATGGGTACAAATCTTGCGTCGCGAACTCCTCCCACAGTTTTTGATCAATTTTTATGAAATTAGGTACAGATGTTCATCTGAATATGTTAATGTGCAAGACACATATTTCCGCAGTGGCAAAAAGTGCGTTGCCATGGTAACGGCATGTTATTGGTAAAATATAGGGCAAAATGCTTCATGGCAAAACTGCTTCATCAGTGTTCTTCCAATTCTCATGGAATTCATATTGAATGTTTGTCTTAGGATATAGGTCAGCATGACACATTTCTTGACAGTGACAAAAAGTATGTTGCCATGGTAACAGCTCACATATTATGAGCCAAAATGATGGAAAATTTTGTGTTGCAAACTACTTCCTCAGTTTTTGCCCAATTTCCATGAAACTTGGTACAGATGTGTGCCTTTGGTTGTAGATGTGTAAGACGCATTTTTTGACAGTACCCAAAAGTACGTTGCCATGGTAATGGCATATTAATGGCAGAAGATCAAGGAAAGATCTTGCGGATTTAACTACTTCCTCAGTTTTTTGACTAAAGCTTATGAAATGTTGTTTGGCGGGGGTATAACCAGTCGCTGTAGCGACATTTCTAGTTAAAGATAATGTAGATATGATTTGATTGTATGTATAATGTACATTGAATTTGATTTTATGTTTAGTGCTACATGTACTTTTAAATCCATCCGTCTCCACACAGCTTTCTCAAAATGAATGTTATGTAAAACATTCATTTTTTTTTTTAAAGGTTAACTGCAGTAAAACATTTTCATAATACTGCTTGTTCCTTTGATTTGATAACGAAAATGCACCTGTGTATTGTATAATTGTGACGCTATATACAGTATGTAATTATCATTGCAACATGTAACAATGACTGCTTTTCCTTTCGGAGATTTTAGGCGCCTTTCAGTATTTGATCAATAGTGCGTGAGATAGGGCGCATAAATATTCCCTCACCGTTGTCGGCGAGGTTTTTATTATCACTGATGATGTGTGTTCAGCTTCATTCCATTACATGTGTTAAAAGCCCCAGTGGGTGGTTCACTCTGTTCAATGTACATTGAACCTTGCACATTGCCCCTATGTTTGGGCACCTTTGCTGTTCACAGAAGCCACTTTCTTATATTCCACTACACTGTATATTTGTTTACTGTGAAATTAGATGAAGTTTCCCAAGGTTTGATGGTGTCTTTAAAGTAAAGCAAAAGAGAGGAATGTAGCTGAAAATGAACTTGTATAATGACAATATCATATTGCATTGTAGCTCTAGAAAACAATCATTTTATTGACATGACACAGACTACTGTAGGATGATGTAGGTAAATATATACAACTCAGGGATCTCGCCAGCGTATATCACCCTTGTCGGTGCCGACAAGCGTGCGGTTTGAAGAAACAATTGCCGACAAGGGTAAAACTTGCCGACAAGGGTAACACCACGCGTGAACTTGCCGACAAGGGTGACTTGCTTGACGAGCTAAGTTCGGACCAATTTCTCGCCTTTTTCAGTCTTTATTATCTGGCTAGAAAAGAAGCTAGATGTTGAAAGGAGCAGCAGTTTACAAGCGCAAACAGTTATCCACGCAATCACCGCACCGATCACAACAACGCGGCTCAACAGAGCTAGCTAGAGCGACGTGCTAGCTGATACACACCACATCACACACTTGCTCACTCACATGCGCTCTGATTTGGGATCCACACACAAGCACACAGGAGGTTCACCTCCCTAGTTGCACACAGCCGGCCACTGACAGCCGCCTGCATGTACAACGGTACAGTGTATTGTGAGAGGGAGAGAGAGGAAGGAAAGAGAGGGTCGGAGGCCCACAAGGTGGCTGAGGGAAGGCTGACACGTGCTCTCTTGTTGTCACGCTTGTTGTCGGGTTACGCAAAAACAAACGATATGAAATGCATGCCCCCTCCGCCAAAGGTTGTATTTTTTTTTTTTTGGCTGCTTTGGTTTGTTTGTTAGTTTGTCTGCCTGTCTGTCTCTCTATTCGCAAAATAAGTCAAAATTTGGGAACAGATTAGGATGAAATTTTCAGGAACAGTTGGTTGGTAAAATGGCGCAAGGAACAGATGATTAAATTTTGATAGTGAGCAGGATTTATAATACCACCGGAATTCACCGCCAGGATCCAGGATTTTTAGACTTTGTTTCATATATTTGGAAGGATTCGTATCAATTCTCATCGGCAATGACGCAAAATTAGATACGTTCAAAGCATTGCCGCAGAGAGAAAATTAACTCCATCTTTCGTTTAAAAAAAAAGAAAAGAAAAAAGAACGTATGATGGAGTAAGCAAATAAATGCAAATAGTTATTTTGGTTTTGGTAGTTTCAGTGTTTTTTTATTTCTTATTTTTTAATCTAAAAAGCCATGCGTTCCATTTTATTCTTTTCAATTTCCATGGATTTGTAAACGTCATTCGTGAATATTCCATTTTTTTCCGGGCCGAAATTTATAGTAATTCTGTCATGATGGTCTTTCAAGTTAACATACGTAATGCTCCACGTGCTTCTGGCTTGGTTTGTGGTTAGGGGGCCTTCATGGGCAGAAAATAAATGATGATCATTCATCAATGTTCCCAGTTGGTTTACATGCTATGTACACGCTGTTTACGACCACTGAAGCAAGGTTGGCAGTACGCGCGGCATTCCTTGCATTCCTCTATCTGACACCTGGCTTTCGTGGAAATTTCCACAAGCCATGATATCAAGTTTCCCTGCTGCTTGTGGTCGTGTTTTTTTTTTTTTATTCTTCATTACGAACATCAATTAGTTAGACTTGAAAAGTGTAGATAATTTGCGTCGAGGATGTGTTTCTTTCTTCTTTTTTTTTTTTCATTGCAGCATCGATCGGTAACATTTTGTTTTGTTCATCGTCCGTGCATGGCAGGGGTTCATGGGAGGAGAACGATAGGAATGACTGGGGAGAAAATAAACTGAAAGAAGGAAGCATCTTTTGAGCGAGCTGTCTTTGTTTTTCTCTACACCAGCATCAGTTATCACCACCAAGGTTCATTTTTTTTTTCGTTACTCCGACAGATTAATGATAAAATGATGCTAGATTCTTTATTCTGAAGGTTCGTTAATCCAAAAATGATTAAGAAAAAATGTCCGTTCATTTCACAACGAAATCAGTTTTGTTATTTCGAACGTTCTGCCAGTGAAATTTCGGAATAATGAAAACGACGGCACAAAACAGCGTGTTTTCGTTCTCTAAGGGTCTGTTATTCCAACAGAAATAGCAATGATAAAATAATAAATTGTAGATTCTTTATTCTGAAGGTTCGTTTACCGAAAATCAAATAAAGAAAAATGTCCGTAAATTTCAAAACGAAATCAGTGCGTCATTTCGAACGTTTTGCCAGTGAGATTTTGGAATAAAACGACTGCTCAAAAACAGTTGCAGTTTTCTTACACTGATGGTTCGTTACTCCGACAGATTAATGATAAAATAATGCTAGATTCCTTATTCTGAAGGTTCGTTAATCAAAAAATGATTAAGAAAAAATGTCCGTTCATTTCACAACGAAATCAGTTTTGTTATTTCGAACGTTTCTGTCAGTGAAATTTCGGAATAAAACGACGGCACAAAACAGTGTGTTTTCGTACTCGAGCAAGGGTCTGTTATTCCGACAGAAATAGTAATGATAAAATAATGAATTGTAGATTCTTTATTCTGAAGGTTCGTTAACCGAAGATTGAATAAAGAAAGATGTTCGTAAATTTCAAAACGAAATCAGTGCGTCATTTCGAACGTTTTGCCAGTGAAATTTGGAATAAAACAATTACTGCCCACAAACAGTTGCAGTTTTCTTACTCTGAGGGTTCGTTACTCCGACAGATTAATGATAAAATAATGCTAGATTCCTTATTCTGAAGGTTCGTTAATCCAAAAATGATTAAAAAAAAAAAATGTCCGTTCATTTCACAACGAAATCAGTTTTGTTATTTCGAACGTTTATGTCAGTGAAATTCCAGAACAAAACGACGGCCCCAAAACGGTTACAGTTTTCTTTTACTCTGAAGGTTCGTTACTGCGAAAGAATAACAAAAAATACTTAAGATTCTTTATTCTGAACGATCGTTAATCGGAAAACGATGAAGAAGAAATGAAAACGGTTCCAATTTTCTTACCCTGAGGGTTCGGTACTCCGAAAGAATAATGGCAAAATAATACTCTACATTCTTACTTTTGAATGATCGTTAATAGAAAAAAGATACAGGAGAAAATATTCGTTTATATCCAAACGAAATCAATTTTGTTATTTCGAATGTTCTGCCTGTATAATTTCGGAATACAACAACGGCCCCGAAACGGTGTTTTCTTATTCTGAAGGTTTGTTATTCCGAAACAATAACGATGATATATGATAGATTCCTTTCTGAAGGTTCGTTGATCGGAAAATGAACGAAAAAATGCTTGTTAATCTTCAAACGAAATCAGTTTTATTTTGAACATTCATCTGCAGTACCGACCTTTGGTGTTGTTTTCGATTGCAAACCTTTGAAGTACTCAGTAATGAATCGTTTCATTTTATGATTAAACAAACCTTCTGAATAATGACCATCATTACATTTTTGTATGATATCTCTTTGATGTCACGGCCAAACTACCGCAGTATACCCAGAAAGAAAAGTGCAACGATGTCCCGAAAGTTCTCGATCGCTTCTCGCGTATTTGCATGCAGTAAGCCTACCACGTGGTCGAGCAGACGGCGAGAAAGCAACACGGCGCGCGTTGTTGCGATGCAGAGACGGCTAATTATTGCAACGGTGAAACAGGAAAGGCCTAAAAGAAATCGGAACCTTCACCATCGGCACCTACTTCTCTTTCATTTATTATTTAGGACCTGCCGCTAACAAAAGGTATGGAATTTCTGCATTGTTTCTGTGAGAATATGCCCCTCACAACGTTCATTACATCTCCGTGAAAATGTCGCATTTAGTGGCATTTTAGCGGCGATTTATCTGTGTTGTATTGAGCATTAGCGAAGGGCTTTCGCGCTTCGCGCGGGAGGGGGAACCCCCCCTCCCGTACCCACCCCCAGAACAGCGCGCATAAATGCCGACAAGCGTGAAGAAATTCCTGGCGAGAACCCTGCAACTGTATATATTTTTTTTTTTTGCAAGTGTTTTTCTGTGTTTTGTGATTAGTTGGTGCATCATGTTTCATGCATACCCATTTCATGAGTATCCCTGTCATAGGTATTGTGTATACAATATGATATTAATATTGATACAAAATTTATTTATTTATTTTCTTTTTTAGGGGGAGTGCTGATTATTCAATGCTTTTACAGCACAGAGGCATTCAGAAGACGTTTTCAATGCAATGCGATCTAGACTGAGACAGATTCAATACTATGATAATAATCAAATGCTAGAAAGATTGACATGTTATTTAAGAGTTTTGTGGTTTGCGAGAAGACAGCGTCAAGCTTATAAAAGCATACGTGTACATGTATATCCACATTGCCAGCTGTTTGTTCAGTCTCTGTAATATGCTTGCTCTTTGTACAATTTTGGTGAACGTTTCTTGCAATCCAATCTGACTTTGTGGCAGTTTTAATCTGGACTTGACATTTGCCATTTTTACTGGAATGGCATATTTATAGATGCCAAATTTTAGCAGTAGCTACTACAGTATGTACACTGTAGTTGGTTCAGGAAGAAGTGAAAGCATTCCATGAATTTCCTTTTTCTGACTCACTGTCTCTCTCTCTCTCCATCTCCATCTGTCTATTTGTCTGACAGTCTGTCTGTCTGTACATCTTTTTCTCTCTCTGGACATCACTCAAAATACTCTAGAAGTCTACAACTATCCTTGAACAAAAATATGATTAAAAATCTCTGATAGTTTATACATGTAGAATGTGTAAAATCAGACCATGTGTTGATTTATTGCTAAAGTGCATGACTTTATGCATAGCATTCTGAATATTAGTACCTAGTACACTCCAGTATTTTGCAAATAATGACTACTGCTCTCAAAGAGCTGTGTACTGCATGTACAGCAGACTGCCTTAGGGTCATTCATACTGGCAATGAAAAATCCCAACATTACACTCTGAAACTTGCTATTTTACTGCTATGCTAAGTGCCACCGGTAGAAAAATTCATTGTACACTGGAGTGTGGTTTTTCCAACTGCGTGTACATGAGTTCGCAGTTGCGAACCATCACTGCAAAAATCTATCAGGAAGTGTCCGGCTTTCTCTTCCCACAGTCATGGCAGATTGTCCGCACACAATCGGAGTGGAGTTTGGGACAAGGATAATTGAAGTATCGGGACAGAAGATCAAGTTACAGATCTGGGATACAGCAGGACAAGAGAGATTCAGGTGAGAACAACAACAACAGCAGTAGCAGCAGCATCATCAATGACAACAACAACAACAGCAAATGTAGATAAATGAATGTAGATAATCTATACAATACAGAAACAGACGGTAGTTGGAATTACAACATTTCCGTTTATTTGTTTGTTTTTTGTGTTTGTCAAAATAATGCTGACCGTTATGGTGCACCGCAATTCATTAGGCCATTAGTAAGATTATTTGTTAATACGGGCAGTTTATTGATTAAAGTTTCTCAGATAACTGTCAAACCACAACAGAGGAAGATCATGTACACCATACAGAGAACTTTAAAGATACATTATGATCGACAAAGTTAAAAGCTTTAGATACATCTGTACATGTAGAACTGTAGATCGATCTATATTCCAACACTGGTGCAGATATCAGAAAAGTATGAAGTACAATAAGTCTGTATTAAAGGGAAGGTAAACCCCAAGAGCAATGTGGATTGAGTGAAAGCAGCAACATTAGTAGAACACATCAGTGAAAGTTTGAGAAAAATCGGACAATCGATGCAAAAGTTATGAATTTTTAAAGTTTTGGTGTTGGAACCGCTGGATGAGGAGACTACTAGAGGATATGACGTATGAGTGGACAACAATACAAAGAAAATATAAAGGATATTCAACAAAAATTCACTTTTCTAGAATTATGAAAGAGCAGTAGACCAACCGCTTTCAGAAAGCAGGGGGAATAATTGCTACCCTTAACATATGTCAATATCAAGTTGATGGAATTTGTAATTTTCATGAAAAATGGATTTTTGTAGTATTTTCTTTATATTTTCTTGATATTGTAGTCCACTCATACGTCATAACCTCTAGTAGTCTCCTCATCCAGCGGTTCCAACACCAAAACTTTAAAAATTCATAACTTTTGCATCGATTGTCCGATTTTCTTCAAACTTTCACTGATGTGTTCTACTAATGTTGCTGCTTTCACTCAATCCACATTGTTCTTGGGGTTTATCTTCCCTTTAAGTTGATCAGTGCATGAACTCTTGAATTCTTATGTCTACAGTATGAAACTAAATATTGACTTTTGGAAATATATTGTTGAACTGTTTTGGTAATTTAAAGTTCATGTGGAACTGTTCCCTGTAATGACAGGTTAAGAATTAATGTGAGTGGTTTGATAATAGAATTTTTATTTTCTCAAAATCAAAAATACATTCAGATTATGACATGTTTTGAAATAAGTACAGTATTCATCGCATAATCAGGACAGGTTGGGAGTAGCAAACACGGCCCCTTTAAGCGAGGTGCCCGATTTCGCGATGAGCACTCACCATACACTAACGGCATACGACATGTACATGTAGTGCACACACGCACACACACGCACGCATACTGACGTACTGTACATGTACATGAATACACAACCACGCTACCCCTCGGCGCGACCCTCTAGCTCTCCCTGCATTCTCGCAATGATGTAGAGTAATCGCAACCGGGTTCTTCTTCTGTCACCTCTCTCCGAACACAAAATATGTGGATTAAAAGCTAGCACTTTCTTAAACATTCGTAGAATTCTTGAACACGTAGGGCGTTCCGTATAAACATATCCATAACCATGGGAAATGATTACCCAGAACTGATGTGGGAACGTCAATGAAAAGTCTTTCAATCATTCAATCATCACGGCTTGATTGTTTACTTGCCGCGATCGCTGCGCTGTACATGTGTTGTAGCGATCTAGCTCGCCATACACATGTACAGAAAAGCGAAGGCGGGCAGCGAGCTGAAATGTACGTGTACTGGATGGACGGAGGTCAAAACACACCAGTCCGAAGCTTGCTTTGTAAGTTCGATGTAAACGACAACTGATAGGGAATCTCTGAAATATTGTTGTGGTATTTTGGTAGATTTTTTGTGGAAAATATCAACAAAATCAAAGATCGCTCGAAGAAAAATTGTCCCGTTTATCAGAGGTCCCCGCCCGATTATCCAGTGAAAATAACGTGCATTGGAAATGTTTCTGGGAAGCGTATGTCATTTAAGTGAGGTTCCCGATTATCAGATGCCCGATTATGCGATGAATACTGTATTTATGTAGAGACATGTGCAAACTTAAAGTACACCTTAAATACAGGTTTGAAAGCCAGTGAGTTGGGATAATAATCAGACATAATATTTTCCAAAGTCGTGACTTGCAAACTTTGAGGCAGTAGCTCATAAAATCTTTGCATTGTTAATAATGGTACAAGGTAATCAAAGCATATGTTGCCCAAAAAAAAAAAAAAAGAGAGAAAAGATGTTGCTAGAAATTTACGCCAAATGTTTGATAGTTATTGTAATTACTTCAAAGTCCCATCACTTCTAAATGTGAGCGAATCAGTCTCTGAAGAAAACAGTATTTGGCGTGGTGTTTACACTTTATGTACCACAAACTCATCTGCCCCACCAGAGCGGTTACGAGGAGCTACTATCGTGGCGCTGCGGGAGCGTTAATGGTCTACGACATCACGAGGCGAAGCACGTACAACCATCTCAGCAGCTGGCTTACCGACGCCAGGAATCTCACCAACCCGAACACAGTATGTCCACCTTCTGATGATGTACAATTTTAGTCTCTGTTCAAGTTAGCATATCTCAGGCAGAAAGGAATTAATGAAATAAGATTACTGTAAAACGAGGAATGTTCACGTGCATTTTAATTTTGCGAGCACCAAGATTTGTGAAATTAAAATGCACGCGAAAGCTCACCTACACTTTATGCATTGGATGCCAGTGGCAATTCATGAAAATTTCATGCCATAAAAAAGGCTGTCGGCTCCAATTCGCAAAAATTTCATGCCGCGAATATATCATGTTTTACAGTATTATCAGGAAAATCAGTCATGAAGGAGAGTGTGATATGAAGTGAAGTTTTAACAGAATTTAATACCTTAGTACTCCTGTCCTCCCACCTAATTCCCATCCAAAAGGGAAAGATATGCAAAATGAAATAAATGAAGTTCACAAACGTGTGATGATGATGAAGATTTTGTGACAACAAAAAGAGACACCAAATTTTGGGTGATTGTTGCCATTGAATATAATAGCCGTGAGTGTCTGTGATCCCTTGTATGCATTGTTTCATAGTAGAAGCCAGTGGTCTACAGTAAAAGCAGAAATTTTGGCATGCATTATAACAAAATTCTCTTGAACAAGGTGAATGTGTAAGTCCAAACTCTTTTAGATTTCTTTGTTTTGTACTCTGATATGTTAAGAAACCTAGGGCCTGTTGCCTTAAACTATTATCCTGAGAAAACGAAAGTTACTTTTTAAGAGAGCTTTTATCCTAAAGCTAGTATCTCACCAACGGAGACGTCTCCGCGACATCTCTAACTTATCAGTCGCGGAGACATCTCCAACATAAAAATGGCTTGCGGTGTCACCAAGGAGACGTCTCTGAGACGAGTTATGGCAGGTGTCAACAAATTTCAAATATGAGAGAGCCGTTTCAGGATCACCTGACTTGATCTAGGCAGGATGTCAGCACGCAGATGGGTCACATGGTTTCTTAAGTAGGTCAAACAGTATCAAATAGAGTCGCGGAGACGTCTCTGCGACCTCTCACCAGTTTTTCTGGTCTCCAGCAGGTCTCGGCAACATCTCGGAGACGTCTCAAAGACATTGCGGAGACATCGTGGAGACATCTCAGCAGTCGTGGATATGATTAGTCTCCGCGACGTCTCCGCGACGTCTCTGCAACTGATGGAACTAGTCGCGAACTAGTTGCAAGCCCGGTGAGATACCCCCTTTAAGTCAATGGCAGAATCATGCTAACCTGAGTTTCTCTTCTTACCAGAGTTTTTCTCATTTAAAAAGTTCTATGCAACAGGACCATGATATTTCAAGGTCACTGTCATTGTTTTTTGTAGGTCCTCATTCTAATGAGAATCCCCTGTGCCTCATTTCTTTGTCTACATTTGTAGGTAATATTCCTCATTGGTAACAAGAGTGACCTAGAAGCACAAAGAGATGTCACGTACGAAGAGGCCAAGCAGTTTGCAGAAGAGAATGGTCTGCTCTTCCTAGAGGCCAGTGCAAAGACGTAAGATGCAAAGCCGTCTCCAGTGGAGTGGCTTTCCTTTCTCCAGGTGTCTTCACATGATAATCAAAAGTAGATATACGGTACTAAACATCTATAGCATGATATAGCAAATAAATGTTTCTGTGATGCTTTACCATTATGAATTTTACTATAAAAAACAAGCATTTTAACAAATTGCATTCAGGGTTAAAATAAAAGTAACCATAGTTAGCTTACAACACACAACAAAGGCTGTATAAATTGATATACCTGCAGAGAAATGTTTACAAATTAGTAAGTCTTCAAGGAGAATTTTAAATGCATTATTTACCCATTTGCAGATAACCAAAAACCCAGCTTCAGTAAATTATTTTTGCCCATTCAGATGTATGTACTGTTCAAGTATCTCCTTGATTGCTCTTTGGAATCTTTGTGATTTTAATGGGTAAATGCTGGTAGCTTTGCTTTCAGACTTTTTATGCATTTATGCACTATTTGTTTTACAAATGATATTTTTTTAAACTTTTGAACAAAATTATATTCCCATCATGTTGAGGTGTATAGGTTTTTAGAGGATGACCAAAATACCTGTGCTCGCTGAAGGATGGCAGTTACTGCGTTCGATTCTGGATAGAATTGACTCACAACTGATTGACAAATTTTCCTTCAACGTAAACACTGATTATTCAGTGTTAAAAAACAAAAACAAACGACAGCTCACTGCAGGAATCATTATTTGGAATAAAACTTTGTCATTGATTCTCTTTCACAGGGGTGACCATGTAGAAGAAGCATTCCTGGACACTGCCAAAAAGATCTACCAAAATATTCAGGATGGAAGGTGAGTCTTTTAAAGGCACATAGTCCCGGTGGGTTAGAGGGCGCTGTTGGATGATACTGCCGATCACCGTTAGCATGATACGAAGATTGCCGAAGTTGAGCTGTCATCAAGAGTAAAGCGCGTAGGTGTTGTTAGGTAACGTTACCTTTGTTGTCTTCTGCGCGTCACGCAGTCTGTAGTGATGCCAGGGTGCACGCTTCTTAGTATGACGTCGCAGAAAAAGTTTGCTAAAGCTGTCATCATCAGCCGAATCATGAACCGAACTGTCATCGGACCACTGACTACAGTGGATTGCACTTCTTCAGACTCGTGGAAATGGGCCACAGTGTAAGCGCTAAAGAGGAGTCGATAGCATAGGTCTCCATAGGAAACTTGTGCTGTGCGCCTGTATTCGCATACGCATACGCATTCGACTAAACCACCGGGTCCATGTGCCTTTGAGTTAAACATGCTGCTGGTTCATGCAGTTGCCTCGCCTGCCAGAACAATGAACATTAATAGAAAAACATTATTTTTTGTTGTGTTTGACAGAACCCGAGGCTTCTATTTCTCGAGCAAATGTCATAGGTAGTACTAAATTTGCAAAGAAGAGAAAGACATCTTATTTCTGTAGTAATTGGAAAGTATTTAGAGAGTCAAACAGTTTTGCTTCATAGGTGGCCAAGACATTACAAATTGATGATGGCAGTTGGATGTGTTGGATTGTGCCAATAATGCCATAAGATTCTAACTTGCTGCAGGCCTCGAATTAACCGACGGCCACCGACGGCCATGGCCGTCGGTGCCCCTCTCGTTGGCCGCAATGCCTTTTTTTCCTTGATCAAAGTTATAGCCAAAAAAAAAATGTGCCCTTTTTCTTGTGGCCATGGTGCCCTTTTAGAATGAAAGTTATTATTTATGACGTATAATATGCTCTTTCTCAAATAAGGCCAAAAAAAAACAATTGTTGCATTGGCGTAACATGAGATTTTCAAATAGGGTCGGTCGGGCGGATTTTTTTTTTTTTTTTTTTTTGCTACCTGCATTTTACGTGTAAAACTCGTGCTCAGCTCAGTAAACAGTTACAACTGCTGCACCGAATGTGCTCTGTTCATCTATTCTACAAATCATTTATGAGACCGATATTACTGGAATTATACCCCTTCACAGCATTTAAAGATGTTGAAATCCCTATCCTGAATGTTTTCACTTCATATTTTACTATTTTGACTTAGATAAGATAGATGCAAATTGACCCATATGTACGATCTTTTCATCGCACACGGTGATCTCTATTACAGTCCCACATATACAGATTCGTGTAAGTTCTCCACACAAGAAACCTATGGCAAAACTGTGCACAATACATCGCAGTCTGAATGCTACGTATACACTGAATAAATCTTGTTAGAGTACGTGTCCGTGTTGGAAACAGATGACGTACTGATCAAGGAAGGCTTATGCGAGGCGCTAGATCTCTCCCTCGTACATCCGATATCCCCAGAGCCGTTTCCACTTCCGGGTTTGTGCGATCGCGATTGCGATCGCAATCAACAAGATATGTTATGTCGATAGCAAAAAAAATAATAAAAAAACATGGGGTCGGTGGAATTTTTAGGGTCGGGCGGGTTACGCCAATGCAACAATTTTTTTTTTTTGGCCTAAGCTTGAACAACTGTCCTGATCTCAAATATCATACCTTCAGTTCACTCGCGTCCCAATATATCTGATTCAAACTCAAAAGTATCTTTCCGAGATACGAGACGACGTGTAGAAGTCTACGTACATGTACGCCCGACCGGCTTTTACTGTCCCAACTGCCTCCGCAGCGCAGCGGCTATAGAGTTACTAGCTAGGCAGCGGCGGGCCAGAGCAAGTGGTCGCAAGCCATGCTAAAAAATGCCAGGCCTGTCGGACGGCTGCGAGCATTGCCATCTCTCTCGCTCTGCATTCATGCCCGCATGCTCAAAGCAAAATGGCGCCGGAATTGCTCCAAAGCAAGCGCGGTGTACGCGTTGAGAATGTACTGCATTACAGAACCTACATCGTATTGCGTATGGCCTACTGCCTAACGTCGTCTGCTGCGGAGAGATCTTATGCGTGCGTGCGCTGCTGGAGTGTAGCAGCACGGTCGATAGCATACAGCTCTATGGGGTATTCACATCA
Source organism: Diadema setosum (assembly GCA_033980235.1). Taxonomy (NCBI): domain Eukaryota; kingdom Metazoa; phylum Echinodermata; class Echinoidea; order Diadematoida; family Diadematidae; genus Diadema; species Diadema setosum. Next base: position 30,106,828 of record CM067069.1, on the reverse strand, counting down.
CGTATAAACACCCAACATGCCCTTTCCATTGTGGTCTTGGTGCCCCTCTGACTGACCCAAGTGCCCTGGCCTCTTGGAAAAAGTGCCCTTTTCTAAATGGCCTTGCCCCTCCAAAATCCTTCAAGGCCTGTTGCTGTATGTCTGATTCATATTTTTGATTTAGCCCAACCTGTTTGTCGTATTTTGGATGTTGCATAGCAAATGATAGTTGCCTTCTCATTTTGAGAAGATAATTATAATCCTTTAAGTATTTCATTTTAATTGGTATCCTTCGAGTATTTCTATCTGAGGTAATGCTCATTTGAATTCATTATTGATCCGTATTAGTAAGAGATTATGGCATGATTAAATTTCAAAATTGGTGTAATTTTCATGATATTTTTCTGTTTTCAAAATGACCATGCTGTATGAATTCTTCCTCTGTCTCATCTTCCATACGCAGTCTTGATCTAAATGCCGCCGAATCAGGGGTACAACACAAGCCCGCTGCACCCCGGAGCAATCAACTGAACACAGACCAACAGCCGGGTAAAGAGGGCTGCGCGTGCTAACATAGCATCGACATCACTTCTGTCTCTCTAGATCTATCTCTTTGTGTCCGCTCGCTTGGAAGAAAAAATAAAAGGTCTCTGATTCAACTGTGCTCACGGTCAGTGGGATGAGGATGAAATTCACAGCGATATAGAGTTTGATGGGTCGACATTGGGCTGGTTTGTTTGTTTGTTTGTTCTGCATTTCCACGATCACTGCCAGTCGTGGTTGAAGGCAGTGGTTTTGACCAGTGGGTATTGCAAACTATCAGAGAATGAGCTTCCCCCATTAGATATGTAGAGTAATCTGTGCTCATGATATTACCAATACAGATGACCGTTCATTGTTCTGTAATAATGCAATGCTCACAGCATTTTGACGTGTGATCATCAATTTTATAGCATAACCATTTTCATTGAGGCAGTCGTGGTATATGTCTGGCTATTGTCATAATCTTCATGCCAGCTGTGTCTCTTTCGTACTTCAGCATTTATTTCCCAGTTAACCTGATGGAAATTACGAATAGTGAGCTTTCCTTTTCAACCCGTTGTTGGGTGTACATTGTAGTTTTTTGCTCTCATTGTCCGTCTAAGGACGCTCTTGCCTGTGGAGAAACAAACGATGATGCGTTTCACAGGAACGTGTGCAAAATCATGTCTTGCATGACGTATACAGTGGTGAGACTGCTGCTAAACTGTACATTGTGCAAGAAATGGTTGTGCTACAAACTAAGCTGTACATATGTTGATGAGATTTTGCAATGAACTGGCAAACAAAAGACATCGTGGTGGAAATTGATGGCAGCAATGGTGTGAAATGAATTGTTCGATGCTGTGAGCATGATTGGGATCAGCACTTATATCCTGTGGGGGTGGGGAGGGGATGCGGGCGGGGGGAAGGAGGAGATTATATTGATCTCCAGCTATTGGTAATCACATTATCAGCAGAATACATCATTGTAGCTTAGGGGGAACAAGCAACAACAAATTTTGGTGTAACAAGATGTTTGAGTGGTAATCTCTTTTGTTTACTCAGCTTGGCTTGTGGAGTGCTCTTGAAAAGTAGGGGTGAGGCATACATGTGGAATGAACTCTTTCTGTCTCTAAACAGAGCTGTATGTGAGCCAATCACAGTCTTTCAGTGATAAGCAAGGTACATTATGTTTGACCAAGTCGTGACTGATGTGGCACCTGTTGGATCAAGTATCGATGTTTGCTCATACGCTAGGTGAACAGCTTTCCCCCAACCCTACCCCCCCTCATTTCCCTGTATGTGAGTGCAACCAATTTTTGTGTGGCAATATTATGCAAATCTGGATTGATGTTGATGTGTACATCCACAACTTAGAGGAGAAAGCGACATGTTTAATACCTAGTACCCACTTGCTTGTCATGATTAGGAAGTTGGAGCCATGCCACAAGACGAAAAATGAAGAGGTTTTTTTTTATGTAGGTACAAGTTGAGTAAACAAATGAGTACTGACTCTCTGCATCTCTTTGGGGACTTCTTCCTACGAATGTGTAATTCACCCCTTGAGGAATGGAGCAATTTTGGGTATTTCTGAAAAAACCAACTGATTGTATGTGCTATGGCAAGCTAAATGTGACTTTGTTTGCTGATTGTTGTGATTGCCTCCTGTTGCCTGTACCCATCAGGCATTCCATAGATTGTATATTGCAGCAGAGCGTATTATTAACTAAGAGAAAAGGTATTGTTTGTGTAAATATTATATATATATTATATAAATGGTACTTGTAGCATTTAACAGAGAGGAAAGGGACATTGTGAATCATGGCTTTGCCAATCTATGGAGATATTGTGCTGCTGTTGGTCTTTTTTGTACAATTAAATAAAAAGAAAAGAAATTAATCTACCAAACATTTTGTATCGTTAGATAGAGCTATTCTATATATTGATTTTGTTGTCTGATTGGGACATACTAGCATTAAAGTGCACCGATCATTTCACTGGCCATCATAAGGGTCAGAAATAATCGTGCACTCCATATACTGAAAGGTGAGTTAATCAGTCCTATCATTTAACTTTGCAGAGTGGAGTACGAGTTTTTTGTAGTCCTTGTACTTACTCGCTCTGCGCTTTCGTTCATTTCTATTCTGTGTTCTGTAGATACTAGGCGTGAATTCCAGACTGGTGTACGTGCATAAATTATCTGATTTCTGCAGGAATGTATTCACTTGTATCTCGTAGAAGCTTTGACTGTCACAACTCTCATAAAACCAAGGAGGGAGAGGCGTCAAATATGTTGTGAATGTTCATTAAAGAAAGTTTTTTCCCCTTTCACAATCTCATAGCTGAAAAAAAAAAATCAAAATCCTGCCAAATAACCAGGTAACAAGTATATTTTCTGACACTGAGAAAAGCCATGTGTGGAAAGAAAAAAGAATAATGAATACACCAATTATGTAAATGACAGTTAATAATGGCAATACATCCTGTGGCTTGAAGTAGTACTATGATATTCGAAAGACTGGTTTGGGCTAAACAGAAGCCAGCTGAAAGCTTGGGAATCGAGCCAGTTTTTTCAACGACCCAGTCGTAACACACAGTATTTATTTTCTTGTGTTTCCACTACTTGCACTAAGCTGGTATACTGAGAATATTTGTGTAAATGATGGATAGTATGTCCAGCTGCTATGTTGGCGTGTACTCCTAGTCTCATATCAAGACTTTTGTAATGTGTGCGTTTGGGTCCAAGTAGGATTTCTCTTGAAACAGTAACATTCCAATGACCCTTGTGCAACTCGTGTACAGAGAAAACAGAAGCGACATTAAGTTGCTGCTTCACTGTTGTTGCATGCTTAAAGGTAGTCCGTCTGTTCGTAAGGTTTTCAGAAAAGTGATCTGCTGTGAAGCTCGCTTGAATACTTCATAGGTTGGAACATTTTGTTCAGCAAAGGCTCACGCCACAGACTCGATTTGTCGTAGGCTGCTACAGATGCTACGTTTGCAGGTTTTCCAAATGTATGGCTACCTCACAAGAGAAAGGAAATTGGCAGTTTGTCCCCTGGTTGTGCACTGTGTGCATGGGTGCTGGAAATGTCACCCCGCCTCGACATTACAGAACAAGATTTGTGGTGCGTTGGATGTCACAGTCGGCCATCACAGCTGTATGGGGCCATGCAAACCTTCCACGAAAGTTTGCGGTAACTTGTTGAGAGCTTGATGGAAAATATTTAAGACTGACTCCGATTCAACAGTCTTATTTATTATTAGGGCTATGAATTCTGATAGGCACTCCACTGCACTCAGCCTTTTGCTCTCAGCGAGTTGAAAAGTTACTCTGTGCAAATGAAAAATAATGCTGTATATTTTGTCAGCTTGTGAAAATAACATTTCTTAGGATGTGTTTTTAGAAAAAAATGAAGAAGAAAAGGGTCTTAAAGACACTCTTTCTCTATTCTCTTCAGCCCTGCAGTTAACAATCTGGTAGGAGTAGGCAGTGCCAGATTTCAGCATGTATTCTACATAGCTGTAAAATCGAGAGATTATCAGTGTTTCTGTCTCTGACTGTTAAACAGTGAGCATCTGCCTTAGAATAGGTAAAAGTGAGCATTAGTCTGAGGCAGTCAACCTATGAAGCTTCAGAAATTATGCATTCTGACATTCTGTGTTGTGTTTGATTATACAGTACACAGACAGCATTTCAAACACGTCTTTTGTTATTGCCAGGGGCCACCTAAATGCAAGCAGTGGCAGTTTTCTTTTGGGGAGGTGAGTCTAAGAGAGTTCAGTAAAAATTGGAAAGCCTCTTACCAAGTTTATAGCGAGGTTTTTCAACATGCTCTTCTGTGTTTCAAACAAGACTTGTCAACTACTATGAAACAACACAGAGGCATAGAGTGATTTCTAGTATGTTAGTTTCCATGTAATGTTTGTCTGTGTTTAACCAAAGTATGAATTGTCCTCCCTGCTATTAAATACAGAAAGCAGCATTAAGTATGTTTGTTTTTTTTTCCCTTATATCCTTCTTCAAATGACACACACAGACATATGCACCCTGAAACATATTAGCCACAATTTAGTATGGTTAGAGTCTGATAAATGAGTACATGTTATATGTGGGCTAACAATTTTACATTGTTTTAGGCTGTATAAAATGATATTAGATGTTCTTATTGGATATTGATTTGATATGGATATGATGCAAATGTGTACCTCTGGTAAGTGTAAGTTGTTTCTCCATATTTTCTTTTCATATTTTGTTTGAAATGAAGACTGATTGGTTTGCTATTGAGTTTATCATAGAAGCCTTTGTGGTCTATCACCCTTTGCCCAAGTTCCCCAAGTATAACAGTTGTGGAATCAATGTGTGTAGCCACCAGTTTAAGTGTATGAAATACATTTATTGAATGGTATTGACAAATTATTCTGTTGAATGATATCAAAATAAACTTCATTGAGAAATGTCAAAATGTGCAAAAGAAATTTACCTGCCCCTGCGTGTCGATTCATATGTGTTGTTATGAATGTCTTGTATATTTTGTAATATGTTGTGTATGGAAGGTTAGTACATGTACCTTGTATTACATTTAAATACATGTGTATTAACACCATATATATATATATCATAACAGCAGTTACATGTGTGCTATCATGAATAGGATCAACACACACTTGCATTGTTTGGTATATCTGATTCTGTTACAGTACACTCTCGTAACGAACAAGGTTACAAGATGTATAACGAAATTCTCGTTACAACAAAATTAAAATTCAGGCAACCAAATTATCATGTGTATATTTTTATACACCATACTATTTGGTTATAACGAAATTTCGATATAACATAAGAAATAGCTGGTCCTGTGGACTTTGTTATAATGGGATTACACTGTATTTTGTGAGTGTGTATATTTATCTATCTCTCTTTATAAACATACACACACAGACAAACATGTATGTATGTGTGTGTGTGCATGTCCTTTTGAGATGTGATGAACACCCGATGAAGTCACACGTGAATTTTCTAATGTATTTCCAGTTAAGTTTTCTGACTTTTAGTTTTCAAATGTATCAATAAATTGGCTTTCTCTATTTGCTCTGCTTGATGCAAAAATTGAGAGACAGGTGATCATGAAAAGAGTAGATCTGTGAGAAACTCATCCTTGAACTCGAGACCTGATGAAGCTCAAGAGAGATTGTTAGTCAAGATAGTAAATGGTAAATTTAAAATGCCAAATGCTTCGGAAAGAGTGAAAAGTATATCACTTTGAAATTTTACCAGGAGGCAGTTAAGAAATCAAAGTTTCATCCTAGGAAAGATTAGACTCACAAACTTTTGGACAGTTCATGTGTTTCTTGCAGTTTTCTCGAGTTTGATCTTATATATGGTTGCAAATCATGTACTGTTAAAGTGGAAGTTTTTGTGCATATCCCACGACCAGAAACAAGCACAAAGAATATAAGCATACAAATACTTTTGCTTGTCGTATGTACTAGTACCCTATGCTAACATCTTGATTCCACAGAATTGAAAATACATGAAATTCGTCTTAACTTGGCAAAACGCGAAAAATTACTTGCTATAAAATATGTTTGTGTGTGACTGTGAACATTTGTGTGATTGCATGACAACATGGATGTGCAAAGATGTGTGTGTTTCTTTATCTTATCCCGGCATTACCCTACTCTGTGATTTGATATCCAGAGATAAATAAAAGAAAAGTAAAAAAACAAACTACAGCAACAACAACAACAACAACAACAACAACAACAACAACAACAAAATTGTGTGGAATGTAATACTTTCCACAGTGTTCAAGTAAAGATTGACATTTCATGAAACTTCTTGGTCCTGTGGAGCAAAGCTAGATGTCAGATTTACCTAAATTGCAGCAAATAGACTGCTTTGAAAGGATTACAGCTGTGAAAATATTAGTTTTTGAAGATTAAACATAGACAAGAGTACAGATTAGGAATTCAAACTTCAAAGATCCGTTCAAATCACCACAGCAACATGCTTCAGAAAGGCATAAACAGAATGAAGAACAAATTTCAAAATATTCCTTGACCTGAATCTGCTAGGATGTGATGAAGATATCAAATTCCCAACTTTTGTCTAACATATACTTCACTTTTTTTCACCAAATCACTTTACCAATTGATACTCTTCATTTGGTGCAATTTTATCAGGTTAACAGTGTGACAAGATGCATTTGAGTGTATGTAGAAAAATTATCATTAAAGGACAAGTCCACCTTCATATACATGTGGATTGAGTGAATGCAACAATATTAGTAGAACACATCAGTGAAAGTTTGAGGAAAATCTGACAATCCGTTCACAAGTTATGAATTTTTAAAGTATCTGGGCAATCACTGCTGGATGAGAAGATTACTACAGTGTATGATGTCACATGCATACAATGATATAAGGAAAATACAAAGAGAGTTTCACAAAACTTTACTTTTTTTTTTTTTAATAAAGTGCACATTTCTTCAACTTATTACTAATGTATGTTTAGGGTAATATTATTCCCCTTTTCTTCAGTGAAGGAGAGAAGTCGAGTGTTCCATTGTTATTCGAGAAAAGTGAAAATATGTTGAATTTTCTTTATACTTCTTTATATCCTTGTACACATGTGACATCACAAGTTATAGTAGTCTTGTGGGGGGGGGGGGGGGGGACTATAAACTCAAAGACCCAGTTTTATCAAGACTTATACTGCAACTGATTTTAAGTCCAGGAAATCAAGTACCGTACAGTGTATAAGTCCATAAATCAATTATAACCTGCGTGATAAAACAAAGCCAAGATGTTTTCCACATCAGTGAAGTTTGATGAAAAGTGCAAGGACAATCTATTCAGAAGTTATGAACTTAATGGTTGAAACTATGATCCGTCGTTGTTGGATAAGAAGACTACAACAATTTGTGATGTCATAATAGGGCAAATATATAGAATGAAAATAACATGCAACATATTTTTTTTTCTTTCTTTCTCTTCATAATTACATGTCAGAGCACTTGACATATGCCTTCCTCTCACAATTATGGTACAAATGGGGGAGGGCGTGGCCCGGGAATGAAAAATAGTAATAACAAAAAATAATAATAGAGAGACTCTTATAAAGTGCTCTTTCTACTTAAAAAGATACTATTATCATAGTATAATGTGCATCATAAGTCAAAGAATTATTTACTTTTCATGTAAAATGAAATGTTGTGCAATTCTCTTTATATTTTCTTTGTTTCTGTCCCCCTTTGAAGACGATTTAGATGTAACTGAATACACTTTAAGTGAGCACTTCACATCTTAGACTTCCTGTATGTTGCCTTGCGCGCGTCGCCTATTAGACACTGGAATCATGGGTTGGGTCTGGTTAAAGACTATGATGTGCGTGCGGTGTAAATGGGTGCCTCGTTCCATTCTATTCTTTGTTACATAATATATACATTCATATAAACGGCTATTATTTTGCATTGAAAATTAAAAAAAAATAATATAGCAAATCATATTAAAATTTGTATGTTTCATGATGTATATTTATCATTTTGTGTAAATTTTAGTTTTCAAAATGAACAATTGCTGACAAGCCTGACACTTGGAAACCACCGACGCGCTGCTCGGGTAAGCTTACCGTAATATTCCGGGATTACCGTAACATTATCATATTATTTGACTCTAAGTAAACCTGATTTTTCACAATGACAGTTGAGGACGAAAACGCAGAATCTTCTTCTTCAGCTCAGAATGTGAAACGCTCAGCAAAACGACTGAATATTGTTATCCAATGCGCTGTAAGTGGCGACACGAGCCGGCTGCTCGAGGCTTACGCTAACGAAGAGGACCCCTACCACGACCGGGTGGAGAGTCAGATCAATTCCGTAGACGAGGAGGGCCGTTCTCCCGTCGAGATTGCGGTTTCAGAAGGACACATTGAAATGCTCAGGCTTCTTATAGAAAAGGGATCGGATATGAACACAAGAAATGAGAATTCAGGGAGATCTCCGCTGGATATGGCATGTATTCTGGGCCGAGCAGATGCTCTTCAGGAACTTCTGGAAAAAGGAGCTGATGCCGATATTGCAACCAATCGAGGTACGGTCCCCAATTTATAAATAAATTTATTTGTGATTGGCCATGCTACACTGTTGTAGAGTGCAGTGCCTAGGCTATGTGAACTACACAATTTCTGTATGTAATGAGACTGTTTCCAAGTTTGGCTCGAATTCACGAAGGTGGTTTATTAAGTTCATACTTCAGACCATGGTTTACGCATATATTAGAGTCTATTAGATCTACGTTAGACGTCTACAGACTCTAAGAATAAAAGATCTAGAGACCAGAGTCTATTGATGCATGTGACACTAGTAGTAGTACTGACACTGACAGATTGCATATGGTGACAGGAGACTAGTCTGCTGAAAAATGCTTTTACTGGACCTTATTCCACTGATAGTAGCAATACTTTTCAAAGCAACATTTTTTTTTTTTTATTTCCCTTTGATAGAGGTCTTAAACATTGTTCTAATGACTAATGTTACATCTGGAGTACATGTCCCTTTTTTTTTTGTAACCCACTGTACTCTCATCCTACTGTAGACTGCTCTATCTAGTTCACCACGTAATAAATTCAAAAATTAAAAGGAAATAAAAAAATCAATGTTTTATAATGTGAAAGGAAGCTCTTAAGCATTGCTTTTATTTCTTATATGGTACTTGTTTCCCTTCATATGTTTGTGATAAAGAATTGGCATAGATTATGGTCAACCTAACATATTCTGGCTGACACCAATCTTCAATATATTTTTAGGTTATTAATGCATATTTTGTCATATCTGCGATAACAACAACCAGCAGATAATAGCCTGCTGTCATTATGAGCAATACAAAATAAGCACTTATGCCATTGCTGTGTTTGTCACCTACCAATAATCCATTTGTTGTTGGTCGTCCTTGTTCCTTTGCCAGGTTACACTGCCCTCCATCATGCTGCAGCATGGGGTCGGAAAGATGCCCTCAAGCTTCTTGTCAAACATGGAGCGTGTCTGACAACCAAGACTAGTCATGGGGAGCGAGCACGGGATACAGCGTTAAGATACAAGCATGAAAATTGCTCATATTACCTAGACTGGTCTGGTGAGTTTACTGAAAAGCATCCATAGCCTCTTTATGTAATTCTGTCTATTTCTACGTTTTTTTTTTCCAGTTTGAATAGGCAGGGATTTGCATCAGAGGCAGTTTCCAGGAACTTTTCTCCTTCATTGTTGAGATACAGTATAACATGTGATGTATTAGATTTGAGAAGGAGACATGTACACTGTAGATTCCTATCTTACAGTTTGATTATGTTTGTAATTATGTAAATCAAGAAGATGACAAGAATGATTACACATCTATGTAAAGATTATGACTGACACCAAATGCAGTGCACAGATTTTTAGACTTTGAGTATTTTTTTTTGTGTGTGTATGTGCATTTTGTGTGTGTACGTGCATTGTGTGTGTCTGTGTGTGTGTGTGTGTGTGTGTGTTTACTCCTGCTGAACTTATAGGGTTATCTTGAGTTAAAATGTGTGTGAGTTCAGCATTTGACACTATCAAGAGTAGTAGCATACACATTGTGTGCTCTACATACAATTGTAGTACTGGTAAAAACTTAAAATCTTTTACACAGTTCACTTTGATAGCATTTTGGCAAATTCCAGGAGAGGGGAGAGAATGTTTGTATGTGCATCTCTGATACATCAAAACTATTGGTTCATCATTTACCCTGTTAAGTAACAGGTATTCTACGAAACTGGCAGTGTATGCAGTTGATAGTACAATGTACTTCTGTGTTCTCACACTTCTCTAATCTCATGTGTAGAAGCAAGAAGGAGTCTTGTTCAAATACTGACAGAAACAAAGGAGACGATTGAAGATCCTCAGAAACTTCAGGGACGACTCTCAAAGGATGAAAAGGTATCCGAGTTTCTCTTCTCTCATGTAGTGAGAATGTTTACATTGAGATGAGCTGCATTCTGAATTATAACAACAAAACAAATGAAAGAGATTCACCGTGAGTGATAATACTAATTTGATGGTAGGAAAACGTTTGACAAATTTAGAGCATATTCTCAATAGATACCCTGGTGCATTCGTTTTCTTTAACAACCTTCATCAATTGTACACGAGAGATTGTGCTTTGACTGGGCTTAAATCCACTAGATAATCAATGTTTAGGATGTGTAATTATCTTTCAAAATATCGTGCAAGCCATTTCTCATTCTGAGCACTTTTTGAAAGTGTACACAGACAGGTATACAAGTACATTTCAACAACATGAAATATATAGATGTTGAATATGTTGATGTTTGTACCTGTATGTATGCAACAAATCTCATTCTGTCATCTACAATTGTATCTATTCCCATCTTCTCTCTTTCTGTATCTATTTAGTTATTTACTAATTAGTCAGTCATATTTATTTGTTCATTCATTCATCCACTATTTAATATTCATTTATCTACCTGTCTATGTATCCATCTATTCATTTATTCAATCAGTCAGAAATTCATTCTATCCCTTCTATCTTTGAAGGTTGTGAATCCTTTCATTCTTTATTCTTCACCACGAGTGTATTTTCTCCTGCTTGCTGCCTAGATGACAGGCCTTAATGTGTGCACTGACAAACAAGAATGGCTGGATGCCACCAGCAGCCCATCAATTGAGGACTTCCGGAAGCAGGAGGAGGACTTGAGGACCAGCCTTGAGGCCATCCTCATCAAGCTGTCAGAGCCTCGTAAGCAACAACTCTCCTTTACACACTTCAGTCTTTCTGTCCCATCCACATCCCTTCTATGGCAAAAATGATTAAAAATGTAGTCAAGCAAAATGAACACACAAAGCAGAGACGTATGATGATTGTTTCTCTTCCTGTCCACCTTTTACCTTAAAATCCCTGCATTCATGTAAATTTTCTATGACTTCTTTATATCTCACTATTGGACTAAATGCTGAAGTTGAAACCCATCATGCCCTCTGGAACTTTGCTGTATAAATAATCATCTTGTCAGTACTAAGTTAGCAAGTCTGAGTTTACCGCAAATCCTCTACCGAAAAAGAAAATAGATGGAAGTTGAAGTCGTTGAATTTGGAAAGAAAATCAGAAAGAGATTTACAAAAAGTTACTAATTTCATACAGAAACAAGAACATACTATCTTAAAAATGTGTTTTCAATTCAAGGTTAAGTCACAAATTCAACAATTCCAGATCTGTCAAAAAAATTCTGCAGTTTAAACAGTCAAATAGAAATGAAACACTACCGTGCCAAATATCAAATGATAATGTTTTAGCTATTAGAACATTATGAATGAATAGCAAAAATAATGATTTTTAAAAAAGAGACTGCAATAAACCACAAAAATGTAGTTTCTGAGACTTGATGGGTCAAAGCAATCACACAATACAATTAATTTGGATACATTTCCACGTGAACAGGTCAATCAAATGAACTAATGAGAAGTGATGCTGATAAACTAAGGCATTTGGACTGTATTTCCTGTGCAGGCACTATTGACTACCAAGTAATTTTATCCCTATAGATGAATTTTGCAAAGTATTGGATGTTGAAAGTATTAGTAACACCATTGCCAATCTGCTTCCGTTCCTACAGCACCTGAGAAGCCACACCGACGGTGAGCAGCGTCATAAACACTCCGGTAGTTCCCCTTTGACCAGTGGCTACGGCAGAGTTCTGACTGCACATGTTTGCATCTTACACTGACCACAGGAACTGGTCAGTGCATGTTGCCCTTTGAGGATGCCAGTTCTGTACTCACACACACACTTCTCACAGTCTCTGTATTCTTTTCTTATTTGACTGTACCTCAAAATTGTGTCAACACAATGCATTTTTGTACACTGATTTTACAAGATGTTCAATGCATACTTCTGCATGGAATGGGATGATGTTACTGCCTATAAAGTCCAAGATGTACGGAAATGCATCAGTTTCTTAATGGATTCCTCTTTGTACATGAAGTAATTTGTAAATATGTAAAAGAGTCCTGTATACTTTAAACAGTTGTAAATACAATGTAGTAAATCTATCGTCAGAAGTCATATATGTACCACCTCGCTACAGAAGCAGAGTATGCGCTTGTGTAGCAGTCTGCTTTTGTTTTTCTTTTTTTAAATTAGACCTTTTTTGTACTGGTGTGCAATTTTCTATATTTGGGCAATTCCACAGTAAAAGGGTACTTTTCAGGGATGTCTCTTTATTTTCTGTTTCCAATGTGCATTACCCCCAATGCAATTTGATCTTCTAGAACACTTTAATGAGAGATAACTTTACCCCAAAATTGCTTCAAACAAGCAATCTATTAAAATTCATACCAAAATAGATATTTTTGGGTGAACGCGTGTAACACCGGACAGAAATCTATGTAATAACATATGAAGGTCAAATTATGAATGCTCGTTGAAACTTCATTGTTTTTCAATTGAATGGCTTAATTTTGATGAGAGAAGATGATAACAGCTGTAGAATTATATTGAACATTGTGTTTTATACCATTTCTAGACTTGGTGGTGAACGCGTGTAACATGGACTGACCAAAATGCGAAAAGTTGGTCTGTCCATGTTATGAGCGTTCACCACTAAGTCTAGAAATGGTATAAAACACAATGTTCAATATAATTCTACGGCTGGTATCATCTTCTCTCATCAAAATTAAGCCATTCAATTGAAAAACAATGAAGTTTCAACGAGCATTCATAATTTGACCTTCAATGATTTCTGTCCTGTGTTACACGCGTTCACCCAAACATTTTCATTTCGGCATAAATTTCAATAGATTGCTTGTTTGAAGCAATTTTGGGCAAAGTTATCTCTTATTGAAGTGTTCTTGAAGGTCAGATTGTATTCGGGGGTAATGCACATTGGAAACAGAAAATAAAGAGACATTCCTGAAAAATACCATTTTACCGTAGAATTGCCCACTTCTGAAAGTCACTTGTCATATTTTGCCACAATGTAAGTCACATTTCATGCCTTCTTTGTGATTATGAGATATTTTTAGCAAGTCCATCGAATAGTCACCATTTATTGATATATAAATAATCTCTGTCACCTCAAAGTGAGAACAACTTTGAAGTGTCATAGATAACTTATTAATTTGCATGTACAGTTAAACTCGCCTAAGTCGACGTCACATATGTCGAATAATCGCGTAAGTCGATGATTTTAAAAAGTCCCGATTTTTCCCCATTGACTTACGTGTATTAATTCACTCACAAGTCGAATTTTGTAAGTCGAATACTCGCCTAGGTCGATGAAATTCCAAGAACACTTTAACGGAAAAACCATTGAATTCACTGTGCCTAAGTCGAATAAGATTTTATCGTGTAATTAATCACTGTCATTTATTATTCATTATTTATTACTCAGTATAATTTTGTTTGTCAGATGAGTTTGAGGTGACAAAAAAAAAAAATGACCTGAAGTATCAAAATTCAAAGCGATCACACCGCATGCGATCGTTGAACTCTCTTCGTGTTTGGAGGTCCGCTGGTACAGCCCTGTCAGCTGTCGCGCTACGTACGTACGTACAGCGACTGGGCTGTGTATTGCTCCACTCGCAGTAAGGCGTTCGTACAGTACACATGCGTTCATTTACATGTACAGTATAGTATTGAGCTTTGCAGTGTAGCTTGGCATTTGCAGCGCTGTGCAGTGGAGTGGTATGGATGAAGCTGCTGAGTTTTCAAAGCGGAAAGTAGGGGGAAAGTTACGGGCACGGGTAAATCAGAATTGCACCTCTACACGCATTTCAAGCCACGGTATGGTAAACTGGAATCAATCACTGCTCAAATGTCGTTCATATTCACTTCCCCAAGGTTTAACAAGGGTGTAAAGTAATCAGACCTGTGCCAATACTAATGCACTGTCCATACAAAGTTAGCCGGGGCCCTGCCGGGCGACCCGTGCTGCGGCACACCGCTCCAACTCTTGGCTTCTGAGTAGACAACATACATGTACATCATACATATGTACGTGTGGTGTAACTGTAAGCAGGGAGGCGAGACACCTCCCTGCTGTAAGTCAATTTTTTTTTTTACTTTTGCACAAGTCGAAAATCGCCTAAGTCGATGTGTTTTGCTCAGTCCCGAGAAGATCGACTTATGCGAGTTTAACTGTACTTTAGAAGGTCAAAGGTCCTGCAATAAAGACCCTCAGCCCAATTTTTCATTGCTTCAATGCAATAATTCAAGAAACATTTAACAGAAGTCTGGTGGACCTTTTGGTGAGACATATAGGTACATGTATAAGCAAATATTCAAGCGTATTTGAAGCAAATTTAATCCAAGATCATTTTCGGAACGATGACAAATTAGATGCTTAAAGGGATCGTACAGTTCTGGTTGAGACCTAATTTCAGGTTTCTAACATTTTTAGGTGAGATAATGAGAAATCTCATATGAAATATGAAAGAGCATGCAATTTTATGAGGAATTCAACGTTTATTTGATAAAAATTGGTTTTAAAATGGCTGAGATATCCAAAAAAGAACGATTCTAATAAAGTGTGGGACCCACACTTTGTAACGATCACTTTGTTTTACTTTGTTTTTGGATGTTTCAGTTACGCCAAACCCGATTTTCATCAAATAAACTTTGAATTCCTCTTAAAATGGTATGCTTTGTGCTATATCATAAGTGTTTTCTTGGTATCTTGCAAAAATTCGAAAGCCTATTTCTCATCTCAACCAAAACTGTACTATCCCTTTAACCATTCAAAAAGATAGGACACCATGAAAGACAGAAATCACATAAACTGCATGGTTATACATTGTCACATTTAATGTGTATAATAGATATGTAAGTATGTATTCATCATTGCAGAACATTTAACCGGCTGTGAAGCCAACAGCAAGAAACTTACATCCATTTTGAGAACGATATCTATGTAGTACATTTCAAGTTTGTTAACTCCATCAAATACATTGCATGAATGTACATGTCAAGAAGAAGAAACATACAATCTGTATACTCCCTAGTCATGGTATATCACTAGCACAGAACAAATGATTCTCAGCGATATAACATCACAGCATTGTGTTTTTTTATGTATTTTGTTTTTAATGTATTTTGGGAAATAATGTGGAGCACCCCACGCGAAGATGATGCTACCCAAGTTTGGCTAGAATGTTGCTCGGCCCTTGGACAACACCCAATATTGTATAATAAATGTGAATAAAATATACACCTACGTTGCAATTGTAAATGAACTGTATCGCTCATTCTGTGTCATCTCTGAACAATTTGGTTCATCAGCATGAAAAGAGGTGAAATTACAGATCAACAATATTCACTGTTGCCTTGCATACATCCATGCACATAATAAAAGCTCTCTGTAGATAGTATAGGTGTAGTGAGCAGCTGTTAATTAATACTGATTGTTCAGACAGATAATTTAATGCAATACAATTTTTAGATTAAGAATACCTTATATCAATTCACTCCTATTACAGAAATCGCAAGTGCCAGATTTTCTCTTGATGACTGTGATGTTGCAGTTCAAAACATCTTACAACCTGCAGACTTTAGATAATCCCTTAAATGCTAAACTGATTACATCCGAGTAGTGTTTTGTCTCACAGTTTTGCAAAAGTTCAACACACTTATTATAAGTCGAGGTTTAGGTTGGAAGATCATGACAAAATGAAACAAAAGACAACAAATCAAATTTCAGTCTTGGTAAGCACTACAGCATACAGCATCAACGGTTTTTAAAGGTGTAGAAACTCTAATATAACTTAATTATGAAAACCCCTACTAAGCACACAAAAAAGTAACATTATACACTTGTACACGAAGGAACGCAGCATACGCCATAGCCTGTGAAGGTAAACTAGATTTTCTAGCATGACATGTAAACACATACAACTGGTAATTCTATCGATAAAAGTTGTTCAAATCATAACAATTTTCTTTCAAAAAAAAAGAAGAATAATTAAATAATGGAACGGCAAGGATATTTCAACTTAACAAAGGCCACGATGATAAAAATCAATTTCTAAATACAGTATCTACAACCGTGTTTGCCCCACTGCACAAACATTTCAAAACAAATCATTAATGGTTTTTATTGCTCTCAAAACTACCAAGTGCAAACTCATTTTACATTATTAGCTTTCTTTTATTTTTCATTTCAATTCAAAACAACAAAAAGCATAAAAATCATCAAATACCACTAGTTAGCACCACAGTAGCCCATATATATTAAATAGCCAAATTATTCATAGCTTCATGACACTACTTCACTAATACACTGAAGAACCCATGCTGCAAACAAACTCAAACTTTGGTAGGTTCATGAAAAGAAATTGATGTACTCTGTAACACATTTATTTGCTACACCTGTGATCATCACAATGTTCTCTTTTTCTCAATGAGCCTCACATGTCGGTCTTGTGCTTTAACTGTTGTGCCTTTTCCTGCCCTACGGGATCTGCTGGTAACAAGCCTTGGAATAAATATACCAGTAGGTGGCACTGTCCTGGGTTAATGGTCAGAAGGGTATTTGTGCTGAACAAAGTACCTAAACTCATGTAATGCTCTTCTAAAACAAATTGTGCTGTGTGTACATATTGTCAGTATATGCTTATATGTACACATGTATTTATGTCTATGCACATGCTGTTGTACATGTTTGTATGCATGTATTATGTATAAAAATGTGTTTATTTCTAGGGTATATGAACATGTATGTATTCATCTATCTCAATGATGGGAAACTGACATATATTTTTCACACTTGGTTAATGAAGGTACAAATGATGTATGTAGTATCAGTCCATCTGTCCACAAAATGCATCTATTGTACCAAAATATCTAAGCTGCACAAAACTTGAAAGCAAACACGGAAGATTCCAGACAATGTGGAAACAAGATCCTCTCATTATACAGTACACTTGTCAAGCTTTCTCTTTCAAATGCTTACAACACACTCATCTCAACACAAGAATATTACTCACTCTTCCACATATTGCTAGAAATGATGCAGACATTTCTTGGTCTCACTCATCTCAGTATTCAAACTGAACCAAGTCAGACACTGATTTGTAGAAACACCGACTTTCACAACTCTCACCTTACATCAACACGACACAGCAATCGTAAATCTATGCACACTGTATGCTATATTTGCATCTTCAACTGTAACCTCTCCCTCAATTTCATCACTTACATTTCATTCAACTGCAAAGATGGTGAACATCCTTGAACCTTTGATAACAGTCACAGTGTCAAGTCACTGAGCTCTAATGCAGTGTACGCGTACTACTGCACTAATAAATCATATCAACTAAGAACACATCTGTAACATGCATGAAGTTCACATCGCGTGAAACAGTTCAGTTATATATGGAGCAAAAATAGTATGCATAAACCTTGACCCTTGACCCATGACACATGCAGGATCTTGCAAAAGCAGAGGGCATAAATCTCATGAAGTGCTTATTTCATTCAATAATGTACTACCTATAGTATTAACTGCTGGTTACTATACAAAGCTTTTGGAGACTTTATCATCTCGTAGGGAGTAGGTTGAATTAAACAGAACAGTAGAAAAATTGCATTTAATGCTGAACCACCCCCCCCCCCCCATAAAAAGTATGCACGACATTTGTTTCGGATATGTAATATGAGGTCTAAAAACACCTGCTGCATATTTTAGATCCACTGACTGCAGTAGCTACAGTATGTACATGTATCATAGACCAAGAGAGTGAGTGGCACATCATAATGTGCACTGTCTTCTTTTTTTTTTTCCAGTGGAATGTTACAAGTAACTATGCCTGTTCACTAGCATGCCTTTCACTGACTACCAAGTCATCCATCAAACCTCAAGTAACAGTAAAAATTTTATCACATTGTAGTTTCCCCGCACTTGTCTTGCACTGCATGTGAAATCACACCCATTTAATCCAATAGAATGTGTGTTTGTATTCTCGCGAAACACTGACATGGGCAGCATAGCATATTACGAGAATGACTATAGTATGTGTTCTGTCTATCATTTTGCCAAAAGGTAAAAATCTCATTAATTATACCTCCAATTGTGAATAAATATTAATGAAGTGCCTTCCCCTAAGTTACATTCTGGTATTTTCTCTTTGAGAGAGAGAGAAGAAGTACCAGTACCCTGAATATTTCACTGGTATCTTCCACTGCATAGTGACAAAAACGCAATACTCAGTAGTTGACATTTCCTTCTGTACAATTACCATACATGGCATAGCATCTGTCACCTATTCTCCCTGTATTCCTAAAAACACATGCATGGAAGTAATGGCCCTCTTTACAATAATGCCCAAAAAGGAAATATTTAATAGCAAGTCAAGTTTAAATTTCTTCTCATCTGAACATCAGGCTCTTCCCTGCTCACTTTCTTTCTCAGTTATTAGACATACTGAAAATCTAAATTTCATAAACAGTACAGAGACACAGTTATTCTTGGCAGCAAAACAAGCATCAGAGAGAGTGAATCTCTTGACAATACCGATTAAAAACATCATCTATGCTTGAATTGCATCATTCTACTTTCTGGCAGTTTATGTGATGTGGGGTTTGTGCGGGCTTGACAGTCACATAGTCTACCTCACTGCACTCAAAAAATCACAAAAACATCTACCATGAACCTGTGTCAGCATCCATCCAGGCAGTGTTAGTGCCAGGAAGTTGCTGTATGTACTACCTCATGGAACACCAGGCATAGATACAACGGCTTGAACCTCTCCACCTCCCTAGTTTCACTCCGAGGGGGAGCTCTCGCTGCGTGCCCTTCGATGCCTCAAGCCCTCCGCCTTTCTCCTGGCCGAGTGAGCCGACGACTCCGACGCTTCAATCTTGACTCCGCCCTCCTCGTCCTCCTCCTCCTCTTCTCCCCCGTCGTCCTCGCTGGACACGCCCAGCGAGCCGATCACGGTGCTCGGGGCTGAGATCGACCGCGACAACTCCTCGCTCGGGGTGTTGGGGATGTCGGAGGCGGTGTTCATCTCTGATGCAGACTCTGCCGTCTCCATGCCGACGTCCGTGTCTCCACCGGTCCCTCCCACTCTGGCATAGTCCACCTCATCTTGGAAGAATACAAATGCAGGATTTTAATGGTATCAATCTAATCAAAAAATCATACACTGATATGTACACTGATTATTTTTTTTTTTAAATTTATTCTGTTCTATGCAACCACATCAACAAAATAAAAATATGTATGAAAACTAATTGACATTCCTTATTAAATGTTTCTGAAGTGCTTCAAATTTTGCTGATTAGATTATGCTTGACAATGTATCAATTATCACATACTACGATAAGGTTTTTGTGTTTTTATAAATCCTCCAATTTAAAGGGTGTGTACAGCTCTGGTTGAGGTGAGGATTTAGCTTTTGATGTTTTACGAGATATTCAGAAACCACTCTATGAGATGTCAAAGAGCATGCAATTCTAAGGTGTATCAAATGTTTATTTGACGAAAATCAGTTTTGAAATGGCTGAGATATCCAAAAACAAGGTGAAACAAAGAGATCCTTATAAAAGGCCTGTCGCCTTTTATTATGATCACTTTTTGGGATATCTCAGCCATTTGGAAACCAATTTTCATCAAGTAAACATTGAATCCTTCTTAAAATTACATGCTCTTTCATATTTCATTAGAGGTTTCTCCTTACCTCATTTATTAATGTTATAAACCTGAATCTCCACCTCAACCACTACTGTACATTCCCTTTAAGCTTGTTCACACAAATTATGCTTGCATTCACAAAATTTGATACATTTGACTCATATATAAAGGGACAATATGTGCAAATCATCAACATCAGTTCACCTTTATTTTAATGACAGATGTTTGTCGCTGTTTTTTTGTTTTTTTTTTCAGTCTTCACTTTCACAGTGATGTCGCTTGTTTGCAAATAGATTTGGTTCAGATGGGGAATTAAGATTTTAAAGACAATAATATTAATTAATAATAATAATATTTGGTACCTCAAAAGTTTCCCTGAATTTCCTTGTCTTAGTTTGTGTTTTAGGTTAAAGTACCTTTCATATAACTAACACTGTGAGACTTACTCACCCCAAAGTGCTCTCTTGTCTTAGTAATCATGCAATTAACTGCGACCAGCAGCCCGATACGCATAGTGACCAGCAGCTCCATACGCATAGCATAATGGGGCTTTGCATTGTAGTATTCAGGATCATGAAAGATTTAGTATCGCGGGTAAATATCAACTTAAAATCCAAACATTTCTTCAATTTGAAGACTTACCAATTAAGTTGAAGTATTGAAAACAGGCTTCGGGCAACGTTTGGTTCTGCCAATAGTCCCTTTCTGTTCGAATTGATGACTGAATTTGACTCGGTCGAGAGGACCTTGGGAGAGCTACATACACTGAATACTATGGCCAGCGCATTGGCACACATCACATGCGCACAAATTTCAAATCCATGAACGGATAAGATGTTTGTGTGTGCATGCGCTGGCCGTCAATTCAGTGTAGCTCTCCCAAGGTCCTCTCGACTGAGTCACATTCAGTCATCAATTCGAACAGAAAGGGACTATTGGCAAAACCAAACGTTGCCCGAAGCCTGTTTTCAATACTTAACTTAACTGGTAAGTCTTCAAATTGAAGAAATTTTTGGATTTTAAGTTCCTACCCGCAATACTAAATCTGTCATGATGCTGAATGCTACAATGCGAAGCCCCATTTAGCTATGCGTATGGGGCTGCTGGTCACAGTTAGCTATGCGTATGGGGCTGCACGCTGCTGGTCGCAGTTGTCATGCAATAATGGTTTCGTACAATACGTGTACTACCTTGCCACCATACGGCGACGACTCTGGTACGAAACCATTAATTGCATGATTACTAAGACATGAGAGCACTTTGGGGCGAGTAAAGTCTCACAGTGTTAGTTATATGAAAGGTACTTTAACCTGAAACAAACTAAGACAAGGAAATTCAGGGAAACTTTTGAGGTACCAAAACTCTATATTATCTTCAAGTTTTGCAAGATAATTAGAAACCATTTAAGAAATATTAAAAAGCATACAATTCCAAGACGAATTCAAAGTGTATTTGATGAAAATCGGTTTTGAAATGGCTGAAATATCCCAAAACAAAGTAAAATAGTGGTATTAATGAAAGGTAGGTCCCACCTTTATGGTATGATTTCTTTGTTTTTGGAAATCTCAGCCATTTCAAAACCTATTTTCGCGAAGTATACTTGGAATTGCTCTTAGAATTGTAAGCTCTTTCATACTTCGTAAGAGATTTCTCATTATCTGACAAAAAAATAAAAAACCCAAGGTCCCATTTCGACCAAAACTGTATCACTCCTTTAAATAAACACTTTTTAATATGACCTTGGTTCTGTGCTACCTCCACTTACCAGGATCTGGGATGACCTGTTTGTGGGGTTCCATCCTGGTGACCAATGCTGCTAGGTCAGTGAACCTTGGGTGCATGTTTGGGAGTCCAGGCTGTGGGACAAACAGCATTCACGGCAGTTTACAAAGTTGTCAGTCTCACACTGGTAAGCCATTGAGACAGTGGAACATTTCATCATATTTGCCTAAGGAAAAGTCTTGTGACATTTTCCAAAGACAAAAAAAGACAAATATTTCCTTGTAAACAAAATGGCAAATACAATCAACCTTGCATAAGTCAAATCTATCTGGACTGAAGAAAGAGCTTTGTCTCCGAGAAAATTTGACTTATGAGGGATTAAAATTAAAAGAAAATAAAGAGAAGAGGACTTGAAAAGACCTTCCACTTTAAAGCAATGATTCAGCTTATGCCAGGTTGATAATACTCTCATTGCAATGAATGGTGTAGAATTTCATATTTCATGCAATACCCACAAAACAGATGACTACCGGTATTCAATACAAAATATATACAATACAAAAAATGTGCAAAATGTGATTAAAGGAAGAAGTATCATAAAATTGGATACTATGCAGGAGCACTGTGCTAGTAGTGAGGCTAAATTTGATGGTACATGTTTTCATAGTTCTGACCAACCTGTCTGCTGTAACAGATGATGATTTTTGTTGTCATAAACACGCAGAACATTCAACATCAGCAGATGAAATGCTTTTTTGGATAAGGTTGCATGTTCCTTGACTTTGTTTTGAGACTTGAATTTCCCTCAATGGCATTAAAAAAAAAAACTTGGGATGGAACATTCGGTATACCCCCCCCCCCCATTGTCATCGACATGTTATCCATGGAAAACAAGGATAATACTAAGTCCCCTGTGTAGTAGCCTTTGTACAAGGCCTTGCGCTATTAACAACACACAAACCTCAGCAGTGGCTATTAGATGGACCATTGCACCATGATCAACAGTCTTTATTTGGCTGATATATTGAAAACAAAAGGTGTCCTACTGTACTTATTTCTGAGACAACTAGAAATGTCGCTACAGCGACTGGTTATACCCCCGCCAAACAACATTTCATAAGCTTTGGTCAAAACAACATTTGATAAGCTTTGGTCAAAAAACTGAGGAAGTAGTTAAATCTGCAAGATCTTTCCTTGATCTTCTGCCATTAATATGCCGTTACCATGGCAACGTACTTTCGGGTACTGTCGAAAAATGCGTCTTGCACATCTACAACCAAAGGCACACATCTGTACCAAGTTTCATGGAAATTGGGCAAAAACTGAGGAAGTAGTTTGCAACACAAAATTTTCCATCATTTTGGCTCATAATATGTGAGCTGTTACCATGGCAACATACTTTTTGTCACTATCAAGAAATGTGTCATGCTGACCTATATCCTAAGACAAACATTCAATATGAATTCCATGAGAATTGGAAGAACACTGATGAAGCAGTTTTGCCATGAAGCATTTTGCCCTATATTTTACCAATAACATGCCATTACCATGGCAACGCACTTTTTGCCACTGCGGAAATATGTGTCTTGCACATTAACATATTCAGATGAACATCTGTACCTAATTTCATAAAAATTGATCAAAAACTGTGGGAGGAGTTCGCGACGCAAGATTTGTACCCATTTTTGCCCATAATATGCCGTTACCATGGCAACATACTTTTGGGTACTGTCAAAAAATACGTCTTGCACATCTACAACCCAAGGCACACATCTGTGCCAAGTTTTATGGGAATCGGTTGAAAACTGAGGAAGTAGTTCGCGACGCAAGATTTGTACCCATTTTTGCCCATAATATGCCGTTACCATGGCAACGTACTTTTGGGTACTGTCAAAAAATACGTCTTGCACATCTACAACCCAAGGCACACATCTGTGCCAAGTTTTATGGGAATCGGTTGAAAACTGAGGAAGTAGTTCGCGACGCCAGATTTGCAACGGACCGACCGCCCGACCGACCGCCCGACCGCCCGACCGCCCGACCGACCGTCCGCTGATTCCTATATACCCCCTTCAAACTTCGTTTGGCGGGGGTATAACAATAAGATGACGGTTTTTCAATAATAAAACTGAGCCGGCGAGCCTGTACCTTTCCCCGTTTGTGGATGCCAGCGGATTTCTCCGAGAGAAGGGCCTGGAGGTAGCCAGACTTCTTCCAGCCACCAAAGACTGTCATACCATGGTGGTAGCCGATGTCCAAGAGCTCTTTATGCCGATGGAAGGCCAGGGTTTTGAAGCTGGATGAAAAAAAAAAAAAGAGAGAGAAAGAGACAATGAAACAGAGAGAGAGAGAGAGAGAGAACAAGTGAAGGAGGGAGGGGAAGGAAGAGAGAGAGAGAGAGGGAGGGAGAGAGAGAGAGAGAGAGCATATAAAACAGTAAATGAAATTCAAATCCAGCCCAAGTAAGCATGCCCATTGTTTTTATCATGGCCTCTACTAAAACCCTCGCCTGATTAATTTGGTGTTTACATTGATGTTGAGCAATTTTTCAGTCCGCTTTGATACAAACAATCCGATGCAAGAATTATTTGACAATTTAAGTTTTGTACGGGTTATACACATCATGGAAGTATAAACTTTATTGAATTAATTGAATAAAGAAAGAAACATACACATGAAACCAAAAAATGAATGATAAGGTAAATCATCTTCAATACATGCTCTCATGGATGACATATGCTTCTATTTGATTTTTAATTTTAATCATAATAAAATCCAGTTTCAAGTCATTTTACTTGAATTTCATGGACATTACCGCATACAAATAATGCAATGCACCTTATCTTGTGAATTCATCTGTACATTTAGGGCTCAAGTTGATCATAAAGATTATCAAAGCTAACTCTTCCACTTTATTGCAGAAATGGTCACTTTCACAAACTAACCCGTAGCTTAAAGAAATATTGAGTGAACCACAAATTAATTCTACCAAAGGTAACAAATCTCAAGGTCCATTGGTTTATAATTTTCAAAATCTCATGGACATCAAATATATGAACAATATGGTATGTGGTCCATGAACTTGTTAACTGATGAATACAAGAAACCTTTCCATACAGCTGCAGCTCGGCAAATAATTTTTCCCATTGCCACATTCTTTGACACCGTTTGTACTGGCTCTTCACAAAGCTGGAAATTCTGGAACTCTTTAGTGGGCTAAGATTTGATTGCCAACACAAACTTGGCTACAGCCTGAGGTAGAACAACTTCATTCAAGTGGAAGACCATCACAGTCCTGCACAAGAGCTACCAAGACATCTCTACTAATAACCTATCATGAAAAAAAGACAACTGCTGATGCGTCGATTGGCAGACAAAAAGAGTAAGGGTGAAACGGAGATATTCATGGCAGTGCTGCTAAAATGCATGGGTTAAAACCATGGAGTTTAAAAAGAACTACCAGGGAGATAACTACATGTAGCCTGCATCTCAACAGGCAAAAATCACCCCTAGATCAAGGAGGTAAGAGTGCATTCTTCACTGACGAGCCTGGATGTCTTGAAACTATCAAACTATCAATGAATAAAGATTTTAATACCTAATCCAAATAATCCTCTTAAACCGTTAAGTGTCACCATGGCCTTCCTGTTGAACTGAGGCATACTGTTACACCCGAGTGGGCTTGCTCGTCTATACAATTAGGTCAAGCTTGGACGAGTTATTACTGAATGGTATTGAAAAAGTTTGGAAAGTTAAGCTATGTGCCTTGGAATAGACAGGGTGAAGCTTGCATTGAGCCTCTGGCAGAATGAGGAAGGGTTGGTGGTTCTGTTGAAGATGGGTGACCTTTGGCACCCCTACCCATGACCCCAGAAAGAAAAGCTGAGAGGGGGGTCAGACATAAACATCTGTCAGACAAAAAAAGCAAGCTGACAAGAGACTCCACGAACTGCCCAACTCGATACCACGCCAAATACAACTGTCCCCCCCCCCCCACCCTCCATAGCACGACCTCCTACGGAGGGAGTGGGTGTCATTAATTTGGATCCACACAGGAGTCGGTCGATTCAATGCAACCATGCAGCGATCGGGACTGTGCCCCTCAGCAGCCTGCTGGTACAGCGCACTAGAAAAGATTGTTCCATAAATCTTGAGTGAGTGCCCTGATCTCCGACAACCCGACAACATGGACCTCACACACCCTACCTCTGAGACTGTAACTTCCCTTGAACAACTAAAGCCCGCTGCACACTATACGTCTCATGACCTTACAACTCACAGGCTTTGGATCTGAAATAAATCACAATAGCCTCTGAATAAACACACTTGTTCATTTCGGATCCAAAGTCTGTCAGTCGTATAGTTGTGAGTCGTATAGTGTGCGGCGGGAATAAGAGACATTACTTAGCTGCCTCTGCCTCATACGCAAGAAGAAGAAAGCCTCAAATACTGGGAAGGGAATGTTTCACTCACCTGTTAATGGGAGGCCTGATGTACTCACAGTAGTCACTGGTCTTGACCTCCTCCAGGGTCTTCATGGACGACACATAGGCAAGACGGGACTGGATCTCATCCAGTGTGGGAACCTGTCACATACAAGCAGTTACACAGAAATACAAACTGACATTAGAGTTCTATACCTCACAATGTCTGTACTAGTTTATGAAAATACAGACTTTTATTCTTGCTCACAACTATATCATCAGCTGAGAACCAGAAGGGCACTATTACATTCTAAGATTTGAGCATATTAAAGTAAAAATGGACAATTAATTTTCATGAAATATATAGCTTATCTTATCAAAAGGGTAGATTTATAAGCATTGTTTCAAATTTCAGGTAGAGTAGCACCCTTGTGGTTATGATTTTTAACATTTTACTGAAAATGAAAATAATTCAAAATTGACACCATAATGTACAGGAGATCAAGCTTTACAACATGATACTACTAGTTCAATACCCCCAAAATTGTGATAATGCCCTTCTGGTTCTAAGCCAACAATATCTAACTTGATAAAAGATAAAGATTGAATATAACACTTTAAAATGATTGAACAGGTCACTCGAGGTAAGGATATAAAGAAAATACACTAGGTCCAACATCATATAACATGCTGGCTCTCAGAAATTGCAATTCCCATGGGCTATTTCAAGGGATACACACAGGTAAAAAAGGGCAGAAAAAGGCAGAAACGACAAACAAACAAACCAAAAACACTAACTCTAACACATCATTCGATTTCCCACATAACGCTAAGTATATTCTACATTGTTCTGAAATTCTATGTTGCATATTTCTGCATTGAACATTTTAGAACTAAAAAAAAAAAAAATCCTTATCCTCTCTCTCAAAAGGAGAAGAGAAAAAGAAACTAGTTTGTAATGTGGTTAATGAAAAGATTCATTCCAAACCACAGTAAACAAGTCTGCACATGACACCAGTCCACACTAAAGTCTTTATTTTTTAAAAAATATTTATTTATTTATTTATTTTTTTGGTCTGATTTGAAGTTGCACTGCCAAGAAAGAATTAAACAATACTGCCAGACAGCACTACTGACTGGGGAGAAAAAAGAGACAGCATGGTCTTACCCTGACGGATTCTGTCCATGGGTTCCACCGTTTCCATAGCAACCACCATCCGGACAGCTCGTCCCCGTAGTTGGTGATGCTGGAGGTGTCCTCGCTTCCGACGTCGACAGCGATGATGGTGGGCACTCCCATGGCGCGCATGATGTCGGCTGCTCGGTTTTGTTGGCATGGATAAAACAGCATGATATCAAATGTGCTTGATGTTCACTGTATACACTCTTTTCTCAAATAACATATCCAGACCAAGAAATCTGTTTTGTTTTATTGTATTGTACAATTGTGTGCTTTCTATGATCCCTCCATTCAAAATGTATAAATGTTCTAAGGCAATTGTATTTTGATATTTGTAGATGTTTATGTTTTGATATGGAAATAAATGAATGAATCAGAGTAAATAGCATAAAGAAGATGGTGCTGATTGGTGATCGATCTTTCCCCCTTTGGCAAAGGAGATCACATACTGTAAAACCAAAGAATTTTGCATATTTTTTAATTTTGCAAATTTGGCGAGAGCCAAGATTTGTGAAATTAAAATGCATGCTGAAGTCCTGAATGCCAGTGACCATCTGCAAAATTTTCATGCCGCTAAATTTTCTTGCCTTACAGTGGTCAAAACTAAGACAAACTTACAAGTTCAACTACACTTTGCTCCCTACAATTACAGCCAAACTTGCTAATTTCAAATGCATATCACCCGAATGTATTAACAAAGTTACGATACACACACTTTTTTTCAGCCAGAAGGAGAAACGAAAGAAATTTCACCTGGAAGATTGTTGACGTAGCCCCCATCCAAGAGAAGATGGCCATCCTTGGGGTCACAGAGGGGCGGAAGGTACCCCGACAGGGACATACTGGCCCTCACGTACCTCCACAACGAACCTGAGAGAACGACAATATTACTCAGTCAGGTGAGAAACAGAAAGGCTTAATATTTATTGAGCTTGATGGTAATGCCCGAAGTTTTGTCTGCTTGGATTTCTTACATAGGGGGGGGGGGGGGGGGGGGGAAGGA
Source organism: Diadema setosum (assembly GCA_033980235.1). Classification (NCBI taxonomy): domain Eukaryota; kingdom Metazoa; phylum Echinodermata; class Echinoidea; order Diadematoida; family Diadematidae; genus Diadema; species Diadema setosum. The sequence continues at coordinate 30,078,335 of CM067069.1, read as the reverse complement.
GGCAGCAAGCATACCGAGGTCTTGTGTAATTTATCAATCCTACATAACCAAATCTGTGCTTTGGTGCTTTGTATTTCAACTATTACTTTTCACTTTTAGTGCTTGATAAAGTGAAAGATATTATCTTTCATTCCAGCCCATTGTTCGTATTTCATTTGATTTTGGTAGAAGAAGTTTTTAAATTCAGTATTCAGTTGGCAACATATTTTATTTTACAAAATGAAAGTACCTGCCTCTCTCAAACAGCCAAATATTTGGTAAATGCGTTGATCTGAATACGTACACATTTGAAAAATTTAACCAGTTACATTGTATTATTTATCCAACATAAGATATGAAGTTGAATTCAGAGTCGCTACTTGCATAATGATTTAATGATAATTTCTACAATAAAAATCATCCCCAGATTTGACTTCTTAACCTGTTAAGTTGCTACACGAAATATTTCCCATAGACACATACCCGAGTATATTCGGGACTAGTCTTCAATGGCTTAAGTTGCAGAGCTCTGCTTGTTTTTTCTCTGCTTGACTCTCTCAGCTTTGGGAATCACTGATCAGCAACAATGACAGAAAGATGGGATTGTCTTGTTGGAGGAGGGGAGATAAAATGAGATGTTTGAAGTCTTACCGCTTGTGTGCAGTCTGAGAGCGTACGTGGTGATGTCGGTGGTGATGGTGAAGTATGGAATCCACAGATCCTCAATCTGTTTGTCACCAAACAGGCCCCTAATAGACTTGTTGAAGTTGTGCCCTGCATTATGAGTTACACACAAAATAAGCAGTTTTCATCATGACAAATACAAGAGCAGGTGTCATCTACCTAATATAGCATACAAGAAACACTTTAAAAAGATATTGGTATGTAATATGATTCATTGCAAGTTATCACAGATTTTCAATAGAAACTTATACTGTATGTACCACATAGTGAATCAATGTTTACAGGAATCAAGAATTTCTGGCAGTTTTTGCAAGAGGTTAAAGGGATGGTATAGGTTCGGTTGAGATGGGATTCAGGTTTTAACTTTTTGAGAGATAATTAGAAACCCCTTATACAAAATATTGGAGAGCATAAAATTCTAAGAGGAATTCAAAACAAACTGGTTTGAAATGGCTGAAATATCTAAAAACAAAGAGGTCCTTACAAAAGGTGGGACCCACCTTTCATTAGGACCACTTTCTTTTTTTACTTTGGTTTTGGATATCTCAGCCATTTTAAAACTTGATTTTCACAAAATATACTTTGAATTCCTCTGAGAATTGTATACTTTTTAATGTTTCATAAGTGGTTTCTAATTATCTTACAAAAAGTTAACATCTGAATCCACCATCTCAACCAAAACTATTTCATCATCCCTTTAAATTCACTGTTGTGTGTACAACAATGGACAGAGAAATCAGCAATTAATGTCTGCATCCATTTACACAGTACTGGGTGCATGGAGACATGGAGGCATGCTAAACTGTATTATTGTGCACCTGTGTACTACATACCAGTACATGTAAACGTGTATTGGTACATCTCATTCCAGACAGGATGAGAGATAAAATTTTCGCATGCTGTCACATTTGCTATTAGCACCAAAAATGCATTGGCTATTTCAGATAAAACATGCAGTCAACTGCTACGCCGAATGTACTTGAAGAAAGAGATATCTTGCTATCACCAAACTGCTACCCAGACAATTGCAAACTTAAACAACTACATAACAAAGCTACAAATCCCTACGATGAAAAAAAGAAAAGAGCATTCTATTCCCAACCTGTGAACATGGCAGTGGATGGGTACGTCAGGTCGATGACCTTCTTCCACAGCGAGCCAAAGTCCAGGCAGAAGCCCGTCAGTCGCTTCTCCATGATGTTGCTGTCCACGTCCTCCGCGTACAGGGCACAGTTCAGCGCCCCGATGCTGACTCCGCCCACAATGTCAATCGGGATACCAAACTCCTCCATCGCTTTGATGATGCCCAGTTGAGACACACCCCTAAAGCAGTGGACACAATTTAGAAACATTCAGGTGATCTTATCGGCCCAATAGGAATTACATAATGAAACATACACAGTTATGCTGTCCTGTGAGGTGACAAGACCTCATAACTCAATCAGCACATATCAAAAAACCTTCCAACTCAGTTTTGAATATGAAAAATTCTGATCTGAATTCTAAGACAGCAGAATTATCAATGCAATCCATAACAATGTTTCTATATTATTTGATGTTTACGCCGATGGTTATTTTGTGGAAATCCAGTGAAAACAAATGTGATTTTTGCTGTTTGCTTTTTGTTTTCTTGCTAGTTTTGAGTTTTGAGATACATATTACAAGGTCACAGTCCTTCAATTATAGCAGAAATTTTCCATGACTGTATGACCTTTGACTTCATGACCTTGGTCTATACAGTAAATTGTTGTGTGGTCATACAAATATTTCACAGCCATCAACCTGAGGAAAAAAAAAAAAGAATAGGAACCAAGTCATTCACAATTATCCATAGAAATCAAAAGTATGAATGGATATATCCCTCAACATGGGTAAATGGGTGTTGTGTAAACGGCCCTACTACATGGTTGCAGGTGCAAAAAGGATTCCAGATGGCTTTCCAAACTCTTTGGTACCTGGCTCCCCCTCCGCCCAGCACCAGACCGATGGAGGTCCCCGTCAGGAAGCGGGCCAGCCGAGAGAAGTCTGACCTGATGTCCGCCTTGGTCTGGAACAGGCGGTCGTAGGTCTCCCGGACCCGGGCCGGAGAACGTTTGCTGAACATCCTCTTCGGGCAGCGGATGTGATGGTGCGAGACGCACCACCCGCGGGCGTTCAGCCATTGGGCGGTGCCCAAGGGTGGTCTAGTCAGATAATGAAAGGAATAAGAACTAGGGTATTACTTTGAAAATGCACAGAACTAGATGTAGACCAACTCTTCCAGACAATATGACATTTTGTAAAATTTTTGCCAATATATTTATGACTCTGTGTTATTACTATAAATATCAATATCAATATCAATATCAATATCAATATCAATATCAATATCAATATCATCATCATTATCATTATCATTAACATCTTCATTGTCGTTGTCATTATCATCATCATCATCAACATCATCATCATCATCATCATCAATCATCATCATCACTTTCCTGCACGGTTGATAAATGAGCCAGCCTCAAGCTAACAATATGAAAGCTGGCCACTTGTGAAAGTCACGCGTGACAAGATGCATATGTTATAACCGGAGGATAGAGCACTGGTTGTCATGGCAACTCACTTGTAGACTCCATCCTTCTCCCGGTGGAGCAGGATGAGCTCCTTCTGGGCTCGGACCGCCAGGGCTTCCAGCTGCTTCTCCAGCTCACTGACGTTGTTAGGATCCCGGTCAGCCAGGGCTACAATCAAGATGCTGTCAGCCTGGACGAGGTGGAAAACATTAATGGGATCGTTTAGTTTTGGTTAAGACATATCTTCGGGTTTCTGATATTTTTTGGTGAGATAATGAGAAACCTCTCATGAAATTGAAAGAACTTGTAATTCCAAGAGGAATTCAACATCTATTTGATGGAAATTGGTTTTGAAATGGCTGAGATATCCAAAATAGAGTGATTCAAATAAAAGGTGGGACCCAACTTTTATCACGATCGCTTTGTTTTACTTTGTTTTTGCATGTCTCAGCCATTCCAAAACAGATTTTCATTAAAAAAAAAATGAATTCCTCTTAGAATGGTATGCTCTGTACTATTTCATAGGTGGTTTCTTGGTATCTCACAAAAAGTTAGAAGCCCAATCCTCATCTCCACCAATACTATACCATCCCTTTAAGTTATCTCATGTCAGTCTCTTCATTCACATGTATGAACAGATTACAGTATGTGACATATATTTCAATATGTTTTTACTTCTGCAAATTTTCACCAGTCAACTGATTGCTGCTGACATCAAGAAGTTGCAAAAATATTGCCACCTGCAACAGAGATGCATAATTGTCTCCGATTTTGAATGGATATTGATAACCGTTCCGTGGACAAGAAACCCTATCCCGGGCATTCTCATTCTGTCATTGCGGTTCTTGAGTGCAAATTCAGCCACTTACAACATTGCCTTTCAAGTCTTGATTCGGAATATTGGATGCGCAAACATATTTTGCATGAAGTATATCAAATATACTTTTGGTATTTATTGAGAGATAAAATTGAGAGATGAAATATGCCAATAATCCTCTCATTTACATCTCTTAATAATCTCATGCTTACCATTCTCTGAATATTTTGGGTAAAGGAGTAAAACAATAATTTTCTATTTGTCTCTTCCTGTACGTTCACGGTTCAAAATACACTTATAGAAATGCCATCTTCACTTCTATATAATAATAATAATAATAATAATAATACACTTATAGAAATGCCATCTTCACTTCTATATGTCTGTGCATGGTTAAAGCTGGAGTGAAAAAGATCATGATGTGTGCTTCCTTTCACTGTGTTGACTGAGGGTCATACCTGGCGGATACATCTCTGCGTCCAAGCGGTCATCCTCTTGTCCGCTTGGTAGATGACAATGCGGTGAAGATCCTCCTGTTGACCAAGCCAGCTGGTCAGTCGATACTCATGGACACTGGACAGAAATGTACCAGTAAAAAGCAGTTTTATGATGAAGTCTACAGACTTTATACTAACAAGCAGGGAGCAACAGCACCTGCACCTGTTTTAACCCACTGAGGATGAGTCCGGAGTACACTTGGGCAAGCGTCTATGGGAAATGCATGTTGTAGCAAAATCAAACCGTCCTCAACGGGATAACAGACATGTAATACAAGCACTCCCCACAATTTCACATCAAAATCAGCGAGGTTCCGAAAAGCAATCAGGGAGATACTGGGGCTTTACATACATTTCACTTGCCAAATGTGACTTCCAAATCACGGATGCTTTTATTTTCTCTTGTCAGAACATGAAGAAATATTTCAGCAATTGTGGAGCCCCCTGGAAAACCTGGGATACTTGGCAGCTCTGCTACTACCATGTTGATAAATCAAACACAATTAATTAAAAGGATTGAGCGGTGCCACATTTAGCTGGAAATTGTCTACATTGTACACCTTGTATAAATTTTTATTCAGGCCCGAGGCTGTTTGAACTTTGTCATACACCTTAACTGCTTCATCAGTTTGTTCAGTAATCAATCAAATCTACTGACTGATTTTGTGGTATGTTCCTCTACTTTCCAACTGATTTAGCCATGCATAATAATTCTTTCATTCATCAGTGATCTTATAATCCTAAAATGATGGCCAAAATGCTGTGGGGTACCTGTCTAGAGCTGAACCGCCTAATGTCTGCAGAATGTGTTCCCTGGTGAGCCTCAGAACGGAGCCTGAAAGAGAGGACATTTGATAGAATAGAATAGAATAGAATTTGATAGATAGTAATATGCAGCAACACTCTAAATGTTAACAAACAAAACAGCTACAACAGCACCTATCATAGTTTGTCTTCTCTTCATTTGGCTAGGCCTCATAATATCATCACCTAATCTTATATGTGTATGTGCCTGTAACTGATATTATTATTTCTGGAAAAACATATGAAACTTTACACTGTCATTACTTTCTCATTTTTTTTTCTTTCTGACAAGCTTTAATAGAACTTTTGCTGTTATCTTTATTTGATAATATCTTTTTGTTTCACTCAATAAACTGCAACATGGAGCAGATTTTCACTGGAAGAATTGAATGTCTGCTGTTATTTTGAGTGGGAACACGCTGACATGTAGCATATATAGTCGCAATACTCAGGTGGCATTTCTATCACAAAATACAGGACTCAAAAGTGTGCCATTCACACATGTGAGTGAGTAATAACAAACAAAAACTAAACTAAAACAAAAAAGATAACTGCAAAAACATTCAGAGGTATATAAAAAATAAATTGGAGGAGAGTATACTTGTCCATTCAAGGGTATAAAGATGAGAAACTATACATCTGGCATGTGCCAAGAATGAGATATCTTTCAGACCAATATCTGATAAGATGTCAATGTTGTTGCAATTAACTCTACTCTGTCAAAATATGAGGTCGAATTGGTTATCTGCAAAGAGATTAATATTGACAGAATAAGTGCTGTGTGGTTGGTCAGCACTGTGCTGTATGTCTAGAACTACATGTGAAAACGAACAGATTAACTCGTTGAGGACGAGTCCAGAGTATACTCGGGCAGGGGTCTGTGAGAAATGCATGTGTGTTGTAATGAAATCAGCCCGTCCTAAACAGGTTAACCCTATGTTTGTTTTGAGTGACATCTGGCACAGAAAACCCCACAGTGTTGAACACACTGTCCAAAGTCACTGGCATAGATAGAGTTCAAGGAAAACCGAGGGGATTGGATGCTCACCAATAGCGCTGAGGGAGTGGGTGAGTTCGAGGGCGAATCTGGCCAGGGGGACGTCGTCAGAGACAGGAATAAGAGCCACCGTGGAGAGGTTCTCTACGGTGTTTCGTCTCTCCTCCGCTGCAAAGAGTGACATCATAGAAATGTAAGTACTTTATCAGCGAAGAGAGGGAACAGTGTTTCTATTTGAAATCACTAACTTTTGATAATAGGCTTGGAAAGACTCTGGGTGTAAGCAACTTGCGACTAGAGCACTGGAAAGCTGTGAGATCTTTATGATACAGGATTGAACAAGTATGAGTGATACCAGTGGCCCGTTGCATAAAAAGTTACTATTATGGTAACTTTGCCATCCAATGGTAACTTCCATGGAATTCTTGATTTTGATTGGCTGTTGAGTATTGTTGCCATGGTAGTTACCATTAGATGGCAAAGTTACCATAATTGTAACTTTTATGCAACGGACCCCTTGCTGAAAATACTTGAAGCTGGAAATGAATGTGCGAAGAAACAAACAATAATATTCACATCCAGTCTTCTAGCTGGTAATCCTCATTTAGAAAACCTAGATTGATTTGCTGAATATGACACATCTCTAAAAGTTGCCTCCTGTAACGTTGCTTTTGGGTTAATCTTCCACAAAAGTGGTGAGATAAGATAAGATATCTCTATTTCACTCATGAAAGAAGCGGGTCGCTTACCCGCCAACTTGTTCGCCCCCATCTTCTCCTCCATCTGGCCGAGTAACCTTTGACCCATGATCTGGATGAGCCGGGTCACCGTGTGGGGAAACTTGCGCTTGATGAGATTCAGCATGCCGGTGGGCAATTTGGCCAGCTCTGTGTCTCTTTTGGGTGAGAGAGAATGTGGAGAGAATATTTGTATGCATCATGCAGAGTTGCAAACCTCTGCATGTCAAAATTCATGCTGATGTGTGGTCAAAAAAGGAGAAATTAATTAAAAAAAAAATGTTTTACATACACTTAGATTTAAAAAATGGACATAATGTGAGTGACAATTTAAAGATACAATTCAATAGTGAAAGTGGATCCTTCCATAGGATTAAAAAAAACACACACACACACACATACAAACACACAAAACAAAGTAAAGTCTGAAGTTCCAGACAGTTTTACCTGATGGCATGCACGGTCGAGACTCTTTCCTTGAGGGTGAGGACCTCAATGATGCCCACGATCTCTCCTCGTCCAAACTCACCGAGGAGTTCCTTCTTACCAGTTGGTAGCTGCACAACAGACCTCAAGCGGCCGTTGAGGACGATGTAGGTGCACTGTGAGGGGTCCCCTTGCCTGGAAAATGACAAAATTCATCACAGAAAGAAGTAACTTGGGACATTTCTCTCATTCTTTCTCAACACAGATGTCATCGCCTTTGAGGGCTATCGACGGCAGAGTACTTCACGACATAATGTCCAATGCTATGCCAATTATCCCAGACACTTCTCCAGACTCAAATCCTAATCCTAATCCTCACCCTAACCCATATCCACACCCTAACCCTACCCCTAATTCTAATAATTAACCTAGTCCTATCACTTATCGGTATGTAGGTGGGGAGGGGGTAATATGGTAATTGTCCATGAGGGATAATTGTCCTGATATGAATTATTAAATTGTTTAATTTTTCTCTCTCCTTTATTTCCAGTGGATACGATTTTCTGGGATTGCCATGTCTATTCTCCAGTGAGAAGCATTGAAAACAATGCATTCAACTTTGGGGAAAAGTATTTAAAGACATATTTCCTCAATGTTCTTAAAAACAGTGCGATAAAGAGAAATTCTCGGAATCATGACTCCATAGCGTCATGTTTGCTGAATGAAATGACACTAGAAGACAATCACCTTCTCAAAGTGCAGTCTAAACGTCAGCTGCGATGTGTTGAAAAACAAGGAACAATTTACACCTAATTTTAAATAATCTAAACTGACAAATGCCAAAAGAATTTTTTTGTGTGTGTAAATTCTGGACTGTGGAATAGTTATATGAATGAAAGAAAAAGGGGGATGTTTCTCTCAAATTTTGTGGGTTGATTTTACTCACCTGTAGACTGCTTTACCAGCCTCCAGCTGCATCCAGTCGAGGGCAAAGTCCGTCTGGCGGACGAAGGCCGACAGCTTCCTGACGACCTGGTGTCCAACGTGCAGCACAACATGGGGACACTCCCTCATCATGCTGATGGAATTTCAAGAAATTTGAGATAAATTGTGGCATGATGTCCGCCAGTTTTTTTTTTTTTTTTTGTGTGTGTGGAATTTAGTGTGGACCTTGCAACTGATTTTTAATGTACGATACACAAGGCTTTATCATTCTGTAAGCTAAAGATATCAAAGTGTCACTTTAAGGTCATATCAGGTATGCTTGTACCCTTATCATCTCATTAGCATGTACAATGGTACTTCCCAAGATCTCGACAAATAGATCATTCTTTTTTTATATATGTGTCACTTTCATTCATAATGTGAAACAACAGGCTTGCTTTTGAATTCTTGAAAACTTCTCTGACCAAAAAAAGAAAAAGTGGCATACAAAACAAATAAAGAAAGCCTCATAAGCAAAGTAATAAAAAGTCATGAGGCAGTCAATTTCACTTCTCACTTAATATCAAAACTATCACTGTAGATGTTGCAATGACTAAATCTTTTCACATCTTTAACTGATAATACAATATTCATAAAAGAATACATTAATGGCTCAACAATGTAAAATCAAACCGTTTTCTTACATTTGCTAGTTTTCGTTGTCCCTCAGGAAAGCAGCGATTTCAAGTGGTACAGACAAACATGAAGTGCTTCTTGCCATTTTGAATATGACAGTTAAATTTTGCAGCAGAAGTCGCTTCTCAAAGAGAGTAGTAACTGCCATAGAAACCATCTGCAAAAGCCAGTTGACTTTACTCTCTTTTCCCACCAAATGTGGTGGTGTCTATCCTCAAAATTTTCCCTGATAATTCCAGCAAACACAATTCCTACCTGTAGAACATTGTCTTGCTGATGGCCACGACACACGCGTCCTGCCTGGCCTTGACCGTGAAGAGGGTCGGCTCACCGGTCAGCACGGCCAGCTCACCGATCATCTCGCCTGGGTGGACGACGAAGACCGTCCTCTCCTGGTCCGAGCCTTCCTCTGTTTGGATCATGGAGAACGTGCCGGTCACCACAAACATCAGGTTGGTTTCCTGAAACGGCAAGGGAGATCAAATGAAAAGATCCGTCATTCAGACATTGCGAGATCATATCATCATCCACACCACTTTCATTAATATCGTCACTTTATCATTGTCACCATCTTTACAGTCATAATCATGATAATCATCATAGAAGTTAGTACTGTTATCCTCATTATGATTATTATCATCATATACTGTTATCATCATATTCTCCATATTTCCCCATTTCCATTGCATTCACAATAACTTTCAATATTAGTTATATTATTATGTTATAGTTCCTTTTTTTCAATATCACTGTTTTAATTGAATTCAAAACAAATTTTATTTCCAATATCTCAACTTCTTTCATATGCAGCAATCACAACAAATGAGTGTAATGCAAAATATAATGATGTTAAATTAATATCATCATTTCCAATGTAACAATAACATCAGGAGAGCACATTTTACATTTATCTAACATCAAATCGCCTGGGCTTGGCATGCAAAACTTAGTAAACTCCAATTTCAATTCCATATTCTTTGGTGCCATATTGAAAAGTATGTGATTATCAACACCAGTTACATAATATGCATAGAGAATTTGTCAATTGATTTAAGCAAGGTTAAGAAAAGTACCGGTATAAAGAAAGTTTGGTCCTCTAGGTACATCTGGCAAACAGAGGTCAAAATCAAGCTGGAAAACATAATTATGCTACCACAGGAAAATATCAGAGAGGGGTAGGTCACTTAAGATAAAGTCATGGATGACAAATGCAGCCAAAATTGCTGGGGAGTCAACAGTCTTTTTTTTTTTTTCACTTTCATGGTGCTACATAAGCACTTGCCCAAATTCAGGCAAGTGTTTTTGAACAATGAGAACAAATGCTTGCCCGAATTGGGCAAGCAAAAAGTTTTGAAGCCATCTTTTTTTCACTTACTCACCCCCCCCCCCCACATACACACACACACACACAATATACCCACAGAGTCAACCATACAGAAGCCCAAAGATAATGACAGATGCAACGCACTATTTATTTCATTTCAGCAACTTTCCAACATTTACATGAAGAAGCCCCGATACAATGCAACATCAACACTTGATCAGACAGTTTGTTACTCCACTGTGTTTAAGGGTGCGAATCAAGATGTGCTGCTTATTCAAATGATTCTGTTTTATCAAGCCCTTGACTTACACATGATTTTCTATATCATTTTCTTATATTTTGGACTTTCTTTTCGAGCAAGTGTAAAAATAAAGTTATGTAGCACCATGATTTTATCAAGCTGGATATATTGGTGACTTCTTGCAAGATCAACGTACCTGATCTCCTTCCCTCACAACTGTGCTGCCAGAGGGAATGTGGGAGAGAGCGATGCGGTTGTCAAGCAGCGAAGAGTTCTGGAAACAGATTCCATGCAGACAGAATGATTATGAGTAAAACCACAAGAAAGAAATAAAACATGTTACCATTAACCCGTTGAGGACAAGTCCCAAGTATACTCGGACTGGTGTCTATGGGGAATGTGTGTTGTAGCAAAATCAGTCCGTCCTCAACGGGTTAAAATCGAATGTTGTGAATCATCACAAAAACGGAGATTACGGCAGGAAGATATCTGCAGTTTAAGTCATCTCAACTGGCATTCAATGGGCTTTCCAAAATACTCATCTCAATTTGATGACTGTGATGTTGTCTGGACACGACTCCTTTATACAATGTAGGTTTGCTGCATGCTAAATGCATTTTCTAACGGAATGATATGAAAATTAATGTCGTCACTTCAGTAATCCACAATTGACGTTAAAGATTACCGTCGCTCGGCGGTAACCCTATCAGTGTTGTTATATGGGGAAGGGTTCGAAACTTGAAATTTCAAATTGGATTTTAAAGAAAATGCATTAGGCCACAAAAATGTGAGTTTGTGGGACTGCATGGAAAGGTGGACCTATCTCACCGGTAATCCAAACAGTGTGGTTAGATCCTGCTTAGCCATCTCCAGAATCTCATCCTCAGTGAGTTCTCGCTTCTCTTCCAAAGACATCCTCTCGCTGACCCCGCCCGTGCTGATCGTCCTCTTGCTTGGCTTGGCGGAAGCAGGCATCCCCGGCTGGTCTAGGGATGTCTGCAAGAGAGAAAGACAGGTGTGATGAAGGCAATGGGCATTAAAATGGAAATTTATATCATAATCACCATAACTTTTTAATAAATAGTGTAAAACCAAAGGGACATAATGACAGAAGTTTAATCAAGATCAAACACGAATTCAGAAAGCTGTGGGATTTTTAAGTTTCAATGTTTTCACAGAATGTGTGCAAATTGAAAGAGGCAATGTTGTACTCTATGTACAGTAGTCACCTCATAATTCTCGCATTGCTTTCTACACAAAATATGACTTGCTATGTTTTTGATTACTCATCTTGCAACTACAACTTCTTTCCCCTGAAAGGTCATTGCAGTTATATTATTATCAGTCTATATTGAATTCAGGCAAAGGATGTACTGTATACGTAGAATATTTCGCGAGGTTTTTATTTTCACGAATTTCGCGAGTCAGGTGCCATTCGAGAAATTAAAGACACGCGAAAATATCGACTCTGATCCCGATGTGAATGTGACGTACGCGTGTACACTTCACTGTTCAGTACAGGACTCCACGATCGCGAATTTAACCACTCGCAAAATCTTCTGGAATTCCCGATTCGCAAAAATTTAGACTCGCAAAAATATGGCGTATACAGTACCTCATTCATATTGGTTTAATGTGGGGAAAAAAAGAGGAAATTTAGTAAATATTTGGTCACAGTTCATTGGAGACATGTGATGTGGTGACATCATCCCTCTACCAATTTGGGTAAGGGGTCGTAACTAATCATCACCCGATGGTGACACTGTTGGCAACTTAGAATTCCATAACATCTGTTTGGGAAGTATAAATGTATTCCTTTGTACACGTTGAGGATGGACTGATTTTGCTACAACGCCCATTTCCCATAGACACCTACTCGAGTACTGTATACACCGAATATTTCGCGAGGTTTTTATTTTCACAAATTTCGCGAGTCAGCTGCTATTCGCGAAATTAAAAACACGCGAAAATATTGACTCAAATGCCGATATGAATGTAACGTATATACATTTTCTCCGTTCAGTGCAGGACTCCACGATCGCGAATTTAACCACTCGCGAAATTGATGGGAAGTCCCAATTCGCGAAAATTTAGACTCGCGAAATATATGGCGTATACAGTATTCTCAGGACTCGTCAAAATCAACAATTCTTATAAATGATGAAAGCTTACTCATGATTTTCAATTTCATCTTAAAACTTCCCAATACAGAAATCAGTAAAAATGTTATTACTTGACTATATTATACTGCAATGAAAGAGCAAACAGAAATGATTAACATGTCATACTTCTTGAGGTTAGAAATATTCAAATGCTGCTTCAACTTTTTCACTCCCTCATGACTAAACCTTTTCATCAGCAACCCTGAGTAAAAGATTTGTCCATGGAAACGTATACAGTTTTGTGAAAAATCTCATCAAGGCAGAATTCAATTGAATTCAATTCATTCAATTCAATTCATTTATTTTCATTCTCATTTTTCTTCCAACAAAACATAACACAGAATAAATCAGGAATTATATCATAATCATCAAATAAGAATAAAGAGCATCATAAAGAGCATCAAAAATCATATGTCTGTTTATTAAGTTGCCAATTTAAAGAAGCACATGAAGTAACGATTCATAACCACTATGGATTTCATGATGGTTAGCAAAAGCTAAAGTACAGGGGTCAAAGTTGACAAACCTGTCTCATGGGCTTTGTATCCTCCAGGCCGGTCACTCTGGCTCGCCCCGCCGCTGCCTCAAAGTCCGAAGTGCTCATGCTCAGCCGACCCGTCTCATCCACGTCCAGGGAGGTGGCCTTGTGCCATCGACAGATAGGACCGAAGACACGGCCTGCCGTGGACAGTACACAGCATGATGATAAATCTTATTAAGTTTTCTTTTTGTTGTCATCGTTTGTTGTTGTTGTTTTTTTTTAACAATCAGTCTGTGACACTTCTTCACAAAGACATGATGATTTAGTTTCAGTAAAATTACATCATAACTAGGCCTCTTTATAATGACATCTGACAATGAAGCAGTGTAATGAAGGAATACACTTCATTCAAGTATTTACTGCACAGACTGCAAGGGAAAGAGTTGTCTATGCAGAAACTGGCATAAGCATACACTATTAAAAACTCACTGATCAACCACCGTCTTACAAAAGCAAGGGAAAGCACCACCTTTTGTAAATGTAGTATAAAAGTTTCATAATGTTCAAGCCAGACAGAATGATGCCGGAATGACATGTAGGTGGATTCTTTACAGCCATCATGTATCAATTGCTGTTGGAAACTGACACTATAGATATCTCTGAGTTTGCTGATCCTCAGCACAACTGCATTCAGCAAATTTTCTCTTTCAAGCAACGGTTGCAAAACTACAACTGCATTCAGCAAATTTTCTCTTTCAGGCAACAGACGCAAAACATCATTTCATAAATGCCCCTGAAAGCATATTGGGCATATAGTCACAAAATCAATGCTCAGCATGGCAAGTCATGAGACAACTGCCTGTATCAAACACTTAAATAAAAATTTTGGAGCTTAAAATCATTTGCAAAGATTACAATTATAAGAGAGTCAAGACTGATTTGATGGTAACTGTTGACAGATATGTAAATTATGACAAAAAGAGTTTATATTCTAAGACGATGAGCACCCTTTATCATCTCATGAAATAAGAATATTAGAAAGAATGAGAAGCAGGTTTGTTCAGTTGGATTTTGCGATTGCTGAGCTGGTGAGAATACAGCAGTGCTCCAGTGAGAAAGGATATTGGTTCTAATAGTTTGTTACTCATTCAAGCTTCTTTAAAAAACAAAAACAAAAACAACTCAGACACCTGATGAGAGGGATCCAGCTCTTGGTCTACGTGATTCAAGCTTCTTTAAAAAACAAAAACAAAAACAACTCAGACACCTGATGAGAGGGATCCAGCTCTTGGTCTACGTGTTTCCCCGTCACTCTCATCAGCTGAGGGCAAAAGATAAAGACAAAAAATGAATCAAAACAAGACTCATCAAGACTACAAAACTTTTCTAGCCCAGACAGGAATACAAACAGGATATCCATTATTCTTATCATGCGTCGTTTTTCCGTGAGTTACAACATTAGCAATGCATTTCTATTAAATTGGTATCACTCACAACCGTCAAGCCTTAAACAATGCTTTACTCACTGTAGCTTGACTGTTGTCAACTTCCAGGGTCAGTGGAGATTATACATTGCTGGTTAGTGACCAAGAGTGGGTGAAAGATAGGGCATCTTAGAAATACAGAGTGTAATGCAGCCTTTCACTTCATTTTTTCCTCTCTCTCTCTATTCTTTTAACGCAATGAAGAATAGTCAAAAGCAAAGTAACTTAACCAGGTGTCTATAGAAAATGTGTGTCATTGCAAAATCAGTCTGTCATCAATGGGGTAAACTTGAGATGTGATGTCTGGAGCAAATGGGAGGATTGTTTTGTTTTTCATTTACTTGTAAAACCTTTACCATGCTTCAAATGCCGATTAACATGCCAGCTGGAGTGCTTTGTTTGCCAATTAGCACAGAACAAAAAGTCTGGAAAGTCATACCTGATGAATAAAGATTACCAACATTGTAATCCCCCAAATCCCAATTATGGCTCCCTGATGTGATTACTGTAAAACATGATATATTCACGGAATGAAATTTCCGCGAATTGGCACCGACAGCCTTTTTTGCGGCATGAAATTTTGCGAATTGCCACTGGCATTCAATGCATATAGTGTCAACAAGAACTTTGTGTGCATTTATATTTTTCGAATTTTGGCGCTCGCGAAATTAAAATGGACGTGAATATTCCTCGATTTTTCAGTAAAAGATATGGATGTGTCTTATATGCTGGTGATCATGAGGCCTACACACATGATTTTAGGGGGAGGGGGGTAGAAATCTTTTCATGCAGATGGGCTGAAAGGACCTCACCAGACTTAAAGACATCTGATGTCCTATCCTCCTCGGCTGTATTCACTCTGAGAACCGTGTCGGCGCTGCTGCTGTTGGATGCGGCGGACCAGGAGGAGAGAGAAACCTGCCGCTTGGTGGGGCTACTGGCTTTGCCAGAGAGGGTGTGGATGGCGAGTGATTTGTCACTGATGTTCTCCTAAAGAGAGATAACGAGCCATCAAGAGACATATAGAGCTAACATTTTGCTGCAGTTTTATTTGTCCTCAATGGAATGAGACAAGCAGAATTTAGGAAGCATCTTGGCATGTATTTATCATCGGAAAAGACAAATTATCACAAGAAAGAAAGGGCCTGTGTTTCTTACTACATGTACGTGTAATCCAGAAGAGAGTTATTGGGAATAAAACATACAGCTGTTCATTGTAGGTCTTCAAAATTGTTTAAAGTCATCCCGGCAGGATCATTGCTAATGTTGTTGCTACCAATAGAGCATCTACACACTTATTCATGTCACAGTTGGTAAATATGTTTCCAAAGATGATTTGAATGTTCAGCCCCTGCGGATCTATACCACTCACTCACTCACTCAGTCCCATAACCATTACAGTTGTTGGGGGACATGAGGAAGATGCAGCATTTATTCTCCAGGCCGTCCAGTTTGCAGATGTCTGGACGGTCACTGTCTTTTGATTTGACGGGTATTTGAATATCAATGTTATTCTACTTGGATCAGACAATGTCAGTTTCTTTACCGTATTAATCAGCTCTGCATCTAGGCCGAGGAGGTTCTGAAGGGTCATGAAGGTCACGCGCTGGAGGCGAATCATCATCATCTGTCATCGAGGAGAAAATCAAATTGTTTTAAATACAGTTTATATTCTCTCACACTGACAGGATTTCTTCACTTCATCACTCTCAATTAGCAACATCCCCAGCGAGGTTAAACATACCTTTCGAAGGAAGCAAATTATGTTTATTGAGCTCCATAAAGTTCACTAAACAGCAGTGCATTACTGCTCACCTGCACTTATCATCGATACCTAGATAGTTACAGTCCAAAACAAGTTCAGAAACGGTTGTAAGAGTTTGAAATCTCAAATTTCGAATAACTTCACTACAATTGTCCCTTTTTTGCAAGCAGGGTGATTCTCCTGAGCTTAACAAAAAGTTAAGGTAAGGTCAGTTTGAAATATACTAGGTTATCATATGAACAAAAATATTTCTCAATTTAATTATATCCAATTTACCTGAAAGAAATTGGATTTGTAGTAGACTACATCCAGTATTTACCTGAACAACTCTGACCATGGATTCAGGGTACTGCTCAAAGACTGCCTGGAATGCCACAGCTGGAAGTCTCAAGACAGTGGTATCTTCTGCCGCCTTGCACGAAACTGTCTTGTACGGAGCTAAATGGCCCTGAAGCCAACCAAAAGGAGCCCAAACCAAATTAGATTATCAGTCTGTACAAAAATATGCTGACTACAGTTCAACAGTGGAAGTATAATTAAAACAGTCAAATCTTTCCTGGTGACGATGCATTGATGATTGAATCCAAATTGGATTTTCAATCTGTCCAAAAATAACAGTCCAAAGCACTGTTGTAATGCACGCAAATATAGAAATCGTTCCAAAGATCATGAGACTGTACTATGTTTCCATTACACTGATTTCTGAGAGAAAGATCTAGAGGGTTTCAGTGGTACAGCATTGCTTGAAAAAACCAACCACAAACTTCAGAAAACAATGTATACACTTGAATATTTTGCTCTCTTCCATTAGAATGCAATCACACTATAAATGATTGACTAATATGCAACAAACTATTGAAGGGCATAATATAGGCTTACATGTACTTACTGAAAGCTGAGAACTCTTAAATGTACCAACACAAATATGAATATCTGGGGCTATTAAGACTTGTTTTGTGTGTTCATGTGTTATTACTGGTAGATTGCCAGAATTCCCTCCCCCCATAATTTTCTAGTCTACAAAAGGGTACGTGTCTTTCATACATTCTCAAAGGGAAAGCTGATGATGATATGATAAAGTTTTTGGTGTGATTTCCAAGAAGCGTACCGTTATGACGTCTAATACACTGAGCAAGCTGTGGACGCTGTCTCCCTGTGTGACCTCCTTGACCTCATACTCTGATCCATCCTGTTATGGGACAGAAGCAACAAACACAGAGAGACTGAAACAATACACCATGCAGATATGATGAGTGAACAGGGGAAGAAGTCTGATTATTTGCATTGCAACAGTCCAGGAAATCACGAGGTGTGTGTGCACACAGATACGGTCAATGTCTCTAGTGATTCTATACTTTGTCAGCCTTAAACTCAAGTCAATTCAATTTGATTTAATGCAGATGTTATTTCAAATATATTTTTTTGACAAAAAATAATTACAAAAAGTCAATGTAATACTGAATATACAAATGTACATTTGAAAGTGAAGAAGAAAAACAGGCAAATGCATAACCTATATCAAACTCTGGACATATCTATAATCAGTCGGATATTTATTGATATTGTATGAATTTTATATTGCACTAACTCATATCCATTACAAATATATACAAAAATATACCTGGTATCATATCATATCAACTCATATCAATTATAAAGCACAATGATTCTACAGCAGAACAGATTTCATTCCACAATAACCACCCCTCTCTTGTCTGATTTATTTAGAACAAAAGTGTCTACATACATTACAAAATAATTTGCTTGTATTGAAGAAAGGCACAGCTAAATTTTAAAGAAAAATATGGCAAACATACATACACTTCCAACTTACAGCCAGGAAACATTAATTGGCTTGAGTAGGATTGAAAGGTTACAGTCAATTTATCAAATTTCCACAAAATCTTCCAAACCAGCAAAGAGTAACAATTCAAAGCTACACGGAAGAGTCACAGTACACCATTACAATCTCTTTCAGAGAGTTGGCATGGATGAAGACATGAAAATGCAAAGATTACCGTGGAAAATTGGTGGGAATGAACAATAAAATAGGACAAACTACAGAGGGCACACTCACAGGCTCTGTGATGTACACGACAAGGCGACCGCTCTGAACAACGAAGATGCTGTCGTCAGCTTGGCCTCGCTGAAAGAGATATGCCCCCGCCGGTAGAAACTTACTCTCGACAGAGCGGCTGAGTTCAAGGAACAGGGGTCTCTCAAAGTGACCAAAAACCCTGGCAATGAAAATGAGTAAAAACAAAATTAAAACCTCAAATGACCATGGAGACATTTCTAGGCATGGTGGACTACAGAGAGGTCAGGTGATAATCATACTTTACAACTGGTTACTGTACCTTTCCTGCCTCTTCTAGTCTACCAGAAATAATTTACTCTGTATGAAGAGTACCATTACAAGTTTACAAATTTCACCATACAGCAGGAAAATGGTGGGTGGAACAGATATCATTCTTCAATAAAATTCATGTGTCCTTTTTGCAACCCTGGAAATTAGATTCTCTTCATAAGCTGATATATTGTAAAGGTAGGTAATGCAGACATTTCCTCAGAAATGAAACTTCTTTATGATGGAGGGAGAAGTAATACTATAGACTTCAAATGAATCTATTTGGACCCAGGAAAACTTCCAACCATAATTCTTCGTACAAAAGGAAAGTGTATTCTTGAGTGTCATGAGATTGATTTTTCATTTCTTTTTAGAAAACTTGGAGGCATATTACTATATGTGACCCGCTACAGCAAAAGGATCTGAAAGTCGGGGAAGGACGATTTTCTGAAAATGGCATGATATTATTCCCTTACTCTTCAACTTTAATTTCAAATATAGCACATCTCATAAAAGTACTTGGTTGCGGAGATATTGATGATTTTATAAGCACTTGTCAAGTTGTTGAGGAAGTCAGAGTTTCGAGAAAAATGCCTTCAAGGGTAGGCAAGACAATTTTCACCGCTTGACAATAGAAGGCATGCTCCTAGCGACCTCCGTGATGTTCATTCAAGCTTAGCGCCAGCGGTCTACGCACACCCAATCAGTAATCAGGACGCCACGCATTGACCAATAAGATCACTCCCTCGTTGCTAGGGGCGGAGTCTAGCTCCAGCGCTAAATCCAAATCTTCGGACACATTTCAGTTACTATGAAAGTCGGAAAATCATTGCCCAGAAAAACGCTGATTTCTTGCCTTTCCTTTGTTCATTTGGTTTCGAAATTTCAGCAGGTGATAGCCATAACATTAGACTACAAAATTATGCCCAAAACATAAATCTGATTGTTTTGACCAATTTTGATGATGTGACTTCAAACTCGATTTTCTCGGCTCAGTCGTCAGCGACTTTAGGATCCTTTTGTTGTAGCAGGTCACATATGATTTCATGGAAGATGTTGGGGTAGGGAGACATCATTCTTCAACTATGAGAAATTATGCGATGTGTGAAAATGGGATATAGGACCATAGAAAGCTGTTTCTATTTTTCCTTCTTTCTCCATCTCCTAAAAAAAAAAGAAAACAAAACTTTTTTCTTAAGCACACAAACAAATTACAGATGTCATCTATATTTGATACTGATGGCATATCATCCACATGTCACCCATATAAATCAGGTATGAAATAAGCAATACATCTCCACTTAGTTCGTCCACAGCAGTGTTACAGATTCATGTCCACATATTTTTTTCCCCTGCACAAACCTGATATTTTTCAGCATGTAGAGGACCTCGGTGGGTATCCTGAATTCTGGGGGAAGCTGAAGCTCACGGAAGTCTGCCTCCAGGATTGCTGGAGGCGGCTCCTTTATCTGGAGCATTGGTTTGCCGTCACTCTCGGTATTCTGGAGAATACTGAAGGGTAAACACACAAACAAATAAAAAAGTAAACAAACCAATATCTAAACACCAATGACATCTGCAGATTGCAATGGTAATATGTCTCTCTAGGGATTATATACATGTATGTGTACATACATACATCAAACAGATACTGTATACGCCGAACATTTCGCTAGGTTTTTATTTTCGCGAATTTCGCGAGTCGGGTGCTATTCGCGAAATTAAAGACTCGCGAAAATGTTGACTCTGATCCTGATGTGAATGTGAAAATGTGTGTACTCTTCTCTGTTCAGTACAGGACTCCACGATCACTAATTTAACCACTCGCGAAATCGTCGAGAATTCCCGATTTGAGAAAATTTAGACTCGCAAAATATATGACGTATACAGTATTCTACATGGCATAGCTATGCATCAAATTGTAGCATTACTGGCTTGAGATGTATCCTTATCCTGGAAATCCCAAGTTTCAGAAACAACAGCCATAATTTCTCAAACTCAAACTCAAAATTATCATGGAGCTTGACAAAAAAGTTTGTATTGAACATAGTACCAGTATTTAAAACACTACGTTGGATACTGTCCTGGCAATCGACTGTACAACATTTAATTTCTGCATAACTATATTATGTACTGTAAAAGTGGATATTTTCGCGCGACTAATTTTTCGCGCTAGGCCGGGTCAGAAGAGTTTCGCGTGTTTTTAATTCCGCGGAATCAAGACATCACGCACAGGAACGTATGGCAAGCAAAAATATTCGCGTGTTTTTATTTTCGCGCTAGTTTCTGGTTGCGCGAAATGCGCGAAAATTTCAACACCGCGAAAATTTCCACTTTTACAGTATCTTAAGGGTCCTATGGTGCTGGTCTGCAACTCTGGCAGGAACAAGCACATCTATGTACGCACAAAGTACATAGTGAAAATGGTGAACAGATAACACCCAAATTCTTATTATCACTTTGTTATTTGTGAGACTGTTTAGATTAGATTTGTGAAGTTTCCAAGTAATTTCAGCAGAGAAAATTTATAGATGTCTGCATTTGAACATGAGCAAAGATACAGGTGTTTTTTGTTTTGTTTTGTTCTACTTTGTTTTGTTGCTTAAAAAGGGATACTTGTCTTCAAAGGAGATTCCAAGTAAATGTGGCTTTCCCAGAGAATATACACATTTCTTTCAAACTTGGTATCAATTGCAGAAAGAATAAGCACAGGAACCTACTTTCACAGACTATTATTAATACTTTGACTACAAAAGAGCATTATCTCTACCACGGGAAAAGAAAAGGTCAGTATACCACGTAAAAAGTCAACCACAGTTGCAACACGCATGGCCAGTTTCATTTGCACAGTGATTAAAGAACTTGAGCTTACAGAGTATAATTTTTGACACAATATATTTTTCTTTTTAATGTGTGATGTAGTGCTTGTGTATGGCACGTACAGTCCACAAATTCATACATATAGAATGTATACATGTATATCAACTGCCATATCATGCAAAATGGACCCTGTATGGGACTTTAGGTCTACCATTACCAAACAGCTTTCTACTGCACAGAAGGACAAGCTGGGAATTTCAAGATTTGAAGCCTTCAACAACTTGGTTTACAATCAAAAGTGAACAGTTGTTTCTATAAGTGACACTGCATTTACCACTTCACTTTGGCTTCAGTAGATGTTTAAACATATGATAAAATGATATTTAATCTTGAATCTCATAAATCATCTTCACCCCTTTGGATGCTATAAAGGACGATTGGTACAGAAAATCTCACAGTATTGTACATACTTTCAAAAGTCATCAATGCAGAAATGGTTAAATGTCAAAACTCACCCCCTGATGGTTCTTGCTAGGTCCATAT
The DNA here is from genome assembly GCA_033980235.1 of Diadema setosum. Classification (NCBI taxonomy): domain Eukaryota; kingdom Metazoa; phylum Echinodermata; class Echinoidea; order Diadematoida; family Diadematidae; genus Diadema; species Diadema setosum. The sequence continues at coordinate 30,056,049 of CM067069.1, read as the reverse complement.
ACTCCTTCCGTTTCCTCATCTTCCTCTGGACAGAGTACACCGGTCCTGATATAGACTTCACCTGTACCATGACGACAAAGATCAATGATGCAGAGAATGATGATGGAGATGATGACGATGATGATGACGATGATGATGGTGACGATGATAATGATGATGATGGTGATAATTATGATGGTGATAATGATGATGATGACGATGATGATAATGATGATGGTGATGATTATGATGGTGATGGCGGTGATGATAAGGAAGCGGATGGTAAGTTTTAGAAGCCTACAGACCATCATTTCTTGATCTTTGCATTCTTAAAGGGGAAGGCTAGTAACTGATCAGTGGGAATCAGTGGAAATCCTGGGAGATGATTGTTCCAGTCCTTATGGGATTCATTCAAGAGTTCATTGTATATATATTGTTGTGTGAAAATGATTTGCTTCAGAATGGTCTCATATTCAAGTAATGTGCAGTTTAATGCTTCCAGGTTAGCGTCTCTGGTCAGGGACGGAGCATTAATCTGCACATTACTTGAATATGAGACCGTTCTGAAGCAAATCATTTTCACACAACAATAGATATACAATGAAGTCTTGAATGAATCCCATAAGGATTGGAACAATCATCTCCCAGCATTTCCACTGATTCCCACTGATCAGTTACTAGCCTTCCCCTTTAACCTTTGTCTCATTTCAATCCTCTGTGCTTTTGCCTCTGTTTTGCTGTTTCTATTTGACTCTTCTGTTTTGAGAGAAAATGACATACAGTTAAACTCGCCTAAGTCGACGTCGCATATGTCGAATAATCGTGCAAGTCGAAGATTTTAAAAAGTCCCGATTTCTCCCCATTGACTTACGTGTATTAATTCACTCACAAGTCGATTTTTTTAAGTCGAATACTCGCCTAAGTCGATGAAATTCCAAGAACACTTTCACGGAAAAACCATTGAATTCACTGTGCCTAAGTCGAATAAGATTTCATTGTGTAATAAATCACTGTCAAAATCATGAGACGCCAGTTTTTGTTTACATACAGTATATACCAACAGAAACTTTGCGTTAAAAACATTAACGTTTCATTTACACAAGCGGTTTCACCTGAATCGTTATTAACGCAAACTAACGATCTGGAAAACTAACGTTTGTAGTAACGATGAGTAACGATCCCAAGCGCAAATTAACGATGTTTCGTTAACATTAACGATAGCAAAGCAAGAACTCACGCGAGATTTTGGCTTCCGTTACCCAGACCTGGTGAAAGGACGACGTATCGCCTCTGCCGAGTGTAGCGATCTATGCCTTATATACTTAGCGGAGTCTTTTCGCGAATCGTATCACGATTTCGTGAATGGTTAATATGCGACCGGGGTCACCAAAAATGCACGCCGTGCCAAAAAAAAAAATAAATAAAATAAATAAATAAAAAAAAAAATTAAAAAAAGCCGGATGTTTGCCTTCAGTTTAGGAAATGAACAGCGGCAACAATCGGCTCCATAAGATGCTAGAATAAATGTCAGATGTTTGCTTTTAATTTTTGAAATGAATAAAGGTAATATTCAAAGTGGATAAAGCGTCTTGCTGAAGGGCATATATCGGGCACACCGCTCCAGCTCTCAGCTCCAAAGTAGACAACATACATGTACATTATACACGTGTATGCGTGCTGTAACTGTAAGTCGATTTTATTTCGACTTACGCACAAGTCGAAACTCGCCTAAGTCGATGTGTTTTGCTCAGTCCCGAGAAGATCGACTTATGCGAGTTTAACTGTATTTAACAGGAGAATATCAATGCTGAATGCTGAAAGATGCACCTTTCTTTGATTTGTTATTGAGATACTTACAGGCAAATATTCTTTGAGCCTTCCGGAGGAGCTACACTGTACGTCATGTGCTCTCGAGTGTCTGAGAAAAATTGGTCCTGTAGATTCTTTTTCAATCATTTAATCATTGTGGTTCTACAAATTGTTGAAGAGGTCCTAGACAGAAAATGCAGGCACATTGATTTAAACAAACTTGTAAACTTCATGAATTTTGAATAAATTGTCTGATCTTCCTAAAATTTTCATTGTGAGCTTTATTTATATTTTGTGGCATTTACTCAATCCACATTATACGCTTGGATGAAACTGTCCCTTTCAGCAAAGGTATTTTATTTTTTATTATTATTTTTTTTTTTTGGTCAGGTGACATCATTTTGGGGAAAAACTAGTTCAGTTTGCTTTTTCCTACAAAGCAGATATTATCTTCATACACTATTGATTGTATGGTCAGAGTAAAGCTACAAAGAAACACACAAACAAACACACAAAACTTCTAAACAAAACATCTTTACTGAAGGCTAGCCACATTAGAAACACTGGAGGAGTATGAAGGCAGGTCAAGCAGTCTATGACATGGAAGATCATGGTCCTTTTCACATACCTTGCGAAGCATCTTTCTTCCATAAAACATTACTTTATCTCTCTTCCTGAACCTTGGCTTTGGTTGTGCTTGATCTGAAATGAATTGAGAGAGTTAAGTCTCAAGAATGCAGCACTCACTCATCATGTGCTATAGATGCATGCTAGACTTCTTGCTACCATGGTGTAGACACTAATATGAAGAAATAAACAACAAGTTTATTTAGTCTAAATTACGGTCTGTGTGGGCAAGCCTTAATCATAGTGTTTGGAACAAAATAGTACAAGAGCGAATGCTGAGAAGTAGAAGGGGCCTCAGAAAGTTTTGTTGTGGGGGGCCTGCGGGCTGATCTGATGGTAAAGGAACAATTCCTCCCCCATACATACATTACCAATTTGATATATTCTTTCAAGGAGTTAAAGGTACTAGCCCACATTTGCAAACCCACGAAAATCAAAACTGCATAAAACAGGTCCAATATGACTTCAAGTACAAGTTATAACAGTAACATACCTCACCTGTCACTCTTTGTCTATACCATTCGATAAAAGAGAGAAAATCATTGTTTTAAAATCAATTTTCAAACTGGGTCAACCCGACCCAAAATCAAATTACGAGCGCAGGCTATAGCTACGTACATTGTACAATATGTCACACGTACGTGGACCGGAGCTAGCGAGCGTTATACGCATGCATACGGATTACGGTGCATTTTCATTTATTTTTATGAAAGTAATGGACTAATTGGAACGAAATTTTGCACAGGTGTTACTGCAATCATACCCACACTCCATGCTAACTATGAGACCAATTGCTGCAGGTTTACAAATGTGGGCTAATACCTTTAAGACTGTGACTACTTATGACCTGGAAATGACATTATACAGGCTATACCCACACCATTTTGAGTTTTTAGAAAAACATCTTTTAAACATTTAAAATCTATACATTTAATTGACAAAGAAAAAATGTGGGGACAGGTTCACTTCTATAACCCTCATTTTGAGGCCACAATACATTATTCCAGGTTTCATTCCTTGTAAATCTATTTCAGCATCAATAGGACTCACCAGTGAACAGATAAGATGCAAGAATCATGTTTTGCAATGTCTAATCTTAAAAATGTATGCAGAATAGTCAGAATTGCTGAAATTTTAGAATTGCTCTTACATAGTGGGTTTGACCCATCTGTACAATTATATTTCTCTCAGTCATGGGGTCTATGTACAGCTAACTGTGACTTACATCTCCTCTTGAGGATAACTGTGACGAGGAAAGCAACAAGACTCAGGAGCAGAGCAATGATGATGAACAGCATGATGAATGTCTGTTGGGAAGAGGAAAAGAGCATTATTGCTGTAATAGTCTAACACAGAACCATCTTCCTCATTGCACTGAGTGGCAGGAAAACTCTGCTCCATGTCAACATTTTTCAATATCATAAAGTAATTTGCATCACTATGATTGAACAGAAGCAATAGAGTTGTGATATTTTTTTGTTTGTTTAAAAAGAAAACCTGGGAAGAAGTCCTTTTTGCACCCCCATAAAATCACAGAAAAAAACAACAACAACTTTTAGACATGGCTGGAAGGCAATGCTGCTTCCAACCATACATTTTGCAGGGTTCGAAATTGGCGATGGTCTGCTGGCCATTGGCCACCCAAAATCACGTCGGAGTAGCTAAAAATCATAAAATTCTTAAGTTACTAGTCCGTCTGGCTAGCCAAAATATTGCTTCAGTGTCAAAATTGATTCTAAGTAGTCCGCCTGGCTAGTTAAAAAAAGAAGTTAAGTGCGACCCCTGTTTTGCTGGCTAGGGTTGGAAACTTGAAGGAATAGGGTCTGCGGTGGATGGCAGAGTCCTGGGAAATGAAGGTTTGGTTAAGGGGTTAGGGTCAAAGGGATAGGTTGAAGATTTTAGTTAATCATGATATTTATTTCATAATCTTGACTCTTTGGCCCGAATTCACGAAGGTGGTTTAAACTTTACCATGGTACAAAATTTGTACCATGGTCTAAAATTAGTGTGAAATAGGCATACATTTGACATGTGCGTATCAATGCGCGTTTGCTACTGGACATCTGTTGGCATACGCAATCTGTCAATCATATTTACGCAGAAGAAATTTGCAGAAACCATGGTTTAAACCATGGTTTTAATTGTACCAACTTCGTGAAATCAGGACATTGAGGAATAGCTATTTTTTTTTTTTAAAACACACGTTACCTTAAACACCTTCCTGAGTATACTCAGGACTAGTCTTCAATGGGTAAATGCTGAATAATAATTAATACATGTGAGATTAGAGGAAAAACAAAACAAATTAAACAAAACAAGCAATTTCATGCCATTATGGGGAAGGGTGTCAAAGGAACTCTTTCCTTCAGACGGAAAAAGTTTGTTTTGTATGCCCTTCCTATAGAACCTATACATACCTGGTAACATATCTGGTTGTGTGGGTATAAAGTTATACAGAACTTTAAATATTTACCCCTCTGCTACTCAATCGTCTGGATGCGGTGACTAACAAACTCATGTTTTCTGTGCTGTGCGGTTTAATGGCATAAAACTGCATGTTTCGTGAGCTCTAGGATCCCATATGTTCTTAAAAAGGACTGTACTTTTTGATATAGTTGAACAGTAACAACAAAACAAAAACAAAGACGGGGCATACTTGAGCTAGACATAGACCACCATTTAACAATCAATGTTAGTTTTTTGTTGTTTTTTAAAACAAATCTTGATTCTTAGATATTAAGTAACAATTATGCCATTATGGTATATTCTAAGTAATGCTTTACAAAGACAAAGTAGATCCGAGATCTAAACCTACAAACTAAACAATTTATGCCATTAGTACATTTAATATGAGTGGGGGATACAAAAAGAACTTTTTTTTCCGATAAACTTCACGTCATTACTAAGTGACAGATCTACAAAGTAAAGTGGGTATTACCGTGCTAAATCTATAATAAAGTTTACTATTTAGGCCTACGCAATATGCGAGAGCAATGAATACTTACATAAATTTGTATATGTGGGACTACAGTTTACTGTAACTGCGCTACTCTGTGCAATTTAGTAATGAAAATAAGTCAAACGAGGTAGAAATCACACTCACCGTCGTATACTCCGTGTCAAAATAGTAACTAGATGGGGGCAAAAAGCCTTGCTCAAGTGGTGTTTCAAATTCGTCCATTTCGTCTTCTGAATCCATTTTCTCCGAGATTTGTGACTCCACAGGCGATGTGTTTTCAGCTGCACTTGCATTTGACGAGCATTCAATAATCACGAGAACTGCATGAATAGGTACGGCACTAGGACATAGGTCATGTCATGGTAGGATGCACGGGCATCTAGCGGGCGGGCGGGGCGCCGCAGGCTGGCGCAAGCTTGGTTGATTATTTTCGACCTCAGTGATAGTTTTCCATGGATTCAAAGAGGTTTTCCACCTTGGCTTGGGCGTTTCTGCCAATACATGTAGCAGTAACCCTTCTTACGAACAATGGTTATGATAAAGTCCATCTAATGATCGTAACGCACCTTTGGCTTTCTAGATCTCTTCCTGGCTGGGCATGCTGGGAACTCAAGAAAACAAGACAAAACAAGAGTGATCCACATATTGTAGGACCTACCCTATTGGCAGAAAGTTGTAACATAAAACAAAAACAAAATACAAAATATGAAAACAACAGAGAGGCAATGGCAAATAAAAGCAGCTTGACAAAGTCTAAACTCCTCATAGAACAGTCGTTAAAACAATGTTAACAATGTTAATGTCAATAATTGAAAGTAAGTCCTGTACCCGGTATGTTATATTACAGATGCATATACTTTTATGTCAGACTTCCCTTTAAAGAAAAGAAAGAAAGTATCAATGTATAATATTATTGAAACCGAGTTGTCTTCTTGTCATGTTTTGTTTTGTTACGTTTTGTTTTGTTTTGTTTGTTTTGTGTTTTTGTGTTTTGTTTTGTTTTGTTTTTGTTTTTGTTATAAGTGTGTGTGTTTTTGTATGTATTTTATCGTCTCACATAACCCTTTTTTATCCTTCCTTTCCACCCCCTCCCTTCATTCCTACCCTTGTTTATGCAAATAATCTCCCTTCACCCTATTACACATAGCCTCCCTTGTCTATTCCCTGTTTCCGTTTGGAATTGTGTACCTTTTGTTATTATTTTTCCCCACTACGTATAGATATATATATATACACAATGTATTTTTTTTCCATCTTTTATTCCTGAGGGACCTTGTCTCACAAGCTATGCTTCACTAAGGTCTCCTCGTTTGCCTTTCTCAAAATATTTGTTACCCTTTCTTTATCATTTCTGGTATGTAATCATATAATTATGTATTTGCAAAAAATTTAGTATTAGTTGTTGTTGTCGCTACATATTCTTGACAGAAAGTGTCAATATTATTGCATATTGCCTATTGTTGGAAGAAAGACAAATGAATAAATAAACTTGAAACTTGAAACTTGCAAAGATGGGTAAACTTACTGATACGCATATCTAACATAGGCATAATATATGCATAATATAAGTAAACACAATATGGTAAGCCCATAAAATATGATCCCATAGGCCTACATTGACATTTTCCAAGATACAAAACTTCTTGATAACATATCAAAGAAGTTTTTTAGTTCTATTTTTAAAGAAAGTTTCCGCTGGACTTTCTTTAGTGGTCATAGGAAGCTACACAAAAAAAAGGTCGTTTGACAGTATATGTGATACAGCTTTGATGTAGGCCTATGATTAATCATTTATCAAAAAATATTTAGCAAATAGCACGTAAATGGGTAATGACGGTTACAAAGATTTAAACCAGGTATCCAGGAATCTAATCCTATATAACTATTGTTAACCAGTTCCTTGTGAACATCTGAAATATAGCAGTAAACTTTTCACAGGAAACACCGATATCCATAGGCACTGGGTTTACTCAGTGTCCATATAGCTCTCGTCTAAGCAGAACTGTCAACATTTATTGGAGGGAATTAAGGAATTCGATAGTAAACGTACTTTCTACACAACATCCAAAAGTTAGCTTATGTGGTTAACAAAAGTTAATATATCTCTCCCCATATCCTACTTATACGAGTAGATGTGCATATCAATGATGTTTTTGCTTGATCGATCTGTAGATATAATATATGTGTCAGTTGTGCTTTTAGATTGTAAATTTGGGTAAAAACATCAATAAACTTCAAACCTCAATTCACACTCCGTGTATTTACAGATTCTTAATTGGAAACTGCAAGAACTTTCACATTATTGATTGCACTTTCACTTATAATGTATGTAAGACAAAGATATACACTAGATGGACCAAAAAAATGCATTGCTCATATAGTGTTCGCACATGCGCGCATTGCTATTAGCTGCTTGGACTTTGAACTCTAGCTAGTTCTATTCTGATCCTCAATGAAAATGCGCTGTTGGCCAAAAGTCACAGAGGTCGCAGCGAACCCACGTTGCTGTCAAAAATATATGCTGTTCGTCTTCTCGCAGCAGGCAAATAAGAGGGCGCCAGGACCAGAGAGAGAGGAAGGCTCCTTTTAGAATACACGGAGAAAGACACACAGAGTCCAAAGCACTGTGCTGTTGTAGAGCAGTTTATTTACAGGTGGGTATAACTTGTTTGAATTAACATGCTGCAGATATAATTTTGATGCTCCAACTATGCATACACATAGCTTTGATGTAGCCAGAAGACTCAATTGCTATCTAGTTGCTGATATTCTTGCTGACCTAGATGTGTAAAATAACCGAACAAGAGAAAACATACTCATGACATTGCGCTTTTAGTTTAATTTTTGAGTCTTCATATCAGTACAGGCCCTATAATGGCATATTTCGGACTTTGGACATATTCCATTGTATGGGAGTCAAGAAAAAGAGTGGTAGTAAGTAGTAGTAGTAGTAGTAGTAGTAGTAGTAGTAGTAGCAGAAGTTTTATAGTAGTGGTTAAATTAGTCGGTGGCAGTAGTAGAATTAGCAGGAGAAGTTATAGGAGTAGAAATAGTGGGAGAGAAAGTAATAACAAAGGTAGTATATAGTAGTAGTAGTAGTAGTAGTAGTAGTAGTAGTAGTAGTAGTAGTAGTAGCAGTAGTTTTATAGTAGTGGTTAAATTAGTCGGTGGCAGTAGTAGAAGTAGTAGGAGAGGTTATAGGAGTAGAAATAGGAGAGAAAGTAATAACAAAGGTAGTATATAGTAGTAGTAGTAGTAGTAGCTGCAGCAGCAGTAGTTTTATAGTAGTGGTTAAATTAGTCGGTGGCAGTAGTAGAAATAGTAGGAAAGGTTATAGGAGTAGAAATAGTAGGCGAGAAAGTAATAACAAAGGTAGTATATAGTAGTAGTAGTAGTAGCAGTAGTAGTAGTAGTAGTAGTAGTAGTAGCAGTACAGTTTTATAGTAGTGGTTAAATTAGTCGGTGGCAGTAGTAGAAATAGTAGGAGAGGTTATAGGAGTAGAAATAGTAGGAGAGAAAGTAATAACAGAGGTAGTATATAGTAGTAGTAGTAGTAGTAGTAGTAGTAGTAGTGGTAGTAGTAGTAGCAGTAGTTTTACAGTAGTGGTTAAATTAGTCGGTGGCAGTAGTAGAAGTAGTATGAGAGGTTATAGGAGTAGAAATAGTAGGAGAGAAAGTAATAACAAAGGTAGTATGTAGTAGTAGTAGTAGTAGTAGTAGTAGTAGTAGTAGTAGTAATAATAATAATAATAATAATAATAATAATAATAGTAACAGCAGTATAGCAGCAGCAATTAACAGTGGTGATGGTGGTGGTGATGGCAGGGAAGTGGGAGTGAAGAGATATTAGTGTAGATCCCAGTAATTCTGTTGTCATAGGAAGTAATATATAGAGTGGCCGTGGCAAGTGGGAGAATGAGAACTGAACGTGTAATATCGGTGAATCAGTATGAGGTGAACACGCAAGAGAAGGAGCAATATAACCAAGAGGGGGAGCCGAAGGAGGAGAAAGAGGAGAAGACGGAAAATTACTTTTAAAAAATGTAAGAAGACCAGGAGCATGACCAAACTCCTCGAACAAAAATCTGTAGACTTGTCTGGAGCAGGTATTTGTAAAAAAAAAATACATATTTAATGAATAGCAATAATTTACCTCCAATCAACATGCTAGCGGGGTCCTTTAGGCTGCGTTCACATAGAAGTATTCGGTATTCGCTATTCGCTATTCGGGCACCGAGTACACCATCACCCGCACCGTCAACTCACCATCCCATGCATGCAGTGAGGATTTCTTCCTCTTACATCCCAGCAAATCTTATTAACAATTTCTAAACTGCATCAGAATGTCAGTCTACATGCTTATTTTTGCTAAAGGGCAAATCCAGACCAAAATTGTCATTATTTCATAAACGAGAGACGGTATACGCTGCAAGAAAATCGAACAAGCTCGATTCCCACTTTGCTATACTATTCGCAGCTATTCGGTACTTTCGAATAGTGCCCTCTTATGTGAACCGGTGTGAGGAAATCCTATCGTTCGATTCAAGCTATTCGCGTGCCCTCGAAAACGAGCCCCGAATACCCGAATAGTATAGTTCTATGTGAACGCAGCCTTAGGACTACTATAGAGAACAGTATACGCGAACACTTTCCATATGGGGTGTAGACAATTACTACATCGCCCTTTTTTTTTCATCTCATACAAAGGAACTATAGGTTGACTTGGTGTGGTTACCATGGCTCCTAAAGTAGTGTTTGTGACTGGATGTTCGTCGGGTATCGGGCTCTCTACGGCTCGACGTCTCGCACAAGACCCCGATCAACGCTACCTTGTCATCGCTACCGTTATTGCCATGGCAGAAAAGGCCGAGTTAGTTGCCGCCGTTGGGGATGCTATTGATAGGACGATCTTCATCAAGGAGATGGACATCACCAAGGATGAAGACATCACACGAGTAGTTGATGACGTCATTAAAATGCAAGGACGCATCGATATTCTCTGTGAGTATATTAGTCTCTGACCACAGTCTTCTGAAATCATCATTAAATGACCAGTTTTCCAGCTGTCGGTCATTTCAAGTATGGTGTATCAAATTAAATTGTATCATGTTCCTAATTTATGAGATATCGTCGTGAAAGACCTGTGCATGAACATCATTCTCTATCAGGAGAGTGGGCGGGAAAATCGCATAATTATGTAACTAATATGTTCATGAAACTGAAAGAAGAGCGAAATTGTACATTCGTCTGCAGGTCACAAAAATTCAAAATGACGCGACATTGTATTTTCTGAACGAACGACAGCGCCAGCAGCCAGTGGACCTTCAGAAACTGTGGATGTAGAAAAAAAGAAAAGAAAATGAGGTAACAACTGGCGCATATTGCCCCTGGAAATAAAAACGTGCAATCTAACCAATCAGAAAGTAGGCCTACAGTGAAATATAGCCAACAAAATATGGCGTACACTTGAGACATTTTGTATTCATTACGAAATTAAATGTACCAATTGAGACGTAATGTAAATCCACTGAAAAGAATTCTGTAGAATCGTTTCAGAAGTGCATGCAACTCAAACATTATTTTGCACTCATCCATAAGATTAAAGGCATTAACTCATGGAATCAAAGGGATCAAGCATAAGAGCCAAATTCCAATCTTTTATTATTTTTTACTGCAGATGAAACTTGCAAATGCTTTAACAACATTAGCTCCCATTCTTTGTTCCAAAAACGAAGACTCACCCCTGCGTCGACTGGCAGTTTAAAAATCAAGATCCTTGCGCGCGCTGAACTTAGTCAAGCTTCGGATTTACCGTGTGAGATTTCAGGCTTTGCTACGTATTTGGGAGTGCATTTAGGAGTAACTAACAATACCAAAAGCTGTGAATTGTGTACAGATGATTACAATTCATTTTCCGAATGTTCGTTATTCCGAAGAACTGTAACAGGCAACACCTGACAGGATCTAATGTAAGGCCTAAACGTGTTCCCTCGGTCCTACCCCGATGGAACTCGGTCTCAAACTCGCACACATCGCTCTCACTTGTGCTATATAAGTTCTGGCATGATTTGAAGATAGATTTGATAAAATACCATCAACAACCTGTGCCAATGAGGTTACCCCGGCTCGCACACACTGAAGAAAGAAAGTACTGTATTCGTTACTAATTTCCATGGCGTCAATTACGTCTCTTATTGTGTTCATCATTCTTTCGGGCATCACTCCGATACCAGTAAACATAGCTGGAATTGCAACATTTGGGCTTCCAGAACGCGTGTCACGTGCAAGGATCGAGACCATCTTCAACGTGAACACAATCGGCACGATCCGACTCACTCAGACGGTACTTCCTCACATGAAGCAGAAAAAGGCGGGAAAAATCATCGCAGTCTCCAGTGTGGCAGGAAAGCAAGGTAGAGATATAGTTTCCTGCATTAATAAGTGAAGAAAAAATATGCAGGGAATTATGGCCAGATCAACCTTTGCTAAATCATAAGTCATTAGCTGTTAGTTATGAAAAAACAAGACACTTAGTTAAGGATAAGTGAAATTTTACACTTTTGTGTTTACTTGATTTGATCCGGAAAAGCAGAATAGCGACGTCGAAAAACATAATAAAGCTTATGAAAACTACAGTTAAATACATCTGTCTGTCTGACATTTTTTTTTTTTCAAGCAGATAGTGAAACATGATGTATATTATCATAAGTAATTATGTTTACACGAACAATTCAAATTATTTATCTATTCACGTAGCAGATTAGTATATGTACGTCTGTATCCATATTTCAACTCATTTATAGGTTTACCTTATGGCGATATCTACTGTGCCTCGAAATTCGCTTTGGAAGGGTTCTTCGAATCGCTGCTCTCAACGATCAAGTCATTTAATATCAGGTAAGAGCTCACTGAAATCTTTCATTTTGTCTGAATGAAGGTATGATACCTTGCGAAAGGAACTCTTAAGAATGGCGCATTTCGTTTCTTCCTGGAAACTAAAAAACAAAACAAAAAACTATTTTGGTGTTTGTATCGCCTAGACACAGTCGTCAAACGGACCAGCTTTGAAGATGATTAACCGAGGGACTGTTAAGTCGTCTGAGCGTGTATAGTCATCTGTTTCATAATGATAGTAATTCAGTTTTATAAAGCAAATGATAGTTATCATGAATTCTCTATTGACAAGAAGTATTCAATCAATCAATGTCTTAATAGGTAGGTTTTCAGCGCCTTGAAAGAATCAAGTGAAGATGATAAGCTCTTGAATGTAAGGGGTAATACATTAAAGAGTGGGAGCTGACGATGAATAGGATCAGTTACCATAATACATATGTTTGTGTATTTAATAGACTGACAAAAGATGTTGTGATGATGATCGAAGAGCACAATGTATTGGAATGTGCCGATGAATATGCTGTGCGATGTTGACTTATGGGAAGAGTTAAGTTGTTCTGAGCATTTAAAACACATACAGCGAAATAAGTATCTTGAATACATCATCCGTCGGCTGGTGTTAGATTGCTCAAATTTCCAAGCAATTCAATGCTTTATCTCGATGTTCCAATTCTCTTTGACAAGATATAGTCATGCCTACCATGAAACTAAACTAAATGCTAGTTTTACGCACTGATGTACTGGACACCGTGATGACTTATTAGATTTTCCCAAATCAAATTGTCGTAAGACAGGGGTACTCCTCGAAATAACAAACGCTAATTAAAAACCAACAGCATGACTTTTGCTGACTTTTTTTTTCTTCTTAAATATGGGGGGGGGGGGCTATTAACGCAGGGAGTTTGTCTGGTTCTGCAGCTTTTTACCTGAGCATTGCAACAATTTTAGTAGAATACAACCGCGTGTCTGACAAACAGTACTTGTTTCACTTTAGTTACTTCATTACTTATTTCTCTTTGCATTTTGTTAAATTGTATAATTATGTAGATTGACATCCAAAAAGGATGAGCAGAATGTCAAATCTAAGCGTTCTGCGCAATAAATAGTAAGACTATATCGTAATACTGCATGATGTTGTTGTTCCAACAATATGAGATTAAGCCATGACTTGTACGAATAAACACCACTGTTGGTTCTATACTCAAGGGTGTGTGTAGTCGAGCCTGATCAGGTGAACACAGGACTTTTGACCGGAGTGTGTTCCGACGTCAACGCCCAGATCAATGACGATACCGTTGATGACATCGATCGACGTCAACTTCGACGTCTCCATGAAGTAATGACAGAATTTCCCACCATCAAAGCAGATGACGTGGTCGACGTCTTGATGACGAAATGCGTGAAGGTCGAAAATCCAGTTTTCAGACACTTGGTCGTTCCCCCAGACGTCGAGGTGGCGATTGGCGAAGCGGTTTCCGATCTCACGGGGGAGACGTCGATCTCAGCATTACGCGACCTCATTGGGACTTCCTAAATTCTGTACCGGCGTCGTTTATGTTCTGGATCCCGGTGAAGAACAGCAGTACGACGTTTCATGTAGGCCTGGTAACAGCCGAGTGTAAAAGCTTAATTAGGGTTTAGCTTTATTTAGCATATTTCATTTGTATTCTTCGCATCTTATTTTCAAACACGGTATCTATGAACTGCTGCTGCTACACTCTAAGAAAAAAAGGTTTAACTTTGCACCTTTACTAAGTGCTCATTGATCTAGAATTTCCCTTTAAATGATGATTACAGACCCATTTTGTAACCTCCCCGCTCAAAAGCCACAAAAATAAGCCAAAATGAACTTCCACTTTTCTACATACACATTATAGTTTAAAAGAATTAGTTCTAAGCTTTAAAAAGGTATATAACTTGTTAGAACTGGATCATCGTAACCGATTTAAAAAGTGATTGAAAGAAGAGGAAGTTTGGAAGCGCTGCAGTCTCAATGGAAAGGGAGAAAAGAGGATTTAAAGATTAGGGTCACTCATTGCTGTGTAGGAGTATCAATGAAAACATGTTCTATTTCATAGTGAAAACAACTGCTAATATCTCGAATTTGACTTTGTTCAAAGCTCTTTTTATTTGGCAGTATAAAGGTAGAGGAAAAATTGCTCTTCCAGGTAAAACAGATAAGAAAATGAGTCGGTCAGCCTACTAAATGACATATCTTGGTCTATTACAGTTGTGTTCCATGGCATTTGCTCCTGCGACAATCGCTTCTGTGAAATATCTGCACGCTAAGACAAACATAAACCTACCCATACACAAATCCTAATTCTAATCCTCATATTAAACTAAACCCAAACCCAAACAGCAATTGATAGCTCCTGGGTTCTGTTTTTCATTCTGACTATAGCTCTGATCCTTTCTCCCGTATATATTTTAACTTATTTGAATCGTAGTAATGCATTTACAAGTACACTGTACTTCTAAATTCGTTGATGTACGATGTACGTGTATGTAATCGAGTATGTACTGATAGACAACATACATGTGCGTGATGCTGTCATGGCTTTGTTAATGTACTCCAAATTAGCAGCTTCCAGCTGCCGCTGTTTGCATTGTGTATATCTATATTTGTATGTATGTACGCATTTTGATAAATGAACACGGTCACATGAGAGATTTTTTTTCTTATTTATGACATCATTGTACAGAGAGAGAGAGAGAGAGAGAGAGAGTGAGAGAGAAACAAACTTTTCCATTAACGTCTTGCTTGCCAGTAATTTCAGTAGTCTCTTTATAAATGTACACACTTTTATATAAGTTCACTGTAAAAACATCGGTGTTAGATTTAGCACCACGGGTGTTAAATCTAACACCGATCAAACTTCAATAAAGGACCACACCCACAGGTGTTAAAAATGCACTCTGATGGTGTTGAAAAGTGTTCACCTGACACTTCGTGGTGTTAATTTGACACTGTACCTGGTGTTATTTTGACACTGTACTGGTGTTAATTCAAAAATGACACCACATGGTGTTGATTTGATATTTGTTGGTGTTAATATCAATGGTTTAACACCCGTCCAGCTTCAATAAGAGACCACACCAGCTGGTGTTACTTTGGTGTAAATTTATTTTCACATTTTTTCAAAAATCGAGTATTTTAACGTAAAATTCTTGATCGTCTTGTTTAAATTAAAAGTCAACAAGAAGTGCAGTTACTAAGAAACTCTTCAAAAAACAGTTTAAAATTTGGAAATGACACCCGTTGGTGTTAATCTAACACCATAAATGAGCACCGAAAATTTGTTGTGTTGTGTAGTGTTCACTATTCAACACCGGACTTTTTGCAGTGTTATGATCGCACATTGAAACTATATTAACACACCAACCCCCGCTCAGAGATACGAGCAATAGCAACACAGAAGTACTCACAATCACTTTAAACATACCTACAGAAGCATGATTACAGACGATCAGACACACCAACGTATTTTAACGATCGGTATCAATTCAAGCCTATACGGTAAATTACACCTCGTTCACTTGGTGCACTCAACACACTTAGCCGTATATTTTGTTTTTTCCTGTATTACGTATACCATTCTCACTTTTTTGATTCCATTAAGTAAGATAAAAAAGCAAGAAAGTTTACAGAGTATAAATTGCCCGCTTCTGAGTATGTATGTATGTGTGTGTGTGTTTGTTAGTTTGCTCAGAATGCTCAGAATGCCATCACCACTGAGTACAATAGTATAGCAGACTCCTGCTCATTTATTTCTTTCCCTGAAACTATACAATAAACTATTGAAGAGTTTGTTTGCAAAAACCGATAAGTCCATATTTGTCAAATGGAGATATTTGCGATTAAAGGTCAAGAAAAATAAAGAGAATAATAAGACAATTTTTGCCTCTTTTGACCATAACTTAAAAAATGTACCTTTATATGTAGTGACCAATATATCGTGTAAAAAGGTATTATTTTGTACTTAATGACAGAGACCGTACTTCAAAATCTTCAAAAATGGACTTATCGGTGTTTGCAAACAAACTCTTCTATTGTTGACTTCTTAAATTTTCAATATCATGTTCAAATACATGGAAATAAAAAACAATACTTTATGCTGCATATTTTCCTTGCAGATTTTTGTTCAAATATGGATATGTATTGTTTTATGTATGTTCCTCATGGAAAAATGCAGAAAAAAAATCAAAGTGAAACTGAATTACGTTTGTTCAAACGATTCTCAATCACTCACTGAGCAATTGAGAATACAACATTACACCTACAAAGTAAAAGTAGGAATCAACCTGCTTAGTTACATCTAATATGACCATCACCTTTCAAAAGAGCAAATATCTCCGCAAATTTATTCGTGTAAGTAAAGTGAAATTTTGAATATTAGAATCCTCTGTTTTAAGCCTACGTAGTAATAGTAATCCTTAATGTACTCGTCGTACGGGTTTAACACCTCACTGCACGCACTGAGGGACAAACCCGTCGTTACAAAGTTACGACAAAAACCATGCCATTTTCAAAGTTTATTTCAACATTAGTTCAGCCTCGCTCAAAGGCTCGTTGTTTAAAGCAGACTAGACTGGTTTCCAGACCCTTTGCCAACTGCACACCGCGGCGACGAAGACGCCGCCTTTGCCGAAGGACAAAACCACCTTAAACCATACCAGTTTGAGGGCGTTGAGGGCGTTAATATCCTGATAGCGAAATAGTACGAGCAGAGGGTCTGAAAGCCAGACTAAGAGCAGACCTAAAGGGCTCACACCTGCAAATAAAACGGAATGTCCCAGACCCCTTCATAAATTCGTACCAAAGATACCAAAATAAATGAAGAAAAAATTAATTAAAAATCAATAATGCAGTTTCGCAAAAAACTGAATTGCTGCAGATATTGAGTATGAATTCCTCTACAAATTGCATTTTGGTTTGAAGATGAAAGCTTTTCTCATGGGATTTGAAGGGACTATGTTTCATTGGGTGCATGTACAGAAAATTGGTGATATTTTGAGTGAAAAGAACTCGTAGTCTGGCTTTGCGGACCCTTGGACAGAGTTTGAGGCGAGGAAACCCGCCTTGGGAATTCGATGGATGAAAGGATATAACTCACTTGTCCAGGTTAGTGAAGATGAAACACCTCATTTCTCCTAGCTATTTTGGAGATTTTTTTTGAATTTTAACACACGTCTCTATGGGGAATTATTTACCCGTCTGAGCCCTAATGCATGTAATGTACACAAGTCAATGGGAAGTATCCATCCCATACAAGTTCTACTGGTTTATGTTGACCTATTCTGTCAAATCTCTCCCTCCCTTCCCCCTCTCCTCCCCCCTACCCCCCAACTCTGCTTAACTACAATTTGCTTTCTTATTATGTTCTTGTGGTACTAGATCTTAGTACATAGTAGTCATCAGTGTTACACAACTTTGAATGATTGTTGTATTTTAATGTATTTCTTTGTTTTGGCTACCACTGAAACAGCTCAAAATGCATAAAGTTAATCTGTTTGATAACTCAAAATCTTTTACAGTACATGTACTTTGTAGGCAAAAAGGTGATGATGACAACCCCTTAATCAAAGATAACTGCCTGCATCTATGTATTAATCTCATGAAGATCTAATCAATACTGCAAGATTTATTTTTGAAAAAAAAAAAAAACCAAAGGGCATCATTTTCAAAAGTGTCCCTTTGAGAAGCTTTACAACCCTTCAATGCGCAATTTCTCATATGATGTAGTGGCAAATATCATCAAAAACACATTTATGATAAAAACTCAATTGAGAAGCATGACCTCTACTAAAGGGCTCACACCTGTAAATAAATGGAATGTCCCAGACCCCTTCACAAATTCGTACCAAAGATACCAAAATAAATGAGGAAAAGAAATAATTAAAAATCAATAATGCAGTTTAGCAAAAAAAAAAAAATAAAAAAAATGAATAGCTGCAGACATTGAGTATGAATTCCTCTACAAGCTGCATTTTGG
This sequence comes from Diadema setosum, assembly GCA_033980235.1. Classification (NCBI taxonomy): domain Eukaryota; kingdom Metazoa; phylum Echinodermata; class Echinoidea; order Diadematoida; family Diadematidae; genus Diadema; species Diadema setosum. Next base: position 30,037,785 of record CM067069.1, on the reverse strand, counting down.
TTGGAAGATGAAAGCTTTTCTCGTAGGATTTGAAGGGACTATGTTTAATTGGGTGCATGTACAGAAAATAGGTGATACTTTGAGTGAAAAGAACTCGTAGTCTGGCTTTGCGGACCCTTGGATAGAGTTTGAGCCGAAGAACCCGCCTTAGGAATTTAATTGATGAAAGAATAAACCCATCTCACTAACTTGTCCAGGTTAGGATGGTTAGTGAAGAAGAAACACCTCATTTCTCCTATCTATTTTAGAGAATTTTTTGAATTTTGAATTTTAACACACGTCTCTATGGGGAATTATTTACCCGTGTGAGACCTAAATGGTCTGCTCTGCTGCTCCCGTAAATATTCCTAGGGGAATGATACACGCCAAATAAAGTCAAACTAGAACTGAACTTGTCACTGGGACAAGTTAGGTGATACGCCATCAGCGGTTCGGCACAGACGTAGTTGATTACGAGCTCTGATATTCTTTGGCGAGAGGTAGACACCACCAAGCCTGATGAGAACATAGAGTGTGAAGATAAGGGCGAGAACGAGAATTTGTCAAGACTGACAAATTAGATAGGTGATCCGATATATAAATGATTTCTGAGATTCTCATCAAAGAAAAGGGAATCAAACCTGTCATGCCTACAGATTTAAAATGGAAAGTAGATATTATGATTACAAAGAGACAAAATGAACCTAATTTGATGATCAAGGTAACATGGTCCATATATGCACAAAATCTGGCCCCGATTGAGCATTTGGTAAGCAACATACAAAATAAAGAGTATTTGACCTTTGAACCTCATTTGCGCACCCAAAATGGCGTCTGACCAAAGTGCCGTTATCTTATAAAATGATCCATCTATCGAGGCTCATATATATGTGCAAAATATGGCGGTGATACCATAAACACTAAGGATATAGAACAAAGTATATTTGACATTTGACCCCACTTTACACAGCCAAGATGGCATCTGAGCAAAGAGTTGTTATTTTGTGAAATGATTGTCTTAACATGGTCCTTACATGTGCAAAATGTGGGGAAGATTGGACATGTATTCACCAAGATACAGGATTAAACACTTTTGACCTTTGACCCTAATTTACCTTCCCAAGAAGGTGTCAGAGGAAATAGTTGTTATTTTATGAAATGATGTTCGTGACATGAACTAAACATGTGCAACATATGGGGTTGATACGACTTGTTGTTCTTGATCTATTGCACGGCCGGAAAGTGGAAGAAAGAAAGAAAAATAAAGAAAAAGTTAAGGTAGTATATAGACATTTGAAGGAGAAACATAAAAGAATCAGAAAAAGATAAAGTTAGGAAGGGAGAATAAGAAATCCTAAAGAAAAAGAAGAAAAAAAGTGTTTAAAAAAAGCAAAATAATTGGCAGGGGTGAGCCTCGAACCCAGGACCTTACGATTAAAAGTCCGATGTGCTATCCACTTACCTATTTCATCCTCCATAGGCTCTGTGTATTAAGCAAAATGACGCTACATCGAAGCCAAGTGCCAATTTCAACCAAGTTTTCGACGTGATCTCGACGTCCAATAAAAAAATGGAGGGTGCACTTACCATAGCCCAAGGTCTCAGCTACAACATTTTACAATCTGGAAGAAATTCACCGAAGGGTAAGTGAGCTAGTGCTCGATAAAGACAGTCATGTCAATTTTCATTTCCAGAAAAACTGCACTCCCATAGAGATAACACGTAAACAAGAAGAAGTTTGACAAAAAAATCTTCAGTCGAAGTTTTGACCATGATACTATTCTCGAAATGAAAAGTGTTGAATATATCATCAGTAGTACAATAATAAAACATATTCAAAGTTCAAAGAAAATTGACAGTAAATTACTGAGACATTAACATTTAAAGTTAAAAAAAAAAGTTTTTGCGATTTTTTCGAATCCAATATTTTGAATTAGGATGACGTTATGATGACGTCATGACATCCGGACTGGCAAATGACTACATCAAATCACATCTACAACTCATAAGCGTTCTATACATGTAATAAAAATGGGGGTCACTGTGCATTCTGAGGAGCTAGAGCTCAATAAACAATATCATTATTTTTGCATGTATTTGCCCATAGACGCGCGCGCGGATTTCTAACTTTGACGCGCTCGCACGACCTTGTTATTTGTCAAAAATGACTAAAAATCAATGGATATTGATCCTTATTATAATGTATCAGGAATCAAAATCAGTAAAAGAAACGAATTTTTAATATCCGTTGGGCCTACGTGCTGCTCACGCATAAAACGCGCGCACGAACGCGCACGCGCGGAAATTTTTGAAATGCTCCAAATCGTCTGAAATGTACTCTCGTTTGATCAAAGTTGAATTTTGAGCATTTTGAATTTTTGACGCGCGCGTACGCGCATGTCGTGACGCGCACGCGGTCAGAAATATACATGGTAGTAGATATGGGCTTAAAGTTTATATCTACCACAGGAATTTCAGAAATAACATTTAGTTAGGAAGATATGGTCAATTCGATGACCCAATGTGAAAAACACAAAATGGCGCCTACGTGCATGACGTCATGCACGACTAATTCTCATAAAAAGTTTCTAACTGAAACTTCAAATGAATGTTATTCATCATGGAAATTTTCATAATCATTGAATAATGAAAACTGATAGAAGTGGAACCAACAAAATCTGGAAGAAACAAATAAGAATATATAAAGAAGAAGAAGAAGAAAGATTTTGACAATCACAAGAGGTGATACGCTGATGGCGTATCACCTAATAATAACAACAAAGGTCATCAAACTTTCATACCCCGGCCTCTCTGTGATAAGCTCTCACCACGTCGTCATCCTCCCTACTGTAAGAAGGGTACCCTGTTCAAAACCCACGGCATACATACAGGGCATGTACAATGTACACCTGCAGTTGGCTGCTAGCTCCGTCTCTCTCAGCTCGCCTCCTGCTGCCACTCTCGTGACTGTGCTGCCCGTGTGTGCTGTACTTCTTGCCTATTCTTATTGCCTTGTCTAGAGCGGTGAAATACTAAATTTGTGCTGCAATATGGCAGAGACTCCAACCCCAAACACCTTCTGATCTAGAGATTCTCCCGCCCGAAACCCCTAGCAAACGGGAGACTCCAAGTTGATGTGTGCGAAGCGCGAAATTCCCAGGGGTCTGGATGTTCTCTGGTGCTATTTAAGGCTTATTTTTCAACATACGATAGAAATGAGCAAGAAATCATGAATTTGAAGAAATCCTTTCCAAAGGGAGACAAAGAGCCAGGGCGGGAGAAATTAAATCTCAAGCGGGAGAACGGGAGATTTTGCAAAAATGGGCTTTCGGCGGGAGATCTCCCGTCGAAAAAGGGAGAGTTGGAGTCTCTGTATGGAAGGTTCTGATTCCTCATATGCATCCAGTTTCTCTGATTTATCAAATTATACACACGAAAGCACCTCTGAAGAAGACAGTTCAGCAAGGATCGATGATGACGATTGGACCAGTCCGATTAGTTCAAATTCGTGTGAGGAGGGAACATCCACCCAGAAGCGAAGGAAAAAGTATACATCAATACATTGATTGTGTTTTTTTACTTTTATACATGACGTTTGACAGTAGTTATTGATTAATTAGGAGTTGATTTGTCTTAAGATTACATGGAATGAAGGAGAAATAACCATTCAGGGCTACTTCCATCTTCAGAGTTTGTATTCATAGTGATTTTCAAGTGAGAAAGTTTCAATCATGATGCATGCTTCCGACAAGTTAAAATATAATGATCTTAGCTATTTTACATTATCAGTGCAATGAAAGTAATGAGAATGTTACTCAATTGCATCTTTCTCATTACCATTATTATCATGATGATTAAATACTTATACCATAGAATATTCGTAAATACTGTAGGTTTCTTGTTTCGTATAATTTGTCAGGGTTCAGCGGAAGAAGAGAGCCAAAGCACAAAGGCGGTCAGCAGGCAAAGTGAAGACATCCCAACCCCCAAGGTGAGATGTCTGGACACTTTCCTTTGTTTACGACAATCACATCTCTTTTTACTTCTCTTGAAATTAGAGGTTGTCTACAGAGTTTAGTTCTTTGTGCTTTATGTATCACTGTCTTTCTCAAGACTAGGATACGATAAGATATTCATTTTAATTGTTGCATCATTTCAGAAAATTCAAATCATACGACGATGAAGATACCAGCGTGCACAATCCTCCTCCTTTTGCCTATGAGCACTGCACTGGTCCACAACTTCCAGCAAGCACAAGGCAGCAGATCCAGAAATTTTCGACTGCTCTTGATTTTTTTCAAATTGTATTTTACTTTATCCATTGTTCAACAGATCTGCGACTTCACAAATATGTATGCCGATGCCCATAAAGATGAGAAGAGCTCATATACTTGGAGAGACATAACACCAGAAGAATTTTACAAGTACTTGGGTCTTATCATCTTTATGGGCATTGTGCGGTTATCAAATGTCCAGAACTATTGGTCAACAAGTCCCTTGTATAGTTTTCCGCTACCACGTTCTACAATGTCTTTCAAACGATTTCAAACCATCAATGCCTTTTTACATATTGTTGATCCCACATCAGACTCTGATAGAAGAAACAAACTCCGTAAGGTTGAATCTCTAACTACCCATTTCAAAACTGTATGTAAAGAACTCTACATCCAGCGAAAACATGTTTCTATTCATGAAAGGATGGTTAACTGGGCAAGTGTCACGGTCCTTGAATTCTCTGTCTGTACGCGTTTTAAAACACGACACCTTTATACTGAGTGGTCCGGCTATCCCCTGGTGATCTGTTGTAATTGAACAATTATTGTAACTGTGACCAAGATGGGTCTAATTGTACCAAATTTTGTATTGTATATTGAAACCCCACACACATTTGTACTTTGTACACACACCTGCACAGTAGTATGCACTTGCAAAATGCACATTAGCACCTATGCAGTTGTTGTCTCTCAAATCTCCGGTAATTTACCTTTCTGTATTATGAAATGGCGTCACAGGTGAATACCCCCGATATTCTTGCTGACGTTATGCCTATGCGCGACAGTAAATATTACACATCCCTTGAATTCAATGATATTATACCGTATAGTTCAGATAATATTTTACTTCTTCATATAAACTCTAGGAGTTCGAATAAAAATTGTGAATATTTGGAAAAAATTTTGCACTCTTCAAACAATTTTGAATTTTCTGTTATTGGAATAAGTGAAACTTGGTTACATCAAAACTCCCCAGATATCTTTAATTTACCCAATTATAAATTAGTTAGGGCTGATCGTCAAGGAAAAGGGGTGGCGGTGTTGCGTTTTATATTGCGCTAAATTTACAGTTCAAAATCCGTTCTGAAATCACGTCAAGATATGCAGAAACGTTATTTATTGAAATTGATAACCCAATTTCCAAAAATGTTATAGGTTTAATTTATCGACCCCCTGATTTGAATTGTGAATTATTTTGTGATGAATTGGATTTATATCTCCATAAGATAGGTAATGAAAGTTAACATGTTTTTATTTTTGGTGATTTCAACATTAACTTTTCCCCCACATCCGATAACAATGATTCCCTTAATTTTATGCATTTAATGTATTCATATGGTTTTATGTCGATTATTAATAAACCTACCAGGATAAATCCACACTCATCAACTCAGATTGATAATATATTTTCGAATGTGTATAACAATACAATTACGGGGGTATATTATGTTCTGAAGTTTCTGATCATTTACCAATATTTTCAATTTGTGAATGTAAATTGGGTCGTAATGAATTACGTGATAAAATATGGTGTTATAAAGAGTCAAAACGTGATGTGGAATTATTGAACCAGAATTTATTTTTAGAGGAATGGACAGATATTTATAGTATTAACAATGTTAATTTGGCATATAAATATTTTAATGATAAATTGTTGTATTATTATGAAAATAATATTCCTTTATGTAGAGTAAAAAGCAACCGAAGTAAACCAAGAAATCCTTGGATTACAAAAGGTATTTTGAATTCCATAAACACTCGTAATTTTTTGTATAAGTTACGTATTCGTAACCCAACTGAATTTAAGTTGAATATGTATAAAGTTTATCGAAATAACTTGACAAAATTGATTCGTTTATCCCGTAGATTATATTTTTCTGATAGAATGAAAAAGGTTTCTTCGAATATTAATGCAACATGGAAAATCATTAAAGAGGTCCTAGGTAAAAAGCCTGATTCTCCGCCAACGGATGATATCACATTAAACGGCATTAAAACAAAATGATCCCAATATGTATGCTAATTCATTTAACTCATTTTTCGTTAACATCGGTTCGGAACTTGCTACTAAAATTAGCAATACTTCTTCTCATTTTACAGATTATCTTTTTGACCAAAATCAAGAGTCTATTTATTTTAATCCAACAAGTCCCCGTGAAATCATTAGTATCACTAAATCTTTAAATAGCTCTAAATCTGTGTGGTTTTGATAAAATAAGTATGATGTCATTGAAAGAAACAGTTTATCCACTCGCAGATCCGTTAAGTCATATATTTAATTTTTCTTTATTACAAGATATTTTTCCTGATCTGCTGAAAATAGCGAAAGTTAATCCTGTTCATAAAAAAAATGATCCTCATGAAATGAGTAATTATTGTCCTATTTCTTTGTTGCCTAGTATATCCAAAATTTTAGAAAAAATTGTTTATAATAGACTTCTTAAATTTATTAATAAGTATGATTTACTTATTCCCAATCAATATGGTTTCAGATAAAAAAAAATATTCAACTGATTTAGCATTGATACAAATTTATGATAAAATTACGAGTGCTTTTGCAAACAAAGAACATGTTGCAGGTATATTTTGTGATTTGAGTAAGGCATTTGATACTCTTGATCATTCTATTTTACTCACCAAACTTAGTCATTATGGTATTCGAGGACAAGCACTTTTATGGCTTAAAGATTATCTAACTAATAGAAGACAATATGTTACTTTTAATGGTTGTGAATCTGACCCCCTTAATGTGGTGTTCCTCAAGGCTCAATTCTGGGCCCACTATTATTCCTTCTTTATGTTAATGATATCATAAATACATCCTCTCTTCTCTCTTTTGTTCTATTTGTTGATGATACGAATATACATAAAGATCTTAAGATTTTAAATGATACTTTAAATATTGAAATTAGTAAAGTATCAAATTGGTTTAAGTCTAATAAACTTTCTTTGAATGTATAAAAGACTCACTTCATTTATTTCAAACTTCATTCTCATAATGAAGATACGTTGATACATATTTACATTGATGATATCCCACTAGAAAAGAAAACGAATTCAAAATTTCTAGGAGTATATATAGATGAAAGTTTGACTTGGAATGAGCATTTACATTATGTTACAACGTGTATTTCTAGAAATATAGGGATAATTTCCAAGCTGAAGTTCTTTCTTCCTCGTTCAACTTTATTTCTATTATATAATTCCTTAATTCTCCCATATATAAGTTATTGCAATGTTGTATGGGGTACTTGCGGCTCTACCAAAATAAATTCTATATTCAAATTACAAAAGAAAGTTATACGTATATATTTGTACATGATCGCATTTTCTGGCTCATACTGATTCTTTATTTCATAAGCCTAAAACATTGAAGGTTTTCGATTTGAATATTATTCAAGTAGCAGTAATTATGTTTAAATATATACATGATCAACTTCCATCATCGTTTGATAACATGTTTAGGTTCAATACTTCTGTCCATTCGTACCCTACTCGTATATGTAGAAATTTCCACCTTTTGAATTCCAAATTATTAGTGACACATAAATCTATAAGACATTGGGGTCCGGACATTTGGAATAATCTCCCGGATAATATAAAGTCTCGTTTAAGTATTTATTCTTTGAAAGCTTCACTAAAACGATATTTGATATAATCATATTCTCCAAACCAATTGAGCTAACAAATATTTATAGTACAGATTGTCATCTTATTGTCAATCTCTATTTTCTTCCTTCAACTGCATCTTGCACTCTCACCTGCAACTGCACTGCACTCACCTGATCACCTTCCTCCAAGAGAGTGATGTCGTTGGATAGTCATTTTATGAGGCCTCCATCCATTTCAAGCTTAATCGCTTATGATGGTGGTCTCCTGCATTCAATGATCTCTGTTGTTTACTGAAAAATACTGTATATCTTATTTTATGTTTCTGTGTATGTACATTGCTCAATGCAATCACCTATGTGTATCTATTTTATGTACTGTTATCGATTTATTTCACTGCACTTGTTATTCTTTGTCTTTGTACTTTCTGAAGTTTGCATTCAAATTGTATCTGATTGAATGCAGAAATAAAAGCAAACAAACTAAGGATGGTAAAGTCCAAAGGCCGATCTGGGATTAGACAATACATAAAGAACAAGCCTGTGAAATTTGGTATAAAGATTTTGGTAATGGCAGAGTCACAGTCAGGGTACACTGTAGACTTTGACATACGCTGGGGTAAAAGGAAAGGGGAAGGGTAAAATAATTGAACGCGGAAAAGGGCTTGGGTATCAAGTTGTGATGAAGTTGTGTGAATCTCTCAAAAAGGATGGATATCACATTTATTTTGACAACTTTTTCACCACCGGTCCACTTCTCGACGATCTGTATAAGAAAAGGGTTTTTGGCCTGTGGGACTACGCAAAAAGGAAGATTAGGCTATCCTGCAGATTTCAAAGGTTCAGACATAGAATGGAACAAAACAGCCAAAAGAGGGACATGAGGTGGTACAGGGAAGGGGACAAACTTGTGATACAGTGGAAAGACAAAAGAGTAGTTACTATAATGACAACAATACATAATGCTAACGGCTCGGATACTGTGAGCACGAATTTTAGGGTAGGGGGAAAATGGGAAAAAATTGAAGTTAGGCGTCCATTTGCAGTTCGGGATTACAATAAATACATGGGGGAGTAGATCTGTCTGAGCAACTGTTGGGAAAATTTCACTGTCTACGGAAAGTGAAATGGTGGTGGAAGACCATATTTTTTCATCTTGTTGATGTTTCGGGCATGTGCAGTAAAATACAATATCACAGCCTTGACACGGAAAAATTCATTCGGTCACCTTGCTTTTCGTGAAGAATTGGTTGAACAGTTAACAAAGAAAATTGCAGTGCAAGAAGATGACAGAGTTCGAGTCCATCAATACCAGCTTGATAGTGCATGGTGGTTTTCTACGAAAGCGATCAACTTTTGTATTCATATTGCATGGATATGTGACTTCAATTTAAGTGTTCACCTTTTTTATGATTTTTTTTTTGGCATGAATTCCTTGTTAATACACGTCATAATGCTATTCCTCGTGTTTCCTATTGTCATTTGAAATTTGCATGGCATATCTATAACCTCATCACTGATAAAAACGCAGAACACAAGAACATAACTGTTAATACATCATGTACTAACAGTTATGTTCTTGTGTTCTGTGCTTTTATTCCATTACAGGACACTTTTGTTCCTACAGTCCAGTCTATCAACCCACGCATGATTCCTCTTCCAAATATATCCTTTGTATAAATAAATCACTTATGAATGTTCAATATAAATAACTGCAATGTTATGTTGTCATGTTGTTACAATATGTACTCTTGTTGAGATTTCAGAAGAGCATCAAACTTTGCTATATCTCCAGACTTGTGTTAGTAGTTTTATTGCATGAGATGTGACACAGACTAATGTCTTGTAAACTGTGTCGCCTTTTCTGACAGATACTGTATGTATATTGCAGATGAGCTCCTTGTAATACAAGCTGTACTTCCGTGTTTGATTATACTGGATCCCAAATCTGTCAATTGCGTACAGGTGTGACATTCACTTTGTAAGTAAAAGTGTGGATATTGCCAATTATATATACAACCTATATCAATGTATCGATGCTTGACTCAGTTATAGTGTAGATAGTAGATACATTCACAAGTGATTTTTGTTTATGGTAGTCAATGTAAATTAAGTGATTTCTATTTCTGTTCATGATGTATCAAAAATGACTGGGAAGTACATTGTACAAGTGTATTGGAATAAATATGATATGGTCAAATGAAAAGTTTGTTTCTGTATTGCATTTCTTGATGTTGTTATCTTCAGTTGAAGTGAGAGGTGAGAGTAATATCGAATTGCAGTGGATTAGATGATTCAGACTACAGTTCTGCTTTTCTTCTAAAAATATAGAAAACCCATGAAATGTCAGCTCAAAATTTGGTCTATGACTTCCTCAATAATCTTGGAATCATAGAATAACTACATGTAGTTATATTATTTTCAAACAACCAAGTCATTGTGTAATTTCATACAATGTAGTATTTTCTAAATATCTTATGTATTTTATTGTTTGACTTATGAATATTAATGAGGTTGATGATGTCATGTGAACGTTAAATGACCTTTGGAGCTCATTAGCATATAGAATATTTGATTAGCTTCAATGTGATATACCGTACATGTATGTAACATATATGTAGACTGCAATACATACGACACAATCATTTGATTGCAAAGTGCAACAAGAGAGACAAAAGTACAGTATTTATAAGGGTTTTAATGCTTGCAAGTTTTGTAAACACGTAAAACTTACATATATTATACACTTGTGTATTGTATTTTGTAAACGCCGAATTATTGAGATGCGTATATAGTACCGGTAAGTTGTGATTGCCAGAAATTATTCAAACCTTTGGTTCTCGACGCACGTTGCCAGTAACAATAATAAAACGGACAGAGGTTGTGTTCATCACATACTTCTTGGCTTCAGTTTGTCCGAGTTCATCCGCCAAATCCAGGGGCAGTGTTTCTACACAGAAATGTTTTTGTCATTATCAAATGAAGACGTCTGAATTTACTGCATTTCTTTCATAGAAAAAAAAAATAAACATAAACATAAAAAGATATTGCACCGTCATATACCACATGGGCGAAAGACAAGGCAGGGTTAATCCATCCTATAAGCCAGTTCACAGTTAGCACTATTCTGCAATGACCTCTCCAACCACACTCTTTGCAATACATGGAATAGTCTTCAAGAAGAGTAGTTGAAAACAGCCATGTAGGTAGTGGTAATTTATATGTCATTGCTGTATGAATGGTTTTTGTTAATGTTGGTGAAAAGAATGCACATTCACCTGTAAATACCAATCTGCACCTGGTTTATTTATACTGCAGTTGTCATAAAGCCCTATCTAGCTTTGAATACCTCATTTGCAAATCCATTTCAAGAGAAGGTCTGCAATGACTTTATCTGCACATGCTCAGATTGTAACTGTGAACTGGCTTATACAGTGTACTGCATATATACATATAACGCTGTATACAATGTACAATGTAGGCACCTACTTTATAATATTTTACCGTCATATTTCTGTAGTTGTACAAGAAAAGTGTCTTTAGTAATCTAAATGATTATGTACCATACTCTTAAAAAAACAAACATTGTAATAAAACACAAAATTACCAAAACTTTCTTATACAGATAATTGTCATCCATTTACTGAAAACACTTCAACTTAAAGGGATGGTACAGTATTGGTGGAGATGAATATTGGGCTTTTAACTTTTTGCGAGATACCAAGAAAACACTTATGAAATAGTACAGAGCATACCATCTTAAGAGGAATTCAAAGTTTATTTGATGAAAATAGGGTTTGGAATGACTGAAACATCCAAAAACAAAATAAAACAAAGCAATTGTAATAAAGTGTGGGTCCCACACTTATTAGAATCGCTCTGTTTTGGATATCTCAGCCATTTCAAAACCAATTTTCATCAAATAAACGTTAAATTCCTCATGGAATTACATTCTCTTTCATATTTCATAAGAGGTTTCTCATTATCTCACCAAAAAATGTTAGAAATCTGAAATTCGGTCTCAACCAAAACTATACGATCCCTTTAATTTTTGGACGAGACAATAGATTCTATATGAACGGAAAGGACCATGAAGAAATTATATTCCAAACTGTCTAGAAACACCGGAATATTCTACAGACTTGAATAATGATGATGGCCTTAGTCTTTGCTTTCATTATATTCAACATTCATTAGTTCCATTATGTGTTATACATGGCTTGCGGAATCTGCAGCTTAATCAAAGCAAATGCTTCAGTCTACTTTTCCATTTGTTGTTGTAAATACATTTGTATCTATACACCTGTATGTGATTTTCTAATCACGTATATTGAAATGTTAAAGGAAACTTTTTTTTTCTATACTCATTCTAGCAGTGTAGCCTGTATTGTGAGACCCAAGACCCTTAAAGGGATAGTGATGGTGGAGATGAAGATTGGGCTTTTAAGTTTTTGCGTGAGATCAAGAAACCACATATAAGAACAGAACATACCATTCTACGAGGAATTCAAAGTTTATATGATGAAAGTCTGTTTTGGAATGACTAAGACATCAAAAAACAAAGCAAAACAAAGTGATCGTAATAAAAGGTGAGTCTCACCTTATATTAAGATCGCTCTGTTTCGGATATCTCAGCCATTTCAAAACTAATTTTCATCAAATAAACATATCCTCTTTCGTACTTCATAAAAGGTTTCTCATTATCTCACACACCAAAAAAAAAAAAAAAATAAGAGTTAAGTTAGGTCTCGACCATAACTATACAACCCCTTTAATGTGAAAATAGGTGCAAAATCAGTAAAAAAAAGTCAAAGTCAATACCCATTTTCTTTCCTCCAAATTCAAGTCCAAACACCCCCCCCCCCCATTTCATAATGGAGTAATCCAACTCCTAACTCCAAAGAGAGGTGCTGGGTCTGGTCATCATCATTGTGCTCGACGATACTTTCACAACCAGTAACCTGACTACCTTCTCTCCTGAATACAGCAATTGACTAAAGGTAAGAAAGACATTTTCCTTCTCATTATTTTCTGGACAAATGTGGGGTATCTTTTTGTTATCATGTAAATGAATGATAGAGTGTTATGAATAGAATTATATTATTATCTAGATCTGGTTTGAGTGTCTGGGTCACAACTGGAAGTAGCTATGAGAACTATACTGCAAGAGAATGAGTAATAAAAGAAGAAGGAGATGTTAATGTGTAACCCATTATGTGGGAAAACATATCAACGAAGATCTGGAAATGATTAGGTTGCATACATTCATAATACATGTATTATATCTCTTTGTTTTAGGCCAGCTGTTTACAGTTGAAACAGCTAATATTCAGTGCAAGGTACAAACTGAGCTCAAGTTGCACGTGCGAACACAACCCATTTAGTATTATGCCATCGTCATGCAGTAAGAGCTGCACGTTCACATCCCATTTGTATAAAAAAGAGAACTGTCAAGTTGTAACAAGTAAAGCAACACAGCTGCATATGAGTCCTTGACCCAGCCACTTCTATAGGCAGTGGTCAAACACACGATACCTGGAGACTAGATATGCACAATCCTAATCATATTTGGCTTTCTAAAGAGACCGTGTTTGCAATCACAGGACCACACGTATTCTATAGCTTTGTCGTATTCTCCTTGAAGTTTGTCCCTCGGATAGGACATAAAATGGAGGTCCCGTGTATGAGAGAGCAACAACTCATGCACGTAAAAGATCCCGCTTCATTCATTCATCGCAAAGAGCAGGGTGTTTAACCCGGTTAAGTGGTCCCACCTCACTTCCAACTGGACCCCATGGAAGACCAGCTTAACGTAGCTGAATATGGGCTATCCAGCCATCTTGTCAGATGGAAAATGAATAAATAAAAATAAAAATAAAAAAGTTTCAGGTTGTCGGACCTTTGTGTGAAGCGAATGAAACAGCAAGTTTCTGGTCATACTCGAATTCTGCTCGTAAATGTGTTGCATTTAAAAGAAACAATGCAAAAGTCATAATCCATAATGTCAATTCAAAATTGTGATCCTAATTGGCCATTCTGGAATGATTAGTAAATAGCTATTCTACCTTCTCTTGCGCTTCAGTTTTTATTCGTTTGTGAGGACATTAATTTATGGAATTTAGTTCTGCCTGTAGTAACACTTGTTCTTGATTTTGCATTGATACAGTAACAATGTACAATACACAAGAAAACATATACACATATACGATGTGACGAAAAGGAGGCTCACCCATTCAGCCGTCCTTAAAAGATAAAACTGTTCTTCCCTGGGGTCCCACATTCACCTAACAAATTGATATACACAAACATGAAAAAAATTACAATGAATGCATTCACAAAAACAATAAATTTACAATAACGAAAAGGAAAAAGAAAAAATGAGAAACAAAATATACGCTATACGGCTATTCATTTGTAACTTACTGTAAATCTATTCAACAATCCACAGTGTAATGTCACACTTTAATGTTTTTTATCTCATTTTGTCAACTCATAATTAAACCATCTATAAACTGTCTCTGGATAAAGCATACACACAAGGGTTGGTTTCTCGCCATGTAGTTAAGGGGGATTTCAAGCCAGTTATACCTTATAAAAAGAGTAAAACATTACAAATACAACAGTGAAGATTTTATCAAAATTGGATAAAAGTCAGTGAACGGCCTGGTGAAGTTGTGAAACTGGAGTTTCGCTATTTTCTGCTAAACAGTTGCCGTACAGTTGATATGAATATGCAAATGAGCGAACTGATTATGTCATCACTTCTCAATTTTCAATTGATCACATTAAAAAAATGATGAAAATGATATTATTCTCTTATGACAGTGTAAAACAATACTGCTATTGCTGGTTGAATAACTTTACAATAATGATTCGTCAGATATATCAGGGTTTTAGACTGGAGCATAATTGCGCTTGAATGAAAAAGAAACACAACTGGATTTTTTGCAACCATATATGAAAACTATTTCAGGTTGTGAAGGACTTGTCTTTACGATTTGCATATTCATATTGACTGTTCAAGAGCTGTTCCTGGAAAAATTAGCAAAACTTCTAAATTTCATAAATTCCTTATCTTTTGTCCGATCTTAATCACATTTTCATTGTTGTGCAGAAAAAAATGATCCTTCTTTACAGACTAACTTTAAACTGCACTAGAATTACTCTTTAAAAGATTTGATCACAGGCAATGAAAATAACCTTGCCACACTCAGTGTCTCTCCTACTTTTCAGACTAACTTTCAACTGCACTAGAATTAGGCCTACTCATTAATAGATTCATCAGGGGCAATGATAATAACCTTGCAACTATCACTCAGTTGGGGGCGGGGCCACGCATGGTCAAGGGAACCGGAAGACGGTTGTGACCCTTGGGTCAATAGCTCTTCCGTTTCTTAAAGTGCATCATTACTACGCGTGGTCAAGGGAACCGGAAGACGGTTGTGACCCTTGGGTCAATAGCTCTTCCGTTTCTTAAAGTTCATCATTACAGCCGCAATGAATGGACACACGCACAAGGAAAATACACAAACGAACACACGAAAAGGGCGTTTACCTTACCGGATGTGAAATTTCTTGATAAATTATGTCAATTGTGAAGGAAACTGACAAATAACTATGAGCATATGGGAAAACTGTTAAGTGCTTTCCAAGGCCCCAAAGTTAATGTTCAGGGTAGTGATATTTAAACTTCAGGTATAGATAATGCCAAAAGATTGAAATGTCTCACGATTCGATTTTGTAACGAGTGTTCGGTTATCACGATGATCTATTATTATGTACACAGTAATTCTGCTTTATATCAACGTCACTGTTTGCCTAATAAAGGATATACGCCAATACAAAAGGGCCATTTGCCCCAAGCCCAGGGTGTAAAAATCATATCTGTAAAGTAAACAGTGCAGGATATTGACAAACGACGAAGTGCTCTTTAGTGACACAAAGTTAATTGTCAGGGTATTGTTACACTTTACATTTCCGCTATAAAAGAGAATGCTCAAAGATATGACTGATTTATAATGATAAATGTTCGGTAATCATAAGGATCACTTATTATTTATACAATGATTCTGCTATGAACCACAACGCTTGCTTCCCTAGTATCAACATATGCAGAAGACTTTGACACAGACGCGACGTCAAGTATATCTCTGAGCAATTATCATCCATCCATGCAATAGTAATCGTCACCATGCATGTGTGCCTTATATTGTATAATGTATGCTATATTTCTCATACTCCCGAAGGGTTCGAAAGAAATAAAGTTCAAATTCCCTAAAACTGACTACTAAAATATACTTGTTTACATTCGTGCACCTGCCTAAGATATACAATTGAATTTGGGAACCCAAAACACACGTTGCCGCTTGATGCTGCGTCTTTCATCCCATGCAGTCAAAATTTCTTCATTTGAATTTTAGTATTTGTTATCCAAAGGATTGTTGTTGTTGTTGTTGTTGTTGTTGTTGTTGTTGGGTGTTTGGCGCTTTTCAGTCAAGCTTGACTATTTACGCCACTCTGTACGGTGCGTTTGTTGTGCTTGTACAGTGGCTGACTGGGCTGAGGCGGGTTGTATGAGTTGGCTTGTCGAGTCTTATCCATAGGAAAAAATGTCGAGGCTTATCCAAAGGAAAAAATCACAACTTGTTTTTCATCTTAAAGCCATATTTTGTTTATGAGGTTACTTGATTTATGTATTTATATAAATGTATTTATGAAAACCTCTATAATTTGGCAAATCATTTAAGAAGATTATAGTTACACTTTGTTTCTGAAATTGGCATTTTTTCTAATTTGTGCCGATTTTATGAAGTCAACAGGTTCCATCTAATCATTCCCCAATGTAAGATAGTAAAATTTCGAAGTGCCAACGAAATGATGATTTCCGTTGATTTTTGTATTGTCCGATGAATTAGAAAAAATCCTGATGCTCGCAGTCCATTCGTCATGGACAACTCAGGAATGACTAACGCCAATTTTGTTTGTTAGGAAGGCTCCTTAAGTAGGACATATAATATGATATTCGTCTGCATCAAACTCTTTGAACGTCCGGCGCACCTGACGGATAGTATCACCAAGAAAAGTGAACCAATTCAAAAAGTCGTACGGTGCATTTCCGTTCACTTTGATTACATGATAAAGATCTTCCTTCGCAAATATTGCTTTAGGTTCTCTGAAATACAAATGCATGTTGACTTGTATCGATTTATGATACCCTCAACATCGCTTTTGCGGTGAAACGAATATCTAGAAACATTCCATATATTCTTTCCCCTCGACTGAGCATAACTTGCATGTTTCTTTGATATTAATGTGAAAAAGACATGGCGAGGAAACATGCAAGTTATGCTGATTCGAGGGAAAGGTGCATTCCAATGTCTTATGCTAAACATATTAATTTAAATAGCATTTATTGTCAGATGAGGTCACAACAGGAACATTGGTTTGGAAGGATCTATTGGGCGTATCCAAATAATCTGAAGAAAATAGAAGAAAAATGATTAGTTAAAGATATATGGAAAGTTTCTAGATAATCGTTTCATCGCAAAAGTGATGCTGTAGGTTTCATAAATCAACACAAATCAACACGCATTCCTTTGTATTTCAGAGAACCTGTAAACAATACATGCGAAGGCAGATCTATAAATCGTGTTATCAAAGTGAACGGAAGTACAACGTACGACTTTTTGATTTGAATCAACATTCATTTGTATTTCAGGGAACCGCGAATTCGGAAAGCGAAGAAAAGCATAGTATTTTGTATGTCACGAACAATTTGCTTTTTGAACTATCGACGAATATGAAGATTGACTTTTGTAAGCGTAAACGCTAATTTTGTGTTCATGTTTTCATTTTGTAGATTGTTCATTTGCAAAGTGAACATCCAAAGCATGATTTCATGACTTCAACCCAGAAGACATTTAACATTGAGTATTTGCCGAATGTGTCATTTAAATACGCAGACTTTAACCTTCAGATAATGTCCCACATTCGTAATGTACACTTGACCAAAGGTCTTAAATGAAGTTTCCTGACGCTAAAAATCTCATTTTACCGAAAATACTACTTGCATAGACAATTACAGTCGGAACACACTCACGATTGCACATCACGCCGTTGGATTCCCGACTGCTGATAACAGGTGAGAAAACACTAATACGTTACTATGTTTGTTAGTTTGCTTTTCGTGTTCTGCATTCATTAATGTTTTATGAAATTCGAATTATCAACCAATGTACGTGTAAAAACAAAACAAAACAGGAGACACAAAATGAAGTTATAACCATTGAATCGCGTGCCTTCCACCTGCCAGGATTGATTGGACAATACAGTGTAATCAGAGGTTAATATTGACTCGAAATCGGCATTCCTATTGAAACCAATCAGATGTTGTCAGAGAGGGAGAAGTGATATCTGAGTAAACTTAAACTGTGAGCAGGGCCGGCGTATTTTTTTTTTAATTGTATGAGTATGTGTAAGTGTGTGTGTGTGTGTGGGGGGGGGGGGGGCTGTTTGTGGGGATTCAAGGATCCATCATGGTTCCCCCATCAATCCTGCTTCGACGGGTCCTAATCCATTGTAATCTCAAGACGGAGCCCTCGGAAAGTCATGGGTATAGTTGTTTATATTTTACAATTTTTCCGATTTGGATTAAAAAAAAAAAAATCTTTTTGAAGTGCCAAAAGTGTGAAGTTATTGCCCCCGATTCTGCAGCCCCCTATCAGGACTTATTGGAAGTAGAACTGTTAGAAAAAATGAAAGTGAGGGTAAGAAGAAAGAGACAGACGGAAATAGGAAAAAAAAAGAAAGACAAAACTCACCCGCTATCTTTGCAGTCAGACATTATTATGTAAATGACAAATTGAGATTCACTCGTTCATCCGTTTTTTAAATTTCCAAATGGACACTAATTGCTACACCCGAAGGCTGTTCTTCCACAAGTCCGTGCATCTTCCCGAGTCTCATTGAGCAATGTTGTGTGAAATCATACCGTCCCCTCTAGAAAGAGGCAAAACACTACATCCCTCGGATACGACATGAAATAGAGGTCCCATGTGTGAGAGATCAGTCAGTTCTCAACTTCTCATGCAGGGTGCTTCACCCGTTGTAGTGGTCCCTCCTATCCAATTGGACCCCATGGAAGATCAGCTATGCTGCTTAATACGAGCTATCCATCAGCCATCTCCTCAGATGAAATGAAACCATACCACCCTGAAAAGAAAACGTATATTAACTTCTTAACTCCAAACAAAACAAGTTCCTGATAATACCTAGATGCAGAGTTAATTTTGTTCTCATTCAGTCATTTGTTCAGTTTCCTGCAAAAGAACAGGGTAACTGTGACTTCATACGGCATGGCTCCTCAAGTAGTACTGGTGACTGGTTGTTCGTCGGGTATCGGGCTCTGTGCTGCTCGACGTCTCGCACAAGACCCCGATCAACGCTACCTTGTCATCGCTACCGTCATCGCCATGTCAGAAAAGGCCGAGTTAGTTGCCGCCGTTGGGGACGCTATTGACAAGACAATCTTCATCAAGGAGATGGACATCACCAAGGATGAAGACATCACACGAGTAGTTGAGGACGTCGTGAAAACACACGGACGCATCGATATTCTCGGTAAGCACTTTCTGGTTTCACTTGTTTCTGTCACAGCATGATCTGATTACTTTCGAAACGTCAACTTAGGTCTGTGGTTTAAAGCTTATATGCCTAGAATTTGTCGCCAGAAAAAGAAAACAATAACAAAGTTATACCTTCATCTTCACCTTTATATTTCCTCTTCAAATCCATCGGATTTTGCGATGTTGTTTATTATTCAGATATCGGTATAATCCGTATGATGAAAACAATACATTGAATTTGTAATGTGCTTAATACAATGTTTCTAATAGCGCAAATGTTAAATGAAAGAAAGATTTCAGAGGGGTGAAGGTTCAGCTGTGAGTTTCTTACACCTGAGCGCAAATGTTGTCCAACGTTTGTTTCTAAATATATTATGCCAAACATCAAATTCCTATCCATCTGCAGGTTTATTTGCACAACGTCAAAACCTTGTTGATCAAAATGTCAGTTTGCTACTCTGTTTTGTCAAGAGTTTTATTTGTTTGCTTTTGGAAATGATTTAAAGTAAGCAATAGGGAAATAAAATCAACTCGAAATATATTATTGACATTATCTGAAGTGCTGCCGCAAAACATTGACCAGTTTCAGGTGTAAAGTACAGATTCATAAGTTCTTGATGTGATAAGCTATACTCATCATACACGTTGTTTGGAATGTTCGCAACTGATCATTTCCTCATTCTGAAGTCAACGTAGCGGGCGTTGCTGGCATAGGGCTCCCAGAACGCGAGTCTCGTGCCAGGATGGACAGGATCTTTAACGTGAACACTATCGGCACGATCCGACTCACCCTGGCTGTACTCCCTCACATGAAGCAGAAAAGGGCGGGAAAAATCATCAGTGTCTCGAGTATAGCCGGAAAGCAAGGTACGGAACCATAATTTCCTGCAAGAAATATTGTCAAAGTTCTTCATTCAAAACTTGGCAAATTTATGAGCATCTATTTTTCCATCCAAACTTTTTCAATTTTTCCAGCAACTATACTAAAAAAAAAACAAAAACAGGAGCACTGTGTAATTACGATTATGCGTCACGATGTGATTCAACTGATAAAATGATCCGTGGTGTCGCGTTTATAGTAGCTTTTCAAACCTACTTCTGGAAGCTATACTGTATATATATATATATATATATATATATATTGTACATATTAATTACCTGAACTTAAGTATAATAGAACCAAAGCCACCTATAACTTCATTCTATTGCATCACATTTCAGTGTCTCATTGAAGTGAATATTATATTCATATGTATATTATTTGAATAGATATGACTATATGAATATATATCATAAAGATATGCTACTATAATATTGTATAAACGGTATGTGTACTCATGTGTGCAGTTTGCATCGAATTACAGGTTTCCCATACGCCGAGTTCTACACCGCCTCTAAGTTTGCTTTGGAAGGATTCTTTGAATCGCTGCTCTGCACTGTCAAGTCATTCAACATCAAGTATGTATTTAGTGTGGTGGTAATTTGTCTAATAAAACTCTTTTAAACTCTAGGAAGTAGGAATCTACCCTTTTATGTCAGTTTAGTGAATGAAGAAATATTATAGATATACATACTTGTTTATTTCCTGTTGTATTTTTTAAGCTTTATCTGATTCCATGTGCTGTCATCAAGAAGATTACTGCAATTCGTGATGTCACAGCAGGGAAACGATATAAAGGTAATGTAGAGAGAATGCGGATGTGGCAAAAGTCTGTTTTCATGAAAATGACTAATTACTTTCATCGTTTACTGGCATAAAAGAATGTGATATTATATCCCTTGCCTTCTGAAAGAACCAAATGAAAATGTATTGCATCCCGAATTGTTGTAATCATCTTATCAAACGATGTCGGCACGTGAATTAATAAAAAGTGTAAGAATTTATAACTCTTAAACCGATTATCCGAGTTTCCTCAAATTCACTTTCTGTGTTACTAATATTGCTGCATTGAATAAATGCACAACTTAATCATGTTTATTTCAACTGTAAGAGGAGATAATTCATCAACCATCCCGAGACAAAGGCTCCGCCGAGCCATTCCGATTAGACCGTCCATAATCTTCTCTGTTTAATCAACCCCTCGAAAACGCGAGGTCGAATTTACATTACAACCCTAAAATCAAGAAATCTTTATACGTCTTCATTCCCCCCCCCCCCCCCCAAAAAAAAAAATCAACAGAGATAGAGGTAATTTAGAACCATCAGTACGTACACAAATTTAGCGACTCTTTTCCAAACTTATTCATGGTGAATCTGGACGTGCACCCTTGGAGGAACTGGGTCAAATTTTTCTTTAAAAAAAAACAGATTTTTTTTTTCCGTCAAATTTGCAGAAGCATTCCAATGGTAATAAGATTTCAGTGGTTATAAGTTTTAGGTTTGTGCGTGTTATAGATCCAGGACTTTTTTTGTTTTGGCCGAGCGGAGGGGAAAATGTGGGGACTGATTTTCAAATGTTCATCTTCTTTTTCAAAACGCAGCCCTCAAACCCGGCAAATATCCCAGTATCATCCAAGTAGCATCCAAGTATAATCGACAGAATAATAATAATATAGGTAATTGTACAAATGGGCACCATTTTGGGACCATGGGGGACATGGGGGATGGGGGTGCAAAGTACCCAAAGACCCGGATAATCAGAACCTGTAAAAACAGCAACAACAGAGCTGAATTCATAATCAAAAGGTATAAATGCTCTACGTGAATATTAACTGTATCAGTCATAATACAAGATATCAATAGGTCCTATACGTGTACGGCGTGCAGTGGGGCCTGGGCCAAATTGGGGACAAGTTTTCACATTTCAATCTTTAAAAAAAGAATGCATGGTATAACAAACTTAGCCGGTATTATTGAGTGAAGGAATATTCCCAACAAGAATGACAAAGATTGGTTAAAATGGTCTGGTAGATTTATAATTCATTGATCGAAACCTCTAGCGTGTCTTCATATCTTGTGTCATATGTGTATACGCAAAACATTGTCCATACTACGTTATGAAGACACGGCATTGTACTTACCTAGAAGATTTTATTACCAGCGATACGTCAGTCTACTTTTTCTAGAGAAAGGTGTCACGAAAAGCCATACACGATATATTTATGTTCTTCAGAAAATACTTGCAGATATTTTTAGGTAAGTGGTCATGTACTGAAACGATCCTGACTGACTAATTTGATTTTGACGGGTAGGGCAATTACTCCTTTTATCCCTAATGCTAATCCTAATCCTGAACCTGATCGAAACCCAACCCAAACTCCTAACCATTGCTAACCCTAAATCTTTAATACTCTAACCTTACCATTAATCAGTATTTAGCCGGGGGGGGGGGGGGGGTTAATTTCCCAGAAACGGATTTTGGAAATAATCTTGAAAACAAAGACCACAAAGTCACTGTTACTAGAAGATGTCGATCTGACAACAAATCTCCCCTCGTGTCTCGAGCTTCATTAGATAGAAGCGAAAGTCTTGTTCGCGTGGCTTGTGCTTTTCTTTGTGCGTGCGTGTGTGTGTTTGTGTGCGCGCGCGTGTAGGTGTGCTGTCATCGGGATTGTGACAGTATAGTCCAGGCTAGGCTCCATAGAAAGTGCACCTAACCTTGTTTTTTATGGTTTCTTGTCAATTCGAAGGTGCTCATTCCAAATCAGATTGATGCCACTCGCGTAACCTTGAGCATTTTCGGCAAAATGCAAAAATCCAAAATGGCCGCCAGATATGCTAATTTGGCCATGATAATCCCAGTTATGTCAATTTTATGACCAATGATTCCATCAAAGTTTTTTAAATTTTTGTTCCTTGTGTAATTCTACTTGCACATGCAAGAAATTTTTCATTTGAAGAGGTACATTTAGCATTTTAAGCTTATTTTCAATTCAAAATGGCCGCCACTCCTATACTCATGTACTATATGAATGGCAAAAAATATATATGCATAGAAATAGAAGACGAATTTTCAGTCACATACCTACGCTTTTATCAAGTTTTGCATGTGCAATGCCAATCTGATGAGTGCCAATATCAAAACAAGCAAACAAGCAAACAAACAGAAGATTTAATGTTTTTAGGCTTATTATATTCCTCTTAATACAGAACTTCAAAATGGATGCCACTCATATACCCCTGCACAATATGAACGGCAAAGTGTACATGGAAATAAACAAATTCTCTTTTCTTTTCTTTTTTTTTTGTCACTCAGGTACAATGTTTATCAATTTGTGTGCTGATTATAAATCAGAAGGTTGTTAGTAACAAAAGCTGTTTCATTTTTGATGCAAACATCCGAATTTGCAACGTACCTCAATCTGAATTTTTCCCTGATAGGAATTTGGAAAAATCCACCAAAGATTGAATTGAAGCCAACATCAAGATTGTTTATCAGGAATTATTAGATATGAACATTTGATACTTACTTTCCTTGAGATGTTTAACATAATATTCACTCTGATTTGCTGAATTAAAA
Organism: Diadema setosum; assembly: GCA_033980235.1. NCBI lineage: Eukaryota > Metazoa > Echinodermata > Echinoidea > Diadematoida > Diadematidae > Diadema > Diadema setosum. The sequence goes on along the minus strand of CM067069.1, from coordinate 30,013,840 downwards.
GGCTGAATCCTAGATGATGACACAAATGAAATTTCCAATTACCTGTCCTGTTCTATCTAAACGCGATATTATACTAACTTTTCAGTCCCCTCATCCGAGAAAGAATATGAGGCAGGGGAAAATGGAAAAAAAGGGACCAGCTCACTTCCTGTCGTCAAATCGCTGAAATGAAAACAATACCCAAAAGTTGTTCATGTTAACCCAGATGAATTATTATGGTAGATGAATTTTACCACCATTTTTTTTTTCGGAGTGAATGTGTTTGCGTATATGATGTCAAGGGAGACTCTGAGATCTGTACAGTGCTGCCTCATTCTGAATGCAGTGTTATAACAACTTCACACTGCTTGTCTTTAATCTTCAGCACTTGCAGATTCAGGATTGCTTTAGGTAACCAGACCAGCTGTACTAGGACTCTAAGCTGGCCTCCTTAATGGCGGCTTGAAACTACTCCACTAGAGCTCTTGTTAACATATACATGGTGACATAAAATTCACTTCATGTAGGAAGTTTGCAGATGATCTCGCCTTTACGTCTCATAGAAAGTCCTTTGATGACATCAGCCGAGTACTGACCCATCCAAAGACAATAGAGGAGTACGTCACCTTCCGGAGACTTTGCCCCAACCTTTATAAGATTATCATCACACCCATGCCTTCCATCTTAATAACCATCTTGACAACGCTATGTTCAAGGTAGCCCTGTGTGGCAAGCCTTCCAAGCATAGGATAAGGAAGACTGCCCTCCTTCACTGGCACTCGATCACTCTCCCTCACGCTGGAAGGAATTACAGGAGGGCAAGTGTCAGCATCATTGCCGTCGACGCATTCCCTGACCTTCTAAACACGATAGCATGGGGGCATTTCATGAAGCGTTTTGTCTGACAAATTTTCTCTCAGCCAATCAGATGCAAGGATTTTAGTAGCTTATAACAGCTGTCAAAAAGAAAAGATCTGACAAAGCGCTTCATGGAATGCCCCCTTGAAGAACCTGCCATCAATGCGTCTGAAATCCCACAAACCTAGATTTCCCTCCCGTAACTTGAAAGCTTTGACCCCAAAACAGGTTGGTGCAGATGCTGGTCTCATGTCATCTCTGATACCACCCAAGTTACATTGTACCTACAACTGTCTCTGGCCTGGCAACAAAGATATAGGGCTTCAACGGGTGGTGATCAAGCAAGTCTTCATGTCTTCATTCTGTTTATATGGCAAATAATCGCCCTCTGACCCCTGAGGAAATGCTGAACATCACCAGATGTGGTTGCAATTAAAGCAATGACTAATATGTATCTTTAACCTGAGAATTCTTCAAATTTGGGGCTGATGTCGCCTGCTGCCAAACATCCGATTAAAGGGTTCTTTAAAGACGATAAAAATGAATGTTTTAGTTTTAAGACAAGACTGATGAATGAAATCATGATGTCAAAGTGTATATTATCAGCACCTGGGAACTGTGAGAGAACTAAAAGAGGTATCTCACATTGCTCCTTGGTATATGTTTAATGATTAATTTGGACGGTATTGCGTTTGGACAGTTTCGTTTATGCCTTCACAAGTTTTTGTTGTTTTAATTCAAGAAGAAAATCAAGTTTGCTCGATAATATCACGGCGGTACTTCTAAATTATATCATATCAAAGTGATGGAGGTTATGATCCATTTCAAACTCTCCTTAGGATTCCTCCCTCCCCCCCCCCCCCAACTCCTTCTGGTTAAAAAATAAAATCTACAATGTAAAGGGTTTTTACTTGGGTCATTAAACACATGTCCGATGTGTTTTTGTCTGCAACCATGTATCTCTGCACTTACTGTATAGGATTTTTCTGTACTTTGTTGATATGGTTTTAGGGGAATGCATATTAGAAGCTTTGCTTTCTAGCTTCCCCTCCATTTTCAACATTATTTGATAAATACCATTCATCTAGGCTTCTTAATAATATTGTGTTACTATTATATTTCTATATTCAAACATGCATGTAGAATATGATGGTATATTGATTTCGTGCGAGACGTTCAGTGAATTCGTTGTTGAGACAAAATGAAGTATATAAGAAATTGTGTTAAACATCGTAAGGTTTATGAATATTAAATGCTCAATATACATGTAGGTCCTCTATACTGTAAGTGACACCCAACATATTTGTATTACACATGCAACACTTCATGACAGCGTAGGTACAAGACTGGAAATACAGTAAATTTGTTCTATATTTTCATGCATATGTTTTGCCATTCATAGCACATAAGCATAGGAATGGCAGCCATTTTGAATAAAAAATGAACTTTAAATACTAAATGAACCTATATGAAATGAAAATTCTCTTGCAAATGCAGATGGAGTAACTCTAGGAACAGAAATGACAAAGTTTGGTGGAATAATTGCTCACATAATGCACATTATTGTGTTTATCACAGCCGAATTAGCATATCTGGCGGCCATTTTGCATTTTTGCATTTTGCCGAAAATGTCCAAGGTTACGCGAGTGGCATCAATCGGATTTGGAATTAGCACCCTCAAATTGACAAGAAACCATCAAAGAACATTGTATATATAAAAAGACAAGGTTGGGTGCCTTCTAGCCTGGACTAGTATGTTTAGTTTAAACGTTCTTCCGATTTCACTCTAGGATATGCATGATCGAACCAACTCAGGTGAAGACAGGAATGTTACAGTGGGCTGTGTCTGAAATCGACGGCTTGAGTAAAGACGATACCGTTAATGAAATCGATCGACGTCAGATGAGATGTCTCTACGACCATATGTCTGGGTTTCGCTCCATGGCGGTGGCCGATGTGGTCGACGTCTTGATGACGAAATGCGTCGAGGTCGACGAACCAGTTTTCAGACACCTGGTCGTTTCCGCGGAGGACAAGGAGGCGATGGGAGAAGCCGTTGCTGACCTGACGGGGGAGAAGTCTATCGCAGCACTGCGCAAGATTTTCGGGGCTATGTAGACAGTTAGATACATTATATTTTATGTTATGTCATAGCACCTATATCAATAAAAAAAAATATAGATATAACATTATATCAATAAAATGCGGTTCAATCATCATCGGATGTATACACGCATACGTTTGTACTTGATTTGTCCATGCGTTATTGTAATGATTGAGTAGCTGGTTCTAGCATATAGTTCTCACATATCAACGCAAGGAAACAAAAACGGTCGGAATTGATGATTACTTGTCAAATAGAGTAGAGAATTTTCCAAAGGGTTAAGGTAATTTTCTAACCTATTGGATGATTTTCACTTTAAAGAGCAGGATTATCTACAACGTCAAAGACCATTCTCTAACGTAATGTTGGCAACACCTTATTCAACAAAAATATTTTTATCGAGTACTCATGAGGATTCTGTCGCTTTCACAAGCCTCTTTGCTTAATGAAAATTTGATCGACGTCAAGTCCGGTGGTATTCATGCCCAACTTCATCATTACCTCTCCCATCAAGTTGGTGGAAGTCTTGTTGACAGAAAGCGTGGAGCTCGACTCGTAATTAGCTCATGTACACCTTGGTACAAATGACCTTTCTTTTTTCTCAGTTGGTTAGGCACTTCACTCGTTTTCAAAGCGGTATAATGCATAAGCTTACCCGACATAACAATTTATGGAATTCGTGTTCAAACAAATTATGAACTTGAGTTTAGACCAGGTGACCAGAATAGTCCGTCAGTTGACACTTTAGCAGGCATCTAATTCATTGTTTCGTATTGAATGCAATAACAACCTTTTTCTTTTGATGTTGCCAAATACCAGGTTTGCTGTCAGGTGGATATGCTGTCAAGCACTATTTAGATAAGGATCTCATGAATAATCATCACATCATAGATGCTTATCTCAGTGAATTAATAAACCAAAATGCCTGTTGGTACAAATGACCTTTTTCTGCTCATGCGCAAAGTGGAATTACGAACTGGTCTATTCGGTCACCTCATGGTGGCCACCTCATGGTACGTGGTGGACGCAAAGGAATCAAGAAGGTGCCGAGCTGAGACGTTTGTGGCGGCTGTGGCTTAAAGGGATGGTACAGTATTGGTGGAGATGAGAATTGGGCTTTTAACTTTTTGCGAGATACCAAGAAAACACTTATGATATAGTACAGAGCATACCATTTTAAGAGGAATTCAAAGTTTATTTGATGAAAATTGGGTTTGGAATAACTGAAACGTCCAAAAACAAAATAAAACAAAGCGATCGTAAGAAAGTGTGGGTCCCACACTTTATTAGAATCGCTCTTTTTTTTGGATATTTCAGCCATTCAAAACCAATTTTCTTTAAATAAACGTTGAATTCCTCATAGAATATCATGCTCTTTCATATTTCATAAGAGGTTTCTCATTATCTCACACAAAAAAAAAAATAGGTCTCAACCAGAACTGTACGATCCCTTTAACGCCAAGCAATCGGGCTTTTAACATTGTGTCCAATTGATGTAGTTTCTGATATGAGAAAACAAATTACGAGATATTTTGAAGAATCATTTTAAACAGGGTGTGGCCAATGTGTGTTTGTGTATTCACAAACAATATTTTGAATAAGCTGAATTAAAAGAGTAACATTTTAAAGTGCTATTGTGCAGTACCAAAAGCTCTGATTTATTGATCTTGCAGAAAGATGTGCACAATTTTTATGAAGACATTTGTCATTTCTTCACAAAGCTTGTCGCACATGCACTTTTGTTTTAGAGTAGGCCTACAATGTATATTACATTGATGCTCTGAACTTTGCATGTCACACATTTATGCCTTATGTAAAAAGGAGCAAATTTTAAAATCATCGTAGCAATAGAAAGTGCAATATACGCGCATTTGTTTCTTAAAACAGAAATTGCAAATTTATTTAATCCTTTTTAAACATTCACATTAAAAAAATGAAATGGTAAATTAACATCTTAAATAACGTCACTTCTCCATACATTTGTAAAGTGTTCAAGTTAATACAATGTAGTAAAGATGTTTGATTTACCCTTTCATTAATTCTATCTAGAATATGAAGCAGTAAAACCAAAATTTCGAGCGTTAAATTTTACATTTTTTTAAATTTTACGTTACGAATGGTTTGAGGAGTGACGACATTTAAAATGTTGATTTATATCTGGAAATTAATAGGTCGCATACATTCATAATATATCTCTTTGTTTTAGGCAAATGAATACAGATGAAACAGTTACTCTTCAGTGCAAGGTACAAACTGAGCGTATTAAGTCGCACATGTGAACACCACCAGTATTACAAGTTTATGCAATCGTCAGTAAGAGCCGCACGTTCACATCCCATTTGTATAATAAAGTGAACTTTCAAGTTGTAACAAGTATAGAATAATGCCAGCTGCAACACAGCTACATATGAGTCCTTAACCCAGCCATCTATAAAATACTATGTAGGCAGTGGTCAAACACTTCATCCCTGGAGACTAGTTATACATAATTATAATCATATTTGCTTTCTTAAGAGACTGTTTTTATAATCATAGGACGTACACGTACTCTAGCTGTGTTGTATTCTCCTTGAAGTTTCAGGTTTGTCGGACATTTGTTTGGAGCGAATGAAACAGCAAGTTTCTGGTCATACTCGAACTGTGCTCGTCAATGTGTCGCTGTAGCCTATTTTCATTTAAAAGAAAAAATGAAAAATTCATAATAATCCATTATGTTATGTCTAGATTGTGGTCCAAAATTGCCATTCTGGAATGATTAGTAGCATTATATCTTACAACTACTCTTGCGCTTCTGTTTTTGTTATTTTTTTGGCACATTAAATCAATCTTTGAATTCAGTTCTGCCTGTCGTATCACTTGTTGTTCTTGATGTTCGATTGATACTGTAACAATACACAACATAGACAAGAAAATATATCTACGATGTGACGAAACGGAGGATCGCCCCGCCATTCAGTCGTTCTTAATACATACTGTACTTCCCTGCGGGTCCCATATTCACAATTCAAATTGATATACACAAACATGAAAGAATTAAAATGAAAGCATAAAAAACCCAATTAAATTTACAATAAGGAAAAACAAAAAGATAATTACACAAAAAATAATAAACGCTACGGCTACTTATTTGGAATTTGCTGTAAATCTATTCAATAATCAACAGTGTAATGTACAGGCACACTGTAATGTTTTTATCTTATTTTGTCTACACATATCATTAAACCATCTATAAACTGTCTCTAGATAAAACAAACACTGGGGTTGGTTTCTCGTTAGTAGTTGTAGTAAAGGGGGATTTCAGGTCAGCTATACCTTATGAAAAGAGTACATCATTACAAGTACAACAGGAAGATTTAATCAAAATTGGATAAAAATTTAATCAAAATTGGATAAAGATCAAGGAAGTTACGAAACTGGAGTTTCGCTATCTTCTGCTAAACAGTTCTCGTACAGTTGATATGAATATTCAAATGAGCAAACTGATAATGTCATCACCTCTCAATTTTCCATTGATCACATTAAAAAATGATGGAAATTATATTATTCTCCTACAACAGTGTCAAACAATACTGCTATTGCTGGTTGAATAACGTCTAAATAATGATTCGTCAGGTACATCAGGGTTTTAAACGAGCTAGGAGCATAAGTGCGTTTGATAATAATAAAAAAAAATTGAAAATTTTCAGCTATACATGAAAACTATTGCAAGTTGTGAGGGAATGACACCATCACTTAACGATTTGCATATGATATTGACTGTTTTTGAACTGTCTCTGAAAAGAAAATTAGCGAAACTTCAAAATGTCACAAATTCCTTATCTTTCGTACGATTTTTGATCAAATTTTCATTGTTGTGCAGTAAAATTTTTTCATCCTTCTTGACAGACCAATTCTAAACTGCGGTAGAATTACTCTTTAAAAGATTGCTTGATCACGGACAATGATGATAACCTGGCAAAATTACACAGTGTTGCTCCTTCTTTTCAGACTACCTTTCAACTGCACTAGAATTAGGCCTACTCTTTAATAGATTGATCACGGGCAATGATAATAACCTTGCAACAGTAGAGAGCGGAGCCACCGTTGGTCAAGGAGAACCGGAAGACGGTTGTGACCCTTTGGTTAATAGCTCTTCCGTTTCTTAAAGTGCATCATCAAAGTACAGCCGCAATGAATGGACACACGCTCGAGGAAAACACGAACACACGAAAAGGGTGTTAACTTGCCGGGTGTAAAATCTATATCTGTAAATTATGAAGGAAACTGACAAATAAAGAGGGGCATACGTGTATATTGGAAAAGTGTTTTTCAATGCAATTTTCAGGGTAGTGATACACTTTAAACTTCAGGTAGAGATAATGCTCAAAGGTTGTAATTATATCGATTCGATTTTGTAATGACTGTTCGGTTATCATGATGATCTGTTATCATGTACACAGTAATTCTGCTTTATATCAACGCCAATGTTTGCCTAGTAACATGAAGCAGAAGGATATACGCAAATACAAAAGGGGCATTTACTGGGTGTAAAATTCATATCTGTAAAGTAAACTGTGCAGGATATTGACAAACGATGAGAAGCATATTATTTGGGGTACCCCTTTGGTGCTCATCAATCATGCCATTGTCACAAAGTTAATTGTCAGGATATTGTTACAATTTTAATAAACCTATGCTAAAATGCTCGAAGAGAAGACTGATTTATAATGATAAGTGTTCTGTAATCATAAGGATCACTTGTTATTTTATTGTTTCCACTATGAATCACAATGTTTGCGTAATATCAACATGACTAAGAATATGACCCAGACGTGACGTCATATAGTCTTTGAGCAATTATTATCCATGCAATATTAATCGTCACCATGCATGTGTGCTTTATATTTTATAATGTATGCCATCATCCTCCTGAAGTATAAATTTCCTGAAACTGACAACTTGAATATGTTAAATATACTTGTTTACATCAATGCTCTTACTTAAAATTGAATTTGGGATCTCAAAAACACACGTTGTCGTTTGATGCTGCATCTTTCTTGCAATCACAATAATACTTCATTCAATGCTAGTCAATTGTTGGTATGTATATCCAAAGGCAAAATTACAACTTGACTTTCATCACAAACCTATATATTTTGTTAATGAGGTTACTTAATTTCTTATAAAGGCCTACACTTGCTATATTTATCAGAACTCTGTAATTTGGCATCTCATTTTAGAAGAGTATAGTTACTTTATTTTTCCTCAAATTGGCAAATTTCTGCATTTCTTCTACTTTGTGCCGATTTCATGAAGTCAACAGGTTCCAACTAATCGTTCCTCTTTTATACAAGATTAGAGGTGCCAACGAAATGATGAATTCAGTTGTTTTTCATGAACTTCCGATGAGTTAGAAATATTACCGATGCTGGCAGTCCATTCGTCATGGACTCATAGATGACTGGAGCCAACTCTGTTTGCTACAAGGCTCCTCAAGTAGAACACATGACATGATATTCGTCTGTATCGAACTCTTTGAACGTACGGTGCTCCTGACATCACAAAGAAAAGTAAACCCAATCAAAAAGTTACACGGTATACTTCCGTTCACTTTGATTACATGATTTACATCTGCCTTCGCATGCAGGCCCTACTGCTTAAATTCAGAAAGCGAAGAAAAGCATAGACTAGTATTTGCTTATTTGAAGTATTGACAAATATAAAGTTTGACCTTTGAAAGCGTGCAGAATTAATTTTTAGTGAACGTTTTTCATCTTGCAGATTGTTCATTTGCTAAGAAAAGCATAGACTAGTATTTCCTTATTTGAAGTATTGACAAACATAAAGTTTGACCTTTGAAAGCGTACAGAATTAATTTTGAGTGAACGTTTTTAATCTTGCAGATTGTTCATTTGCAAAGTTAACATCTAAAGCATGATTTCATGACTTCAACCCAGAAGACATTTAACTTTGTGTATTTGCGTTATGTGTCATAAACATACATAGACTTCAACCTTCAGATAATATCTCGCATTCGTAACGTACACTTGAAAAAAAGATTAAACTAAGTTTCCTGACGCTAAAATCTCATTACGCCGAATATTTTACAGGCAGAGACAACAGTGGAAGCACACTCACAATTGCACATCACGCCGTTGGATTACCGACTACTGACTACAGGTGAGAATACATTAGTACGTTACTCTTGCTTTTTTTTTTCGTGGTGTGCATTCATTGTTTTATGAAATTCTCATTGTCAGCCAGTGTACGTGTAAAAAATCAAAATCAGGAGACACAGAAGTGACAGACATTGAATCGCTTACCTTCTACCTGCCGGGATTGATTGGACAATACAATGTAATTAGAAATTAATATTGACTAGAAATCAACATTCCCCTGAATCCAATCAGATGTTGTCAGAGAGGGAGAAGTGATTTTTTAGTAAACTTTAACCGTGAGCAGGGCCGGCGTATATAATATCTTTTTTTTAATGTGTGAGTGTGTGTGTGTGTGTGGGGGGGGGGGGGGGGGGAAAGGAGTTGGTGGGGCTGCTTGTGGGGATTCAAGGAGCAATCATGGTTCCCCAATCAACCCTGCTTCGACGGGTCCTAATCTCAAGTCCAAGCCCTCGGAAAGTCATGGGTAGTGTTGTTTATATTTTACGGCTTTTCCGATTAGGTTTTTTTTTTTGTTGTTGTTAATCTTATTGAAGGGCCAAGAGTGTAGGGCTGCTGCCCCGATTCCGCAGTCCCCTATCATGATCAGGACTTATTGGAAGTAGAACTGTTAGAAGAAAAATGAAGGTGAGGAGAATTTAAAAAAAAGACAACGGAAATGAAAAAAAAAAAGATGGAAGACAAAACTCACCCGTTAGCTTTGCGGTCAAACATAAAGATGTCAATGACAAATTGAGATCAATTCATTCATTCGTTTATTTCATTTCCACACGGGCACTTCGACAGGTCCGTGCATATTTCCGAGTCCCACTAAGCAATGTTGTGTGTAATCATACCGTCCCCTCAAAAGTAAGAGGCAAAACACTCTGTCCCTCGGATACGACATAAAATGGAGGTCCCGTTTACGAGAGAGTCCCAACTCATGCATGCAAAATATCCCGCTTCATTATTCTATTCATCGCAAAGAGCACCGCCTTATACATTCAACTGGACACCATGGAAGGCCAGCTGTTGCAGCTGAATACGGGCTATCCAGCCATCTTCTCAGATGAAATGAAACCATACCACCCTAAAAGAAAACAGTTCCATCGACTTCTCAACTTCAAACAAAACAAGTTCCTAATAATAGCTAGCTATGGAGTTGATTTTGTTCTCATTTATTCTGTTTCATAAAAAAGAACAGGCTAACTGTGACTTCATACGGCATGGCTCCTCAAGTAGTACTGGTGACTGGATGTTCGTCGGGTATCGGGTTCTCTACGGCTCAACGTCTCGCACAAGACCCCGATCAACGCTACCTTGTAATTGCTACCGTCATTGCCATAGCAGAAAAGACAGAGTTAGTTGCCGCCGTTGGGGACGCTATTGATAAGACGATCTTCATCAAGGAGATGGACATCACCAAGGATGAAGACATCACACGAGTAGTTGATGACGTCATGAAAACACATGGAGGCATCGATATTCTCAGTAAGTACTTTCTGGGCTCACCAGTTTCTGTCACAACATGATCAGATTACTCTCGAAACGGTCAACTTAGGTCTGTAGTTTACAGCTTAAATATCTAGAATTTGTCGCCAGAGAAAGAAAACAACAAAATTATACCTTCATCACTGCTTCGCCATTGCATTACTGGTTTCACTAATAAAATACAGACAAGATTATTTCACCATATTCTACAATATTCAAAGTCTTCGATTTCCTATTTCCTCTTCAAAGCCCTCCTATTTTGACGATATTGTTTATTATTCAGATCGGTACCATCCGAATGATAATAACGATAATAATACATTGCATAATAATAATACTCTTAATGCAATGTTTCTAAAAGCGCAAACGCTGTCCAACGTTTGTTTCTAAACATGCCAAACATCAAATTTCTATCCGTCTGCAGGTTTATTTGCAACGTCAAAACCTTGTTGATCAAAAAGTCAATCTGCTACATCATATTTATTCTGTTTTGTCAATATTTTTCTTTGTTTGCTTTCGGAAATAATTTAAAGTAGGCAATGGGGAAATAAAATCAACTCGAAATATATTATTGACATAATTTGAAGTGCTACCGCAAAACATTGGCCAGTTTCAGGTGTAAAGTACAGATTCAGAAATTCTTGATGTGATGAGCTGTACTCATACACGTTGTTTGGAATGTTCACAACTAGTGATTTCCTCATTCTTAAGTCAACGTAGCGGGCGTTGCTGGCATAGGGCTCCCAGAACGTGCGTCTCGTGCCAGGATCGACAGGATCTTCAACGTGAACGCTATCGGTACGATCCGACTCACCCTGGCCGTTCTTCCGCACATGAAGCAGAAAAAGGCGGGTAAAATCATCAGTGTCTCGAGTATAGCGGGAAAGCAAGGTGCGGAAATACAGTATCCTGCATGAATTATCGTCAAAGTTCTTCATTCAAAACATGCCGTCTCTTGGCATATTTATAAACATATAATTGTATTATTCAAAGGTTTTCAATTTTTCCCACAAATTATACGAAAAAGAACATTGGGTGATTACGATTATGCGTCACGATGTGATTCCAACTGATAATAATCCGTGGTGTCGCGTTTATAGCAGCTTTTCAAACCTACTTCTGGAAACTATATACAGTTATATATATATATATGAAGAGTTTGTTTGCAAAAACCGATAAGTCCATATTTGCCAAATGATATTTGCGATTAAAGGTCAAGAAAAATAAAGAGAATAATAAGAAAATTTTTGCTTCTTTTGACCATAACTTCAAAAATATACCTTTATATGTAGTGACCAATATATCATTTAAAAGGTATTGATTTGTACTTTATGACAGAGATCGTACTTCAAAATCTTCAAAAATGGACTTCTCGGTTTTTGCAAACAACCCCTTCATATATAGTTATATATATATATATGTATATATATATATATATATATATATATGTATATATATATATTGTATATATATATATATATATATATATACAATTGAACATATTGATTACCTGAACTGAAGTACAATAGAACCAAATCACCCTTACAAAAGCCACCTATAGTTTCATCGTATTGCATCACATTAAGTGCCTCATTGAAGTGAATATATAAATATATAATCATATGCATATTATTTGAATAAATATAATTATATAAATATATACTATAAAGATATGTTACTATATACATATACTAATATTATATAAACGGAATGTGTACTCATGTGTGCAGTTTACATCGAATTACAGGTTTCCCATACGCCGAGTTCTACACCGCTTCTAAGTTTGCCTTGGAAGGATTCTTTGAATCGCTGCTCTGCACTGTCAGGTCATTCAACATCAGGTATGTCTTTAGTGTAGTGTAAATTTGTCATTAAAAAAAGAAATTAAACTCTAGGAAATGGGAATCTACCCTATTATGTGAATTTAATGAATGAAGAAATATCAAAATATACATATGCATTTATTTCCTGTTGTATTTTTACAGATTTATTTAAATCCATGTGCTGTAATCAAGAAGATTACTGCAATTCGCGATGTCTCAGCAGGGAAACGATGTAAAGGAAATATAGAGAGAATTCGGATGTATCAAAAGTCTGTTTTTCATGAAAAGGACTAATTCCTTCCACCATTTACTGGAATAAAAGAATGTGATTATACCCCCTACCTTCTGAAAGATGCAAAGTGCTCTTTCATTACGTGAAAAAAAAACAAATGGAGATCTATTGCATTCCGAATTGTTGTAAATCTTCTTATCAAACGATCCAAGACGACACACGAATTAATAAAAAATGTAAGAATTTATAACTATTAACCCTAATAAGGCCGGGCTATTTAAGTAGATGATAGAGCCGGGGGGCTCCCAAGCCCCCCCCCCCCCCCCCCCCCCATCTCGGCCGTCGACCGCGCGATCGCGACGGAAATTGGCACACACATTGCCAATGAAGTAATCTAAAGTACCATGAAGTTTTCAAAAAAATTGACATTTATGTTAAATTATGCTAATTTATGCATGATGATGCATGAAATCAAACAATTTGGTATAAATCGCTAAATTAAGCTCAAAACATGCCCTTTTTTGTAAATATTCTTTTTAGTGTCCTTAGCAAATGAAAGAGAAAAGAATTTCTGAAGTATTTATTTTTATTGTTTTTAATTTCATATGTATTTCTTTGTTTTTATTGTTTTTTTCGATGAAATTTGTTCCAAACAAGAAAATATGTTTTTAATTGATTTTAGTCAATAAAACCCCCCAAATAATCATGCTTTTATGAAATTTGCCTGTAAGCACAGTTTGCATTGAAAGTTTACACGAATTCACGTTTTTTGAGCAATTTTTGGTTTGACATGCACGTACATATTTATGTGCAACTTCGGAACCGCGCACCTGAGCATCGCAAATTTGGTGTCAAAAAATGCGGGAGACTCGAAAGAAAAAAGTCATGAAACGTCGTGGCAATAGCTTTTCGCGTTAGTGATACATCGCGCGGAAACGCGGAAACCGATTATCCGAGTTTCCTCAAATTCACTATCCGTGTTACTAATATTGCTGTATTGAATAAAAAAGTTGATTATGCTTATTTCAATTTTAAGAGGAGAGAATTCATTAGCTCACCTGAGCCAAATGCTCAGCTGACCTATTCCGATTAAACCGTCCGTAATTTTCTTTGTTACGTCATCAACCCCTCGAAAACGCGAGGTCAAGTTTACATTAAATCCCTAAAATCAAGGAATCTTTAAAAGTCTTCTTTTCTAAAGAACCAACATGGATACAGATAATTTAGAACTGTCAGTATAAGTACATTTGGCGACTGTACTTACAAATTTGTTTATGGTGGATCCGGGATAAAACTGGGTCTAATTTTCCACATATTCATCATTTTCTTAAAAAGGCATGGACAATTTTTCACCAGATTTGCAGCTAGCATCCCAATGGTAATAGGATTTCGGTGGTAATAAGTTTCAGGTTTGTGCATGTTATAGATCCAGGGCCTTTTATTGGGGGGGGGGGGGGGGGCAAGGGGAGGGGAAATGTGGGGGATGATTTTCAAATTTTCTTCTTCTTTTTGAAAACGCATCCCCCAAACCCGGCAAGTGTCCAAGTATTATCGCTATAGGTGAAAGAATGATAATATAGGCAAGTGTAGGTCTACTTAATAAGCACCATTTGGGGACTATGGAGGTCATGGGGGACGGGGTTACAAAGTACCCAAGGGCTCCGACAATCAGAACCTGTAAAGAACAACAACAACAGAACTGAATTCATAATCAAAAGGTAGAAATGCTCTAAGTGAATATTAACTGTATCAGTCAGTATGCTTTCTTCTTTGGCAGACCCAGTATAAGTCCTACACGTGTCCGAAGTGCAGTGGGGCCTGCGGATGGGCCAAATTGCGGACTACTTTTCACATTTCAATCTTTAACAAAAAATGCATGGCATGATTTTCAACAATCTTACCCGGTATTATTGAGTGAAAGAGTATTTATCGCAAAGATGTAAGATAGGTTCAAATGTTCTGATAGATTTATAATTCATTAAGAAATCAAAACCTCTAACGTGTCGTCATATCTAATGTCATTATGTGTATATGCAATACATTGTCCATATGTCAGTTATGAAGACACGACATTGTACTTACCTAGGAGATTTTATTATAAGCAATAAGTCAATCTACTGTTTCTAGAGTGAGGTGTCACGAAATGCCATACACTGCATATCTATATTATTCAGAAATACTTCCACATATTTTTAGGTAAGTGATCGTGTACTGAACGATCCTGACTGACTGATATGATTTGGTGAATCATCATGAAAACAGACTACAAAGTCACTGTTTCCAGATGTCCATCCGACAACAAGTCTCTCGTGTAGACCCTAGGACTTCTTTAAGTAGAAGCAAGCGTCTTGTTTGTGTGTGTGTGTGTGTGTGTATGTGTGTATGTGTGTGTTGTGTGCTGTCATTTGGATTGTGGCAGTATGTTTAGTTTCAAAACTTACATACTTCCGGTTTCACCGTATATAGGATATGCATGATCGAACCAACTCAGGTGAAGACAGGACTGTTACAGTGGGCTGTGTCTGAAACCGACGGCCTGAGCAAAGACAATACCGTTCATGAAATCGATCGACGTCAGATGAGATGCTTTTGCGACCACATGGCTGCGTTCCCCTCCATGTCGGTGGACGACGTGGTCGACGTCTTGATGACGAAATGCGTCGAGGTCGACGACCCGGTTTTCAGACACCTGGTCGTCTCCACTGAGGACAAGGAGGCACTGGGAGAAGCCGTTGCCGACCTGACGGGGGAGAAGTCGATCGCCTCACTGCGGAAGATGATTGGGGCTATGTAGACGTTGATTTCATGCTCATGAGCTTTATATGTCATAGCACCTATATTGCTACAAGAAATATAGATACACATGTATAAGATATTAATGAAATTATTTGTCCATGCGTTATTATGATCGAGTGGCTTGTTCTACCACGTATAGCAATTCTCTCATATCAGCGCAAGAAAACAAGAACGGTCGGAATTGATAATTACTGGCTAAATAGAGGTTTCCATAGGGTTAAGGTAATTTTCTAACCTATTGGATGATTTTCACTTTAAAGAGCAGGATCATCACAACGTCAAAGACCATTCTCTAACGTGATGTTAGTAACACCTTGTCCAACAAAAATATTCTTATCGAATAATCGTGAGAATTCTGTCGCTTTCACAAGCCTCTTCGTCTAATGAAAATTTGGACGACGTCAATTACGATGGTCTGCCCAACTTCATTATTACGTTTCCCACCAAGTTGGTGGAAGTCTTGTTGACAGAATACGTGGAGCTCGACGACCTCATGGTGGTCACCTCATGGTACGTGGTCCATGCTAAGGAATCAAGAAGGTGCGGAGCCGAGACGTTGATGGCGGCTGTGGCTTAGCACCAAGCAATCGGGCTTTTAACATTGTGTCTAATTAATGTAGTTTCTGATATGAGAAAATAATTACGAGATACTTTACAGAATCATTTTAAACAGGGTGTGGCCAATGTGTGTTTGTGTATTTACAAACAATATTTTGATAAAGTTCAATTAAAAAAGTAAATTTTAAAGTGCTAAGTGTTTTGTGCAGTACCTAAAGCTCTGATTTATTGATCTTGCAGAAAGATGTGCAGAATTTTTCTGAAGACATTTCTTCACAAAGCTTGTCGCACATACACTTTTGTTTGTAGGGTATATTATATTGTTGCCCTAAACTTCGCATGTCACACATTTATGCCTTATGTAAAAAAGGAGCAAATTGGAATATTATCGTAATAATAGAAGGTGCAATATCCGCGCATTTGTTTCTTAAAACAGAAATCGCAAATTTTTGTTATCATATTGAAACATCCACACTAAAAAAAAAATGAAATGGTAAATAAACATCTCAAATAATGTCACTTCTCCAACCATTTATAAAATGTTAAAGTTAATACAATATACTGAAAATGTTTGATTTACCATTTAGTTAATTTCATCTAGAACATGAAACAGTAAAACCAACATTTTGAGTGTTTAATTTTATATTTTACAATTGGTTGGAGGAGTGACGACATTTAAAATGTTGATTTACCATTTTTTGAGAGTGAAAATTAATGTGTTATACAGCATCACATTGAAAGGGGAAAGAACGGAGATGCGTGAAGTTTACAAGTATAAAAGTGTTGCTTTATTCAGATTCGTGCATTGCAGACATATTCATCCTACTTCTAACAGTCAGAAAAGCATGAACTACGTTTGAAGAAATTTTTATGTCTTTTATAACAAAAAGCCTATCATAGCCATGCTTTTGTTTGTCAAAAAGCTGTTAAACGTTTGTTGTTTTTTTAACGTTGCAAATAAAAAAAAAAAAAGGTGGTTGGACGCATTCCAGAATCACAGGGATGTGAAAAATTTATGCGTTTTGGTTTGGTTTGGTTTTATTTCCCGTCATAAAAAGGCATACAAATGAAATAACTTTACAAATATACAGAATTTACAGAAATGCAATGTTATACAAATATATACAAATAGAAAGAATAATATCATTAAACAGTAATAGTATGAGTTTACAAACAGAGAACCTAAACAATAATAACAAAGACAAAGTAATAGATGAGATAGAGGAAAACGGCTGGAAAACCCATATTGTTGTTGTTTTTCATTTTCCATCTGTGAATTTAAGATGGCTGGATAGCCCATATTCAGCTACACTATAAGCTGGTCTTCCATGGGGTCCAGTTGGATGTGGGGTGGGACCACTTCACCGGGTTAGACACCCTGCTCTTTGCAATGAATGAATGAAGCGGAATCTTTTACGTGCATGAGCTGTGACTCTCTCATACACGGGACCTCCATTTTATGTCCTATCCGAGGGACAATTCACCGACACTGTTGTAGAGTCACTGGTCTTCTATGGGGATCAGAAGAAGAAGTAGAAAAAGAAGAAGAAAAAAAAAACACGATAGAAAAGAGGGGGAGGAAAGAGGGTTACATCGTCTTGTAATAACAATAATGATATTAAATAACTTCTTATTCAAATTAAAGATCGACATACAAATCAAAATAATCATTAATTATACAAACATATACATAAAAATCGTTGAATTGTTCATAAAGAAATACCATTGAGTCTTATTCAGTCTAATTATTTAACAATAATCGATTAAATGTTACAATTGTTGGGCAGTTACGCATACAAATGGGAAGACTATCATGCAACTTTATGCCTCTATAAAAATGTACGTTTACAACTATTTGTTCGAAGTTTCGGTAAAGGAAGATTATTATATCGAAAATGAAAGAGTTTATCAATAAATGACATATTTTCTTGCAAATAACTGGGTGTCAAATTATTCAAAACTTTAAACATCATAATTTGAACGTGACGAATTTGACGAGGTTTCAAAATTTTCCACTGTAATGTTTCATGCATGGATGATACGGAAAAATGAGTTGACTGACGAGTAGATAGTTACAAGCTGAATGTTGTGACATGTAGCCCCTCAATTTTCATTTCCATCAAGTTCTTTAAGAAACAATATGTATTATTATATTCCAAGATGTGTAATCATTTGAAGTGTATTACCTGTGTATATTGATTGGAAATGAAAATAATAAAACATGCATGTGAACATGCATGTGTCAAATGAAAAAAAAAATAAATGTAGATGTGAAGAGTTCTGGTGTTGTGATCTAATAAAGTGAAGTGTTTTGTTTGAATGGGATTTATCAATCTTTCTTCATTAGATATTACATGACCTCGCTTTTGTTTCTCGTGAAAGTGAAAACAAGTGCAAAATCAGGTACGCCAATTCTAAAATCTAAGTCATACGTCAATACCCATTTTCTTTCCTCCAAAGTTAAGTCCAAACACCTCCATTTCATAGTGGAGTAATCCAATACCTAACTCCAAAGAGAGGTGTTGGGTCATCATCGTTATGCTCGACGATACTTTCACAACCAGTAACCTGACTACCTTAATTCCCTCCTGGATACAGAACTTAGCTCTGAAGAACTTTTATTACAGGTAAGAAAGATATTTTCTATCTCACTATTTTCTGGACAAATGTGAGGAATCTATTTATGTAAATGATATTATGTAAATGAATGATAGAGTGTCATTACTAGAATGCTTTTATTCTCTAGATCTGGTTTTAAGTAGGAATGCCAGCTATACTGCAAGAGAATGAGTAACAAAAGAAGTAGGAGATGTCAATTTATAACCTTTATACATTGTATTAGATAGGAAAAACATATCTACGAAGATGTGGAAATGATTAGGTTGCATCCATCCATATGTCTCTTTGTTCGAGGTCAAATGTTAATAGTTGAAACAGTTAATCTTCAGTGCAAGGTACAAACTGAGCTTAAGTAGCAAGTGTGAACACCACCCATTCAGTATTGCAAACTTATACCATTGTCAGTAAGAGCTGCACGTTCACATCCCATTTGTATAATAAAGTGAACTGTCAAGTTGTAACAAGTAAGGTCAATTGCTACACAGCTGCACATGAGTCCTTGACCCAGCCACTTATAGGCAGTAGTCAAACACTCCATACCTGGAGACTAGATATACATGATCATAATCTTTATTATGTGGCTTTCTTAAGAGACTGTGTTTGCAATCACAGGACCTATACACGTATTCTAGCTTTGTCGTATTCTCCTTGAAGTTTCAGGTTGTCGGACCGTTGTGTGGAGGGAATGACGCAGCAAGTTTCTGGTTATACTCGAAGTCTGCTCGTCAATGTGTAGCCTATTTCCTTTTAAAAGAAAAAAAAAATGCAAAAGTCATGATAATCCAATGTGTTATGTTAAGATTGTGGTCCAAATTTGCCATTCTGGAATGATTTCATAGCATTATATTTTCCAACGTTTCTTGCGATTCTTTTTTTTTTTTTTTTTTTAGGGGGGAGGGCACATTAAATCAATCATTGAATTCAGTTCTGCCTGTCGTAACACTTGTCGTTCTTGATGTTCGATTGATACACTAACAATACACAATATACAAGAAAATGTATAAACGATGTGACGAAACGGAAGATCGCCCCGGCATTCAGTCGTTCTTAAAAGATACAACTGTTCTTCCCTAGGGTCCCACATTCACCATATAAATTGATGTGCACAAACGGGAAAGAATTACAATGAAAGCATTCACAAAAACGTTACATTTGCAATAACGAAAAACACAAAGATAATGACCAAAAAATAATAAACAGTTGATATGAATATTCAAATGAGCGAGCTGATGATGTCATCACCTCTCAATTTTCCATTGATCACATTCGAAAATGATGAAAATTATATTATTCTCCTACGACAGTGTCAAACATTACTGCTTTTGCTGGTTGAATAACTTGAAAATAAAGGAGCATAAGTGCGTTTGATAATAAAAACAAACAATGGAAAATTTTCAGCTATATATGAAAACTATTGCAAGTTGTGAGGACATGACATCATCACTTCACGATTTGCATGTAATATTGACTGTTTTAGAACTGTTTCGGAAAAGAAAATTAGCGAAACTTCAAAATTTCATAAATTCCTTATCTTTCGTCCGATTTTTTATCAAATTTTCATTGTTGTGCAGAGAAAATGTTTATCCTTCTTGACAGACCAATTCTAACCTGCAATAGAATTACTCTTTAAAAGATTGCTTGATCACAAAAAAAAATGATGATAACCTTGTTACAATTACTCAGTAGGGGCGGGGCCGCGCTTGGTCAAGGAGAACCGGAAGACGGTTGTGACCCTTAGGTCAATAGCTCTTCCGTTTCTTAAAGTGCATCATTATATAGCCGCATTGAATGGACACACGCACAAGGAAAATACGAACACATGAAAAGAGCGTTTACCTTGCCGGGTGTAAAATCTATATCTGTAAATTATGACGGAAACTGACAAATAACGAGGAGCATATATGGGAAAACTGTTTTTCGACGCAATTTCCAGGGTAGTGATAGACTTTAAACTGCAGGTACAGATAAATGTTCAAAGGTTGTATGTACACGGTAATTCTGCTTTATATCAACGTCAATGCCT
This sequence comes from Diadema setosum, assembly GCA_033980235.1. Taxonomy (NCBI): domain Eukaryota; kingdom Metazoa; phylum Echinodermata; class Echinoidea; order Diadematoida; family Diadematidae; genus Diadema; species Diadema setosum. The sequence goes on along the minus strand of CM067069.1, from coordinate 29,993,223 downwards.
AATAACATGAAGCAGAAGGATATACGCAAATTCATTATCAAGAGGGACATTTACTGCAAACGCAGGGTGTAAAATTCATATCTGTATCTGTAAAATAAACTGTACAGGATATTAACAAACGACGAGAAGCATCTGTGGTACCTCTTAGGTGCTCTTCAATATCACAAAGTTAATTTTCAGGGTACACTTTAACTTACGCTATAGAAGAGAATGCTCAAAGGTAAGACTGATTTATGATGATTAGTATTCGGTTATCATAAGGATCACGTACTATTTACACAATGATTCTGCTACCAACGACAATCACGTGACAATGCTTGTGTATAGTATGAACATAAAGCAGGCTATGATCCAGACGTGACATCATGTATGGAGGTGTATCCTATTACCGAACGATTTTTTTTTTATTTCTCCAGACGCGCAACATCATGATTCAATTTAGCTAAAGATCTCCCAGAAGATAGTTAAAATTCTGATAAATTTAGCTGTAACAGCATTATTTGAAAACTAAGCCACGCACTTAACAAAATCAGTATTTCAAATAACCCTTCCACACAACCTTCCACAACCCTTCGACGCAAATCGTATTGTATTTACCGAACATGTCCCCTCTGTATGGGGAAATTTAGGCATTGCATTTAGGCATTGCATTTTCGGTCAATGCTATTAACGCAGAATATCAAACATCAACATTTCAGCGATTATTACTAAAATTTGTACTGTAAACTTAACGTTTTTTGCTGCAGTTTAGCAATTTTCTGCACCGGCCTCCCTTGTGAGCAATCTGTCAGCGCGTGCGTAGTGCAATGGATGCGCGCGTATATGAGTTGTTTAACGGGCTTCCATTGAAAATGTACGGGTTCGGTAATAGGATACTGTTCGGTAATAGGATACCTGCCTATAGTAAATAATTATGTAGGTAGAGTGAAATTTGCGTTGTGATTGGTTGGATAGTATCACGTGATCGTGCAAAAATTATGTTATAGACCGTGCCACTATTGACCGATTCGGGTTCGTTGAGGGCAGCAGACATTTCATGGCACTGGGCGCAGCCATAGTGGGTGTCTTAGCCGACCCCCCCTGCTCTCCCCAACCCCGTACGCGTTTTTTTTAAAGACGGCACAGATTGGGGCATGGCGCGTGTTAAACCTATGGGAAAAACGTTGGGTTAGGGTTTTTGGTTATGGTTATGGTTATGGTTAGGGTTAGGATTGGGGTTAGGGTTAGGGTTAGGGTTAGGGTTAGGGTTTGATGGTTAGGGTTAGGATTAGGATTAGGGTTAGGTTTAGTGATAGGGTCCCCGACAGATTTTTAGTTTCCCCAATCTGTGCCGTCTAAAAAAAACACGCACCCCGGGCAACATGTTTATCACGCACTTGTAACAAAGGTTCGCGCACTAAGCAAGCATTCGCGCACTCAGTACGCGACGCCCATTGGCCAAAGCAGTTTTTCATTCTGCGCGCGTGCTAATGTAGGGAGAGGGGTGGGGAATGGGAAGGGGGGGGGGGGGGGTCGGCTAAGACACCCACTATGGCTGCGCCCATGCCAAAAATACACATAGCGCGTCACAGAATCGGTCAACAACACAGTGCGTGCCTACGCTTTACGTACGAAGAGATTCGCGCAAGTTGGGAGGGCGGCCGATGGACGTAGTAAGACAAGGCCAAACATTAAAGGGCCTGGGGAGGAGTGTTCGGTTGTGCAAAACATGCGAAAGAGAAGGTGTTTTGGGTATAAAATGAAAGGTAGATATTTAACTTAACATGTGTCAAAATATCTTGGAAATCGAAATCTTCTCAAATGTTTTAAAAAGCGAAAAACAAAACATGCTTTTCTGGAAAAAGATCCTTCGATACGATGGCGATACGTATTTGAATTGCGGAATACTGCTTGTTGACTGCGGACATCAAGCCAACTTACAGCGAAATCAAGCCAACATGCCGAGTGAGCTGCGGAACTGCTGTACTAGTAGTTAGAGCACGTTAGTTAGAGCAAGCTAGCTCTGACGGCTGGCTGTGCCTATGGGCGCGGCGGCGAGCGCTGGCCGCATCACTTGCCATAACACTCGCAGCAGTGCAAGCTCGAGATCGAGAGCTAGCTAGCTAGCTTGCTGTACGATCTTGCATGCTGTGTACGAGTACGAGTGTATGAGTTCGCGTTGTGTTTTCATTTGATGAGAGCGCTAACCTAAAATCAAAGGACTCCTAGATCCTCCGATTCTGATTCACATGTCCTTCTTCCAAGATACTATGAGAGATAGTTCTATCGTCGGAAGACTCGGTAGGTTACGTGTCCTAAAAGCCATCAAACTCCATTACAAGATTCTTCATTGAGAAGTACGAGTACCGAAAGCGGGATAGGTGAACGCGGTACTACGTAGCCCGACCAGACGCCGGGCTATTTATACAGCGATCGACTGGGCTGTGCCTGTTTAGCTGTACGTAGAAACTTTTCCGGGTAAGGACACAGCCCAGTACGCAGTTACAGTGCTACCGTGCTTGCTTCGCACGGCGTCTGGTGACCTGGTCGGGCTACGTAGAAAAAAAAAAAATAAACGAAATCTCTATTATTGATTACAATTACACGAAACACAAACGGGTTGTGTTATTACATGCACATGTAATTCAATACATATCTTAAACTTTTCATGCACATTGTCAAGAAATGCAATGTTCATGGCAAACCCTTTTTTTTTTTTTTTATAGTTCTTCAAAGATTTGAAACACAAGTAGGCTAGAGAAGTACCAGGTACCATGTTATATCTAAACTTGCATTGGATCTAACCAATAGTTCATTTTTATTACCGGTACAACTTGTCATGTATTCGTAATTTCAAATGTGACTTAATTGTAACATTTATTGTGGATGATTTTCTTCACAACTGACACATGCACTGAATAGGTTAGAAAATTGGACATTGGTATGGCTTAGGCCTACCTTTTTTCTGTATGAATAGGGTTAATTGGAGTTATTTTACAGATACACACAAAAATGTTGGGAATCAGATCATTTTCAGTCTTCTAGACTGAATAATGTGACACCTGTAATAGTCTAATAACTAATCCAGCAATTTCTGAGGCTACCTTACACATTTTCTTATTCATCATGCAATGCAACCACGCATGATGCAATATGTCTCGTTCACCTACAAGGCGAAAAGACACAAGAAATAATCTGTTCAAGTCAATTAATTCCACATAGGCCAACAACATTCACTCAGTTTTATCTAGAACCCTGATTAGGTTTTTATCATCAGAACACATTTTTTTCTCAGTGGTAAATTGATGCTTAACAATTAGACCTACACAGGTATAAATATCTTGTTCTGATATTTCAGTGAATAAAAATCTAACACATTTCTTATGTAAGGGCTCGGGTTCGCTTAGCTCTCTAGCACTCGTCACACTTAAAGCAAACTAGGGCAGCACACGTGTTACTTAGAAGGAGTCCCTTGGCTAACTAACTTGTAGCCAGTTTATTCTACACATAATTTGGCATGGGTTTACATGTGAATGTGGGTTGTAACAAATATTCATACACAAAATCAACATAACAAAACATGCAAATAAGGAAACAAAGGTTAAAACTAAATATTCATAATATGTAAATGGTGTGTAGGCGTGGGTGATTTAGGCATGATTTCAGTATTACAGGGAACAATGGGTGATAAGTGAAAGAGTGGAAAATGTCATGTGATATGTGGTGTGTCTGTGATAGGTGGGATGCGTGGATGAATGTAAATGTGAATACTACTGTATGTGTGGGTTGACGTATTTATGTGTAGAGGGGTGGTACCTGTTATAACAGAAGGGGGATACACTTATAATAAATGGTTCAAAGTAAATCCCTACACTTACACTGTACGTTTTACTACCATGCATACATATACAAATTTCATGCGTACATATGAATTGCATGTGTACATGGGACCTACATTAGAAGTTGTGTGTACCAGGGTACACTGACCTTACATTTTCTTTTATCTTTGCATGAATATTTGCATTTGGTGTTGCATCATGAGCACAGGTTCTAATTGCAAATGTGCTACATGTAGAAACTGCTCTCACAGTAATGTGATGTGATATACAATGTAGAGATAACAAATCTGTGCTGACGACTTGCATGTAGGCCTATATCTTTTAAACATGAAATGTCATAATAGAAATAGTTGTATGGCAAAGATTGCCAATTTACACAGGTAAGGTAGTCATTTGAAAAAAAAAAAAAAAAAAAAAAAAAAACACTGCTCAGCATTCTGTCATTAGTCAATTTTGGCATCTACACATTATACTCCTATCATATTGAACAATTATGATAACAATAATATAACATGTAAATTAAAAAAACCTAACAAATGCAACCACTTTCAAATAACTTGCACATTTGCAGGGAAAAAAAAAAATTAAGTGAAGGTCCAAGAATCAATGTCACATGGTTTAATGACTTCAAGTACAAAGAACACTATACATGTACTATTTCAGTGTGGAGACCTTCTACATATTGCATTCTCAAAACACATTCAGTTTAGGGTTTTAGCGTACCGGTATACAATTATATCAGTAGAACATCATGTAGGGACCTACCAAATGTATATTACAATGTATTTTTATATCTATGTGAATGAAAACTGAACATCTTGTTTGAAGTACTTCCAACACATTTGTTTATCAAAATTCATACCTATTTTTGGCTATAAAATATAGATGCAATAAATATTACAAGGGCACAAACTCCATTTACCACAAAAATATTGTCCTCATAATAATGTGATATTGATAGAGTTATCACAAAATTATGTGCTGAAAAGTGTCTTCCACAATGCTGATGGACAATGCTACTGTGTAGGACCTGCTGTGCCACTTGAATGTAACACATGGCATGATATCAGTGATCACATAAATGATGATGAGGATAATAATCATTATGAAGATGATGATAGTAATAAAAACATTAGCAATAACAACAATAGTAGTAGTAGTAGTAATAATAATAATAACAATTAGAGCAATAATGAAAGGTGTGAAAGGCCCTTTCAGTGATGTACACTGCTGTGCATGACAGCCCTGCTTAAGTTCACTTTAAAACACTGATGCAATATTTTTTCGTAACGGAGTAATTGTAGCTTTTCACCACTGAAACACCTGGGAAACACAGGGGGAAAAAAGACCAAATGAAAAAATAAAAGGACAAAACACTTTGTGCCTGGATATTGCAGCCCTTTCAGTTTCCAGTAACAATTTAAGCACATGCAGTTTAGGAGTTTACAGGATTTATATTCCCTACTTGCCACATGGGGCAAGAACAAATTTTCTATGCAATCAATTCAATGTTTCATTCTGATTCACACATTTGAGTACTAACATATTTGTTGTTACCTCACAGAAAAGACAGAAATAGAGAGTTCAGAAATATGAATGTAGTGTCATATCAGTTAGTATTGCCATCACATGAATGTAGGTCTATGATTGGAATTGATGTTACAGCTGTATTCATGTTCAATGTGCATTTATCAGAATCCCCAACAATCCTGGTACAAAGGTGCAGCTTTTTCATTACTAACATGTCTTTTGCTATTATACACAATGAAGGCATAAATTGACAGTAGGCCTACAGGAAGAGCTGGTGTCAGAGCTATTATCATTGCCATCACTTGGATGCACTCAACATAATTATGATATTGACGTCATCCAAGTTCAGTTTTCAAACATTTGCCAGCCACAAAGAAGAACATGAGAGGGGATGTCACTGGCTTCATGGAGCTACATGTAAGTAGCTGGGAGGGCTGGTTCTGATTAATGAGAGGGGATGTCACTGGTTTCACTGAGTTTGGTGGTAGAGAGGGCTGGTCTCCACTGGCGAGATGGATGTCACAGGTCTTGCTGAGCTGCGTAGCCTAGAAGAGGCAGTCTTATTTGGCGAGAGGGGGTGCCACTGGCTTCAACAACCTGGATATCTGGGATGGCACTTGGATGTGATGCTAGCTGTTCCACTGCAATAGAGGCCAACAAGCACATTCTATTGATCTCTCATCTAATGACTGAATGTTGGTAATATAGTAACTACTACACATTTACAATGAAAAATTATTTTACTACTCATATAGACTCAATTAACTATTCAGTATTACACATAGTAAATATTCTCTTTAATGACTAACATTCAAGCAATGACAAGTTTAGTACTGATGAAAGTAATTATGTTAGATGCTGAAAGTCCAATGAAAATACTTAGTAGCCCACTTTATTTATGATATTTACATAAAAATTCCTAAATATGCATGCCAAAGGGACATCTTCATCATCTAACCTGTTATCTTCTAACATCTGCTCAGGCTCTGATAAAATCAATATCTGTCAGCACTCTCACCAGGTTTTGATCCACTTCAATCTGACCCAAGTCCTTTCCTCAGAGTAGCATTTTCCTCCACAACTAATTGGAGAAGGCAACAGCATTCACGAACTTGTCCTTTTCCATTTCACAGGGGCATCTGGACAGGAGTTCATCTGTATATCAGTCACAATGAAAGGCATTAACACTGACTTACAATTAGGATAGTCGCATTAGTTCTTCACCACTCTGTAAATTTAGTCACAGAACTTGCTATCCCTTTTATATCAGTGTAGAGTCTACCAGGTAGCTATATCTTGTAGTGCTCACATATACATGTATGCAACAGAGAAAACTCCATGAAATATGTTAGAAATAAGTTAAATAGCAAAAAGGAAAATAAGACCTACAGACCCTAGCCAAATTTTTGATGAGTTGACACTGCACATGACGTCGGGATGACCTCAGCCTCTCATTGTGCATCTACAAAGTAGGCCCTATGTATACAAGCTCATATAGGGCCTATGTCTTTAAATCCAGCCACATGCATGGGATTTGGGGGTCGATAATTCCACATACAATCATATAGGAGGCCTATATGTGGCTGCAATGTACAAACTATGTAACTTGTAACCCTAAAAGTAATGATTAAGACAACCATAATCTTATTAACCACTACCACAGCTATGGGTTCAAAAAAAAAATGTTATCAATTATTACAGCAAGAATAATAACAGCATCGTTTGAGAACACAGAGTTAAATCGAAAAATTTATTGATGTTTTGTTTACTAAATATCAACATTAATTTTCATTTGCAGGTTCAAAACAGTTGTTGGATCTAGGTGTATTAAAACAAAATGTACCAGGTAATTAAAGACAGTTTGTACAAACCTTTTGTACCAGTGCAAGGGCTGGTTTCAATGGGCAAGAGGGGATGTCACTGGCTTCATCAAGCTGGGTAGCTGGGAGGGCTGGTCTCGACTGATGAGAGGGGACATCACTGGCTTCACCAAGCTGGGTATAGCTGATCGAAACTGACGAGAGGGAATGTCACTGGCTTCATCAAGCTGGTTAGCTAGGAGGGCTGGTTTCAACTGATGAAAGGAGATGTCACTGGCTTCACCGAGCTGGGTAGCTGGTCGAAACTGACGAGAGGGAATTTCACTGGCTTCTGACATCAAGCTCGGTAGCTGGGAGGGCTGGTCTCAACTGACGAGAGGGGATGTCACTGGCTTCACTGAGCTGCCTAGTCAGGATGGTCCTTGAATGTGATGCTGGCTGTTGCCCTACAAAAGATACCCACATTTGCCACAATAATATCTGACAGACCTTTCTCAACAACTAGCACCTACTGTGTTACAAAGCATACACCATTAACCACTACACTAGGGACTGAGTGAACTGCGCTGCAATGCATATACGCCATTAGCCACTTATGTATACGCACAATAGATACACTTCAATCAACATTTTTGCAATGCCATGTGTACCGGAGACAATAATTAGGTACCTTACCAAACATGTGAATTCACGTTTGTGGTCCGCGATCATAGCTGCCGTGACAACATATGTGACACTGCACCTCAAAACAAACAAAAAGTCGCCAGACATGAATTTTTAGTTAAAACCATATTCTGAAAGAGCAGACTTTAAGCTTTAAAATGATGTGTAACTCAAATCAAATGGACTCTGCTAACCTATCTAAATATTGGAAAGAATGCACAAACTCAGGAAAGTGAAAACTGAGAAAAGAGGCTCTGAAGTACAGTGTCTATTCAAGCGCTTAATCTTTACCAAACCATGCTGGCTGTGCAATGAATGGGACAAAAAACAGGAAGTAAACCACCAGAGTAAAAACAATGAAGGGATTATCAAATTATACTGAAATTAAGCATGCCTCATTAACACATTCTGTCCATGATTAAAGCCAATTTTCAAAGCAGTAGCACTATCCTTTCAAAGGTTATTAGAGTTGAAAGTGAAGAGTGTGGACAAGGTTTTTCAGAAATGAAAAAGAGATTCTAAAGACACACCTAATCACACTATTCTACCAAAAATGTTCAAGATAAACTGCTAAAAAGACACACTTTCCTGCCCATTTTATGATACCAAATTTTCGGATAATGTAAAAGGAGACTCGCTGTTTCAGAAAATATGAAAAAGTCAAGCTCGGCTAGGTTGACCCATTTCACTTATTTTCAGTCCTCACGCAAAATCTGTGTGTGCGACTTTATGTTCGTTTTGAGGTGCACGGTCACATATACACGGTTGACTCTCCACAAACTATTTGTAAAAACCGAGAGTGACCAGATGATCACTCTACGCAGCTCTTCGCTGACACTTTCACTCATTCAGTGTCGTTTCGTAAAATTGGATTTCTTGCCTATCGCCGATTTGTAACAAACGGCAGTTCTGATGAGTGTCGTAACTTTCTTATTTCGAAATTTTGAGACCCATAATTTGACATGAAGGTAGAATAGGGCAACATAATCCAGAATATGATAAAATAGGAATTCGCGTATTTACATGCAAAACACTTGAACAGCGATTTTGTGCAATTGCCAGAAGCACATTTCAAAAAGGAGAACTGTTGAGCCAAATTTGGGATTATACGCAGAAAAAAAAAAAAAAAGTTCCAGTTATCTAATATATTGGCAGAGAAAAAGGGCCTCGGACTAGGAATGGTAGAACATTAGTCTAGGATACCTACCATATGCTACCTCAATCGCATTCTGAATACCGGTACACCTTTGGCTTTGTGAATCTGCATGTGGCCTTTCTTCAAATGTGAGTAAAATCTCACGCAAATTGTGATATATCTTTTAGTTTACCATAATAGAAACAAGTTAGGGTGTGGGGAAAGGGTTCCTTATGTCCCCCCCCCCCCCACTAGTTTTAACCGGAGGGCCAAACCCCAAAAAGTCGCTTATTTAACGAGTGAGTTGCACTCTCTCTACAAACTAAGTAGACCATGCTTATTTTCAAGTTTTTATTGTAACAAACAACATTCCACTGGTCTACCTCAAAAAATTTGTTGCGAAAGCCTCCAAATCCAAGATGGCGTCCAAGATGGCCGCCATATTTACTGAATTTGTTATTTGAAAGATAGAATTTGATTGAAACATCAGACTTCAACAAATTTGATGTCATATGAAAGAGAATAAAATTTTCTACAAGTTGATACCATTTTTGTGGGTTATTGTGATAACTGGATTGAGATTTTAAGGAAAAAACACTCATTTTTTGATATTTTTCTGAAAAAAGGAAAATCATGAAAATGCTTGATTCACCATAAATCACAGAAAAACTAAAGGATTATCTTGAAACGTTTCAAGAATTTTGTTTGACATATAATTAATATTTGGAGAAAATGAGGGGTCAGTACCATTTTCGGTTCAGCAGTTATAATGTCTCAAACTTGAAAAGTCACTATGTAAAAATGGCCACTTTAGTTGTGACAAGACCTTGTTGGTTGTAAAAAAAGCCTGCGCGCGCCAAGACTACTACACGCACCACTGGCACTGGCGCTTGTAGCAGTGCCAGCGGTGCGTGTAGTAGTCTTGGCAAACGCAGACTTTTTCTTTGACGAATAAGGGTTTGTTCCTGCAAACTAACTTTTCATACCAAGTGGTAGCTCAGGTGATGCTGATTGCTATTATTTCAAAGTAGATTGTTCTGAAGCAGATGAGATGAAGCAAAAAATATCTTTCAAATAGAGGTAGAAGCTTGAAACAATAGCCTTGCTATAGAAAGTTTAAAACAAAATTTGGATCAATCACTCAGAAAATTCAAAATTGCAGGCCATCAAAGCTGACATAGTGTATTGCCCCAAAGTAAATGTATCATTTCGATTTTGATACAATTTTGTCTGTTTTGCTGTCTATTTATATGGTTTTTATATATTCTGAACATTTAAATGGTGTTTCAAACCATCTTAGGTTTTTAATGGAGACATTTTTCAGAATGCACCATGAATATTTCTCTAAAAAGTAAAAATAAAATAAAATAAAAAATATTTATGAAAACCATGCAGAAATTAAAATCTTTCCCATAATATAATCAATATTTGGAGAAAATTAGGGGTCAGTATTGTATTTGGTTCAGGAGTTATAATGTCTAAAACTTGAAATCCAATTTTACATAATATATATTTGCACGCATCTGTTCCCAAAGACGTCACAGAGGGTCAAATCCAAGATCGTGCTTACTTTTCGAGTTCCACTCTCTCTATAAACAAGACCACACATGATATTAAGTATACTAAGCAATGTTCCGTAAGTACACCTCAGTAGATTTGTTGCAAAAACCTCCAAAGTACAGATGCGGTCCAATAGGGCCGCCATTTTTATTGAATTTAACATTTCAAACATAAAATTTGATAGAGACATTAGATTGCAACAAATTTGATGTCATGAAGGAGAGCAAAACTTCCTAAAAGTTGATACCACTTTAGCTGTGTATTGTGATAAACTGGGGGAGGGGGTGTTGTTTGCTTCTCTTTTTTGGGGGGGATACATATTTTTATACTGTTTTTGAAAAAAAGGAAGAAATGTAAAAATGCATGATTTAATATTTATCAAAGAAGAACTGAAGAATTGTTTTGAAACCTGCGATTGAGATTGAGATTTACTGAGATTGAGACATAATTCATATTTCTGGAATTATAGGCAATATCATACACTGTTGACAAGTTAACATCTAAAACTTGAAAAAATATATTTATGCATTATAAATTTTGCATACAATGTGTTTATATGGTCACATGTAATATTGTTATGGTCTAGTGACTTGCAAGTACCTGCAAACTAACTTTTCATGCCAAGTGGTAGGTGACGCTGGTCGCTATTACTGTAGCATTTCATCATAGTAGATTGTTCTGAGGCGGATAAGATTGAACAGAAAGTATTTTCCAAAAAGAGGTAGGAACTTGGAATTTGGCACAAATTTTGCCAATGTGTAATATTTAGCGATAAAAATAGTATCCACACAAAATTCAAGATGGCGGTAATTAATCGAGGTTGTCGTTCAAGGCATATACCATTAGTGCACGTAAAACAAAAACCCAGCTTTACTTAATTCCTCAAACTAGTTCTAAACTGTGAGTTAGGGATAGAACAACTAATGTACAAACTTAAATAAGTATAATTAATGCTAAATATTGTTAGATATACTAAATAGATCTGATAAGAATGTCTTTTTATATACTAAATTGTTAACAGTTATCATGGTTATGGTTTCTTGAAAAGAAATGGTGTTATCTCCGTCTGTTTTAGGCTTTCTTATAATTTTTTTACATGGTAGAATGTTTTATGATACAACTAACCTGCACATATACATCGAATGTGATATCTCTCCCAATGGTAAAAAATACCTTTAGTGTGTTGCGTGAAAGTTAAATCTCAACTTATAACTTATAATTTGATATATTTTGTTCAATCTTCTTATATTGCTGTCTATTACAATCATGTTTCTATACATCCGAACAATATTTTACTAGTGTAAACCATAGTGAGGGTCTTTTTTTTTGGGGGGGGGGGGGGTGGAGCTCATTCCATTGTTTGGGTAAGGCCCAATCTTTGATAAAAAAGAAATGCTTCTGTATTACAGATATGCTTTTTTACGACTCTGCTGTTGTAGAAACGTGAATGATGATGGTATAATTTGTGTAATAATGTCTGATCCGCAGATGTCCTTGAAAGCCCTTCTGATCCGAACCCCCCCCCCCAAAAAAAAAAGAAGAAGAAGAAAAAAAAAACGACATGGCGGCAATTTCTCAACTTTGCTCTTTAAAGGGACTGTACAGTACTGGTTGAGGTAGGGATTCATGTTTTGAACATTCCTAAGTGAGATAATAAAAAGCCTCTTATGAAATATGAAAGAGCATGTAATTTTAAGAAGGATTCAACATTTATTTGATGAAAATTGGTTTTCAAATGGCTGAGATATCCCAAAAAGTGTTCATAATAAAAGGCGACATGCCCCAACTTTATTAGTATCTCTTTGTTTCACCTTGTTTTTGGATATCTCAGCCATTTCAAAACCGATTTTCATCGAATAAACTTTTGATACCCCTTAGAATTGCATGCTTTTTGACATCTCATAGAGTGGTTTCTGAATATCTCGTAAAACGTTAAAAGCTAAATCTTCACCTCGACCAGAACTGTACACACCCTTTAATGTGTTGTGCGAAATTACTTTTTCAGTATATATTGTTCGAATAAAATTGTCCAAATTGATTATTCGTGCTGTATATTCACATTTACAAATAAGCATGCTGAAACTGTATTTACTGTTATCAGATTTTTCTTATATTGTTTTTAGGCTGATTTCATGTGGGTTATAGTGTCACAATTGATCTGAACTTATGTCATTGGTAGATGCTTTCCCATAATATAGATATCAGGACCACTCGAGAGTGAAAATGTTCATTTTCATTCATTTTAGAGTGACCTCGGGGATCACTCGAAGAATGACGAGTGATCCCACCAGGGCTTGACACTAACGGTGGTCCGGTGGCCCAGGGCCACCAAAAACGCACGTCGGGCCACCAAAATGTCAGAAATTAAGAATTTGGTGGCCTGATCGGGTCACCAAAAAAGGTCGGATATTTGCCTTTGGGCCACCAAAAATAAAAGATTGTGTGGGGCCCTGCCTAAGGTCACTCTAAAATGAGTGAAAATGAAAATTTTCTCTCAGAAGTCACTATAATTTCACTCTAAATTCATCGTTTTCTGTTATTCACTCCTCACATCAAAAGTAAAAACTTCCACTCGATTTGTTGTTTTTTTTTTTTCTTTTTCGGAGAGTAGAATATCACCGGTTTTAAAAATGTGTCCATAAAAACCTAAGACGGTTTAAGATAGCGCAACAGACAAAATTGTATCAAAATCGAAATAATACATTTAATTTGGCGCAATGCACTATGTCAACTTTGATGGCTGTCATCTTGATTTGTTTGTTGTTGTTTTTTTGAGCGGTTGATCTAAATTCTGTCTTAAACTATCTATAACAAGATTGGTGCCAAGTTTCAAGCTATTACATCTATTTGAAATGTTTTTGGCTTCATCTCATCTGCTTCAGAACAATCTACTTTGAAAAAATAGCGATCAGTATCACCTGAGCTACCACTTGGTATGAAAAGTGAGTTTGCAGGTACAAACCCTTGTTTGTCAAAGAAAAAGTATGCGTTTGCCAAGACTACTACACGCACCACTGGCACTGCTAGAAGCGCCAGTGCCAGTGGTGCGTGTAGTAGTCTTGGCGCGCGCAGATTTGTTTATGACCAACAAGGTCTTGGTCACATCTAAAGTGGCCATTTTTACGTAGTGAGTTTTCAAGTTTGGGACATTATAACTCCTGAACCGAAAATGGTACTGACCCCTCATTTTCTCCAAATATTAATTATATGTCAAACAAAATTCTTGAAACGTTTCAAGATAATTCTTCAGTCTTTCTCTGATTTATGCTGAATCAAGCATTTTCATGATTTTCCTTTTTTCAGAAAAATATCAAAAAATGAGTGTTTTTTCCTTAAAATCTCAATCCAGTTATCACAATAACCCACAAAAATGGTATCAACTTGTAGACAATTTTATTCTCTTTCATATGACATCACATTTGTTGAAATCTGATGTTTCTATCGAATTCTATCATTTAAATAACAAATTCAGTAAATATGGCGGCCATCTTGGACGCCATCTTGGATTTGGAGGCTTTCGCAACAAATTTTTTGAGGTAGACCAGTGGAATGTTGTTTGTTACAATAAAAACTTGAAAATAAGCATGGTCTACTTAGTTTGTAGAGAGAGTGCAACTCGACCTCTGTTTTTAGCTTTTGGCCCCCCGGTTATTTGCACAAATAATGGTTAGATAGGTTGCTATTGTTTTTGTTTTTTTTTTTTTTTGTTTTGTTTGTTTTTTTGCTAATGGTGGACTAAATAAAGGTTTAATAATATGGGAAGTCTTCCCATAAATGGCATAACCTTTATTTAGTTTATTATCGGTAAAAAGGAATGGTAGGCCTAACTTGTTAGTTTGTTTGTTTTGTGCAAGTTGGTGGGGGGGGGGGGGGGACATAAGGAACTCTTTCAGGGTGGGGCATAGGACACCTAACAAAACTACTAATCTAGGCCTACTCATAACAATAGTATAGTGTGTGTAGATCCTCTAAGTGACATCTCTATCAGCAATGTTACACTAACATTGTAGGTCCTAAACTGAAGTTAACTGTTACTCACACTGAACTGAATGAAGTCTTCCGAGTTTCACAAATTTAATACCGATCCAGCAGAGGTGAAATGACATCTCTGTCGTTCAGCCCCTAGTGTCTTGAGGGGAATTGGGATTGACTTCATTTTATTTTTCTGTCGCCATCTCCATACTCTGTCACTGGTTTTCATGGTCTTCCTCTTCTTGGAGACAGATCTCTCGCTCTCCTCCTGCGGCTCCATTGTTGTGTGGATGGAGTGGTATATAAGTAGGCCTATATACGCAGCCAGCAGAGTTCGAGCGGACCCGTGCTAGCTAGCTGCCGGGCGGATGCCGGGAAATGCACCGATAACGCTCGCTAGCCAGTGAACAGGCACCCGGGTTTCGCCTCGCGATCGCGGCGCGTCGATGTACAGCTGTACACTCTATCTTGGGCTTGCTTTTCGCCGAGGAGAAGGCAACAAATCAACGCTGTGCCAAAATCGGACAAAAGAGGGAGGCAAAAACAACACTTGAACGGAGAGCCTCTAAGCCGACCCCCTGTGATTTTGACAAGCGTTACATGTAACGCTCTTCACAAAATCATAGATATCTTCATAATGCCGTATTTTTCATCGATTCTTTTTCGTTGCTTAGTCCTTTCATAGGCATTGGCCCTTGTTTTTGCTTGTTTCACTTCATGAAATAGTACTTTTGCATTTTGGGTTCCAACACTCCTCCCCAGTCCCTTTAAGAATTCAACGTCATGCGCTCGTAGAGCTCTGGATCGTGGACGCAGAATGCAAGCGAGTAGTCTGCTCTGTGATGTGCAATACGCATACACGGCTGTACGTACTAGCGTCGCACGCTGTGTACAGTTTGTATGTAAACTACGGTAGGTTGCGGTTTTAAAACTCTGCGTGTAACAAGTGCAGTGCCGGCCGGCGGTACGGTGAGTCTTGTTAGATCTAAATTAGGGCCTAGACCTACGGAAATACATGTAGATTGAGGGACCTGTTTACTATAATAATTAGTGCATGTTCTATTGATGCCCCATCACCAGTACTGGACTATATATCCCTCGTGCAGTTCTATTCACCTCGGCCTGCGGCCTCGGTGAAACAAAACAGCACTCGGGATAATTTAGTATTTGTCGTTCGCTAATCCAGTTTATACAACGTCCAAGTAGATCCTTGTAATTTGATTGGACGATTTTTGGTGACGTGATATTCAATAAGTACTACTCCATTCAACGGTACGGGCCGTGCAATTTTGGTTCTATTTTTGCGTGCAACTTGGTTCGATTTTTTCGTTCTTTTAGGTTCTATTCCACCGTTCGAGAAATTGTACGGTACTGCGTGTACTGTGTGTTGCATATTGAGGATCGCATGCAGCTAGCGCAGTGTACGTGTACGTGTTTGGTGTACCACTGTGCATGCGCGTACGTAGGCCTACGTAGTGCTAGTGTTCGTGTATGAGCGCGTATAGCTAGCTGTGACCTGTATCTACACTGATTGCACAAGCCAGAAAGAGAATCGCAGTGGTACGTGGATCCACATGTAAGTATGGCTATATTGGCCTACTTAGACCAAAAAGATCTACTTGGACGTTGTATAAATCAAATAGTGTATGGTCTTTACTAGATCGTGCAATACCATTGCACTCGTGACCATTCACTATTTGTATAATACTAGTAGTCCATCATAGAGCATGCACTATTTATATAATAGTCACTGAGCAATTATTATCTCCGCCAAGGGAGGAGGTTATGTTTTCGATACCGTTGGTTTGTGTGTTCGTTCGTTCGTTAGTTAGTTTGTCCGTGTGCAAAATAACTCAAAAAGTAGTTAACGGATTGGGATGAAAGTTGCATGAAAGGTTGAGAATGACACAAGTACCAAACGATTAACTTTTGGTAGTGATCCGAGAATTTTTGGGGAATTTATGGAGGATTTTTGATATTTTGGCAGGTAGGGTAAATAAACTTGGGAGCTCAGGCTGCGCGTATTTGAGGTTTGCATGCGCGCACTAAAGTGCGTGCTGTAGTATACAAAATTTAATGATGCACAGGATAGAGTGCGTCGTGCATGTTTGAGAGCACTACAATTCAATTCAATTCAATTCAATTCAATTCAATTCAATCAGGTTTATTCATATACTGCCATGGCAGCCAAATGGCTGAATTGCGGAGTAGTACAACTGTATACACAATGAAATATAAAAAGTAATTATTGCATGATAACAACACATAACGATCATATACACTCGTACATATTATATTCATAGATAAAACTGTGAGGAAATAATAAGTTTGCTTCACGCTGTAAGAATACATACTTAAACGGCAACAATCAACATAAATAAAAATATCAATCACTTATTTATCATTGACCATATCAAAAGTATAAGAATTATTGCAGCAATTATGAGTATCGGGTACATGAGTTGCTATTACATGGTGTACTAAAATATAACCTGAACCAAGTGATAAATATTAGCGCTCCTGTTATTCTGTATACCGTGTGCTTTGAATTATGGCACAAACTAATCAAGTGACAAGTGAAACACTAAGATGCACACACATACCCTCACAGCACACACACACACACGCACCCACGCCCACACACATATACACACGTACACACACACATACACACACAGACACACACATTCACACATATACACTTACACACACAAACGCACACAAATAAAGGGTAAATGACTTTCGGATGTGAATATATAATACAGAAGTACATGAGAGCGGTAAAAAAAAAAAAAACAATCCAGTTTGTTGAGTCTATAAACAAAGCTATAAAAACTTCACAGTATCTTCAAAAAAATATATCAAATTCATCTTCAATATATTAACTTCAAATTGCACATGTTACATTGCATCAGAAGCTTGAAATCACTTGCAATCACTCCTAAGGAGAGAAAAAAATACAAACACATAAATGGACATAGTAAATTCCGTAATTAAATCCATTCAGTTCGTGTTGCGGTAATAATAATACAACCAAACAGAGCCACACCTACCGTGAGTATTTCAATTTATATGAACTTGTACTCGCACCCACTCATCAATAATAATGCAAGTATACATGTGTTCGATCTGGTACATACATACGTACAAACAGGCACATAGTAATTCATGCACACAGGCACACATACCCCTTATACACGCTCAAACACATTCACGCCCACGCATACAGGACATAATGTGCTGTACACATAAAGGGCATAGATATACGTATATTATACTTTTCCGAACATACAAGTATACGCATAATATACCCAAGCAGTATACAACACAGACACACACGTACACCCACAAGTATTTTGCTTGTGCCCTGAGCATGCGAACAACGGTGTATCACATGCATAATAATGATTAGTGCATTTAAATACACATGCTATGGGGTGACAGAAAATAAAGCAATATACTGCAAAATCTTTGATACAATTATTTCAGAGTCGGTTAACAATTGGTTAAAGACATATTACGGCTGGTTGATGAGTAACAAAATATGGTATTGCGGAATCTCGGAGTCTATTTGTTCGGAATCTAAGTTGGGGGATAGGCTGGGTGTGTCTCGTTGTCCGTATGCCGGGATTTCGAGTTGGGAGTAGATGGCGAAGACCTGAGGTAGGAGCAGAAAGTTTCAAGGCAAATTTGCGGGACAATGTAGTACGGCGGTGAGCTAGGGTAGGTAGGTTTACCAGGAGGAGAGCCTCGTCATAGGACGTATACTGCGAACCAAGTAGGATTCGGAGGGCTCGCTTCTGCACGGACTCTAGCTTGGTAGCTTGATCCTTTGTGATGCCGGCGTTCCAAACGGGAGTAGCGTACTCCATCACTGGCCTGACATAACACGTGTATATAGTTAATAGGTCACACAGTGGGAGCGCAAACTTTTTGAGTAGCCATAGCATGTAGAGTTTGCGATTGGCGTTTTTCAACATTTCCAAAATGTGAGTATGCCACTTGAGATCTTTTTGGATATGGACACCGAGTAGTTTCACACAATCCAGTTGGCGAAGAACTTCGTTGTTGATACAAACGAGTGGGGGGTCGGGGTGGTTCCGTGAGAAACAAAACTCCATTGTGACACACTTCTTTGGATTTAGATTCATGTTATTCATGCGAGACCATTCACAGAGATCATTGACTCTTTGATTCTTGGATGACAGGTCTTTGTTCGCTTTGGCGACATTCGACGAGCGCTAGGTCATCGACATATTTGTAGATACTCAGGGCAGGACTGGATTCTGGGTCGTCGAGACAGGCATCGTTAATCATGGCCAAGAAGATAATGGGACCGAGCTTGGTCCCTTGAGGCACACCTCCATGTGGTGAAATCCATTCCGATAACTGTTGGAAGTGTCGGACACATTGCTTCCGGTCACTTAGAAAATTAGCTATCAATTGCACTACACATGGGCGGACATTCATTGCTAGAAGCTTTTGTATCGCGATACCATGATCGATGTGATCGAACGCCTTTGCGAAGTCAGTGAGGACTATTGTAGATGAAGATTTAGGCTTGTCAGCGTTGAGGTAGAGCTCATGTAGGAGGCTCACTAGGCAATGAGATGTCGACATGCCTCGCTGATTACCAAATTGATGGCTGTCAAGGGATGGTTTCATGTCATATAGGGTCCATTTTGCGATGAAGCCCTCTGCTAGTTTGGCAAAGTGGTCTGTGAGAGAGATCGGTCTAATACCGTCGATTGTTGCTGGCGATGTTTTCGGCACAGGGGTAATGATTGCTCTCTTCCAGACGTCAGGAAATATGCCTTTGCCAAATGCGCAGTTGAGAACCTTGGTCAAGGGACAACTCAGTTCGTAAGCAAATTCTTTGATGAGACGGGCCGAGATACCATCTGGTCCACCGGATCGCGATTGTTTGATCGATTTGAGTTCGCGATACACCTCCCATGGTTGTATGAGCGGCACGGGGTGACGAGATGGTAAGTAAGCTGGAAGTCGGCTGGGGTTAATTGGTATGAGGTCTGCAGAATATGAGGCAAATCGGTGATTGATGCGTTGAGAGATCTCGGCATAGTTCTCTGGGTCGACATCAGGTACAGTGATTCGAGTTGGGTGGATTTTACCTGACGTCATGGAACGTATACCACGATACCACGCAGCTGGGTTGCTAGTTTTCAAGTTCTGAATTTTTGTCGAGTAGAAAGTGCGTTTCGCAGTGGCTATTTCTCGGGAGACTTTATTTCTGTAGTGTTTGTAGACAGCAGTGTTGCCACAACTGAATGCTCTTTGTCTGAACTTAATCATCTCCACTAACGCCACGAAATAATCCTGTGCATCATTTGTTTTATAAAATGGGTCGAAAACTAACAACAATTTTCACGTACCTTTGTGGGTCAATGCCAGTCAGCTACATGTAGCACTCGCTCAAGAATCGATGTCCGAATATGTTCGTCCCAAACATTTACGCACGTCGCACTCGAAAATCCCGCACATATAGGTACTGTACGTATAAGAGTATACGTACGCCACACACATGTTATGCACACAAGAAAGGCCGGCCGCCCTGTAAACAACTAGAAGTTGTTTACAGGGTTGACAGCGCGTATAGTAGCGCGCCACGCACTTGTAACAACTGATTGAGTGTGCACTTCTAGTGTAAACATTGTGACGTCAGGCCGTGCATGTTAGTGAGAAATTAATGCAGGCACACGTGACTCATTTCAGCGCTTCCAATTGGCTACATTCTTGAACCCATTTTATAATATACGAATAACTTATGAGTTGTGAGTGCATTGCGCGCCTTGTTGAACAGACCAGTGGCTTATCTCGCGCCGAGTGCGATATTACGTGACCCAATGCACGAACAAAATCATGAATTATTCGTTTTATACAACACCTTGCCGATCTGAGATGTCGGTAGATCTAGTAGTAGTAACGTTAGGTCTAGACTTTGTCTATTTCCAAAAATGATTTTGTATAAAAACACAGAAAAATAATCAAATTACGGTTTCTCAACTTGGAATGAAGTCTTGATTTTGGGATCACTGTGGCCCACGTAGCAGATCAGAGTCAGATGTCTAAAAACACAGCCGTAGGCAAGGCCGCAAAACATGCAACTAGCTAGGTAAAGTAGCTTCGCGTACACCTTAACGTTGTTGTAGTACTCCGCCGCGCGTGGTCTGTGAGACTTACCGGCAGCGCAGCCGGCCAGCACGTAGTTTGCTGGCGCTTTGCTAGTGTGAGCGGCCGTGCATTTACATAGCCCCCGCGAAGCCGTGCTATACCTTCGAGCCGTGCAATAGGCCCATGCCAGGGGCCTATTGCACGGCTGTCACTCTCAATGAGTTTGATAGGTATTTTTTATTGAATGTCATGTGACATGTTCTTGGCCAATCACAATTCGACATCATTCTAAGGTTTTGTATAACAGAAATTATAAAATGGGTTCAAGAATGTAGCCAATTGGAAGCGCTGAAATGTATACGAATAACTTATGAGTTGTGAGTGCATTAGGGCACGAATATCGCACGAGGCGCGAGATTCGCCACTGGTCTATTCAACGCGGCGCTACGCGCCTTGTTGAACAGACCAGTGGCTTATCTCGCGCCTCGTGCGATATTCGTGCGCTAATGCACTCACAACTCATAAGTTATTCGTATATTATACAACACCTCAGAATGATGTCGAATTGTGATTGGCCAAGAACATGTCACATGACATTCAATAGAAAATACCTATCAAACTCATTGAGAGTGACAGCCATACAATAGGCCCCTGGCATGGGCCTATTGCACGGCTCGAAGGTACTATAGCACGGCTTCGCGGGGGGCTACTAATGCATGGCCGCTCACAGCTAGAGTTCTGTGGCTCACACCCGTAGCAAAGCGCCAGCAAACTACATTGTACGTGCTGGCCGGCTGCGCTGCGCTGCCGGTAAGAAATAAGTCTCACAGACCATGCACAGGCGCGGCGGAGTACTGCAACGTTAACGTGTACGTGTACGCGCAGCTACTTTACCTAGCTAGTTGCATGTATCGCGCGGCCTTTTATACCTACTGCTGTGTTTTTATTTTTGACTCCGATCTGCTACGTGGACCACAGTGATCCCAAAATCAAGACTTCATTTCAAGTTGAGAAACCGTAATTTGATTATTTTTCTGTGTTTTTATACAAAATCATTTTCGGAAATAGACAAAGTCTAGACCTACTATAGATCTACCGACATCTCAGATCGGCCTTAACTCGATCTAACGTTAGCGTAGAATGGGTATAGACCCTGCGGAGTTTGTGATTCCTGTGACTGTGTGGTCGAATCATGACGATTGTTTGAAAGCAGTACACAGGGTGGTTTACAATTCTCTGCCTAATTGTTACATTTATTTTTGGGCCTTCCTGAGTTGGCGGTCACTAATTTAGTACTGTGATTGTGGACAAGGTGTTGTATAAAACGAATAATTTATGATTTTGTTCGTGCATTGGGGCACGTAATACCGCACTCGGCGCGAGATTCGCCACTGGTCTATTCAACGCGGCGCTACGCGCCTTGTTGAATAGACCAGTGGCTTATCTCGCGCCTCGTGCGATATTCGTGCCCTATGCACTCACAACTCATAAATTATTCGTATACTGTACTAGGGCGAGGCGCGCCGTGTAGCTGAGGGTTTATTACGTAACAAAGGCTTCTATATTTGGAAATCTGGCGACTTTCAGCTCACTATAAACACTTTCAGCATGGTGCCTAAGTACGTATGGGCGGAAATCACTGATATCTCTATGGAAGAACAAGATCAGAGGTGGAAACGAGCTGCATGCTTGGCGGAGGTCTGCGCTCTCAGAGTGCTTCTCTAGTTATCCATGCAATATTATTCGTCACCATGCATGTGTGCCTTATATTGTATAAAGTATGCTATATTTCTCATACTCCGGAAGGGTCAGAAAGAAATGAAGTTCAAATTTCCTAAAACTGACAACTTTAATGTAGGCCTACTTGTTTACATCCATAGTTGCCTGCAATACATAAATTTGAGAACTCAAAAACACACGTTGCCGTTTGATGCTGCATCTTTCCTGCAATCACAATTTCTTCATTAAATGCTAGTGATCCATAGGTAAAAAAATAACTTCATATTTTGTTTATGAGGTTACTTGATTTCTTATAAAAGCCTATACAATTGCTACATTTATAAGAACTCTGTAATTTGACAACGCATTTTAGAAGATTATTGTTGCTTTTTTATCTTAAATCGGCAAATTTCTGCATTTTTTCTAGTTTGTGCCGATTTCATTTCATAAAGTCAGAAGGTTCCATCTTATTTTTCCCCAATACAAGATGGTGAAATTTAGAGGTGTCAACGGAATGATGATTTCCGTTGATCAATATTCGTGAATTTCCGATGAATTAGAAATATTCCTGATGCTGGCAGTCCAACCGTCAAGGACTCAGAGATGACTGACGCCAAATCTGTTTGCAAGCAAGGCGCCTCAAGTAGAACACATGACATGATATTCGTCTGTATCGAACTCTTTGAATCTACGGTGTACTTGACATCACAAA
This sequence comes from Diadema setosum, assembly GCA_033980235.1. Taxonomy (NCBI): domain Eukaryota; kingdom Metazoa; phylum Echinodermata; class Echinoidea; order Diadematoida; family Diadematidae; genus Diadema; species Diadema setosum. The sequence goes on along the minus strand of CM067069.1, from coordinate 29,970,162 downwards.
GAAAAGTAAACCAAATCAAAAAGTCGTACGGTGTACTTCCGTTCACGTTGATTACATGATTTACATCTGCCTTCGCATGTACACCCTACAAATTCAGAAAGCGATGAAAAGCATAGTATTTTGTATGTCGCCAACAATTTGCTTATTTGAAGTATTGACAAATATAAAGTTTGACCTTTGAAAGCGTACAGAATTAATTTTGAGTGAACTTTTTTCATCTTGCAGATTGTTCATTTGTCCACCGTCCAAAGCATGATTTCATGACTTCAACCCAGAAGACATTTAGCGTTGTGTATTTGCGTTATATGTCATAAACATACATGGACTTTAACCTTCAGATGATACCTCACATTCGTAACGTACACTCCTTGACCAAAGATTAAACTACGTTTCCTGAGTCTAAAACCTCATTACGCCCAAAATATTACAGGCAGAGACAACAGTCGAAGCACACTCACGACTGAACATCACGCTGTTGGATTCCCGACTACTGACCACAGGTGAGAATACCTGAGTAAGTTACTCTTGTTTTTATTTTTCGTGGTGTGCATTCATTGTTTTATGAAATTCTCATTGTCAGCCAGTGTACGTGTAAAAAAAAAAAAAAAATCAGGAGACACAACATGAAGTGACAAACATTGAATCGCTTGCCTTCTACATGCCTGGATTGATTGGACAATACAGTGTCATTAGAAATTAATATTGACTAGAAATAGGCATTCTCATTGAATCCAATAAGATGTTGTCAGAGAGGGAGAGGATGTGATTATCTCATTAGCAAAATAATATTAGTTATCCCCTGCTTGTTCACGAAATACGGGCAAATATCTACGGTCTGGTGCCATATTCCATGAGGCCGAAGGCCGAATGGAATATGGCACCAGACCGTACAGTGGTACCATTTCCCGTATTTCGTAAGAACAAGCAGGGGGTAACGATTTTATCTTTTAGTGTAAGTGCTAACCTTCTTCTCGCTGATTTCCCCTCGTGAATGATGTTGAAATCGCCGGCTGTCAGCCATGATTATGTTCACTTAGGCCTACGTCTCGCGAGCTGATTACGTATACTGCATGCGATGCGCGCATACAAATACGCACACGTACACGCCATAAGATACTGCATGCAGTGCAGTAGCCAGATAGATTATGTTGCTGTTGTTTATCAAGTGTCTAGTGGTCTCAGGTTATGTGCGCAATACGCTCGAGGACCGCGCGCTGTCCATTTGTTTTGTACAGGGTTAGCGCGCATTTTCCTATAAGCGTCTTTGGTACACGCGCAGCTGACTGTGTGTAATACAGTATCATGACGTCATATCTTCTTCTTCTTCTGATTAAGTCTGCCTCCTTCAATAGACTGAAGATTCTTGCAGACTGGTGCTATTTACATTATAATTATATTATATTGGATGGCTATGAATGGGATACCGGGGATTATACAACACATGTATGGAATCTTGCCATCTGATTGGATAAATGCTGGTCACATGACATTCAGAGGAATCGGCTATCCAACGCTCACACTCAATGGCAGTGCAATAGTCGACTATTGAACGGTACAAGCGAGCCGGCAGTGCAGTAGACCATAGGACACACTGAACTTGTGTATCGTACAGCTATAGCTGGCATTTCAATGCATACGCGCACCCGTAGGGTTTGCGCTGCGCCAGCACGCAACAACCGTTTATGTGTACCATACCACCACCGGTCACCTACGCACGTCGCACGGCCATGCCACTTCGTTATCATGGCTACGTAGACCTACCTCTTTTCACCCGAGCTTTGTTCTCGTCTCTGATGAGGATCTCAGCGCATTGCTAATCATGAGTGAAATGCAGCAGCAAATACTAAGCTTAAGTGATCAAACAGTATGCTTTAAATAGAGGTAAGCAAACTCTCTAGACCTAGCTATATAGGGTTTAGTTAGACCTTTTTCAAGTCCTAGGGGGCCTACCAGAGATCGAGCCAGTGGCAGTACGCTAGTTGGCCTAACGTTAGGCGTAGGCTTTCGCATACGTAGTTCTCGATCTACCTATATTTAGGATTAAAACATATCTATTTTTGGTCCAAACTGTAGGCCATGCCTAAATATTTCGATACCATGTGTTGTATAAAACAAATATTCAATGTTTATCATTCGTGCGACGGTACCGAATATTACATTCGGTACAAGTTTAACCGTTCTATTCAACTCCGCTTTGCGTCGTTGAATAGAACGGTTAAACTTGCACGCTCATGTAATATTCGGAACCGTCGCACTCATAAACATTGAATATTTGTATAATATTGCACGAGTTAGGACCAATATTGCACGAATCGAAGATGAGTGCAATACTGGTCCTCACGAGTGCAATATTCCCTGGTTTCCCATGAATTTAAGCCATCCAGTATAATTATTATTATCTATAAACATTATCTATGTACAGCAGAATTTGACTTGCCTGTATTTGATCCAAGGGTCTTGAGACGCACAGGCGTCTAGATGTACACATTGTATACTGTAAAAAAATGGGTGCAACTCCAGCCAGGTCCAATCCGAATGCAAAGGACGTGAATGCGCGAAATTCCAAACTTGCAGAACATGTCCTACGTAGTAACACCAACGTATTTACAGGTGATAAGTGTTCCAGAAAGTCACTTTGAGTAGTAGTTAATTGTCACATTGCAATTGTTGAGCACAAAAGGGCTCTATTGAAATCGCATAGATCTACTCTGAGTTTTCGAAGTTGTTGTATGAGTGAGAGTAGATCTGCTTACGTTAGCAATGGAACTGCAAGCTCTTAAGTGTTGTTTACTTCTGCTGTTGAATCAGCATAGTCCTTATTTATCTCCTCAAACAAAACTTGAGACTCAGTGTGATGTGTTTCCTCGACGTCTTGGGAGCTGGTCAGAGAGTACGATAAATCAAAGTTCACCTCTTCATCAATTTGAGCCCCAGATGCAACACATGCAGCCTCAGTTTCTCCAATTTCCAGTGTCAGTGGAAGTGTTGGAGCTTTACTCACAGTTGCTGGCATCGTTGATCTTCTTGAGGTTGATGGCTTTTCAGGTTTTGAGCGTTTTGGGTCTGGTTCCTTACCTAGGGCTCTTGACAAGGCATTGGAGATGTCATATTTCTTGTCGTCACCAACTCGGCCTACATATGAAGCAAGACTTCCTTCGTTTCTATGACCGGAAACCTGACAGATCTCCCTCGATTGAAAGCCAGTCTTGTCCAATATCGTAATACATGTAGCCCTAAGGCAGTGATTTGTGTACGCTCTTGACAAGTTTCCAGCTTTAGAAATCTGCACCATCATAATACCTAGTGTGTTGACACCCAGTGGACACTTCTTGTACCACGGTCCTGTGGATGGTGTGACCGACTTAGGGGTTTGAATGCTTCACCATCAGGGTTGAGCTTGGAAATGTACTTTTTGAAAGACACATCAGGGCACATGTCATCCTGTGTTTAGTACATTCTACCCCCATCAATTCGTGTAGATCTACAATCCTCTCGAGCCTTTTTTGTCACCTCATCTCTAGTTTGAGCTACGTATTCACGTCCATCTGAGTCAACGTAAACATGGAAATGATCCTGTTTCAAGTCCCTTAGGTTTTCACGGCCTCTCCTACAGATGTAGATCATATTGTAAGTTCAAACCATACCTTTCTCTGCAAACCAGCTGGAGTGGACTGGTCAAAGGTTCCTGATTGGTACAGTGTTGCTACTATGTCATTTTCATCAATCAAAGAGTGGTGCACAACATCCCCCTTGCCTAGTTTCTTTAGCTGCACAGTCGCTGCTCGATAGGATACATTTGAATTGGCAAATTCGTTGTCTTTGATGATATCTATGATTCCATGATGATACGCGTCTTTCAAGTAGCGATTGAGACCAGCACGGATGCCAGAAAGTGAAGTCGTCTTGTAGAAGTCCCCATCAGCTTTCCTTGCTTCCAAGTAAAACCTTCCCAACAACGATGCCAGCGTGGTTTTGTCACGCTTTTCAAAGTCCTCCTTTTGACCTTTCCCCGCAGATACGATCGGAACAACGTGACCGCTTTGTTCGTAGCCTTTCTTGTGTTTTCGGCGTCTTTGTCTCGCAAAATAAAACTGAAATCGTCCTCGGTTAACGAAGCAAATCTGGACCTGGAGGCTGCCATTTTGTTCGCAAACCCTTCGCAAAGTGTTTCAAATCTCGCGCAATCTAACACAACACGTATGGTTGGGTGTTCATAATACCGGCCACCTAACGTTTTTCTATCAATAGAAACGTGAAAAATCTCAAAATTTGCCTGAAATTTTACTCACGTGTGGAGAAAATACTCCGGATTCACAAGCGCGCACTGAAAATGCGATCTGAGGTACGCGCTCTAGATGGCGGCTTCGAACGCGTGGGGTGTCATTTTTTCCGTACTCAGTTGCCCTGTTCATTTCAACCGACCGCCCTGACAATACGTATAAAGGGCACTTAAATGCGTTTTTTCGACAGGCCGCTGTTTTTTTCTAGCCGTCATTTTTTTCCCCAATAATATTTGAATATATTTTGAATCCTTCGATATTACTTTTGAAGGACTGTTTGATGAATTTAAATTGATTTTCATTAGGAAACTTTTCATCGTAATTGAAATAAATTAGATGAATCGGTTTGTTTTTTCACATTCATTTCTCGTTTCTGCTTCAACTCGTACGGTCGTAGCGGGCGACAAAATAATTATGTAATGTGTATGTGTCAACGACCAACGTGTGTGCACGATCGTACAAGCGGCGGTGACAATTTTGCGGTCAAAATCGTCAAATTTATTACGGAAGGATACTCTACATCTAACAACGAGTCAGCAAAGTTAGGCCTAGTTATATGTAGTTTCACGATAAATCTTGCTAATTTTGCTAAATTTCGTTAATTTAGAGGGAATACTTATTTGTTTTCGCCTCATTTTACTCGGTAGCGTAGCCCAGTGAAGAATCGAACACCGTTGCGCGTAGTCCCATGCGTACATTTTCTTTCTGTACGCGCAATGCCATTATAGTGCGCGGTCGGTTGATATGGACCCGGTCGGTGTGTTGAACACCTACCATACTGTATACGTAGGCCTACGTCGACGCCTTCGCGATCCATCGTCTGCAAGTTTTACATATACAAACCAATGGGATACTCGCTACAGCTAGTGTAACGCTCTAGCGTTAGCTTGTGATGCATAGAAAAACAATGGGTATCGCGCCTGCGCGTACGCAATAGACGGGACGCGGAATACGGTGAATTCCCGAACGACCGGGAACAACGGTAGCCTATGGAGAATTAATACGTAGGCCTATGCAATCCGTTCAATATGCTCTGATATTGAACGGTAAAATTTGAGCGGACCCAATACGCATTTTTTACTGCGCGGCTAAAAAGTCCTATATAGATAATAATACAATTTATTTACAGATATTTACAAGCACATAGAAAATATGACGAAAATAACTAGCCACTGTGATCAACCGTTAGACGGTTTCGAAATGATCCCACAGATGGCGCTGAAACAATTTTTGACGACAGGGAATTCCAGTTCCTTACAGTTCTTGGGAAGAACGAATGGCGATGCGTAATATATCCACGTAATACGGGATATATTAAGTGGTTGATTGACCAATGAGATTACAGAATTCACGATCACTAAAAGATAAAACTATGAGCAAGAGCAGTGATGTGTGTATTTCTTTTTTATTACCTGTACCTCCGCCAAAGGAGGAGGTTATGTTTTCGTTACCGTTGGTTTGTGTGTGTGCTCGTTAGTTAGTTTGTCTGTGTGCAAAATAACTCAAAAAATAGTTAACGGATTGGGATGAAACTTGCAGGAAAGGTTAAGAATGACACAAGTACGAAACGATTAACTTTTGGTAGTGATCCGAGAATTTGGGGGGAATTTATGAAGGATTTTTGATATTTTGGCAGGTATAGGGTCAATGAACTTGGGAGTTCAGGCTGCGCGTATTTGAGGTTTGCCTGCGCGCACTAAAGTGCGTGCTCTAGTTTCTGCTGGGGCGAGGCGCGCCGTGCAGCTGAGGGTTTATGACGTAACAAAGGCTTCTATATTGGGAAAGCAGGCAACTTTCAGCACACTGATAAGTACGTACGGGTGGAAATCACTGATATCTCTATGGAAGAACAATATCAGTGGTGAAAATGATTTGCATGCTTGGCGGAGGTCTGCGCTCTCAGAGTGCTTATCTAGTTTTAAATGTTATAAAGCCACTTTTGCTATTTTGGTTCTTTCCTAGGCTCAAGAGCGGGGGGGGGGGGGGGGGGTACAATGTCCCCCTATATAACTTTGCTATTATTTGATGTATTGTCGTCATAATTATATTTGGCACATGCGTATAGCAACTCAAACTCTACATGACTGTACATTCGAACCTTTTCAGGGTCACCCATGGAGGGCGCTATTTAAAAAACAAAAAACAAACGAATACATCGGAAATATGCTAAAAACATGATTTTTTTTGTATGACTTCTTTATTCCAAGTAGGCCTATATATTTGTCATTATAGACCAATCATTTAGCTCTTTCAGAAAATATACATGAAATGGCTATTTTACACACTATTATATTGTTGATTGAAATTCGAGCACATGGCAATGGCAATCAGCAATCTCTAATACATGTATAACTAAATTATGCATACAAAATTCAAAATAGTCGCAATAAGATTTTAGGAAAAGTCACCAAATTTGGTTGAATTAGATTAAGTGCGAAAGAGTGGCAAATGAAATTCTAGTGGGGGGGGGGGGCACAATGGCCCCCTCGGGCTTTATAGGGTTAATGTGTGCGTGTGTGGTGGGGGGGGGGGGTAAATTCTGCGGATGGGGGTTCAAGGATCAATCATGGTTCCCCCATTAACCTTGCTTCGACGGGTCCTAATCTTCAGATCGACCCCTCGGAAAGTCATGGGTATATTGTTGATTTCATTTGACCGTTTTCCGAATATCTTTTTTTTTTCGTTTCTTTTTCTTATTAAAGGGACAAAAGTGTGGGGCTGCAGCCCCCGATATCCGCGGCCCCTATCAAAACTTCCTAGATAAGTAGAAGTCTTAGAAAAAGACAGAAAACGACGGTGAGGAGAAGAAGAAAAAGACAAACGGAAATAAAAACAGATAAAAGACAAACATTACTCATCTTATAGCTTTGCAGTCAAACATTTTGATGTAAATGACAAATTGAGACTCATTCCTTCATTCGTATATATATATATATATATATATATATATATATATAATATATATGGACAGAATGTGTTAATGAGACATGCTTAATTTCAGTTTAAGCTAATAATCCTTTCATTGTTGTTACTCTGGTGGTTAACTTCCTGTTTTTTGTCCCATTCATCGCACAGCGAGCACGGTTGGGTAAAGATTAGGCGCTTGAATACACACTGTACTTCAGAGTCTCTTTTCTCAGTTCACAGTTTTCCTGAGTTTGTGCTTTCTTTCCAATATTTAGATAGGTTAGGAGAGTCCATTTGATTTGAGTTATACATCATTTTAAAGCTTAAAAGCCCCTCTTTCAGAATATGGTGTTAACTAAAAATTCATATTTGGTGACTTTTTGTTTGTTTTGAGGTGCAGGGTCACATTTTATATCACTTATAAGTTATTTCTGTCCAATAAATGTTACTTTTTTTTTCTCAATAAAAACAAACAAGCAAAAGTCAAAGGGATGGGTCTGGGCATTAATTAATAAATTGTTTGATATCCAGTGGTCAGTTATTTGAACTGTAGATATGAATGGTTTGTTTGAATGGTTGATATCATGAAACCGGTAATGAAATGTAGTGCTTGCTAGATTTGCCTTCTTTATAATTATACCGTTTGTGTGTACTTTCAAAAATAAAAAGGAATTGTTTTTGTTTTGATGACATTGGCATTTTTTTTCTTACCAGGTATTATTATTATTTATTTATTTTTTTGGTGAATAAACCCACCGACTGCAGTATATTGTTTACATATTTGTGAACAATACCCACTGACTGCATTGTCACCTCGTAAAACTTCATTTATTACACACGTACGGGGCGGTAACGCTTCAGAAAAAAATATGACTGGATTCGAAAGATAATCAAGATTTTAACCATTCACTATCCTTCTTCAAGTATAACATTGATTGTCCTAATATGATTTTTTAAATGATATTTCCTATGATGACAACCCTTACTGATATGCCTGCTGTGTAATGGATTTATTCACTTGTTCAATCTTGTTTATTCTTGTTCTTGTTCATTCTTGTTTATTCAATTGTTCACTTGAAAATTCTGCATCTAAAGCCAAACATAAGTTCTGTGAAGAAACATTACTCTAACCCTACTCCTCACATCATGCTTAACCTACTTGTCACAATCATATCACAATTCTAACCTTGATCCCAAGTCCTTGGAGAAAATAATACCAGAGCAATTGTTACAGGGTCACAGGAACAAATGTTGTGTATACCGTTATAACACACTATAAAATGTGTTGGAATTAAATTCACATTTTATGACTGCACACTATTTACTGATGATGAAGTGTGATGACTCTAAAATGATGTTTTTGTCACATATGTTTTTTAATCCACAGTACAGCACTACTTGAGACTTTTTTTTTAAATTAAAGATATCAAATTTGTGTACATTGTACATCAGTGTAGATTATGCACACACTAGTTGTTCTATGTAGATAATCTAACTTGACACTTGACAAACACATTCATCACGCATAAGAAAAGAGTGGGTTGATGGAAGAGAGACGGGGAAAGGAAGCAGAAATATTGGCAGTAGGTGATTATAGAGCCAGACGATGAAGAATCATAACAAAATACAGAACTTTACAATTCAGTTGTGGAAAGATAGCTTTGTACACTGATGATACTTGGTAATGTGATAATTGAAAATGAAAGTATTATTTTAAGTCAAATGAGAATGTTATGTTATTCAAGAAAAAAAAATAGAGAGAAAATAATAGATATTAACATTAACAAAGAAAAAAAAAACCAAACATACTTTACATGCTCACATTGATATTATTCAAAATTTGCTGCGATCTTGCAGTCTAATTGGAAAGAGCAGTATATTGTAATCAAGGGCAGGGCAACAGTCGAAAGGATGCAATGGCCACAAAACAACAGATACTTTTGTGAAGGAAGATGAGAGCTTATATGCATGACCTTGCCAATGCCTATAGTTGCAATGTTTCTTTTGTGACCCTGCATGACTGCAAATCATGTAACACTTTGAGTACCGTACTTGAGAAGGAAGACCATTTGAGAAGCTAGTCATCATTAACAAAAAAACAAAACAAAACAAATGTGCATGAATTCAACAGTATGAGTGCAGGACAAGCAAGGATTTGAGAATCTTATAATCAGCCTTAATTTGTACAAATAAATAAAAACTTAAAAGATTAACACAATAATAGGGCTAAGGCATGAAAAGATTAAGATATGAAGTCCAAGTTTAGTCGAATAGATCATCACAGTATACATAACATAGCTAGAGGGAGAGAGAGATATACACTGTATATAAATAAGACGAGTCCGATTTTACACACAAAAAACACCCTTGGGAACATTGTTGATTCCATTAATCGCACTTCTTAGGAAGGTTCCTATCACAGTTACATAGCGCCATGATGTTGCCTGAGGATGGACAATAATTTTTACGTGATATTTGAATTCAAATTGCATGGAGGGGACCCATTGCCGATGCTGGTAACTGGTTTTACCTGTAGAGAGCCTATTATGCTGTTTGATGATTTCGGAGGGAACGGATAATGCTTGTCAGACTACAAAAAAAGAAAAAGAAAAAGAACTCGACAGTTGGCCATTATCGTGCAGGTACAGGTGGCAGAGGATTTTTCTCTTGAATTACGGTAAGGATTCCCATGGCAAAAATGCCAATGTCATCAAAACAAAAACAATTCCTTTTTATTTTTGAAAGTACACACAAAAGGTATAATTATAAACAAGGCAAATCTAGCAAGCACTATATATTTTATTTACAGTCCGTGTATCTTCCCGAGTCCCACTGAGTAATGTTGCGGTAATCATACCTTCCCCTCTATATTAAGAGGCAAAACACTCTGTCCCGCGGATAGGACATAAAATGGAGGTGCCGTGTATGAGAGAGTCACAACTCATACATGCAAAAGATTCCGCTTCATTATTTTATTCATTGCAAAGAGCAGGGTTCCTAATCCGGGTAAGCTAAGAGCAAGCTCCTTGATACGGGCTATCCATCAGCCATCTTCCCAGATGAAATGAAACTACCCTAAAAAGAAAACAGTTATACTGACTTCTTAACTCCAAACAAAACAAGTTCCTGATATTAGATACAGAGGTTAATTTTGTTTTCATTTGTTATTTTTCATGCAAAAGAACAGGGTTACTGTGACTTCATACGGCATGGCTCCTCAAGTAGTACTCGTGACTGGATGTTCGTCCGGTATCGGGCTCTCTACGGCTCGACGTCTCGCGCAAGACCCCGATCAACGCTACCTTGTCATCGCTACCGTCATTGCCATGGCAGAAAAGGCCGAGTTAGTAGCCGCCGTTGGGGACGCTATTGATAAGACAATCTTCATCAAGGAGATGGACATCACTAAGGATGAAGACATCACTCGAGTAGTTGCTGACGTCATGAAAACACATGGAGGCATCGATATTCTCAGTAAGCACTTTCTGGGCTCACCAGTTTCGGTCACTGCACGATCAGATTAATCTCGAAACGGTCAATTTACAGGTGACTTCGGTCTGTAGTTTACAGGTTAAAGATGTGTAGTAATTGTCGCCAGAAAAACAAAATAATAACAATGTTCAATGCCTGAATTACTGCTTCGCCATTGCATTCCTGGTTTCACTAATAAAATACAAGTATAGCGAAGAGTATTTCGCCAGATTCCACCATATTGAAAGTGTTTGATTTCTTCTTTCCTCTTCATAGCCCTCGGATTTTGACGATCTTGTTTATCATTCAGTGTTTGTTACTATCCGTCTAGCCTTTGTTTCTGTATAGGCTTAACAGCAATTTTTCAGCCATCTTCAGGTTTATTTGCAACGTCAAATCCTTAAAAAAAAGGTGAATTTACTATAATGTGTTGTCAAGAGTTTTCTTTGTTTGCTTTTGGTTCATTCAAAGTAAGGGGAATGAAATCAACTCGCTTCGGACGCACAAAGACAATAATTATTGACATCATCTGAAATGCAACCGCAATATATTGGCCAGTGTCATTTGTTGACTAGTGGAAATTCAGAAGTTTTTGGTGTGATGACGTACTCGTGATGTTTGGAATGTTCACATTCATTCCTCATTCGTCAGTCAACGTAGCGGGCGTTCCTGGCATAGGGCTCCCAGAACGTACGTCTCGTGCCACGATCGACAAAATCTTCAACGTGAACACTATCGGCACGATCCGACTCACCCTGGCAATACTACCTCACATGAAGCAGAAAAAGACGGGAAAAATCATCAGTGTCTCGAGTACAGCCGGAAAGCAAGGTACGGAAACACAGTTTCCTGCAAGAATTATTGTCAAAGTTCTTCATTCAAAGCATGTCGTCTTTTGAAAAAATTATGAACATCTAATTCAATGATGGATTACTATCTCAATCGTGGATATCCTTCTCATATTTTTGTTACTCCCCACTTTGTCTCCTTCATCTCGTTTGAAATGCATTCTCTATCCAACAAAGAAACTGACGTCAATACCAGATACCAAAATGTCGCCAAATTGTATGTTGGTGACAGTAGGGCTTGACCAAATTCTTATCTTAAACCGAGTCCTCAAAATCTTGCTCTCAGACGAGGCTGAACGAACACAAAGAATGAATAAACAAGATGGCGAATTACTGACGAAGGGAAAAGTGAATTCAGTTCTGCATGATGATTATGATAATAATGATGATGATAATCATTATCATAACGATAGTGATAACGATTTTATTTTCTCCCCAAATACCGGCCTGTGTTTCATATGACGCTATGTATACAATTAAAGTCGCTATTCGCTTAAATTTCCAAACTGCGCAATATATTCGACGTTCAAAGTATGCTGTCAATATCAATAGGCGTAATATGGAAGTTACTCTCCTTACAAGAGAACGCCCAGAGTAAACTGTTCATCTTTCAAGTCCTTCAAAAGAAAAGTATTGCAAAATTTTCAGTGAACAGATATTCACTGGTAGCGCAGTGCCTTCTAGTAAAGCTGCTATAAGCGCGACACCACGGATTATTTTTGTCAGCTGAAATCACGTCTCGACGCATAATCGTAATTTCACAACGTTCTTTTTTTAGTATAATTGCTGAAAAAATTAAAACGTTTGAATGGTAATGATTTGCAAACCTACTTCTGGAATTATTCTAATTGTCCATATTCATCACCTGTACAAAGTACCATAGAACAAAATTACCCTTACCAAAGTAACCAATAGTTTCATCCTATTGCATTACATTTTAGTGCCTCATTTTCAAATTCAAATTCAAATTGAAATTATGTATATATAATGAATATAGTCATAATGTGTACTCACGTGTGCAGTGTATAACATGAAATTACAGGTTTACCATACGCCGAGTTCTACACCGCCTCTAAGTTTGCCTTGGAAGGGTTCTTTGAATCGCTGCTCTGCACTGTCAGGTCATTCAACATCAGGTATATTATGTGTTCAGTGTAGTGTAAATTTGTCTTAAACTAACGTTTTTTCAAACAAGGAAATTGGAAGCAACCTTACTATGTGAATTTAATGAATGAAGAAATGTTACAAATATACATATTTATTTATTTCTTGTTGTACTTTTTTTGTAGCTTTGATAAATCGATGTGCTGTCATCAAGAAGATTACTAAAATTCGTGATGTCACAGCAGGGCAACGATATAAAGGAAATATAGAGAGAATTCAGATGTGTTTAAAGTCTGTTTTTCATGAAAAGGACTTATTCCTTCCACTATTTACTAACATAAAATAATGTGGTATTATATGCCTTGGCGTCTGAAAGATGCGGAGTGCTCTTTCATCATGCAAATAAAAAAACCCGACAAACACAAATGAAAATGTATTGTATTCCGAATAGTTGTTATCAACTTATCAAACGATGACGGCACATGAATTGATAGGAAGTGGAAGCTATTGAACCGACTATCCGAGTTTCCCCAAATACACTATCCGTGTGCATAATATTGCTGCATTAAATAAATGCACAAGTTTATCATGTTTATTTCAACTTTAAGAGGAGATAATTCATTAGCTCACCCGAGCCAAAGGCTCAACTGAGCTATTCCGATTATAATTTTCTTGTTTTCTTGTTATATTATCAACCCCTCGAAAACGCGAGGTCAACTTTACCTTAAAGCCCTAAAATCAAGGACACTTTATAAGTCTTCTTTTCTTAAAACCAACAGAGATAGAGCTAGTTTAGAACTATCAGTAAGTACATTTGGCAATGTACTTTCAAATTTTTTTTCACGGCGGATTTGGGTGTGCACCCTTGCAGGGGACAAACTGGGTCCAATTTTCCACATTTTCATCATCTTCTGGAAAAGGCATGGACACTAGATTTGCAGCTAGCATCCCAATGGTAATAGGATTTCAGTTCAAACGGGCATCATGCCCACTTTGAGGCCACCAGGGGGCGTAGAACCCTAAACCAATAAATCTTTGAAAACTTCTATAAAATCGGAAATAATAGAGCTAGAATGTAAGTGCAGTTTTAGGTTTGTGTGCATGAAATAGATCCATTTTGTTTAGGCCTGAGAGAGGGGAAAATCGTGGGGGCTGATTTTCAAATTTTCGTCTTACTTTTGAAAACGCATTCCCCCCCCCCCCCCCAACCCGACAAGTATCCAAATATTATCGGTATAGGTTTTCACATTTGACATTTCAAACTTAAAAAAAAAAAACAAAAACAAATGCATGATATAACACATATTTTCAACAAACCTAGCTGGTATCATTGAGTGATATAATAGTTTTACAAAAGATCTAAGATTAATTCAAATGTTCTCGTAGATTTATAATTCATTAAGAAATCAAAACCTCTATCTTATCTTCATATCTTTTCATATGTGTATCATAATTATCAAAAATCGTCTATATTTTATGAAGACACGACATTGTATTTACCTAAAAGCTTTCATTACCAGTAACGTTAGCCTACTCTTTCTAGAGGGAGGTGTCACGAAAACCCATACAGTGTATATTATCTATGTCATCCAGAAAATACTTCAGATATTTTCATTAAGTTATCATGTGCTGAACGATACTGACTGACTGACTGATATGATTTTGGGAATCTTCTTGAAAACAAAGACCACAAAGTCACTGTTACTAGAAGATGTCCATCTGACAAGTCTCTCGTGTCTCGGCCATCTTTAAGTAGAAGCAAAAGTCTTGTTAGTGGTGTGTGTGTGTGTGTGTGTGGATTGTGGCAGTATGTATACTTTCAAAATTCACGCACTTCTGATTCCGCCTTAGGATATGCATGATCGAACCAACCAAGGTGAAGACAGCAATGTTTCAGTCTGTTCTGTCTGAAACCGACGGCCTGAGCAAAAACGATACCGTCGATGAAATCGATCGACGTCAGATGAGATGCTTTTGCGACCATGTGGCTGCGTCCCCCTCCATGTCAGTGGACGACGTGGTCAACGTCTTGACGAAATGCGTCGAGGTCGACGACCCGGTTTTCAGACACCTGGTCGTTCCTCCTGAGCTCAAGGAGGCGATGGGAGAAGCCGTTGCCGACCTGACGGGGGAAAAGTCGATCGCCTCAATGCGGAAGATGATTGGGGCTATGTAGATACAGTTAAACTCGCCTAAGTCGACGTCGCATATGTCGAATAATCGCTTAAGTCGAAGATTTTAAAAAGTCCCGATTTTTCCCCATTGACTTATGTGTATTAATTCACTCACAAGTCGAATTTTTTAAGTCGAATACTCGCCTAAGTCAATGAAATTTCAAGAACACTTTCACGGAAAAACCACTGAATTCTCTGTGCCTAAGTCGAATAAGATTTTATTGTGTAATAAATCACTGTCAAAATCACCAGACGCCAGTTTTTATTTACAAACAGTATATACCAAAAGAAACTTTGCGTTGATATAGACATTAACGTTTCATTAACGCAAGCGGATTCACCTGAATCGTTAGTAACGCAAACTAACGATCGGGAATATTAACGTTTGTAGTAACGATGAGTAACGACCCCAAGCGCAAATTAACGATGTTTCGTTGACATTAACGATAGGTAACGCAAGAACTCACACGAGATTTTGGTTTCCGTAACCCAGACCTGGTGAAAGGACGACGTAGCCCCTGCCGAGTGTAGCGATCTAGGCCCTATGCCTTATACTTAGCGGAGTCTTTTCGCGAATCGAATCACGATTTCGAGAATGGTTAATGTGCGACCGGGGTCACCAAAAACGCACGCCGGGCCACCAAAAAAGCTTGGATATGATCATCGGTAACAATCGGCTCCATAATATGCCAGAATAACTGTCAGATGTTTGGTCTTAATTTTGGAAATGAATAACGGTAATATTCGACTCCGTATAATACTAAAATAAATGTCGGATGTTTGCTTATACTTTTGGAAATGAATAATGGTAAGATTCAGTTCCGTACGGTGCTGAAATTAATGTCAGATATTTGATTTTGCATTCGGAAATGAATAAGGATAAAATACGACTCCGGAAGATGCTGAAATAAATGTCGAATGTTTGCTTTGACGTTCGGATATGAATAATAATGATATTCAACTCCATACGATGATAAAATAAATGCCGGATGTTGACTTTTACGTTCGAAAGTAAATAACAATAACATTCATCTCCGGAAGATGCTAAAGTAAATGTCGAATTATTCCTTTGACGTTCGGAAATGAATAACAATAATAATCAACTTCGTATGATGATAAAATAAATGCCGGATGTTTACTTTTACGTTCGAAAGTAAATAACAATAACATTCAGCTCTGGAAGATGCTAAAGTAATGTCGAATTATCCCTTTTACGTTTGGAAATGAATAACAATAATAATCAACTTCGTACGACGATGAGATAAATGTCGGATGTTTGCTTTTACTTTCGAAAGTAAAGAGCAATAAATTTCGGCTCCAGAAGATGCTAAAATAAATGTCAGATGATTGTTTTTACGTTCGGAAGTGAATACATGTAGCAGTAATATTCTTCTCCATACGATGCTATATAACAGTCGGATATTTGCTTTTAAATTTCGAAATGAATAACAGTAACATTTAGCTGCGTTTGATGTTAATGTTTGATATTTGCTTTGACGTTCGGAAATGAATAACAATAGTATTCAACTCCATCCGATGATAGAATAATGTCTGATGTTTGCTTTTATGTTCGAAAGTAAATAGCAATAAAATTCAGCTCCGGAAGATGCTAAAATAAATGTTGAATGTTTGCTTTGATGTTCTGAAATGAATAACAATAACATTCAACTCCGTACGATGATGAAATAAATGCCGAATGTTCGCTTTTTTACGTTCGAAAGTAAATAACACGTAACATTCTGCTCAGGAATATGCCAAAATAGATGTCACATGATTGCTTTTACGTTCAGAAGTGAATAGCAGAAACATTCTGCTTCATAATTAAGATGTTAAAATAAATATCAGACATCTGCTATTTAACATTTCGAAATGAATAACAATAACATTCAGCTGCGTTTGACGGTAAAGTAAATGTCGGATGTCTGCCTTGACGTTCGAATATGAAAAACAGTATAACATTCGGCTCCTTATGATGCTGAAATAATTGTTAGATGATTCATTTCACTTTCGGAAGTGGACAGCAGTAACATTCGGCTCCTTACGATCATAAAATATGTCGGGTGTTTGCTTTTGAATTTGGAGATCGAATAACGGTAATATTCTGCTCCGTACGTGCTATAGTAACAGATTGTTTCTTTTTCATTTTGAAATGATTAACGGTATCAATCGGCTCAGATGATAAAATAAAAAGCGGATGTTTGCTTTCACGTTCGGAAATGAATACGGATGATATTCAGCTCCGTAAAATCCTAGAATGAATGTCGGTTGCTTGTTTTTACATATGAAAATGATTAGCGGTAAATTCGACTCCGGAAGGTGTTAAAATACTTGTAAATGGTGGATGATTGCTTTTACAATAAGAAATAAAAAAGGGTCACTTTCGGCTCTTTACGATGCTAAAGCAAATGTCGGATGTTTACAAAAGTTTGCAAATGCTCCCACTTTCTCATTTCTAACGTAAATTTTGACCACATACTCATGTAATAGGCATCAACTTTTATTATAATCAATAAGCCTATTTGCTAAATCTTAGAACTCAGAAATAAAAGTTAGTGTGGAGCCCTGGCCTGCATCACTGTGGATAAAGTGTCTTGCTGAAGGGCAAATATCGGGCACACCGCTCCAGCTCTCGGCTCCAGAGTAGACAACATACATGTACATTATACATGTGTACGCATGGTGTAACTGTAAGTCGATTTTTTTTTCGACTTACGCACAAGTCGAAACTCGCCTAAGTCGATGTGTTTTACTCAGTCCCGAGAAGATCGACATATGCGAGTTTAACTGTAGTTAGATCTATTGTTAATTACGCTCGTGAGCTTTATATCATAGCACCTATATATAGCTATGTTAGACCAAAAAAAAAAATTCATGAAATATGGACAAACCATATATCATATTAAAGGTCTCAGCGAGACAAATCCAATGGTGAAGAGATAATTGAAATTTGATATTTATTTACTGAGTTATGGCTTGTCGAATGTAGCACTCAACTGTATGTCTTCTGCGGCAATTTATGGAGAATTGCTTCTCCTTACTCTATTACCCCCCTATGCAGGTTTCCGAAACAAAAAAAAAGATGGTTTTATGCACCAAAATGAAGCTGTTTCAAAGACATGTAGAGAAAAAAAAATGTTAAATAGCAAGTTAACTGTACTTCATCTTAATTTATTCTATTGTTTTTTCATACGGTTATATTTTTTTTTCATTCACATTGTTCATGTTACTGATCGAGGAAGACTCCAAAAAGTCAAGTGGAGTTGGTGGGTATTCCACTATTCCTTTGTGAGTTTTACAAGTGAAGTTCGTTGAATTTCGTCCCTCCTCTCCAATTTTCAAATCCTGGATCCACTGCTGGATAATATCATAAATGGCCTGAAAATATTGCAAAATTACATTTTAAATTAAAATCATGATATTCTAATCAATTCTAATCAATTAGGCATAGACTCTATGCCAATGTTATGATTAACCAAGTTAGTGCCTGACAATAAAACATTAATATTACTAATAAGCTTAAGATAAATATTAACAATAATTGGCTTAACTGCAGAATACCCCGCCAAGATCTCCAGACGAGATTTCTCGACTATACTGACTGTGCTTTATTTCGTCCGGGATATTACGCACACAGTGTACAAGAAAATCTCGTGCATGCCTCAAAAATCTTGGCGAGATATTCTGCAGTTGTTATAATAATACTAATGTTAAATATTGAATAATAATAATAATTATAACAACAATAGACCAATGATAATAATTAATGATTAACCTATCTAACAACAATCATATTCATACATACAGAGGGGCATTGGTAAACATTTGTACTTCAAAGTCAAAACCCAACATCTTCTTCATCAAATCAAACTCAAGACAAGATTGAATTACTTGTAATTTGCCGATTTAAACTTGGACTTTGTCTAACTGTTACATGTAATGTCAGAATTTAAAGATCTGAATTTGAAAAGTGAAACATACATTATCATAAAGTTTTCTTTAGACCTGACGTTAAAAAGTCTATTTAGTAACTGGTTAGAACTATTGGAAGTGTTAGTGTTTGAAAGAAAAAAAAAATACTTTACAAGTACTGAACAACCGGCTGACAACGAAAACTTATTTTGGAAACGATCATTGTGGAAATCAATTAAATTCTATGGGCAAAAACGGCAGAGTAATGAAGTAATTAGCACAACACGTAGTAGCAGGCCCTTCACTTGTAACGGTTACACGTAATGTGGCCTTAAATACGAACCTACGTAATCACCTCCGAAACCGTGATTCTGCGTCCCGAAAAATGCCCGAGAGATCTCCCGACACCGGCTTGCTTATCCTTGTTGCGACAAAATGCGACAGGTTTTTACTGTAAGTGCAAGTGGTTTCTAGTTTAAAAACATCCACAAAAATCAAATAAAGACCGGTTTTTTTTAAACCCTTGAGATTTTGCCATAGAAAACAGAGTCCAAAGTCACAAAATTGATGCCTCTTTATCCAAACTTCACCAAAATACAAGATTTTTAGGGGGAAAACGAACTGCTCGTCGAGTTCTGACTGGTCATTTCGCATGTGCAACATGTGGAGATGTACCGACGTAAATATCTCTAAACACCTACGTCATATAACCAGGCAAGAGAGAAAAAAACAACCCGGAAGCAGAAATAATTTGGGGTCACTTTATTCAAGATGGCTACTTGCATGACTTACTTCGTGTAATGTGGAGCCTCACGATAATGTCATCGAATGCAAGTTTCCTGATAATTTTGGTGATCCAAATTAAACTTTTTGTTTTTAGTAATTTATAGTGCATTTTATTGATATTTCTTAAAAGAATTAAAGCTGTATTATAGCCACAGTGCTTTGATGAAAATTGACCTTTTAACACGTCGGCAGAATAGGAAATGTGTTAAATGTGACCCCGCTGACATCGCTACTATATACATTGCTACTAGAAATATAGATATAACATATTAAAGTCCAATCATCATCGGGTGTATACGCGCATATAGTTTGTCCATGCATGATTGATATGATTGAGTGGCTTATTCTAGCACCTGTAAGTTCTCTCATCATATCTCATGTAGAGTACAGTTCGACCTCTATTATCCGGCCTCCTTATATCCGGAAATCTCTATCATCCGGACGCGTTCACGCAGGACTTTTTTTTTCATCCAAAAATTGAGAAAAGCAGTGACTTTAACACCTTTTCATGGAACTATTTCACTAATTTCATAAGATTTGCATGATAGGTTTCTCAATATCTTATGAGGTAAAACGTGTATGATTTTCACATAAAGATATACTTCATTTTTGTGAAGAAGGGACCTCAATTTTGTACAGGCTAGCATAGATTACACCACCGTTGGGGGGAACGCTACCTGCCTATTAGCTGCCAGCTAGTGCACTGGGACGGCATCTTGGACGGCAGCTATATACACTAACATTGTGTCTCCCATATCCGGCCAATTCGCTTATCCGGATGAGCGCCGGTCCCAACATGGCCAGATAATCGAGGTCGAATCGTATGTTATATTATTGTCGCTCTAAACTTCGAATGTCACACATTTATGCGATATGTAAAAAAAAAGAGCAACTTAAAATATTATTGTAATAATGGTAGGATCTATATCTGCGCATTTGTTTCACAAACATTAATTGCAAATTGTTGTTTTCAAATTCAAACATCCACACTAAAAAACATGAAATGGTAAATCAACATTTCAAATGTTGTCACTCCTCCAACCATTTGCAAAATGTTAAATTCAATACTAAAAATGGTTGATTTACCATTTCATTAATTTAGATAGTCAATCTAATACTTTGAGTGTTACTTTTTACATTTTACAAACGGTAGGAGAAGTGACGACATTTAAAATGTTGATTTACCATTTCATTTTGTAGAGTGAAAATTAATTTGTTATATACATGCTAGACAGGGGAAAGAACGGAGATGGGTGAAGTTTACAAGTACAAAACTGTTTCTTTATTCAGATTCGTGCATTGCTGACATATTTACTCTCACTTCAAATAGCTTGAACAAAGTGTCATAGCCATGCTTTTGTTTGTCAAACAGATGTTAAACGATTTTCATCGTTGTAAATAAAAAAAAGTGGTGAGACGCATTCATGAATCACAGGGATGTGAAAATTTTGTGTGGTTGATATAGGTATCATGCTGAATGTTGATGCAAGTAGATGTGAGCAGTGCTGGTACACGTATTGTGATCTAATAAAGTGAAAATTTTTGTTTGACGGGGATTTGCCAATCTTTCTTCATTATACCTCTTAAGCCAGCCGCATACATATACGACTCACACCCTTACGACTGACAGACTTTGGATCCGAAATAAATCACTATATCCTCAGAATAAACACCGCATGTTTATTTCAGATCCAAAGTCTGTCAGTCGTAAGGGTGTGAGTCGTATATGTATGCGGCTGGCTTAAGAGGCGGCGGGGCTTTACATGACCTTGCTTTTTTTTTCTCTCCTGCTGGATATTGCTACTCTGAAATTCGTCCCCAAATCTATGATATTAGTGCATAAAAGTTGAGGTCCGGACGTGACAAGAAACAAACAACTTAACATAGAGTTCTCTCTGAAAGAGTTGCACTAGTTTTTTGTTTTTATTTTACGAAAACATCTCAGAGTACAGCGCCCTTTTTTTGTCAAAAACCATGACACCGATCACCGTGCTTGTGAGTCTTTGTATCTTTATTTTCAATTAGACGCTTTGAAAAATTTCAACAAACAATGGTCCCAAATTATAACTGTTGAAGAAAAGTGGTAAAAATCTTTGTTATAAGATTTACCATAAGTCTTTAGAGGAAGCAATCTTTTTAGCTTATTAAGAACACTCACGGCATTCGCTCTTTTACCTTAGATGTCATGAACCTTGTCTTTCCAAGTCTGATGTTCATCAACAGTGGCATAAAAAATATGCATTTTTGACATTGGTTAATTTTCTTAATAATAGCCAGTTATAATTGTCGAAGTCTGAATATCAAATGTCTACTTTTTTCTGTTGTTCGTAGAGACAGTAACACAAAAACAGCTGCATTCTGTATATCTAAGTCATCTCCTTGGCTCCATAATGGAGGTATTTCGGCCCTTACATCCAGATCATACACTGTCCAGCCTTATCTTGACCCCTTGTACCAGTACAAGTCTGGACCGGTAATATATTGGAGCATCATCATCCGCCATCGGACCATAGACCCTTTATGTTATAACTAGTAAGGTCCATCGGACGATTCCCTTGTTCTCAGAGATCTTGCATGAAAAAAAAAAAGTGCCAGTGTCTCTTGGTCTGCATGATAAATTATGTAGGCCTACATCTCAAATCGTCAGCTACGAAGATAAAAGTTAAAACATCTTTATAGCCAAAACAATGGATATATCAATTCAATTCAATTCAATTCAAAGTTTATTTCATTTTTCGACAAAACATATAAGTTACACTTCTTTTGACAACAGAGAATAAGGTAAACAGAACATTATGTATCGAAAAGAATGTGAAACAGTTGAGGAGGACCTTATAGTAATTATACATTGTAGTAAAAAAAAACAGAAGTGATCGAAATAAGGTACATGTATAACTTTGCTTAAAGTGCGAAAAATGGAGAGACCCACTAAAAAGACAGAGCTTGTAGAATGTGGGCCCCTCTGGAAAAATAACATCAATGGGAAGATTAATTGAAGCATCATAAATACAAAAGGAGAGGAAAAAAAGAGGAAGAAGTCTGGAAGCCCACTGAGAACTAGATTCACAGATAAATATACTTACTATCATAGACGTGAACAACATAGGACAAGATTAGACAACAAAACAACTGCTGGAGAAAAGGCTGTACGGGACAAAACGGGATGGACAAGACTAACAGACGCGAACAAACATGAAACAAGACTAAACAGCAAAACAACTACTGAAGAAAAGGCTATACGGGACAAAACGGAATGGAAACGCTGAACAAATAGAAGACAAAATAGCAAACGAAAATGCACAACAGAGACAGCGATCTTCGACAGAAGCGTATCAAGAGAAACAGATAATGGTTGTGGAGGGGATAAAAAGTGATTGTAGCGTCTGAAAGGAGAAAAGCAAGGAAATGAAGGGACGTGAGAACAGGAATAAGACAGACATTCATGTCTTTGACTCTTTTGGCGAAAGTGTAGATAGCAGCAGACATCCAAAAGATTACAATTTATTCTTGAAAGAAGAAAAAGTAAGTCTGTATGTGAGAAAGAAGGCCAAATGGCTAGTTGTGTCCTGCAAAGTCATACGACTGCAATAAAAAGGACTTCAGTCTCCTCTTGAGCTGCTTGAAAGAATGTATGGATGGGGCGTTTTTTATATCATGATTCAGAGAATTCCAATAATTTGGGCCGATATAAATATGTGTATTTTTAGCAAGAATCGTGCGTAAGAGGGGTAAATGAAATTCATAGTGGGATATTCATGAAATGATTGTTTTTTTTAGGAACATGGAATTAAAAATAGATGGAAAAATAGATATCCACCCTCCCCCCCCCCCGTTTCTGCCTTGTTCTGTTTTTTTGATTGATTGATTGATTGATTGATTGCTTGATTGATTGATTGATTAATTGATTGATTGATTGATTTTCCGTATAAAAACAAAAACGGCTGGATGGCCCATATTCACCGATGCCAACATGGCATCGCTGGTCTTCCATGGGGTCCAGAACATGGAAGTTATACAAATACAATGTGAAATTATGAAATACATACTCTTGTAAAAATGTAGATATTTGAAATACATAAGTTGAGAGAAAGAAAAACAACAACAACAACATCGAATAGCGAATAGCAAAAGAAAAGGATACAAAGGAAAGGGAGTGGAAAAATAATAAATCATAACTTTCAATAACCTGTACTAATTACAATAATTCTGTAATAGCTCTTTTTCATCAACAAAAAGAAAAAAAAATAAAATCAAGGAGGCAGTGACCTTAAACATACATGTACTTATTTTAGATTTAAATATATGAACACTGGGGGAAATTTTGATATCCATGGGAAGATCATTATATTCCTTAGGATATTTATATTTAAATGATTTCTTCAAATATTCAGTTCTAGGTTTAGGAAGTCTTAATTTTTGTCCAAAACGGGAGCGGTAGTAATGAGTTACAATTTAAAATTCATCTTTTAAATAAGAAGGGGTTAAATTATTCATTACCTTATACATAAAGGTAAGGGAGTGATGATACCTTCTTTGGTCAAGAAGTTGCCACTTAAAAGCGTTATGCATTTCGAGAACACAAACATGAGAATCGGGTTGTAATCTTCGATAATTCGGCCGGCCCTATTCTGTACATTTTGTAACTTATCTAGGTGTTTCTTAAACGATGACCCATAAATAATGTCTCCATAATCAAAATGAGGAAGAATCAAGGACTTACAAATTGATTTCAGAATCGATTCACTTGCAGAGTGTCTTAGTCTACCGAGAAAACCTACCATCTTTCCAATACTCATCAACATACACGTAGTTTCAATATGATTAAATTCTCGTCACACCACAGACCCAAGCATTTAAAAATACGTACCTGATTCAGAGGGGTGTTGTGTAACGAGGCTCGTAAAACATTTTGTTTGGACATCATGTGGTTGCTTCCAATTAACATGCATACAGTTTTCTGACAGTGCACACTTAACTTATTTTGACACATCCAGTTATACACATTTTCTAAGTCCATATTAAGAGCACGTTTAATGTTGGATACTGAAGAATAAGAAAAAAATATAGAACGGTATCATCAGCATATAGTTGCACTTTACATACTTTGACATTGTACCAAATCGTTGATATAGATTATAAAGAACAGTGGTCCTAGAGATTAGAGTTAGATTCGGAGGAAAGTTTGGAGTTGATCACTGTTTGGCAGACTCTGTCCGTTAAATAACTTCTCATCCAAGCTCCGGGGGTACCAACAATGCCTATTTCATTGGTGTATCACAGTTCACTGTGTCGAAAGCTTTTCTGAGGTCGACAAAAACGGCTCCAGTATATTCATTTCTATCAATTGCATGGAGCCAGCCATCCGTGACTTTCATAAGGGGAGTAATAGTTGAGTGTTGTGGTCTAAAACCAGATTGCACAGACGTCAGAATATTGTTTTTGTGCAAGGAAGCTAATATCTGTCTTCGAACAACTCGTTCGAGATTTTATGAAATACATGACAAAATTGAAATAGATCTATAAGTATCTATAGTATTGGTGGAGATGAGGATTTGGCTTTTACCTTTGCAACGTTTTGCAAAATACCAAGAAATCACATATGAAATAGTGTAGGGCATGCGAAGAGGAATTCAAAGTTTATTTGATGAAAATCAGTTTTGGAATGACTGTGACATCCAGAAACTAAGTAAAATAAGGCGATTATAATAAAAGGTGGATCTCACTTTTGTAAGAATTGCTCTATATTGGGTATCTTAGCCATTTCAAAAGCAATTTTCATAAAATTTGACGTCTTCTTGAAATAACTTGCTCTTCCACAGGCCCCTATTTCATATAATTTTCTCATTATCTCACCCAAAAATGTAGAAACCTGAAGTTAGATCTCAACCAAAACTATACGATCCCTTCAGGGTAGTGCAATTTCTGCTTAGATGGGAAGATTAATTAGTCCCAAAGAATACCGCTATATACGCGGCCTATAGAAAAGCTGTCATTTGCCTATTGGTCTTGTCCATAGTGCCGGAAAAGTTCATATATTCTTCCCTTCATCTATAATGATGCCTGATGGATGTATACAGCTAAATGAATGCTTCAATTGGAGTGCCTGTAAGTTTACTTCAGTAAATCAATGCAAAAATCTATGCGGTACTGATACACCCGAAAAGCATAGGCGCCGGAAGTGGGGGGGGGGGGGGCAGGGGGGCGAAACCCATTTTTGCCCCTCCAAAAAGCCCCCCCAAAAAAAAAAAAAAAAAAAAAAAAAATATATATATATATATATATATATATATATATAATAATAACAGCAATAATAAAATAAATAAATAAAATAAAATAGATATATTATGTACAAATAAAATACAAATTGCAAAATTTATTAGTTAAGATTAGTAATTCTAACTCTCATAAAATTTTACACTGATGGAAGTAAACAGTCGTTGAATTGATATTGAAGCAACGAATAATCTGTAAACAGCTGAACAGCTTTTCCCAATGCACGTATTCTGTAATGACCCATTGTTGCACCCTCTATTCAGGGATTAGTATGCTCGAGCAGATTTATACGGCAGGCTTTTAGGGCACACCGGGATAGTCACATTCGTACTTTGTCGCAAAAAAAAAAATAAATAAATAAATGGCCACTTCAGTAAGAACTTATACTTGCGCCACCTTTATCTTGGAAGCAAAATTAACCCCTGATCTCTCACAATACCTTTCCGAGTCTTCTGAGCATTCATGTCATAATAATTCTCGTACCGACTCCGGCTGCCTCTAATTTTCAGGCCTCCCGGATTTCCTAAATAAGATTATTTCTATAAGAGTACCCACTCCTTCATCCCAGGCACCACTCTCCACGTTTATCAACAACTCCTTTAAAATAAGCATGTGTAATTGTTAACACCTTGAATATTCCGCCTGCAGCAAATCGAAAGGAGATTCGGACCCTCACGAATATCCGACCAGCAGAAGAGCGGGTAAGTATCTGTCTCATTGTCGTGGTTCCCCTGCACACATAGCAGCTTCCCTAGTGTATATTTCTATGTCACTAAACCATGGCACCTTCCAACCATACCGACGTTGCACACAGAATGGCATCAATGCCTAACCTACAGTCTTCATGGTCTTGTTATATCCTCCTCTAGTGTTTACTCTGTAAGAAGCTTAGTCGAGCTACGGTATTCACGGACATGATGGATATTACCTCGATGCATCGAGCTGACCACGTAAGAGGTGTTGTTAGAGCTACATGAGTAGTTGGCTATTCTTTGAAAAGGGGCACAATGAACTGGTATGCCACTCAAGGTTGCCTCGTGTACCCGCCCATAATTGCTTACCACTCGTACGATCGGGAAAATCTGACAACCACCTCTGACAATCCCATAGCTATGAATATTCTTAAAAGCAACAACAACGACAACAACACAATAAATCAGTTCGGGATTCCACTTTTAATCTTAAGTTTGGGATCAAAGAACAAAATGTGGAATTGC
The DNA here is from genome assembly GCA_033980235.1 of Diadema setosum. Taxonomy (NCBI): domain Eukaryota; kingdom Metazoa; phylum Echinodermata; class Echinoidea; order Diadematoida; family Diadematidae; genus Diadema; species Diadema setosum. The sequence continues at coordinate 29,943,193 of CM067069.1, read as the reverse complement.
TCATTACAAATGTGTTTGCTTGTTTGTTTCTCTGTTTTGCAGTTTTTTACCTGATTTTTTTAGTTTTTAAAGAATAGTTGGATAAGGTGTGTCTCGGAGGCCCCCTTCCATTTCTTGAAAAAAATAAAAAATCTTTTGAAAAATAAAGACCTTATGAAAAAGAAGAACCTTAAAAACCTGATAAAAGGTCCTCACTTTCAACTCTGAGTCTAATCTGGTAATCCCCTCATTCTGTTTGTTACTGCGCTATTGATATATTCCGTTCTAGACCTCGCACGCACGGTGCTCGGCGCCATGTCGCTATGCGTCCCTCTGTTCCTGTTAATAAGTAAACAGTTGACCCTTTGCGAAATACTAACACAATAGGCCTATAGTAAACAACGCTTGAAAAATACACTTTGTGTATAAATATATTTATGCATTTATTTATGTACCGTCACTGTGCAGGCATGCTAACCTGGAAGCATTGAACTGCAAATTACTTGAATATGAGACCATTCTGAAGCAAATGATTTCCACACAACAATAGATATATAATGTACTCTTAAATGAATCCCACAAGAATTGGAACAATCATCCCCCAGTATTCCCACTGATTCCCACTGATCAGTTACTAGCCATCCCCTTTGATATTGAGAACCCACTGGCATGACTGGGTTCTTTCTATTTACATATCTAAATCCGAGAGCACACAAACCAATCAAAATGCTATAAAGAAGAGTGTGATCTAAGGTCAAGGAAAGAACCATAATGGAAAGTAAAGATGAGGTGATCATAAGCTCAACTTAAACATGAATGGGAAAAGAACAAAAGACTCATGAAGTGTGGGATGGAGGTCAGTGGAAAGTAAAAAGGGTACTGGAGAGTATAGGCACAAGGAAGAGGAAAAGAATTGGGGTTTATGGGAAGCTAGGTGTGAGAAGAAATGGTAAGGGGAACGTATGGAAAATTAAATCTGTGGAAAGCTGAAGGGGAGTTGAATTTGATACAAATTATCTTTGGATCAATTTCACGTTCTTACACCACTATAAAGAAATAAAATCTTCCCTAGAGAGTGGATGGTCGTTACGCAATGACACATGAGTCATAATTGTCTTCCTATCTGTGAGACAGATGTAGTTTAGCACAAAAAGTACCACATTAATATCTTTAGTGGCGGCATGGAACATATGGGTTCAAAGGGAATAAGATTCCTAACTCTTAAACCTTCTTGGTATCGTTAAGTAAACCTGTCTTCACAACGCATGCATGAATCATGTATGTCGTGTCTCTCATACTGACGCGGCTTGTTTCTGTTTACCAATCTGCCAGCTAAACACCGCTGGCATATTCTATGCTTCTTAATACTAGTAATGCTGCGACAAAATTGGGCAAAGATTGCTTGCAGTGAGCACTGCACCGTGAATGGCCTGCTTATGCGAATAGACAACATGGACACACAAAAGAAAAGGTACAGGCTTAAAGGGGATGGCTAGTAACTGATCAGTGGGAATCAGTGGGAATGCTGGGGGACGATTGTTCCAATCCTTGTGGGATTCATTAAAGAGTACATTGTAAATCTATTGTTGTGTGAAAATTATTTGCTTCAGAATGGTCTATGTGCAGTTTAATGTTTCCAGGTTAGCATGCCTGTACAGTGAATATGAGACCGTTCTGAAGCCAATAATTTTCACACAACAATAGATATATATACTATACTCTTAAATGAATCCCACAAGGATTGGAACAATCATCCTCCAGTATTCCCACTGATTCCCACTGATCAGTTACTAGCCATCACCTTTAAGATGATAACAATACACCTATACACACGCGCGCGCACACACACACATACACACCCTAATGTGTACGGATATAACCCACCCCAATTTGGCCTAGGGTATATATAAAGGAGTCATGCCTGTGTGTAAAGAAAAGAGTTATATCAAGAAGCTAAACCACGTCACTATATAGTTTAAGGGATACGCGACTCGGGTCTTTTCATCCCTTGAGTTTGTACGGCCACAGATCTCTGCTCTGCCCTGAATTGTATTTCACCAGTCTCCCAGATATCACTTATGTGCTACCTGAAGCTCTGCAAAGACGACAAGTGCTGCGGCAATTAATAGAGACAACCTGACGGTATGTATCATCGTTGTTGTTTGTTGTGTTTTTTTCTGGGATACGGAAGTTACACTGCGAAAAGTCTGGTGTTAGATATGAAACACCGAGATGGTGTTAAATTTCCGGTGCTCACTTGTGGTGTTAAATTAACACCTCCGGGTGTCAATTCAAAATATAAAACTATTTTTTTTTTTTAAATTAGTAACTGTTCTTCTGGTTGATTTTGAAAGTCAACAGGACGATCAAAAACTTTCCGATAAAGTACTTGATTTTTGAAAAAAAAAATGCGAACACATTGACACCACAGTAACATCAGTTGATGTGGTCTCCTATTGACTCTGATGGGCGGATGTTATACCATTGACATTAACACCAACATTATCAAGTCAACACCATGCGTTGTCATTGTTGAATTAATACCAGTGCAGTGTCAAAAATATCTCCAGCTACAGTGTCAAATTAACACCAAGAAGTGCCAGGTGAACACTTTTCAGCACCGTCACAACGCACTTTCTACACCTGTCGGTGTGGTCCTCTGTTGACACTTGATCGGTGTTAGATTTATTCAACACCCATGGTCTTCTGAAAATCTAACACCGATGTTTTTGCAGTGTACGGTTTCTTTGATTGTTAGTCATGAATATTGCAGATCATCTTCTAGAATGTGAACATGCTGTGAATTAATTTCATTTAGTTATACAGGCCCGTAGCCAGGGGGGTGCGTCGGGTGCGTACGCACCCCCCCCCCAAATTCTGAAAGGTCCACTTTTTCATAATAACTGTTTTTAGCAATGCTCAAGATAGCAATCCAAATAAATATAAAGACACATTATATGCTACGTAAATGTAGAAGAGTGCGTTTAACAATGTTAAAAATAATTGTACGAAACCCTTTTGTTGTATGAACCATCCGATCGTCCCCATGCACACAAACACAAATGTTATGTATCAATTTGTGCGAGCTATTATTATATTGGCACTGCATGCCATGGCCCTTGGCGCGTGTGACCGGTGGTTTTTTTTTTTTTTTTTTTTTTCACTGGCCGCCCGAGTACGTGCGATTCGTGGATGACATTGAGGTTGACACTTGCATTTTTTTTTTCACAGGAACAGAGGTAAGTGGATGAAAATCTAATAGCCTCAAGTTTACATATATGATAAAAATTAAAGAAATTTCCTCGAAATTACTATAATCGAAAACCTGAGACATTTTATATCTACGTCTCACAAAGATATAGTACATGTATATATAAGTACATGTTGGCATGATAATGCCTGGGGATAGATTATTATGTCAACTATTTTCCATTATGAATGCATGCTCCAATCAAATTGTGAAAAGGTGGTCATGAATTAGCATTTCTTACGAACGATCAGGAGAGACAAAACAAAATGAAAGACCTGTCTTACTCCAGTTCTCTTGTAACACTCATTGGGCCATTATGCATGCCTAACGAATTATAATAGCTGCTTTTTCTAGCCCTTTTGCTAGTACCAATATTCGAGAAAAGATCATCTATCAAGTAACTGTACGATTTCCGTGCATAATCTAATGCTTTTAAAACACACTTGCCTACTCGCCTTCAGCTGGCATTTGCTTACGGTTCCAACAAATTAGTAGTTATACATTTTCTCATGTTGTGACAGTTCGATTGGTTCTCATTTTGAAGTGAGCCAAAACCTAAGAACATTCTCACTTATAATTTCCAAAGAGTATTATGCAGGCACGCAAACTCAATTTAGTTGTATTTCATTTAAATGTAATGGGTAAGAGGGTATGAGAGAGAATGCTGAGCTATGAAGTAAAATGGTAAAGTAAAAAGTTTGTCAGATAGTATTACAAAAGCCTGAATATTGCAAGAGCTCCGGAGTAAAAACAGTCAGGGAAAAACCCTATGTATGATAACATTGTGAGAGCGTTAGACTGCATTGTGACGCGTCGTTATTTAATTTACATTCTTTATTCATATTTTTCATAAAAAACACAGGTAATGAGCCGGATTGGGTTAAAATTCTCACTTACAGCTTTGTAGAAGTCTGAGTCAACAGTATCACACAGTACTTCAAGACGTATAGTACAAACGATTTCTTGAGCCTGCACCGTTTCAGGCTCTGTTCTGGATACGGCGGTAGAAACTCATTCTTTCTTGTTGTTTATTTGATCATTATTTACTAATCTCTTTTCTAACTTACAGGTAGCGGATTTCTTTGCAGGCCAAATTCGGAAATGTACTGTTGATTATTACTTATACGTTTTCTCATGTTGTGACAGTTCTATTGGAGTGAGCCAAAACCTAAGAACATTCTCACTTATAATTTCCAAAGAGTATTATGCAGGCACGCAAACTCCTTTTAGTTGTATGTAATGGGTAAGAGGGTATGAGAGAGAATGGAAAGTGCTGAGCTATGAAGTAAAATGGCAAAGTAAAAAGTTTGTCAGATAGTATTACAAGAGCCTGAATATTGCAAGAGCTCCGGAGTAAAAACAGTCAGTGAAAAACCCTATGTATGTATGATAGCATTGTGAGAGCGTTAGACTGCATTGTGACGCATCGTTATTTAATTTACATTCTTTATTGATATATTTTCATAAATATCTCAGGTAATGAGTCGGATTGGATTACAATTCTCACTTACAGCTTGGGTAGAAGTCTGAGTCAACAGTATCACACGGTATTTCAAGACGTATTATAGTACAAACGATTTCTTGAGCCGGCACCGTTTCAGCCTCTGTTCTGGATACGGCGGTAGAAACTCATTCTTTTTTGTTGTTGTTTATTTTATCATTATTTACTAATCTCTTTTCTAACTTACAGGTAGCGGATTTCTTTGCAGGCCAAATTCGGAAATGTAGTGTTGATTATTACTTATACATTTTCTCATGTTGTGACAGACCCCAGTTCTATTGGTTCTCATTTTAAAGTGAGCCCAAACCTAAGAACATTTTCACTTATAATTTCCAAAGAGTATTATGCAGGCACGCAAACAGGCCAAATTCGGAAATGTAGTGTTGATTATTACTTATACATTTTCTCATGTTGTGACAGACCCCAGTTCTATTGGTTCTCATTTTAAAGTGAGCCCAAACCTAAGAACATTTTCACTTATAATTTCCAAAGAGTATTATGCAGGCACGCAAACTCATTTTAGTTGTATTTCATTTAAATGTAATGGGTAAGAGGGTATGAGAGAGAATGGAAAGTGCTGAGCTATGAAGTAAAATGGTAAAGTAAAAAGTTTGTCAGATAGTATTACAAAAGAAACTCATTCTTTTTTGTTTGTTTATTTTATCATTATTTACTTATCTCTCTTCTAACTTAAAGGTAGTGGATCTCTTTGCAGCCCAAATTCGAAAATGCCTAGAGACAGCTAGTAACCAAATATGCTACTATAATTTAATAAATAGGAAATAACCATTCCAGTATGTATCTTAGTGTGCACAGTAAGACAGATCAAATCAAATAGGAAAACATCTGAGTACTAAGCCTGAGGTCTGAATTTGCACTCAACTTCTTCCAATGGCTAACGGATGTTTAATTTTTGAATTTCACTGACCTCCAAATTTCACAAAGAAAACCTTCTTAGCATGATGGTTAATATGACATTTGACTGATATTGGAGATGTTTGCGAATCGGATCTACTACCTTTGATATTATTGAATCTAAAATGATTATTTGAAAGTTCGGAAATGCTGGAAATATCCTACCACAAGGAGGCAAAATATAAATGGTTCACATTTACAATTCATTTTGTTTTAAAGATTTTCTTATTTATTTTCGTTTTTGACAAACTCGCATACCAGGCTTCAGGCCTGCTAACGCGGGTATACAATAGAAAAAAACAAAAGTTAAAACAACACCATGAAAATCACTATTCTCAATTTTGCGGCGCGCTACGCGCGCAGAGTCTCGAACACAATTAAACTTTGCAACTTCCTGGCAAAATGAGTTTTTACTATTTCCTAGATGAAATACCGTAACGCGATTGCATGCAACAGACAAAAATACAAATTTCCTCGAGACTTTAAAACGTCATTAAAACAGTCAAAATTCACAATTTGCGGCGCGCTTCGCGCGCAAATTCTTATACAACTTTTGTAGTTCGGTCGTCCAAAGAATATAAATATATATATAATTGTGTGTGTGTGTGTGTGTGTGTGTGTGTGTGATCATTGGTATTGGTACCGAAGGTCCGTTTTTTTAGTGACCGCACCCCCCCCTTGAAAAATCCTGGCTACGGGCCTGTTATAGGAGGTAATCTATGCAAGACATATCAAAGCAAAAATTGATATGAATTGGAAAGAACACAGTAGAGGTAAAACATGATAGAGAAATCATTGAACGTAAACAGAAACAGAGATATTAAAGACAAACATAAAAATGCATGTTATCATTGGCCCTGCTATTCCTACATAGGCTTCAACTGATATTTATCTTTCTGTCGGCCACGACCATACGCGGCTTAAAACTTTGACAGACAGAAATACAAGAAAGGAGAGAAAAAAGGTCCGAAAATGAGAACAGCGCATGGTTAAGTTAGTGGAGTGTGTTGGATTTCCGAAACGTAGCATACGCACGACTTGAATAAAGGGATATAGTATAAAGCGCAGACATAAGCAGGGCTGTTGCAGAATCTAAAGTTGTTTACATCTGAAAAGTAAGTATAAATGTGAATGCCGACACCTTGTCATCGGATAACAAGAAATCGTAAAATGCAATGCTTATGAATCAAATGCCAGGGCGGCGCGATGCACCAGAGTGGCGAGGCGCCCTTCACAAGTGATCACAACACAAGTAAAGGCAGAAACCGTTGAATAGCAAGCCAGACGGCTTTTATGCTATAGGCCTCACACACACGATGCTCGGCGCCACGCCGCAGCTCCTGGTTGTAGAAAGACGGGTTATGTTCAATGCGAAATACTAACATGATAAGCGACCAACCCTTGAACGAAATAAACTTTAATGCATGGCAATCACAGCGATAAAAGTGGGTAATGGGCTGTTGGAAGATACAACTGTACATAGCGCAAACATATGGTTGTTCAACCTAATCCAACTATGTTTTGTGACCACTCAGCTCAAAACCCACAGAAAGAACAATTGAAGAAGGACGAGGATTCTCTCGCTTGGAAATAGAGCTTTATACTGCTGCACAGTACGCCTTTGTAACCTTAATCTTTAAATCCTCTTTTCTCCATTTTCAATAAAACTACATCTTCTAATGCTCCCTTATTTAAAGGGGATGGCTAGTAACTGAGCAGTGGGAATCAGTGGGAATGCTGAGGGGTGATTGTTCCAATTTCCAATCCTTGTGGGATTCATTTAAGAGTACATTATATATCTATTCTTGTGTGAAAATTATTTGCTTCAGAATGGTCTCATATTCAAGTAATGTGCAGTTTAATGTTTCCAGGTAAGCGTCCCTGGTCAGTGACGGGGCATTAAACTGCACATTACTTTAATATGAGACCGTTCTGAAACAAATAATTTTCACACAACAGTAGATATATAATGTACTCTTAAATGAATCCCACAAGGATTGGAACAATCATCCCTCAGCATTCCCACTGATTTCCACTGATCGGTTACTAGCCATCCCCTTTAAGAATAAAAAGGACATGAAACGCATCTTAACGGATATCAACGGGTGCCAAAAATCGACATTCGCTTTTAATGTGTTTGCCATATCCGACAAAGTGTGACAAGGGCATCATGAGAAAAATAATGATATTTCCTTGGATCTAGTGCTTTTATTACAATTTTTTTTTAAATATATGGTTGGATGTTTTGTGATACAAATGACATACATATAATATGCATCAGATGTGATAACTTGAACATCTTTTAAATCACTGCTCCCAATGGTATACATTACCTTTGAGATGGTCGGATTTGAACAAGCTATATTCATTTTCGCCTGCACTTTTTGTGGATTTTAAGCTGGGTTGTCATAATATGTGCTTAAAGTGACTGTACAGTACTGGTTGAGATGGAAATTTCATCAAATAAACTTTTGCTACGCCTTATAGAATTGCATGCTCTTTGACATCTCATAGAGTGGTTTCTGAATATCTCTTCTTCTTTCAGTCTGGTACAGTCCGCCTCTGGTGTATTATCGTACCTTGTGCTTGTTGAGTGCTGGGTGTACAGTGTGCAGGTAAAAATCCTCTACAATTTTCTATGTACAGCTAAAAACAAGACTAAAGCTTATCGGAGCTTTCCAAGTTGCACCTCCTTCTTGAAGATCTCCAAGGAGGTGCAGCTAATGGTGGAAGGTGGTAACAGGGAGTTCCACAGCCGAATAGCATCTGGGTAGAATGTGGATTGAAACAAGTGAGTTCTGGCAAATGGAACCTGAAGCTTTTGTGGATTTCCGCATGTTGACGGTCCTGGAACTGGTATGAAATAGGTGGCTGGAAGATATACCAGACCATTAAGAATGTTGTACATCATGTAGACTTTTTACTGTGCTCTCCTTTCTTGAAGAATATTCCACTGTAGTTTATTGATCATGGCAGTAACACTGCTATCTCTGTGATAGTCGCCCAGGACGAAACGTGCACAGCGGCGTTGCACCATCTCCAGCTTTCTGATGTTCTCTTATGTGGATGGGTCCCAGACTACAGAGGCATATTCCAACACAGGGCGAAATAAGGTCTTGTATCGTAATGCCTTTGTCTTTGTAAGGCAGGCTCTCACATTTCTCTGCAAGAAGCCCCGTATTGAGTTGGCTTTTTTGGTGGTGGCATTTACATGGTGATTCCATTTCATGTTGTTTTGAATGTTAACTCCCAAGTACTTTGCAGTTTCTGTGACTTGTAAACGCTCTTCATGAATGAAGTATGGAAAGGAGGTTCTGGATGATGCTCTTTTATTTGAGACATGCATGACCTGGCACTTTTGCGGGTGAAGTTGCATTAGCCAGTCTGCCTCCCATTCTTGAATTGAGTCTATATCTTTTTGCAAGCAGTCCGCGTCCTCCTTACTTGCCACCTTCCTGTACAAGATGCAGTCGTCAGTCGGCCAGTAAGGAATTCCTTAATCCAGTTGTGGGTGTTACCCCGGATCCCATAGAACTGGATCTTGTGTAGGAGACTTCCATGCGGGACCATGTCAAAAGCCTTCCAGAGATCTAACAGGATCACGTCTATCTGGTTCCTTGAATCAATGCCACTGGAGAGGTCATGAATGGTGGGAAGCAGCTGAGATGTACAAGATCGCCTCTTCCGGAAACCATGCTGGGTTTCAGAAAGAATCTGGTGGTTGTCAAGGTGATCTAGAATACTGCTGCAGACAATAGAGGTACGTGACACTGGACGGTAATTGACTGCTTTGCACCTCTCACCCTTTTTGGATATCGGAACAACATCAGCTTCCTTCCAGTCCTCAGGAACGTCTCCCTGAGTTAGAGATGCCCGCAATAACAAACACAATATCGGTGTTATTTCCGAAGATAGCTCCTTCAGCAGTTGAGCAGGGAGTCTGTCTGGTCCAAGGAACATCGATCATCAAAGGCACAAGTGCACCTGTGGAATTCCTTTGTACATCAATAGAAATCTGACAACTGTTTGAATAATCACAGCCAGTTGGAACTCCAATGTATAAAACCTCCTTGGTCTCATCCAACTCTCAGTCTCAAGTCACGCCATGACAAAGTCAAGTGAGATGGTAAATACCAACAACATCGAAATAAAAATCAATTCAAGTGAACTGATCTAATGATACAAAACCTGTATCTCTTGTCCAACAAAAAGCTGTAGTATCCATGCACCTACACATGTAGAACACAAAGACAGGATTAGCTGACTTCATGCTACAATCACAGGCTCAAAAGGGCAGTATCCCAATGTGTGGTAGCTGGCCTCTTGATTCAAACTTACGCGAGGGTGTATGTATGGGGCCAGTATTGATGCTCTGCTTGCTAAAATCCATGTCCAGGTGAAAAATACAATCCACGAAAATCTAGAAAATCCTACTGAAATGATCCATGAAATAACATCCTTGTGTTTCTTAAAAGCTATTCAACAAGGTATGAGGATTACATCCCTCAATACTCCATAAAACACACACAAAAAGTGAGATTTATGACAACAAATACCAAAGCCACTGCACACTCAGCACTGACGTCACACTTGCGTGGAAGTCAAAACGTTAAAAGCTAAATCCTCACCTCGACCAGAACTGTACACACTTAAGGCAGGAATATCATAACAGACAAGGTGGCTACTGCCTCTCTTAATGGCTACAATAATAATATAGATTTCGTGTACATTACAAGCGAAAATTGTTGCATAAGGCAATTTAATTACAGCTTAAAGTGCAAGTATCTCGAAGTAAGGACCATGCATTTGTACACAAGTTATGTTATTTTGCACGATAGCCTGGAGTTATTACGCTTACTGTCATCATTTCACGTTTGTTGCTTTGCAACAAAATAAAAAGTTATACACAATACGTAAAGAAGGTCTATTGCATTTTTCTCCAGCTACCTTTGGAATAATTGACACAGTTGTAGCTACTAATTTCTTACTTTTACAGTGACACGATTGATCATATTATAATAAGTGTTGCATAATTTTTCAACAACTCAACAAACAACATGAACAAAAGGATATCCAAGAGTAACGATTGAGGTTTACAACTTCCTGAGTGTTGCATGCTAGCGTAAGCACGAATAGATTCTCGACAACAGTCACTAGAATCCATATCTGATGGTTCTGACGTAGTCGAAAGAGCTAATACAGAGTAAATCACCATGCAACCTTTAATGAACCGAAATATAGCAATCCAATTAATTGCAGGTATGAGTAAGTTATAAAGATTTACTCTGGGCAAGTCATTAACATAGCTCTACGTGACTTTCTTTTTTCCACAATGACTACTAATCTTCTGTAAATTTTGTGATTTTATGTGATTGTGAAATAATACAGCCTGTAATAAAAAAAAAATGGAAAAAATCTTCCGCACATTCACTATTAGATGACGAGAATATGTATAAAAAATCTGCCTGTAGAAGGAAAGGACGTTGTATAAGGACATACTCCATTATGGAAGGTCACATGCTGTGGCATACAGGCTCTATAATGTGGCGAATGAAATGGGGCCTAAGAGACTGCCCTGGAGAAATCAGATTAACAATTACTCAAATACAGGTGCAACTGCGTGAGAGGAATAATGTCGAGGAAGAGTGCTTTTATTTTCTGCATAAAGATTAAAAATACGTGGAAATACTTTGTTTTCCACGAAAGTTTACCAACTTTTACAGTCACTGTAATGTGCAATGATGTTTTCTATCACAATAATCACTATAGAAAGCAGAAATTAAAGAAATCTGTCGATATCATCGCCTCTTTGTTGCCTTTTGAAATAACGAAATAAGCTTAGCAATTATGAATTCGAGAGGGACAAGGTCATTTAAGATAGATTACTACATTAACCAAGAGGAGGTCGGGAATATTTCTTGTGATTTTTGCCTTTGCGGTCCTGAAGGAATGCGTTTGTCTAATTGATCACTTAGAATTAAATTCTCTTACTTATAGAATTGCAGATCTGTATTACTTGATGAAGTTGGCTATTGTGTGAAATGTTGACACATGTAATGCTAATCATATTCCATGACATGTACTTTCTCTGAAGTTTAATCGTATTTCTTTAGGAGGCAGTCGTGTAGACCGCATATCGGAGAAGTTGTATATAGTGAAAGATTGCTTTGTAAATGTGAGATTTAAAATCTGTTTAGAAAATACACTTTAGATGAGAAATGTGTAGAGGTATCCTGTGATTTCACGGAACATAGTGCAAATGTCAGCGGTGAAAATATCATGGGTAAAGAAAAATGTCAGAGGAAAATGATAATGGGTAAAAATACCACATGTAATAATTAATTGTCAGGAGAAAATGTCAAGTCGTATACAAGTAACAAAAGCATATCACAATGAAAGTAGTAGAGGGAGAAGAAGATGAGGAAAAATAGTGAAACTGGAATGGAGGGGAATTAGGAAAGTGTAAGAGAAATATTTTATTCCGCATAGTTTTGCCGTCAAGGATGTGGATGCCAATAAACATTACTAATCTGAAAGAGATCGATCTCTTACCTGCGCATGAACAGCATTCCGATATGTCGTATCTAATCAGAAACGATTTTGGTTTAATGTATTCTGTTTTGTAGAAAAAGAGACGGATAAACTTCATACGGTAACAATGACTCCTCAAGTGGTACTCGTGACTGGATGTGCGTCGGGTATCGGGCTCTGCGCTGCTCGACGTCTCGCACAAGACCCCGATCAACGCTACCTTGTCATCGCTACCGTCATTGCCATGGCAGAAAAGGCCGAGTTAGTTGCCGCCGTTGGGGACGCTATTGATAAGACAATCTTCATCAAGGAGATGAACATGACCAAGGATGAAGACATCACACGAGTAGTTGATGACGTCATTAAAACTCACGGACGCATCGATATTCTCAGTGAGCACTTTTTTATTCTTGAGATGTAACTTTTTGCCAAATTCCAAGTTTTTACCTTCATCTCTGTGTCAATACCATTTTCTTACTGATAGTTTTCCTGCTATTTGAAGCGACAGAACGGTCAGGCGTCTTTCTACTCTGAATTTGGTACACTGATCATAGCACTTATTATGAGTTTTCTCTTTTATTCTAATGACATTTTTTTATTTTCAAGAACCTTTTCTGTTTGCAGCACAAAAGAGAAGTTGGAAGTTTAAGTTTTACCCTTACTCTTTACTATTGGTTCGGTTTGTGTAACAGACATCATGAACTTAACCGGATCCTTGTATCTCCCTTTTTAACAGGATGAGCAATGTCAAATGTGCTTTTCACTTTGTTTGTTTGTTTGTTTATTGTTTTTTGAATATCTAAAGAGAGAGAGAGAGAGAGATGATGCCATGCAATTGAATCACTTCGGGGGTCATCCCTCACGACCGACACCCACGAGTCATACAGCCCACGAGTTCGACACTGAAAATAGTGAAAATTAATGTAAGTCACGAGTTGTACAGCCCATGAGTTCAACACTAGATAAGAACAGCCCACGAGTTCGACAGATACAACACGGGGCTTCATGACTGTGTCGGTCTCGTGGGCCTTGTTAGCTTGGTGTCGAACTCATGGCTGTATGACTCGTGAGCTGTATGACTCAATGTGCTGTATGACTCGTGAGCTCTATGATTCGTGGGCTGTATGACTCGTGGGTGTCGGTCTTGTACATGCACCTCTCACTTCGAGTATCCAAAGGTAAGGTAGACGTCATTTGAAGTATAGCCGAAACTTATTGGCTATAGGCTCATGTGTTCAGTGGAAATTGAGAATGCTTTCTGTCTTCACGGTGATGCATAGATAGATTTGTCAAACTTTTTGATGTTTTCATTCTTCAGTCAACATAGCTGGAATTACTACCTTTGGTGTCCCAGAGCGTGTGTCACGTGCAAGGATAGAGAGCATCTTTAACGTGAACACTATCGGCACGATCCGACTCACCCTGGCCGTACTCCCTCACATGAAGCAGAAAAAGGCGGGAAGAATCATCAGTATCACCAGCGTTGACGGAGTGATAGGTACGGTCATAGAGTTTTCTCTATGAATTATTGCCAAATTATTTCAGTCAGGTTCATGTCATATCTTGACAAATTGGTATGAACATCTTATTTTTGATAAATTTATATGTAAAATACTTCCAGTTTGTAATCATTTTAGGATATACTTCCCATATTACTCCTTCATCATAACTTGATTTATACCTGTAAACTTTTTCCAGGGCCATATCTGATAGACCTTTTATAACCTCAAATGTATGACATTGTATACTTATGGCAAAATGGCTGTTTATAGTTACAGCTACGTTACCCCTATTACTGGTGTATACACGTAAACAGAGAGGTAGATGCAGTTGCGTTGTTTTTCTTTTGGATAACCACATTGCGATATTGCTCTGTACCAGTCAATGCTATACGACGCTCAGTTTACTTTCCATGGTTCAAGATTCTAATGAATTTTATTTACAACTGTCAAGGACGATTTTTACAAAATCTATATTCTCCTTTGCCGGACCTAAATTCTGGAATTCCCGTGATAGCAACTTAAAAGAAGCTCTAAAATTCAATACCTTCACTTTAAAATTAAAGACATTTTTTATCAATTCATATATCACTGGGGACTTGCATCTTTGAAAGCCGCTACTATGTCTCTTTGTTATAACGTTTTTAACTTTTGCTTAATATATTTCATAATCGTTATAACAAACTATTCACATATAACTCATATCTAGGTGAGACTATAGTCTCATGTGCTTTGGCACCGACCCTTGAACTCTTCCTCGTTTCCCTGTCCTCTTTCTGACCTTTGACCTTCTGTCTATTCTTTCCATGCGTATGTTTAAAGGACAAATTTACCTTCATGGACATGTGGGTTGAGTGAATGCAACAGTATAGAACACAGCAGTGAGAGTTTGAGGAAAATCGGACAATCCGTTCAAAAGTTATGAATTTTTGAACTTTCTGCTCAATCAAGGCTGGATGAGAAGACTACTATAGCTTGTGATGTCACATGTATACAACGATATAAAGAAAAAAATAAAGAAAATTCAACATATTTTCATTTTTCTCGCATAACAAAAGAACACTTGACAACTATCTTTCAGAAGGCAGGGGGAATAATATTACCCTTAACATGTATGTCAGTAATAAGTCGAAGAAATGTGCATTTTATTCGAAAAGTGAAGTTTCGTGAAATTCTCTTTTTATTTTCTTTATATCGTTGTATGCATATGACATCATACACTGTAGTAGTCTTCTCATCCAGCAGTGACTGCGCAGATACTTTAAAAATTCATAACTTTTGAAAGGATTGTCCGATTTTCCCCAAACTTTCACTGCTGTGTTCTATACTGTTGCATTCACTCAACCCACATGTCCATGAAGGTGAATTTGCCCTTTAAACATACGCATGGAAAGAATAGACAGAAGGTCAAAGGTCAGAAAGAGGACAGGGAAACGAGGAAGAGTTCAAGGGTCGGTGCCAAAGAACATGAGACTATAGTCTCACCTAGATATGAGTTATATGTGAATAGTATGTTATAGCGATTATGAAATAAATTAAGCAAAAGTTAAAAACTTTATAACAAAGAGACATAGTAGCGGCTTTCAAAGATGCAAGTCCCCAGTGATATATGAATTGATAAAAAATGTCTTTAATTTTAAAGTGAAGGTATTGAATTTTAGAGCTTCTTTTAAGTTGCTATCACGGGAATTCCAGAATTTAGGTCCGGCAAAGGAGAATATACATACAAAGGAGAATATACAAAGGAGAATTGTACATTCTGTTGAAAGAAGTGAAAATAAAACCATTGAATTGAAAAAAAAAATTGAAATATAGATTTTCTAAAAATCATCCTTGACAGTGGTAAATGAAATTCATTAGAATCTTGAACCATGTAAAGTAAACTGAGCGTCGTATAGCATTGACTGGTACAGAGCAATATTGCAATGTGGTTATCCAAAAGAAAAACAACGCAACTGCCTCTACCTCTCTGTTTACATTGTTGCATTCACTCAATCCACATGAATATGAATGTGGACTTGTCCTTTAAGAGAGCTGCTTCGTTTCTTTATGTGTGTAGTTTCTGTACGTATTTGTTTTTGTTCTGTTTCCCAAGTAGTAAGTCTTATCGTTTTGTTTGATTATTACTACAATTTAATACTCACGAGAACTGCATTCTACAAGCAAGGCTTTGGAGCAATCCCCTCCATTTCCGACTTTTTCTTTATTACGATTCAGTTACAGTTTGCCAATGCATTCCTTAATCTAATAGTATGTTTCATTTCATTGGAAACAAATGACGTTTCCTTAAATATCATTTAAAATTTGCTGAAGTCACATTGTACTTTACTTTGTTTATGTGCAAATGTCATATTGCATACTTTTGTCGGAAATGAAATGAATGACATTAAATAAATTTAGGATGTGAGAGCGATTTACTGGAGAAAAATTTAATTAGCGACGTATACATAGAGTATTTCACGCGATGAACTTCGCGAATTCTGCCAATTCAGGTAATTTTTTTTTTTCATCACCATTTCTTTTGGGAATTACTATCCAGATATATACGCGTGTTTTTGGTCTTTGTAGTTCATTCAAGAGCAACATCTTGAAGAAATTCAACACCTACAAAATTTACACGTATGCCGTGCTTTTCCAATCTTATAAAGTGGATAAAGAAAACAACCTGTATATATATATATATATATATATATATATATATATATATATATATGTATATATATTGTGTGTGTGTGTGTGTGTGTGTGTGTGTGTACATTTTATTAATACACTTATACCATTATACCGTATATCAACTTGCAGGTAAACCTTACAACGAGATCTACTGTGCCTCCAAGTGTGCCGTGGAAGGGTTCTTTGAATCCCTGTTCCCCGCTGTCAAGTCGTTCAATATCAGGTGACAGTCAAGCGAAATTTGTTTATAGTACAACTCATTTATTCCACCCCAGTTGAGCGGACTAACAATCAGCGGACCAATCATTCAGTGATATGAAGATCAGAACAACAGTTCTGATGGTGGCGTTTCGTTGCGCATTGATTTGTCTATAATGACATTGAAAATACTTGAATGTTCACGTTATTTATTCTGTTTGTATGCCGTGTATGTGTTTTGTTCTTTCATTTAAAGGATGAGAGAATACTGTAGAAAAACATAATTAAAGGCCGTTATCCACGACAAGCGAAATGTTTATCATTAACCGTCTCCTCCAACTGCATGAAATGTGTTACGTACGTGTTATTCGCATAATTACATAATTTGTATCTACTGAGCACTCTTGTTAATATTCTAATGTGGTGTAATAAAATTCACTAAGAAAGAACGAAACGAAACTAATCCAAGTCAAAATCGTAGGTTTTACAAGCAAATCGACTTTCTGACTAAAAATCGGTTAAGAAATGGCCGAGATTACCAATATTGTAAATCACCACATTTTATGATGGGTGTCCTCTCTTTGATAGGCGTCAAGTTCATCTTAATATACATATGGAGTGAATGAATGCAGCAATATTAGTAAAACACATCAGTGAAATCAATGAAAGAAAAATCAGATAATCCGTTCAAGAAAAGTGTGGCATTCTAAAGACTACTCCACAATATTTCTTTTTGTTTTAAGTACAAATTTCCTCGACTTGACAATGATATATGTTTTAGGATAATATTATTCCCTGTCTTCTGAATGAGGCTAGTCGAGTGATCTTCTATGATGCAAAAAAAGTGAAAATATGTTCAATTTTATTTTTATTATCTTTACATCGTTCTACGCATGTGGCATCATACGCTTTATAGTCCTCCCATCCAGCAACGGTGACAATGAAACTTGAAAAATTCATAACCTTTCAACCAGTTGTCAGGTTTTCCCCGAACTTTCACTAATGTATTGTACCAACATTGATGTATTTAATCAATCCTTATGTATATGAAGGTGAACTTGTTCTTTAATCTAGTTGTTGATCAAAAGGTAAGCTACCTTTGTGCACCAGGTGGGTTCCAATGATTCTTATGTGATTGGTCAAGCTCTTGACGTTTTGAAGATTTGAATCTAGATTTGATACTTGTTCCCACACCAACGTGTCAAGTATACCCCTAGGTAAAAGATTCCTTCGAATGTTTTCTAAAAAAAATCCGCAGTCTGTTAAGGTATCAATAAATTACTATGTATCTTTGCATGTTCATAAATATTCTTTTCGTGTTCATAATAAATGTTTTTAGAAAACAATGTCCATTTTAGCAATTCCAAACAGTCTTCCATAGAAGATTTTACTACACAACAGTGCGTTACTCCGCTATTTGTAATGTTTGACGTCAATAAAACATGGGACGATATCTCCATGCTGGTCACACTAATTGGGTTTATTCTCAGCCACGTGATCACGCTCTATAAAATTTCACTGACACAAGTTGGAAAATGAAGGTCACATGTTCACTGTGAACGTCTAACTGACAACCAAATAATCTCTCAAGGCATGAACTCTTAATACGTCTTCCGAATGACATGTTTTGGATAGTGGTGGTGGAGTGCGTGTTTGTATGTTTGTGTCAGTTGTCATATGTTTTAATGCATGTCATGACAGCATACAGATTGTCAAAATGCATCTTATTGTTCATTTTTCTCTGCATACAGATTTTCAAAATGCATCTTATTGTTTATTTTCTCTGTATAGAGTTTCCATGATCGAGCCTAATCAAGTAAAGACAGGTATGGTGTTAGGGGCTTGGATGGAGTTCAAAGCTCAACTCAGTGACAATACCATTCATGACATCGATCGACGTCAGCTACGTTGCCTTGCTGAATCATCGGGAAAGCATTCCGCCTATTCAGCAGACGACGTGGTCGACGTCTTGACGAAGAAGTGCATCGAGGTCGACGAACCGATTTTCAGACACCTGCTTGTTTCTCCAGATTACCAGGAGAAATTGGTCGAAGTCGCCAACGACCTGACTGGGGAAAAGAAGATCGCCTTACTGTGCAAGGACATTGGGGCTTCGTAGACTGTGTCTTTGATTCATGTGCAAGGGTTTTTAATTCATATACATGATATTTACTCTCCTAAAATCTAATTACGTATACGCTCTATGTCATTATCTTGACTACTACAATGGTAGTATTTGTTTGTCCAAGGAGGTACTAGTACCTCCTTGGTTTGTCAGTCAGCTGATTAATTATTTCATGCGTGGAAACAGTGTAATTTTTATGGTAACGAGAGATCTAGAGCAGCTAGGTACTTTTACAATGATTTTTTTTTAATGTGTCTGAAAGGTAAAATTTTTAAAATAGATTGACAAAGGAATATGATGCTGAAGACCGCACCATGACATGACAAATTTATTTATAAGAAAAGCTGTTATCAGCTCAGTTTAGTTATTATTTTACTTTAACTCACTGCGCATGTGCCAAATTCCACTATTTCTTACGAATTTTACATTCTATTTGATTTCGAGAAATATTTCATGTTTTTTCCCAATTTCAAATGAGAATTATTTTCAATAGCAAATTTTTGTTGATACAAAGTAAAGGGAAAAATACAATATATACAACAATACTAGATATTCACATGTGATACTAATGTTCGAAATAATTGTGTTATTGGAAAAGAGAAGCCCAAATAGGTCTAACATAAGACTGTCAGTTTGAGATGGAATTAAACAAGTGTATAAGGAAATATGAATAACGTGTGATATGACGAACCTACTAAAAAGGAAAAGTTTGATGCAGGCTCCGTAGTAATACAGTGTAATATCAGCCCTTAGTACAATGTGTCAATGACGAAAAATGACGAAACTTGAGAGAACAATTAATTTCTGGGATGTAATCTTTGGTAATATTTTGTACGGATGCACAACATACAATGTAATTGCAACTGATTGATAAATTGCCCTATACATCGACGTCGATGTAGGGCAATTTTTCAATCAGTTGCAATGAAAACATCTCGACGTAAGAATTCTATGAATTTAAATACAATGTAATGTTCATAATCAAAGGTTCCATGAAAATACAAATGCATGTTGATTTTTGTTGATTTATCATGTACATGATACCCTAAACATCACTTTTGGGGTGAAACGAATATCTAAAAAACATTCAGCGTCATCGGGGAATCGTCACAAGGCCACAGGCATCATTGGGTGCGTTATCAACTCTTTTTATTCTCGGCAGAAACAGGTTTTCCAAACGGCTTTCAGAGAATTTTTACGAGATGATAAACGCAAAGCTGTTTTGAATATGGGGTTCGGAAAGCCTTTTTAAAAGCTACAAATTTGTGCTTTCTGAAGCAGGTTTCCGAAACAGGTTTCCAGGAACCTGTTTCTAGAAGTCCTCTGAAGCAAGATAAACTTAAAGCTGTTTTGAAACGGCTTTGCACTGCGGTTACGGTGTGACCCCTTGTCCTCGGGTCAAATTGCGCAATGCAGTTGCGCAGTGACAAGGCCAGATTTCGTGTTCGCGATGAGTTGATAAACGCAACTTTTTTGGAAGCCGTTTCTAAAGGGCTTTGGAAACGGATTTCGAAAGGGCTTTGGAAACGGCTTTTGAAAACCGTTTCAAACAGGGGAAAGATGATAAACGCAGCCGAAGACTCAATGACGTCGGTGTTGTGGACTGGTTACGTATTCAAACTGACTTGCCAGAAGGGCACGGCTCTGACGAGGCGTGACATCAGTCCCGAAATTAAACTCTATACGGAAGAACAGTTACCCAATATCTTTGGAGTTATGTGTCCAGTCATTATAATAATCATTTATAGTATTATAATTTAACTCCAAAACACATACAGCACACGCATGCACGGCAGTCATTCTGTCCATGTTACAGTTTCTATATCCCATCTGAATTACTGCTTTCATTTAAATTGCGTTTTATTAACAAACTTCCTTCATTTAACGTAGTATATTCTCTCTTATCCAAATACAAACATCATTCTTTGATACCTTCTTGATTTCATAACATACAGTTGTAGTTCACCATCTTCATAATCATTAATACAAAATAAACTGTGCTTGCCACCATAGATGAGTTTTCCACACTAAAATACAGGATGAAGACTCCTCGAATACAAACTTGGTGTTGGCTAAGGCCAATAGAGGAGAAGAAATTGGTGCAAATATTGAAACAGAATAACATACAGCGAAAATAATATGACGGCTGCTTAACCTGAACTCCAGACTAGACACGAACTCAATAACAACTTAATCGACAGAAAGCAAAGAACAAAATGACTAAACGTGTACAGTGGATGGCTATCATACTTTGCCCAGCCTAGCACTTTCGGCGTGGCACGAAAGCTACTGCTGACGCTACACAAATAACCCTTTAAATCCCTAAACATACATAAAACGATCTTAATACAAAGTTACGGTGACGAAAAGGCTATAATAACGATGTGCGTATGTCAACATTGTCAACATCTGATTTGCATGCATCATCATGTAACACCCACCATGAAAAGAGTAGATTTAAAGGGAACAGAGTCCAGGTGATGGCCACTTAAACATGCGGTACACCTGTGCCAGCTTTCACCCGCGAAGACAGAATGAAACAAATTTTGGCTCTTTTTATTGGATAAGGCTCGAATAAAATTGAAAATAAAATAAATTGCAATTTCCAAGATTGTATGCTTGTGACATTTGCCCTTCAACAAAAATTGGTATTTATTTTTTATCAATTTTCTTCGAGAGTTCTTGATATCAGTTCCAAATTTCGACATTTCAAAAGGTTGTAGGAATTGGTTTCTCCTGGACACAACCCCTTCTGACAATTAACTTAATATGTACCCAATTATTCACAGAATTAATCCCCCTCTCTACAAAAGAGTAGCGGCTCAGATAGTCTGCTCCAACATTGATCCTTTGATCACTACAATGTCTTCCTCATGATACTGATGTGCTTGTATTGCAAGCGCTCATCGCATCACTCTTGCGTTTTTCATTTGCGTTTTGGACAGGGTGGCCAGGGGGAAATGGTCAATCTCCCTAGGTTATTGGTAGAGCCCACAGTTGAGACACACACACAAAAAAGGATTAACTATACCTTATTAGCTATTCACATTGTCCTCCAACATTTTTCTTACAGTTTAATGGACAGTATTCCACCCATATTCACCCAAAGTGTTCCCCAGAGCGTTGAGTTTCAGTTGTAAAAATGCAAAAAGCCCCTCGGCTAGAAGGGGGACACCCCTCCCACCCCGCCCTCCTCTCTCTCTCTCTCCCTCTCTCTCTCTGGTCGATCTCCCTGTAGGCAAAGCACACAGTGAAGACAGTGAAGACGAGACTGTACATGTAAATAACATGTGGAACAAAATGAATGCCATAAATGTAGGGCGTATTATTTTTGGAATGACCTGGCAAATGCCTGACCGATGGATAGATTACAATAGATGTGATAAGTCCTGTATTATTCTATCAACTTTCATTTGAACTTCCTTTTCATACAAAGTACTAATTGTTGGCAATTCTATGTGTGGGTGATTCACAAACGAATCTCCCTTGTGGATTATTCACTAATCAATCTCTCTGATCTGTTCCAGCTCCTTGGAATTTGCTTTCAACAGGTTAGAAAAGACAATTATACACTTAAAGGGGAAGGCTAGTAACTGATCAGTGGGAATCAGTGGAAATGCTGGGAGATGATTGTTTCAATCCTTATGGGATTCATTCAAGAGTTCATTGTATATCTATTGTTGTGTGAAAATGATTTGCTTCAGAACGGTCTCATATTCAAGTAATATGCAGATTAATGCTCCGTCACTGACCAGGGACGCTAACCTGGAAGCATTAAACTGCACATTACTTGAACATGAGACCATTCTGAAGCAAATCATTTTCACACAACAGTAGATATACAATGAACTCTTGAATGAATCCCATAAGGATTGAAACAATCATCTCCCAGCATTTCCACTGATTCCCACTGATCAGTTACTAGCCTTCCCCTTTAACTGAAAGTTAGGATGCACAGACTTACGAACTCGATGATCAGTGTCTTGGTCTTTATCACAGCAGGTCTTTGTAAACTTATAAAACTAATGTACAACTCCTTTAGGGGGGACTCCTTCTTCTATAGCTGGTATATTTCATCACGTCCGGACCGCGAACATTAATGCATTTATACATTTTGGGACAAAATTTGTAGTAACAATTTTCAGCATGAGAGACAAAAGCAAGGTCATATTAGCGGAAATGAAGAAGATGAACGAATCCCAGTCATTAACATTATTTACTTTACTACATCACTACACCAGCACTGTTCACATCTAAATGCCTTCAACATTCAGCTCGACATCTATCTGTTCTGGTCAGTCAACCGCACCAAATTGTTCACATCTCTGTGATCCTGTTATACCTCAAACTGATTTCTGATGTGCAGCATTAAAAGCAAAAATTGAAAAGGAAAATTGTTTAACAACTGATTGTCACACAAAAGCATGGCTATGAAAGACTCTTTATGAAAAAAGAAATGATTTAAAAATGGTTGTCATATACATTTTTAAAGCTATTTTGCTGTCAGATTGATATGTCTGCACGAAATTTTGAACAGCACTGCAACGATATTATCCTAAACACTTTCGTGCATCTTTCTGCAAGATCGATAAAACATAGCTTTGGGTAGTGCACAAAACACTTAGCTATGATACCACTTAGCTATGGTACCACAATATATACTATTATTTTGTCATCAACATTTTCATTGTCATTTCATTTCATTTATTTTTTTTCCATCTCCAACAGAACGTGTATACATTTTCCTTCAGCATAAAATATAGATTCATATATACGTCAATATTACAGAATATGATAAATGGAATTTATGGATATAAAAATGGTAAGATGAAAAAGAAAAGGCACAAAAAACATTCTGAAGTTAAGAAAATGCAGGAGATGGGGAGGAATGCTGAAGAAGCAAAGCTTGTAGGGTGCTTTCCCAAAACATAGAGTAACATCTTATATCATGATCTTCTACTTTAATAGCACATGAGATTGAATTTACGAAAAGAATTACACAAATTTTAAATAAAAACCTAACTAGCCCTAGACAAACACCCATTCAAAACAAACTAAGTCGCTGTCATGCAGAAATTAGAACAGGAAAATTAAGACAGAAAGATGAAGCAGAACTGATAACCCGACTGGAAAATAGAAAGAAAAACAATGTCGATTGTGAGGACGAAGAGTGATGAGTGAACGGAGCTGCTAAGTCATACACATAAAATGAAAGTGAATATTACGGTACTTTTACATTCATTAAGAAAGCAACAAATTTCTATCCTATTTAAATAGGTTTTGCGTGTATATATATAATGATGACGTTCGAAGGAATTCTTATAAATATCTAAAAATAAATCATTTAACTTGACTTTAAAACATGCACTGACCACACCCATCGTTACACGATTCTATAAGATATCTCACTTTTTTCTCTTATATAATGTATAATGTTTATGCTGCTACAGATAATGAAGCTAGTGGAGAGAAAACGACAGAATCCACATGACGACTCGATAACGAGAATGAAGACTCCGTCTAGCTCCGTCTATCATATTTATTGCTCATTAGTCGTTCCAAAACGGAATAATTATCGTCGGCGTCTAGATTTGAAGAGTATGACCCCAAAATGGGTTAAGCGCCATTTTAAACATTTTAGAATAAGTTTATTATCGGATAGAGCAAACTAAAATCTTTCCTGTGATATACCTCACGAGTAAGCCCTACATACCAAGGAATATTCTTGAAGTTTTGATCAAAGATATTCCATTGTTCTTACCATCTACTTTGTTTCTATGGCAAATATATCAAATTAGCAAGATTGGAATTAACTCAGTTTGCGATGTAAACTTCAAGTTTACCATGACTACGCAGGGACAAGTTTTAACAAACTGACTAAAGGGACAAAAACTGTGTTTGTTAGGTTTTTGTTACTCTGTACACTCCAAAAACATCGGTTTTAGATTTAACACCGATCAAGTACCAAGAGGGGGCCACACCCAGATGTGTAGAAAGTATGTTGTGATGGTAGTTGGTGTTGAAAAGTGTTCACCTGGCACTTCATGGTGTTAATTTGACACCACAGCTGGAGATACTTTTGACACTGTGCTGGTGTTAATTAAACAATTACACCGCATGGCGTTGATTTGATATTGCTGGTGTTAATATCAATGGTAAAACAGCTTCAATAGGAGACCATACCAACTGGTGTTACTGTGGTGTAAATGTGTTCACACCTTTTTTTTTTTTTTAAATCAAGTGCTTTATCGGAAAATTCTTGATCGTCTTGTTGAAGTTCAAAATCACCAAGAAAAACAGTAAATAAGAAACTATTAAAAAAAAACTATTTTATATTTTGAAGTGACACGCGGAGGTGTTGATCTTACACCTAAAGTGAGCACCGAAAATGTAACACCATCTCGGTGTTTCATAACACCGGACTTTTTGCAGTGAAGCACTGAAACAGTTCGTGCTATAAAAGTAACAGAAAACGTAACTCCAGTACGGGAGATTTCATGTATGACATTTCGTTCGCGATGATGGCGTCCTTTTTGCTACGACTTGGGGGAACATGAAACTATCTCCTTGGAATGTATTTGCAGTTTCACATGCGACCGATTATGTTATACATTGTAATTATACTGATTTTCTTTTCATTTCATTTCATTTATTTCCATCATTCAACAAGAATAAAAATCACATCCATATATAACCAAGTTGGTTCAATAGGATGGAGTCACAATACCACAATACAGGTCCAGTATTCCGTAGTGAAAATTTAGGCTTATAATTTAAAAAGACATTCGGTGAAACTGACGACATGATCTTGTATAATAAGTGTGAACATCAGCATTTAACACAAACATTTAAATAAAATATGGAGGAAAAGTTTTTGAATGATCACGTTGCATCCACGTAGCAATTTGCATCTTATGTATATCTATTAACTGCAGAGTTTTCAATGATTTGAATAACTCAAATGTGGGTGCTTGATACGTCGCTTATTTTTTGTTCATCCTCTTTTGGAGATTCCAGTGTGCGCCTCGGTGACACAGGAAGTCTCCCAAATTGATGCTCAATGAAATCTTAACTCTTCTGCACATGTGACAAAACTATTTACTTAGCCCCAATCATTTTCCGCAGTGCGGCGATTGATTTTTCTCCCGTCAGGTCGGCAACGGCTTCTCCAATCGCCTCCTTGTCCTCCGCGGAAACAACCAGGTGTCTGAAAATCGGGTCGTCGACCTCAACGCACTTCGTCATCAAGACGTCGACCACGTCGTCGACTGAAAGGCCGGGCATACTTGAAAGTGCGTCGGTAAGGCATCTTAGTTGACGTCTATCTATGTCGTGTATGTTATCTTTATTGCTCAGGGCGTTGAGTTCAGACGATGCCCACTTCACCAGTCCAGTTTCCACCTTAGTAGGTTCGATCAAGCACACCCTAGAATAAAATCAACAATACATACAATTTAGACTGAACGTGCCAATCTGTTCGGAAAAAAAAAAACACAAAAAAAAAACACCACACACAAAAACACACACACAGACACACAAAAAAACCACACGCAAAAAAACACATACTAAAAACACACACACACACACACACACACACACACAGATGTATATAGAATGTATGTTCTCATAC
Source organism: Diadema setosum (assembly GCA_033980235.1). NCBI lineage: Eukaryota > Metazoa > Echinodermata > Echinoidea > Diadematoida > Diadematidae > Diadema > Diadema setosum. The sequence continues at coordinate 29,916,892 of CM067069.1, read as the reverse complement.
TTCGAAAGGGGTCGATAGAATAAAGTTCAAGTTCAAGTTCAAGTTCATACGTCACACAAGATTGAACGAAGATCGAAACGATGTTCCCTGCAAGGAGACAACGCTACAGGAGAACTGTTGTCAGATATAGAAATCCTCCACTTACCCCTGAATTCAAAATATTTTGGAGTACTCACAGATATAGCACTCACACCACGTTTAGTGTATTTCTTAAAACCTCGTTATCATTTCCAAGCTAGAGGTTCTTCTACCCCATGCAACTATATTTTATTATAAAATGCCGTAGTTCTCCCGTATATAAAACTTATTCTAATAGTTAATGGGTAAATTTTGGTTGGAAAAATTGAATTCTAGTTTAAATTACAAAAGAGAGTTATATGCATTTGTCATTATGTTCGGTACACTCGTTATCAACTTCCACCATTGTTTGATAGCATGTTGAGATTAAACACTTCTCTTGATTCGTACCCTACTCCCAGACCCTACTCGCATACCAGCGGGAAACTTCCCTTTTATATATCCCAAATTATTAATAACACATAAATCTGTCAGAAATCGGTTCTGAACATTTGGAATTATCTTCCCGATACCATAAGGTCTTGTTCATTTACTCCTTAAAAGCTACACTTGAATACAATAATATACTCCCTACTCTTTGAACTGAAAATATTACATGCCTATAACCACTTTTTTTTTTCATTTTGTATTTATCACTCAACTTCCAGCCTGCACCCACACCTGCAGCTGCCTTGATTACACAAATTCTTAAAAGAGAGTTAAGTTGCCGAAAATTATTTTATGATACCCAATCCTTTTCAAGCTTACAACCCCTTAGGTTGTTTCCTGCTATTATCCCTCATATTTGTATACTCGAGAAATACCTATATAGTATCTACACTTGTATACACTATGACATGTATTGTATATCGTTATTGCACAATGAAATGGCTTGTGCTTCTCTATTATTTTGTGTAATGTTAGTATGTTACCATTTTAATCGTTGCATTTGTTACCGATAGATCTATGTTCAGTCATTCCATCCATTTCTAATTTATTTTCCATCTCCAATACATGAGCATAAAACAGTTATTTTCACCTGAAAACAAATGCATATATCAATATCAAAGTTCAATAGGTGAAATTCTTAGCTATGCTTGAAATAAGGTTAAAAAAAACACGAAAAAATATTTTTAGTTCATGAATATGCAGGAGATGAGAAGGGAAGCTAAAAAAAAGTTAGATTAAAGAGAAAGTTTTTGCCGCTCTTTATACCTGATGTTGAATGACTTGACAGTGGAGAGTAGTGATTCAAAGAATCCTTCCAAGGCAAACTTGGAGGCGCTGTAGAAGTCATGGTAAGGTAAACCTGAAATTTAATGAGACAGTAGAATGTTTCAGGGTTGGGGAGGGGGCCGCGGGACGGGGGGGGGGGTGGTAGGGGGAGTCAAAGTTACTGTTACTGCTTCCTCCCCGCTTAGATGGGAACGATGTAAGGATGGAACACTGTTTTTCTTTTCCGGCTGACCTCTGGACTGCCGCTTAAAACCCACCACACAACTAAATAGACTCCAAAAGAAAGAGAAAAATATTCCCTACAGAATGACACCAAAAACGACGAAAATCGGATAAGAAATAAAGAACATTATGACATTTTGAAATTTTACATCTTTTCGGAGAACATTTTTTTTTTACCAGTCCTTATGAATATAAATGAGAGAGTTGATGCCATCCATCACAATTTGTAATATATTTGTATTGTTATGTATGAAATCAGGGAAAATAATTACTTTTAGCAAATACAAGTAAAACATGTTCCAATACCAAGATATATCAGAGTTATCATTCGTTCTTTTTTTATTTTAGGTGGTTTTAAGACAAGTTTGGTATTCATACAGCCAAAATATGAGATTTTAATCATTTATTTATATGGAATAAAAAAAGAAATTGTGAGAGCATGCGAGTGTTTTCCATATCGTCGTTCACTTTGCCTCCGTTTAGTTCAGTATCATTTATTTTCCATCCGACATCCAACAAATAGTACAACAAAATACAAAGTGTTGATATTTCACCATCACAATATAGTTAGTTAAAAAAACACACATAACGAAATATGAATGGTGAAGTATATGATAATATATGATATGTACAACAAAGTAGAATATCTATATTAAGAACATCAATGCAAACTTTGTAATGTTTACAGAAAAGGATGGATAATTGCGATGTACTAACAGGCAAGGCTTGTAATATGTGGATCACTCAAAATGTAATACGTCACTAAACATCATCATTTTAAACAATAATCATTAAGCGGAAATAAAAAGAAAAATTCTGACAAGTTCACTTCAACTGCGTCCAGTGGTCCAGACAACTTCAGGACTCCATGGGATTAAAATCTACGTCAAATGTACAATTTAGCGAAGTTCGGTAGGTTGTATCTCTTCAGAGAAAGGGGCAATTCAAAAGAGATTAACGAGACAAAATGGAGAGTTGACGAAATATGTAAGTGAAGACCACGATTGTGTGTTAAAAGCATTTCAATAATGCCAAACTTGCACTACCCTCAAAACCAAAAAATTCAAAACCCTATGTGAAATGTATTTCCATGTGAAATAATATCACTTTCACTTATTCACATATGGTATTCTGTATTTTGAGGGAGCTTTAAAAAAAAAACTGCGCTATATTTAGATCCCATACAACATTCTATGTACAATTTCTTACATAAACCTTCAATTTTGTAATATTGTACATAATTGTTCCATTGACGCGAGTGTATAAACGTTGATTATGCAAATGTTTGTGAAATAAATTGAATTGAATTAAACTGAACTGAATTGAATTGAATTGAATTAAGATAGTAGTGTATCATAAACTCAGATGTTCATAAATTCTAATATCAAGAGACCACACGTTCGGATGAAGATCTCTGGTAATAATTCATGCAGGAAACTATATTCCCCTACCTTGCTTTCCTGCTACACTGGAGACACTGATGATTTTTCCCGCCTTTTTCTGCTTCATATGAGGGAGTACCGCCTGAGTGAGTCGAATAGTGCCGATAGTGTTCACGTTAAAGATGGTCTCGATCCTGGCACGTGACACGTGTTCTGGGATACCCAAGACACCAATTCCCGCTATGTTGACTGAAAAATGGGGAGATCAACAGTACCAGTATGTGAACATGCAAATCATCATAGTGTAACAAAATTGGGTTTGCCCCAAGTCAATGGTCAACAGAGGGCGGTTGATACACACCCTTAAATGTGTCCAATATACACAAGAGTACATTTAACACAAGTTACCCAACTGAAGTTCACCTGCTCAAGTGCATGCACCTCGAGCCTTTGTCTGAATGCACTGGGGCATGTCCAGTGGACAGTGACCAAGCCCCGAGGGGATATAAAAGGGGGTGCATGCGCTGGGAAGGGGCAGTGCTTGGGAGTTAGAGCAGTTAGTTTTTGCAGTCAGTTTTTAGTTAGAATTGCCGTTTTTAGTTCGAAGCAGTTGGAGTGGAGTTTGGAGTTGCGTGGAGTTGCAGTTCCAGAGTTGCTTCTTAGTATGAGATAGCCCAGCAGTTCAGTTCATATAGTTTTTAGTTGTTCAGTCAGTTAAGTTATGAGTCTGTGTCATTAGTAGCCCATTGGGAATTTGCCTGTGTTGTAAACTACATTCATCAGGACGGAGCCGACTTGGTCTTCGTGAATAAAAGACAACTTTGAACGGTATGTATCCTCTTGGATAACTTTGCATTTCTATACCATTGTACATCGTACGTTTGTGATGATGTCATTATGCTCGAGTGTGAAGTGTGAAGTGAGATGTTGGTAGACGGATGTTGGATGCGGTGAGCGCGAGATGTTGACATGCCATATACCATATACTTTGGTGGAACTCTTGCCAATGTGCACTACAGCTGTGTGTGTGTGTGTGACCAATAGAAACATGACCGCTCGGATGTTGGGGAACAAAGGAGCAAGGAATGAGTAAGACTCCAGAGCCTTGTATACAAACAAGCCCCGACATAAAGAACAGCACACAAAGAAAAGACACACACCAAACCCAAACTTCCTAAACACCTACCTATAAACAAACAAGAAATCGTCACAATAGCAGAAACTTTTCAGTGTCAAATAGACAACACATGAAACTGGCTTATACGTATCGCAGTTCAACTTAAACGTCCATACTCTCTCCTATTACACTCTTAAAACTTGTTATCAGCACTTTCAAGCGAATGCTTGAAAACGTGGCAGCCCATTAAACCTATGGATATACATATTCAATTCAGCAGAATGGAGAAGAAAAAAAAGTAAATTATGATTATGATGAAAGGGTGATAATGAAAACAAAAATTTTTTTCGAGCAAGATTATAGAACTAGTTGAATGCTTTAGATATACACAAATTAGACATCCCCAGAAATTTGACACGCATAAGAGAAAATCATGATCTGCACTCCTATATATAGGTTGTTCAGCTTACAGTGAGGTTAGATAAGAAAACAAGCAATTAAACCATTTGGATATTGACAGTCAACTGTGAGCAATGACTGGTGAAATGTTGTTCGGTTTTATAGCAGTGTCAGGAGGTGTATGTAAAAGGTGTATGAGGTTTGTGGTGTGCAGCGCTCGCGAACGGACGTGTCTGCTCGGAGCTCCGTCTTTTAATTTTTGAATGATTATTTTTTGTTAACTTATTCGTCACCTTTTGGTGTTTTTAAACCTGCATATATTAAAATCCGCGTATTTTAATTTATCTGTGAGTCTTGCGGTGTTATTTTCAAATTTTATCTGTGGATGGAGTACCCAAAAGTTTGAGGAAACTGATGAACACGGTCAATGTGTATTTGAACACACTTCTCCACGCTACTCAACATACGACCCACGCCACGCTGCGGCGGTGAAACGCACGTGTTCCTACGACACGTTCTCCTGCATCAACCCTTGCCTCGGAGTTTTAACCAGCGTGTACAACTTGTGTTTTAAGACTGAAATCATTTTTAACGAACTGCAATCCATTATCATTGTTTTTAATCGGTTTTGTCATCATATTTGTGTGTATTTTATGAGAATTCGCTCCTGATTCATTTGGCGGGATATCAGCAGCCATTTTGTTTTCTACGCCTACTACAAGTTACAACGTGTACCTAATCTCAGTGGCGGGAACCTCGGCAGTCATTTTGTCTCATGTCGGCTACAGTGGGAATTTGGAAGGATGAGAAGCCTATTGAAGTATTCGGCAAACCAAAAGGAGAAGGAGTATATCCAGAGCATTTTTTGAGCACCGAGAAGTTTCACAGCAAGAAGGGAAGTACACTCATTCATTCCTCCCTTATTGAAATTACAATTATTCGAACAATTGATATTGTTATCGATATCAGATTTAAAGTTTCTGACTGATTGTCAACATTTGTCTGCTTTACTTAGATGTTAAAGCGAGCATCAACATTTATACTCAGAATTCGCAGACTTATTATATCGGCTCAGATTATCTGACGTTTCTACCAGGAGATATTCAGCGGTTCACTGAACTTTGTCTGCCTATTAAAGAACTTCAGACGCTCTCTTTTTCGACAATGACAATGTATGACATCAATACCTGCAGCAAATCCAAGAACCTATGGGTTCTTGTAGCAGTTATTTTTCTCATCTTTACAACAAACCTAGGACTACAAAATTTTGCTGGTCACAGTCCAGCTTTGAACCTCAGTACTGACATCAGTCATAACCAGAAGAGTCACTCCTCAAACCTGTTGCTGGTTTTTGTCAGTTTTTTACCCTTTGATTACCTTGCTGACTCGGTACCCAACCCCTACACATCTCATGATTTTAGCAATAACATGTTCACACACACTCGTGAATGTGGCTTTACTGTCGTCCTTTACATAGACGAGAGATTCTGTCAGTCTTTACAGTCACATGATTTGTCCAAGATAGTATGTTTTGATCACAACCCAGTGAAGAACAGGTTTAAGATAAAAGGTCTTCACATCACTACTCCCTCTTTTGCAATTGTGAGCACTCACATTTTCCACCTTCAAAAGTCCAACTCTCTTTTCATTCTATGCAAGATGTCATTGATGTGTCAGATGCTAGTCAGTTTGTCCTCCTCAGGGGACATACATCCCAACCCAGGCCCAAAGTGTAAATGGCCATGTGGTATTTGTGGCAAAGCAGTTAGGTGGAATCAAGAAGACATTCAGTGTGACCATTGTGATCAGTGGCTCCATAGAGATTGCATACCTATGTCCCCTGGCATGTACCAAATTCTCTCAGATCACATCCAGCTTTCATGGTGCTGTTGTACATGTGGCATGCCCTCTTTTAGCTCCAGTCTGTTTTGGACCTCTGGAACTAATAGTTTTATTCATGATAATAGTTTTGCAATATTGTCCAGCCCAGAGCTATCAAACAACAACTCTGATTCTGATTGTAGTCATTTATCAGATTCACCATCTTCCAGAAAGAATAGCTCTGTAGGAGAACCTGTATCTTCATCCACACCTAGTAAACCCAGTAAGAAACAAAATAGGTCCTTCTCAGGGCCAAGCCACCCTCCTAGGCAAACAGCTGATCAGAATAAATTGCGATTATTAATACTCGATTGTCAAAGTATTTTTGGTAAAAGAGCCGCCTTTGCTGAACTTGTTCACTCTTCAGACCCCCACATCATTGTTGGCACTGAGTCTTGGCTAAACCCAAGCATAAAGGATAGTGAGTGTTTTCCGGAGAATTATACAGTGTATAGGAAAGACAGAGAGAGGGGAAAAGCAGGAGGAGTATTTATAGCAGTAAGGAATGATCTCATCTCCACTCATTTAATCTCTTTGGATGTAGATTGTGAACTGATATGGATTTCACTGCAGATGGTGAACGCCAAACAAATCCACATTGGGTGTTTTTATCGCCCACCGAGTAAGGGTTCAGATCCTATCAAGAAACTCAGGGAATCCTTGTCTAGGATTGATTTCAGTAAAAAAAACCCTATAGTATGGGTAGGAGGTGACTTTAATGTCCCAGCCATTGATTGGTCCAATCTGTGTAGAAAGCCTGAACACCAATGCGTGTACTCCCAGGAACTGACCACAGAGCTTCTCGATTTAATCCACGATTTCTCATTCACTCAATTGGCTTACGAACCCAATCACAACCACAAGACGAGATCAAGCAATGTTAGAAATATCCTAGACCTACTTCTCGTAACAAACCCTGGCTGTTTTGCACCAATCGTAACAAAAGCAGGAATATCTGATCATTTTAATATGATAGCAGAAATTTCTTTACGCCCAGTTCTCCATAAAGCAAAACGTAGAAAGATTTATTTATGGGATAAAGCAGATACATTTAATCTCCGAAAGGATATGGAAAATTTCTTTCAAGTTTTCCAGGCCAATTATGCACATAAGACAGTGGAGGAGAACTGGAACGTATTTAAGGAAGCTATTTATAGCAGTGTTGATTCAAATGTTCCTTCAAGGTATAAGAGTACTCGATTTAATCTTCCTTGGATAAACGGAACCCTCAAGCGATTAATTAGAAAGAAAAATAGGGCGTTTTATAGTGCCAAAACAGATGGATCCCATCGGAACTGGTGCCGTTATAGGCAGCTTTGTAAGGAAGTCCAAAAAGAACTTCGAAAAGCTGAACAACATTCTTTAGGAACAACAGTTTTTGACTCACTCACTTCTAACCCCCCCCCCAAAAAAAAAAAAAAAAAAAATTGGTCTTTTATTAAGCAAAAGAGGCGTGACACAAATGGTATATCGGCTTTATACTCCAAGGGAAAACTAGCCGATACAGCTCGTGAAAAAGTTGAAGTCTTAAGTGATCAATATCAATCAGTTTTCACTAAAGAAGATTTGATTAATATTCCTCATATGGGACAGAGACAAACCCCAACAATATCAGATTTGATTATTTCTACAGAAGGTATTATGAAACTTCTTAAGAACTTAGATGTGAATAAAGCTTCAGGCCCAGACGGCATTTCTCCCAAATTCCTCAAGTTATGTGCTGCACAAGTAGCACCTATATTGCAAGTCATATTTACGCAAAATCTTCGGACTGGCACGCTACCCCGAGATTGGAGACAAGCTAATATAAATGCTCTGTACAAGAATGGTAGTAGATCCGACCCAGCCAACTACAGGCCGGTATCCCTCACATCAACCTGCTGCAAAGTCTTAGAACATATCATTTATCGCCACATTATGAGCCATCTGGAGGATAACAATATCCTCAGTAACACACAACATGGATTCAGATCCAGACGGTCGTGTAAGTCCCAACTGATTACAACAATTCATCATATTTTCTCCTCTGTCGAAACCATTAAGCAAGTTGACGCTGTTGTGTTAGATTTTTCAAAAGCGTTTGATACTGTACCACATCAGAGGCTCCTTCATCGCCTCAAGTATCTTGGAATCCAGGGCTCACTACTTTCATGGATTTCACAATTTCTCACAGAAAGGGAACAAACAGTCGTAGTCCAAGGGTCATCCTCAAGACCCGTTCATGTTTCTTCAGGAGTGCCCCAAGGCACTGTTCTGGGCCCATTGCTTTTCTTATCATATATTAATAGTCTCCCTGATCAAGTTTCATCCAACGTCTGCTTATTCGCAGACGATTGTGTAGTTTACCGTCCCATTAAGACACATAAAGATTGTGTCATACTTCAACAAGATCTACGTACCTTAGAGGCTTGGGGGAAAAGATGGCAAATGAAATACAAGCTGGACAAATGCAACGTTATGCGCTTCACAAGGAAGTCTCGATCCATTCATCACACGTACACCTTATCCGGTCACCAGATAGAAACAGTGTCCAGTCACAAATACCTAGGAGTTGTCTTATCAGACAAATTAAAATGGAATAGACATATTGATATAACTACAGCCAGAGCAAGCAGCATGATTGGCTTTCTTCGTCGTAATCTACATAATGCACCGAGAAATGTTAAATTACAAGCATACAAGAGCCTAGTGCGTCCCCACTTGGAGTATTGCTGTACAGTATGGGACCCCTTCACTCAACGTAACATCTCCAAGATTCAAGAAGTACAAAACAGAGCAGCCAGATTCATCTGTAATGATTTCAAGTGGCAATCTTCTGTCTCCGGAATGATAAAGGATCTCAAACTTCATCCACTCCCAGAACGACGCAAGCTTTTAAGGCTATCAATATTTCATAAAATAAAGCACGGTAATATTGATTTAAATCTCGAGGATTATATCAGTCCTGCTCAAGCACCGAGAGGTATGACAACCCGAAGTTATCATCCTGATAATTACTCTACTTTATACGGTTCCTCAACTGCTCTCGCCAACTCCTTCTTCCATAGAACAGCGAAGGATTGGAATAATCTGCCGAGTAACATAAAGCAGATTCATAAATTTGACACATTCAAAGAAGCGCTACAGCGTCACCTCCGTTGTGATTAGCTGCACATCACACCACAGTGCTGAGTGATACTCTATCCAGAGTTTTTCAGCGTATTCATCCAGATCCAGATCCAGAAAACCGAGTTGTAGGTGGATCTGTGGTTGGGTTGTTCAGTATATGTGAGTTTGATTGATGAAATTGTAGCTACCACATCATTACCACTCAGAAGGCAACAGAACAGAAATGGGTCTCTGTAAAGGTACTCAAATATGCAGAGACATGCCCCTTTTCTGCTGGAGGCACGCCCTCTACGGTTGTAATGCATTACGCGATTCACCAATCCTATAGCAGAGGTCACATTTCTTATTTGAGTTTTTAAACGTCATAAATGTGTTTTTGATGATATTTACCCCTACATCATATGGGAAATTGCACATTTAAGGGGTAGAAAGCTTCTCAAAGAGACGCTTTTAATAATGATGCCTTTTGTAGTTTTTTTCAAAAATAAATCTTGCAGTTTTGCATAGATGCAGGCAGTTATCCTTGACTAAGGGGTTGTCATCATCAACATATTCCCTACAAAGTACTGTAAAGCACTTTTATTTATCAAACAGATTAACTTGATGTAGTTTGAGCATTTTCAGTGGTAGCCCAAACAAAGAAATACATTAAAATGACACAAATCATTCAAAGATGTGTGATACTGATGACTACTATGTACTAAGATGTAGTACCACAAGAACATGATAAGAAAACAAAATGTAGTTAAGTAGAGTTGGGGGGGGGGGTAGAGGGGGAGGGGAAAGGGGGAGACGAGGGGGGGGGGGGGGTAGGGGAGGGAAGGGAGGGATTTGACAGAATAAATCAACATGAACCAGCAGAGCTTGTATGTACTGGATGAATATTTCCCATTGGCTTGTGTGCATTGCATGCATTCTCTATAGGCAGTAATGCAAAAATGGTATTACACAGCATTGACGAAGAGAAAAACAAAACAAATCAAAATTGTTCGTTTTCCTGACGACTACTATACTACTTTAACTGCAGACTTAAGTTAATCTTTTCAGAAGAGTAAACTTGTTACTAATATGCAGTTTAACAGTTGTTGAGAAAGTGCTCACTCATATATATACTCACTTATACTTATATATCGATGCGTCCGTGAGTTTGAATGACGTCATCAACTACTCGTGTGATGTCTTCATCCTTGGTGATGTCCATCTCCTTGATGAAGATTGTCTTATCAATAGCGTCCCCAACCGCGGCAACTAAGTCGGCCTTTTCTACCATGGCAATGACGGTAGCGATGACAAGGTAGCGTTGATCGGGGTCTTGTACGAGACGTCGAGCAGCACAGAGCCCGATACCAGACGAACATCCAGTCACGAGTACTACTTGAGCAGCCATGGTAACCAAACGAAGTTCGCCCAGTTCCTTGTACAAACTGAATACATGAAATATATTATATATATATATATATATATATATATATATATATATATACCTGAATAGACAAGTATTATCGGGGAATTCTTCGCGAAAAGGCAAGATATCAAATATGATGATAATAAGATGGCGTTTGAGATCGACAGATCACCTGTATATCAACCATTTCCCGTCTGTTATTATCATTTTACTGCAATGCTCGGTTACATTGGTTTGTTATGCAACTTTTCATTTCCTACGTATTCTACTATTATTCTCCTCTTCATCCTTCTCGTAATCTGTGTTTCTTCTCTTCTTCTGGGTTTGCTACCATCTATACTATCCCTTCTACTGCTGCTACTGCTATTGGTACTACTACTGCTACTACATTGTAATTATAATAATACTGCGACTACTACTACCACTACTACTACCACTACTACTATAACTATACAATTGTTTCATTATTACTACTACTGGTACTATAGGCCTACTACACTTTCCTACAACTGCTTTTACTATCGCTATTTTCTCCCCTTTGACGATGTCTACGTAGATGTAATGGAGATAGTGATTTATAATTCTCTTTACACGTATTACGGGTCCATCCAATGCCAACGTTCAGAAAATGGGGAGGGGGAAGGCGCGTACATACAAACCTTATTTCATTTTCGGATCAACGAGCCTTCGGGACAAAAGAAAGCTTTTCTCTTTTTTGGTCGTTTTCGGATTAACGAACCTTCGCAAGTAACGAATAACGAACTGCAACCACATAGGCGAACTATTATATTCTCACGCGTTAGCAGTAGTCGAGAATCCAACGGCACGAAGTAGCAGTGCGATCTTATGTCTGTGTACTCCGTCAGTTGTGACTTTTACAGTGAAACAATCAGAATGTTCTCGGCAAAATAACTATCTGATTTCAGCCGACCTCAATAACCTCTCGTCAACTGCCTGCACATCACAAACTTGTAACCAGGTAGGGGAGGTTTAAAGTCTATGTATACTTAAGGCACATGACATCTTTGTTATTTGGTTTTTATTTCATGCGAAGTCGTGAAATGATAATTATCATAGCTGTGCATGCACAAAAAAAAAAAAGAATGGCAGTCTTTGAAGCGAGCATTTTCATAGATCTTGCTTTAAAAATCAAACTTTGTTATACATGTCTACTTGATTAAAATCCTACTTGTCATTTGTCAATGTATCAAACGAGTTCAATGATGGAATACACGAAGTACCAGTATATTCCTCATGTCACTCGTTGCACGTTCTAACACGAACACAATCACACACACTAACAAAGAGAAACAGAAAAAAAGAGAACGGTAGACAACTAACAAAGAGAAACAGAAAAACAAGGAAAAGTAGAAATTACGCGGTGCGTAATATGTCCCCGCCGGAAGTAGCATTTTGTAGCAAAATGTACAATATAGGTCAAAAATCAAGGTCAAAGGTCAAAGAAGTCAAAGGTCAAAATTCTGCGTAGAAGTTTTGAAGCCCTCACCTAGTGCCATCACATAAAGCAAACGGAATCGAAATCGGGTTAGAAATGGCGAAGGAGTAGCATTTTGTAGCAAAATGTACAATACAGGTCAAAAATCAAGGTCAAAGGTCAAAGAAGTCAAAGGTTAAAATTCTGTGTGGAAGTTTTGAAGTCCTCACCTAGTGCATCACATAAAGCAGACGGAATCGATATCGGGTTAGAAATGGCGAAGGAGCAGCATTTTGTAGCAAAATGTACAATATAGGTCAAAGGTCAAGGTCAAAGGTCACAACTGAAATTCTGTGTAGAAGTTTCAAAGCTCCCATGTAGTGCTATCATATAAAGCAAACAGAATCAAAATCGGCTCATAAATGACAGAAGGAGCAAAATGAACATTTTCATCACACACGGACGCACACACAGACGGACGGACGGACCGACACACGGACCGACACACGTACGGAGCCCGTTTTATAGTCCCCTGCTCGAACTCGTTCGGCGGGGACAAAAAGAGAACGGTAGACAACCATATTGACAGAGAAGGCGAAAGAGAGAGACAGAGGGGGATGAAAATACAAAACGAGTGTTACGGAGTGTGTTTGTACCTGTGCATGTGTGTGTGTGTGTGTGTGTGTGTGTGTGTGTGTGTGTGTGTGTGTTTATGTTTGCGTTAAGAAGACAGTAGTACTTGAAACGCCATGTTGACGAACATTAATGACCAGAGTTAAACAGACTATGCAGAAAGAGGGCGTCAAGCATGTCAAGCGGGGAAAGGTGGAACTGTACATATAAGTTGCTCACATTATTCCTTTGAAGTCAAACCTTCCGTGCGTTCACGTCATTCAATTCATTCATTCAATTTAAAAGAAGTCTTGAATCTGGTTAGTTGGGGGTCGTGTATGTGTGTCCTTTTCATTTAGCTTTGAATATATTGGGCATGAACATTGTATACGTCTTGTTTTTTGTTTATTGCCATCTTATTGGTTTACTTTTGCGTTGCTATATGAGATCATTGTGTTAGACCATGGGCCAGGCCAGATATTGGTACCACCTGAGGTGGCAAAATATTTTTGGTGTCATTTTGTTTGTCGGGCATAGATATGCTTGTCAAGTTATGATAGCATTTCCAAATGAGTAGCTTAGTCATAATAAATGAATTTTTAACCAATTTGGTCTCGTTGTTATATCCCTATACTTCTGAATCGAGACTAACCGCGCTATACAAAGAAGAGCACTGTCTTCTTTACCCCACAAGTGTTCTGTTGTAAAATGCGGTGCACTTAGTCTTTATTCAAGGTAGCGAAGGGAATATCCAAAGGATTATGATGTCCACAGCTGTCACGCGGTGCGCTTAGTCTTTATTCAAGACGGCGAAGGGAATATCCAAAGCTTATGATACAGTGTACATACCTTTATCTAAAAACAACAAAAAATAGCAATTCCTCGTGAATTTTGCCGTATATTTCAATTATTCATCATTTTCCGGTCAAAACCCTAATATCACACCAATGTAGCTTTATTTCCATCCACCTATGAAAGATAATGCAAAAGAATGCACAGGTACACTACAATACATTATAATGAATAATATTGTAAATGAACAGAGTGATTTTTTGTTTAAAACTGATGTATTTGTTGACAGGGGAGTATAAAAACAGTATAAATAATCCCTTTTATTAGGAACTTTAGATATGATAACGGTACATTGTATTTTTTTTTTAGCAGTGTTTACCAGAGTATTGTTGTTAATCAGGCAAAAAAAAAAAAGGAAAAAAACACACACACACACACAGACACGGAAACAATTATCACATAATTAGTCCATGGGCCAAGACCCGAAAAATGGGTTATTGGTACCGCCTGAGGTGGCAAGTTCTATTATAGTTGTACATTTTGAAATGGCATATATCTAAGGATTATATTTTGCTATGATAACATTTCCAGAATAGTAGCTTAGTCATAGATATCAGCCACTAACCCGACCAAGACTAAATATTTCTTGACGCTCTTTGACCAAAGACAGGCAGAGTGTGACCTTTGATAATTTCAAGGTTTTTAAACCAATTCCTCTGCAATTTGGCACTTATATTGCATATGATGCTCTAAAAAAATGACACCATCAAAATTTCACCGGTTATATTAAAACAGAAACACAGTGAAATGTAACAACTCACCTTGATCTCCGGGACGACTTCCATTCGTACTTCCAGCTGGTGAGGAGTGGCGTGGCATCAGATCTCTCTTTCTTTCTTCTCACCCCCTTCTTTTGTCTCTTTGACCTTCATTGTCCTGTCAATGTGTTCTTAATTTCTGCTACAATACTGCGTCTTTACATTATGTGACAATTGTTTCCGTGTCTGTGTGTGTGTGTGTTGTTGTATTTTTTTTTTTTGCCTGATTAACAACAATATTCTGGTAAACACTGCTAAAAAGGAAAACAAACAAAACAATGTACCGTTATCATATTATCTAAAGTTCCTAATAAAAGGGATTACCTATACTGTTTTTATACTACCCTCTCAACAAATACATCAGTTTTAAACAATAATCACTCTGTTCATTTACAATATTATTTATTATAATGTATTGTAGTGTACCGGTACATTGTTTTTGCATTATCTTTCATTGTTGGATGGAAACAAAGCGACATTGGCGTGGCATTAGCGTTTTCACCGTAGCGTTTTCACCGGAAAATGATGAATAATTGAAAAATACGGTAAAATCCACGAGGAATTGCTTTATTTTTTTTTAAAGAGATATACACTGTATCATAAGCTTTGGATATTCCCTTCGCCGTCTTGAATAAAGACTAAGCGCTTTGGACATCATAACCTTTGGATATTTCCTTCGCTGCCTTGAATAAAGATTAAGCGCACCGCGTTTACAACTGAACACCTGTGGACATACAGAAGACAGTGCTCTTCTTTGTATAGCGGTTAGTTTCGATTCAGAAGTATAGGGATATAACAACGAGACCAAATTGGTTAAAAAATCATTTATTATGACTAAGCTACTCATTTGGAAATGCTATCATAGCTTGATAAGCATATCTATGCTCGACAAACAAAATGACACCCAAAATGTTTTGCTACCTCAGGTGGTACCAATAACCCATTTTTCGGGTCTTGGCCCATGTACTATAATAGGAGTGTATCGCTTTTTCCTTCCCCTTTGATTCTGTCTCTATAGAGTTAATGGAAATGTTGATTTTTCACTATATGTTTTGTACACGTATTACACGTCCATCCACTGTCAACATGCAAAACATGAGCAATAAAATGTCCATCACTTCATGTTGTATCTCCTGTGTTTGATCTTTACACGTACACTAGATGAAAATGGTAATACCTATGTTAACTACAGGCCCACAATTAGCTGAAAAAGAAAGGGTCTGTAAATCCAAATATGAAACAAAGTTCGTTATTCCGAGGGTTCGTTATTCCGAAACACATGCATAAATTCTCTATACCTAGGATGTTGGATGATCTGAAAATGAAATAGAGTTTGTTAATCCCGACATTTTTTTTTTTGGCACTATTCCGATGGGTTGTTAATCCGAATGTGAGATATGGTTTTTCAATCCGAAAATGGGGGGAGGGGTTGGCACTTTCAAACAAACCTTGTGAATTACAAACCTTATTTAATTTTTTTTGATTAATGAGCCTTCGGGATAAAGAAGCCTTTTTTTGTCGTTTCTTATTAACGAACCTTTGCAATAACGAACCTCATATGAATAACGAACTGCAACCACGTACGTGATTTAATGTTTTCTCACCCGTTACCGCTTAGGTCGGGAATCCAACAGCGAGACGTAGCAGTGCGATCTTGTGTGTGCTCCGTCAGCTGTGCCTTTAAAAGCGAGATAATCGGAATGCTTTCGGGCAAAATCTATATCAATTTTCGGCCGACAATAAAATTACGATAGCCAGATAGGGGAGGGTTAAAGTCTATGTATGCTTAGTACACATGCCTTCTTTTCAACGTGCCATAGCGTAAATATATCGTGTTACTGGGGTACTTATTTTCGTCTTGTAAAGTCGTGAAATGGTAATAATTATTATACCCCTATATCCATGAAAACTTTGTTTTCAGAAATGGACGATCTTTAAAGTGAAAATTTGCACAACTTTTACGTTAAGAATCAACCCTTAGAAAACTGTAAGATTAAAATTCTTACTTGTCATTTATCAATGTTTCAAACGTGACCAATTATGAAATACACGAAGCACCATATTTTCCTCATCTCACTCGTTGCGTACATTAACACAACGCATTAATGATGTACAATCAGACAAAGAATCACAGAAAAGAAGTGTAGTTTACTTCATGTTACAAGGTGGACATTGTCGTTGATTAGGTGAAGAGGATTTACCGTATAAATAAAAGGCGATTTTAATGATAACTGAGCACTCATTACACGTCGGAATTGTTAAACAGTTTTATCTTTGAGAATTACCAAGTGTAGGCTTAGAAACAGGAACACTAGAGCTGACCCCTATTAATACCACAAACATCTTTCAGCTCTCCTAAAACAAGAATAACACATCCCGTACAGAATGTTTGAAGTTTATATTGCAAGGGATCTTTCAATGGGGAGGAACCAAGCCCAACGTGCACTCTTTACCCTCAATTTGTACACATGTCCTGACGTGGTACACAGAGTTCAGAAAAAGTTCATGAACTGACAAATCCTGATAAAACGACGACACAATAATCATAAAAATTGAATTTTGTACACTGCACTATCCTTCCTAAATAGATGTATATCAAGGCGTTTAAATTAAGTATATGAAATGAAATAATTATGCGTAGCGTTACGAAAAGCATAAGAAAAGTCCAAAGCATAAATGTGCCTAAGATATTGCTGCTGGAGTTTGAGAAACTCCACATGGGGTCATATGGTTGATCTCTTGGGTGCTGTTCGTTATTTCGAAGGTTCGTTATTCCGAAGGTTCGTTTATCTGAAACACAAAAATTCCCTATACCTAGCGGTTCGTTAATCTGAAAATGAAAAAGGGTTCGTTAAATCCAAACATTATTTTGTGGCGTTATTCCGCAGGTTCGCTATTCCGCAGGTTCGTTAATCCGAGAATGAAATAGAATTCCTTATTCCGAAGGCTCGTTTATTCGAAAATGAAATAGGGTTAGCTTTTTCGAACCTTATTTCATTTTCGTGTTAATGAACCTTAGGAATAGCAAACCTTATCACATTTACGGAATAACGAACCTTCGGAATAACGAATCTTCGGGATAACGAACCTTAGGAATAACGAACCTTCAGAATGAAGAACCTTCGGAATAAAACTGTGACCGATCTTTCATAGAGAAGTTTTCACACGTTGTTGACTTTTTTTTTTCATGAATTCAAGATAAATGTATAGGCCTACATGCCAGCATTTTACAGTTCTGAATGACACGATATGAAAATTGCCTTTACTCTTTCTCCCTGTACCAGTCTACTTCACATAACACAAGTCCTTTCCCTAACCACTTGATTTTGTAAACCATTTCAATCTTAGATCGTCAAATTTGAAGCCATTGTCCAACTTTGCTTTGTTTGAAAAAATCAAAGCACGGATGTTGGGACATAAATTGTCGCCCAGTCAAAAATTGTCGCCCCGTCAAAAATTGTGACCCCCTGAAACAGGCGACAATTTTGGACGGAGTTGGCAGCATGAATTGTCGTCTGGCGACAATTTATGATGAGGGCTGGCGGCGACAATTTATGATGAGGGCTGGCGGCAAAAATTGTCGTCCGCCCCGAAGCACATTTTGCTGGGTAATATCATTCTTGACATAGTCATTGAAATGCCAAAACATAACTTACAAGCCATGTAAAAAGTCACGGTGAGGTTTCAAGGAAGTGTGTATGTGCGCGCGCACATGATAATTGAGTGTCCGTTTGTGCATGTGTGTGTGTGTGATAGAAGAATGTGTTTATTATGTGTTTTGGCTGCGCGTGTGGAGGGGTAAGCTGTCTCTGGCATAAACGTTATATTGTTTTTATTAGCAGCTTTGAGTTTGATGAGTTTGACGGGTTTGTATTATTTTGAATTCGGAGTGGTACTTGCGTGCGGGCGGATGCTGCTTTCATGCATGCATACGGTCCATTATGTCTTACGTATCAACATTGGGAAGTCGTTTCATCAGGAAGGAAGGTGGTATCGGTTCGGGTGTATGTGTGTGTGTGTGTGTGTGTGTGTGTGTGTGTGTGCGTGTGTGTGTGTATGTATGCGGGTTGGTGAATGTGGGTGTGGAATGATTTAAGTTTTGGTTAATCGGGGGTTGGTGGGATGGGGATTTGATTTGAAGAAGGATAGTTATAAATGGTATGTATGACAGATGTCGGTGGGATTTAATATTTAGGATAGATGTAGGTTTATTTCGGTTTGGGGGGAGGGTTGGTCGGGATTTTTTATCGGTTCGGGTGTGTGTGTGTGTGGGTGTGTGTGTGGGTGTGTGTGTGGGTGTGTGTATCAATCTAGATTTCTATAATGTATTTGTTTTTGTTTTTTTTTTGTTTTTATGTTTATGCCCTTGTAAGTGAGAAGGAGTTACATGATCCAATATATTCAAGGGATATATGTTTGGTATGTTTAAATAGGCCTATCAAGGAAAAACAAAAAAAAGTGTTGAAGTGGTTTATATGCATTATGAGGATAAGTTCGTTCGCACAAACATCAAAGCACAAACACAAACAGACACACGTACACATACAAACACACGTATAGGCCTACACACAGACAAACAAACCACTACCACTATACAACCACCACACATGCACAGTTTCCACATATTGTTTAATTATACTCCAAACACACACACACACACACACACACACACACACACACACACACACAACTATACGCAAATGCATACACAGCCGGGGGCGGCAATTTATGTCACAACAATTGTTTTTGCCATCACAAATTGTCGCCATGGAGGTCAAAAATTGGGAACTGCACGAGCATCAAAAATTGTCGACAATTTGTGACGGGGCGACAATTTATGTTGCCAACTCCGTCATAAATTGTTGTCCCCGAGCCGGGGGCGACAATTTTTGACGGGGCAACAATCTATGTCCCAACACGCGGATATAGCATCTCCTATATTTCTTTTTTCCATTATCTTTCTTACGATATAGTTAATAATCGGACGTAATAGTACGTTGCTCTCTTGTTCTCCCTTTTCATCGAGCTTTCGGCCTGTCATCAGGAGCCTTCATCAGGATATATACCTACAGAACACGCATTACAATAATTGTCTGGATGGCATAATGTGTCATGATTTAAGCCTTTCTGAAGGAGTGGATGGGGGAATCGTGGTCACAGGTCGTTTGAGTCGTGGGCACTGTGTTGGTAGGCTGGCCATATCTTATATATACATTTACACAGTATTTACAGGACATAAAACCTAATATGACTTGTCGTTCACGATAATGATGCCCATTATACCCGTTATTGACTTGGGTGCGAGCAACTACGAGACTATATACAGTTTTTCTTTCGAATGTATTTGCAGGGTCCGATTATGTCAGGATTAAACAGACCTCATTCAGGCCTCATTCATCGTTTTGCCAATCTCTGAGAGCGCAACATGCTCATTGAAATAAAAAAGCTGGAATGCGCATGTAGTTCAACTAACTATTTACACAGCCACAATCATTTTACGCAGTGCGGCGATCGACTTCTCCCCCGTCAGGTCGGCAACGGCTTCTCCCAATGCCTCCTTGGCCTCAGGAGGAACGACCAGGTGTCTGAAAACCGGGTCGTCGACATCAACGCATTTCGTCATCAGGACGTCAACAACGTCTTCCACGGAAATGCCGGGCATCCCAGTCACTACGTCGAAAAAGCATCTTAGTTGACGTCTATCGATGTCGTGCACGGTATCATCATTCACTAGGGCGTCTGTTTGAGACAACATCGATGTTATCATTCCTGTTTCTACCTTAGCTGGTTCGATCAGGCACACCCTAAAGTAAAATCGTATAGTAAAATCAACAGACACATAAAATTTTATACTGAACATACTGTTAGTCTGTAATTATGACAACAAACAATTCCCAATGATAAAGAAGCGTATCTGTTGTGTCTCTGCATCTACACGTACCTCATAATAGCACCTTGTATGCTGGGTCTAATTTTTTGCCATGTTTTATAATGATAATTATGTTTCAAAAAAGTAAAAAAAAAAAAAAAATCACAGATCCAGAAGGTCAGCGACTCACTACCAAAACTCAGTCATCTGTGTACTCGTTTTGTGTTCTGGTTCCCGTGGATTATGTTAAAATGTCTCGTGTATTACTATTATATTGCATTCTACAAGCTTGGCTTTTTAGCAGTCCCCTCCATTTCCGACCTTTTCTTTGTTATGATTCAGTCACATTTTGTCCTTGTACTTCTTCTACCAAAATATGTTTTTTGTTTCATGTAAACAAATGACGTGTATTTAAATTTCATTTGGACATGTAAAAGTTACTTTGTACTGACTTTGTGTATATGCAATGTCATATTATATGCTTTGGCCGGAAATGAAATAAAAAATGAATGAAAAAAAAAATGAATCTGTTTCTTGTGTCACTATCAACTTTTCCTGTAAGTTTTATCAAAATCCGAACACATTTCTTTGAGC
Organism: Diadema setosum; assembly: GCA_033980235.1. NCBI lineage: Eukaryota > Metazoa > Echinodermata > Echinoidea > Diadematoida > Diadematidae > Diadema > Diadema setosum. Next base: position 29,895,965 of record CM067069.1, on the reverse strand, counting down.
CATTTTGGTAACAGACAGACAGACATACAAACAAACATGTAAACGAACAAACACAGGCGGGCAAAAGCATAACCTCTTTGGCGGAGGCAATTATGGATCGAGAGGTAAATTTGATACAATAACAAGTTCGTAACATTAAGCTGCCAGAACTGTAGAATTAATTCAAAATTGTTATGAACAAAATGTGAATCATCATTAGTTTTAAAGTGACTCCTCAGTTTGCTCAGTAATTTTTAGATATAATTTTTGTCAAGAGACTTTTAATTGCCTCAGAAATCATGCGTTACTTGACTTGCAGTCTCAGTATCTGAAAAACAACATCAGCAAATAAAGACCGCTTTGAACAAAAACTGTTCTTCCTTCCTAGAGGGGAATTTATCTCAAATACTATAGTACGCCTGTGGATGAAATGAATGCATAAAGACCATTAGTGTACATTAATTAAGTTTGAACTATCCGTTCAGAAGTTACAGATTTGTAAAGTTGAAAAGTGTGGCATAATCGCTTGATAAAAGACCATAAAACTAATTCGTGATGACAGATATTTTCGACATTTGTCCAATATAGTAAAAGAGAACGCTACCCACCTATTGTAGAAGGCAGTGTGAATAACTTTACCCTTTACGTATTTCAGTAATAACCCAATGGAATGATCACGTTTCCTTCAGTAAAAGTATGCTGAAAATTCTTTAAATTTTCTTTATATTGTTGCAGAATTCTTTTCGACTTCTCGTGGATTTAACCAAAGCTATAAAGAGTCATAACTTTTAACTCATTGTCCTCAAATTCCATTCCATTGACATATCTGTATGCAATGCTTTCATACACACACACACCCACACAAACCATACACACACATTTTGTAGTTGTTGTTGTTATTGGTGTTGTTGTTGTTGTTTTTTTTTTTTTGGGGGGGGGAGGTGATTCCCATGTGAAAATATAAATCGAGTTTAACGTCAGAGAAAAATCATATCCTTATACCTGATATTGAATGACTTCACAGTGGAGAGCAGTGATTCAAAAAATCCTTCCAAGGCAAACTTTGAGGCACAGTAGAAGTCGGCGTAAGGTGTACCTGGAATTCAATGAATATGGCAGTACAATGTAATACCACTGAATGAAAGCAGTTTGTGTTCATAATAATAACACATTATGATACTTATACATGTATATATGTAAATATATAGATTTATTCGGTATTATTCATTTTATAGAGCAGGGTTGGCCTGTTCAGTTTTGTGAAACTGCTTTCCAAAGGCCCCCTGTAGTACTAACAAACGTCACTTCATGTGAAAATACCAAATACAAAAATATTAAGAGCAGATTAATAACGAATAAATATGTGTGAATAAGCCTCATGGGTGTACATGAATCCAGCCCTGGCAATGAGTATAGCAATCATAATTATACTGCATATAGCAATTGAATTACTATATCATCTCTTTGAAGTGTTTTTAAATAAAAAAAAAGGATGTTCATGTTTGAACTAACATGAAAAAAAAAAAACTAGCTCTGACATATACAGAAGACTTCCTTTTATATTTTGTCCTTTGACAGGGAAGTTGAAGCTGACATTTCAAAGAGTAACGCGTCCTATGCTTTCCAGCTCTTTTCCATATCATTGATACTTGATAAATCAGTATTAGATTTTGTATTTTGCCTTTTAAAAGCAAGAACACAATATTGATGTTTCATACGTTGCTCAACTGAATGCCACTGAAGCGTTAGTAACAAGGAAGTTTAAGAATTGTGAGATTTTTCCCCAAATCATTCTGCCATATTTAGTTTGGAGTTTTTGTATGCTATTCCAATGATTTACTACTATGATAATTCCTGTAAATTAAAATCATAACCAAAATACAGATTCTTCATCAAATTGAATGACTGAAAATGTTTAATCCTCCGCATCTTTAAACGATTCAGCAAAACGTCAATTTACTTGGTATTTTGCAATGCCCTGAAGAATTTGAAATAAAGAAAATTATCTTCACAATTTGGAAATATCAGAGGATTCCCTCCTTAACTGACCTGTCGTGATAATAATAATGATAATAAGCGATATTCTTGGAAGTGTTAATGTCTGAAGAGAAGTAATAAAAAGTGGAGCTTATAGTAGGCTAAGTATCCATTTGTATATCTGCTAAACGCCTATACAAAGTGCTTTCACCCCTCTCTTTTAATTATCTATTGATTTATGCTGAATATCCCATAACCAAATAAAATTTGTAAGTTGTAATGACACAACTAAAAATCTACTGATCGCATTCACTCATTCTAAGATTGCCAAGAACAATTGCAGTTATTTCTATCGATTAATTTATTATATGTATTTATCTAAGTGGTGGGGTAGATGAATTTGTTTTACGAATGTAATATTTGTTAATATCTATAAATTTTGACCGTTTCTTAAGTGCATCAAGACACCATTTAAGAGTTATTCAAACGCAGTTATAGGTAGAGTACAATTCTCAATTAATATATTCTGTCTGCAGTAAGTCACCATCTTGTCTTATGCCTTGCGGCATTCAACTGCCTCCAGTGGTCCACACAAGATTTGGAGGATCGGGATCGAAATTTCGGCCAAACCATTACCGCCAATGTACCAATTGACGTTCATGCATTGAACTTTATCTCCTACCTTGCCTTCCCCCCAGACTCGTTAGGCAGATGATTTTTCCCGCCTTTTTCTGCTTCATGTGAGGGAGCACCGCCTGGGTTAGTCGAATTGTGCCGATAGTGTTTACATTAAAGATGGTGTCGATTTGGGCACGTGACACGCGTTCTGGGAGAGCCACGAGAGCAATGCCCGCTACGTTGACTGAAGAATGAGGAAATCAAGAAGTGCACATGACTCATATCATAGCAGAAATCAATCTGAACTCGATATAATCATGAAACTCGTTAATGCATTGCGGATACAATTTACACGGCCATCTTCTTTTGGACGCGAAAAGCAAATATATTTTACTGCGTCATCGCTTACTTTATATTCATAAAAACCAAACAACGTAACCGCTTGATAAATACAACAATGTACGGCTTACTTGTTAATCAACAGGTTTTAGACAAGTCATGATAAACGGAATTTTAAGATGGACAGAAATTTGATTGTTAAAAAAATAAACAGACACTTTGGTGGACGGGATTCCGATTACGAAAAAGAAATTGTTTAGAATAATGCCATTCACAAAAGAAGACATATTTTGGCAATAACCTAAGAGAAAATCTATCGAAGTTCTCATAAACTCTCTTTCTTTTCTTTATGGACTTCAACAGAAAGAGACAAACCAGGATGAAAAGACTTCGTAATAAAGCAGAAAGCTGATAAATGATGCTCTGTCATATTTTATAAGATGTTCCTCATCATGTCAAAACAATTAGTATCAAAAGACTTTCGAAAACTGACTTCCCATCTCAATCGAAACTGTACCATCCCTTTCAGATTCCGTAGCCTTTTTAATTTATATCTAATGTTGATGAAGTGTCTGCCACTATTTCGGTCTCATTTTACTCAATTACAGTTAAAGCTAAAAAGCCAACATGGATATGGTGTGATATTGACAAGCGAACGAATATTTCTGGTTTTTGACGTAACAAAGATGTCAGCTCAGCCATTTCAACAGACTTTGAAAGGAGAGAGAATTAATATCGTTTCACTTTTGTTGATAGCAGTTGATTCGTAATGATAGGTCAAAACGACTAAAATAAGACTGTCCTAAGTTGGCAACAACATGACACATAATATGAAGCAAGCAGTGTGACTGGCGAAATTTCATAAAGATCATTGAAACTAATTAATTTGAGGAGTAACTTATTAACCAATAAAGACTTACAACAATTTGTTACAGATCATCATAGATTGGCACCTTTAATTCTCTTCGCATAATTTGGTGTTTTAGTGACAGGACTGATTAATTGGTTTAATTCTACTCAAAATGAGAAAGAAATCTCGATTAACTTGCCGATTTGAGAAGACAATGATCCCTAAGCATTAGTAAATTGGGTTGAATATGGAAGAATCAGTTGAGAAGTGCAGCAAATTAAACCATTTGGAATATTGAGCCATTTATAACCATCTAAACAAAAGGGAGCAGTAATCTTTGAGACCAGAAAGTACTCACTGAGAATATCGATGTCTCCGTGCGTTTTAATGACGTCATCAACTACTCGTGTGATGTCTTCATCCTTGGTGATGTCCATCTCCTTGATGAAGATTGTCTTATCAATAGCGTCCCCTACGGCGGAAACTAACTCTGCCTTTTCTGCCATGGCAATGACGGTAGCGATGACAAGGTAGCGTTGATCGGGATCTTGTGCGAGACGTCGAGCAGCACAGAGCCCGATACCCGACGAACATCCAGTCATGAGTACTACTTGAGGAGCCATACTAACCACATGAAGTTCACCCAGTTCTTCTGATAAAGAGAATATACATACATAGATACACATCTGGCTCAATAAAGAGGGGGGGGGGGGGGGAGACTGAAAAGCTCAGTCTGTATAATTGGTGAGTCGTTCATGTAAAGGTGAACTGTCAATCTCAAACGTCCTAGCGTTTTCATTTTCAATTTTCAACTTTACAGTTGATATGATTATGCAGATTAGAAGCTGATGGTGTCATCACCTCGAAATTTTCTATTGATCGTGCACAACCAAAAAGAAAGATGAAAATTCAATGTTTCTGTTATTAAGATGTAACACATGATGTAATTCTCGATTGAATAACGTCATATTAATGTTAAGTTATATATAGCAGGACTTGAGATTGGCACATTTTTTTTCCATTGAAAAACTGGAAATGTCAAAATTCTATATGCACACACAATGTATATATATTGATTATTACAGAACTGTATCCTCAAAGAAACAAAAATGAGAAATTCTAAATATCATAACTTCCTCATTTTTATCCTACTTTGATTTAATGCTCATTGTTGTCCTAACACAACTTTACTCCTTCTTATCAGACAAGCTAAAATCTCCAATACAATGCCGGCAAAGGAGATCGCGAGCCATGCCGGAACTTCGTTTAACAATGAATATACCCAAAACGACCATACACTACAGCGGCGGGGGGGGGGGGGGGGGGGGGAGGGATAGAGGAAGGAGAGTGCTCTCACAATTGCAAAAGTTTGATCGAATGTTGGCCTTATATTTATGCTATACTCTCTGCTGTCTCCGCCTGAGACGGACAGAATGTTTTCTGGTAAATGAGTTTTGATTTCAGCCGATTTCATTAAACCTAAAAGCTCAAAAGGTTCTACCTATACTTAAAGACACATGACATATTTGACACCAATCATAACGTAGATAAACATCCCAAATTTGTTGCTTTTTGAAAGTCGTGATAGTATCAGATACAATTGTACTTGTTTTTGCGTGAGTACCTTTGCAATTGGACAATCTGCAAGATGAAAACGTTTACAGTATTTACACAAATATTTACCTTACTTGTTTAAGTAGGCTATTTGCTGTGTTCAGAATCCAACCAAAATATGTATGCCCATGATACATTTATTTTATATCATGGCTACTACTAATGGATATTACTGAATAATCGGTGCTGATACATGTACATTACACGATGATAAAGGGCAATTTGTCGATCATGTTCAATGAAAACCACTCGACACAAGAATTCATGAATTTGAGTAGATACGCTCCCTACAAACCAAAAGACTGAAGCTAGGCCTCGCTATCTGGGTCAGTCGTTCAATTGCTGCAACGTCTGTCTTGTAATGAGGAGATTAGTGGTTTGATCCGTATGATCATGATTTTTGTTTTAATTATGGCTACTTCAGAAACACTGAACAGTGGGTGTGTATTTACGTCCATGCGGGCAATTTGCCTATCACTTGCAAAACTAATGTATGCTCACCTGCTGTTAGTAGTCGGGAATCCAGCGGTGTGGTGTAGAGTGCAGTGCGATCTTGCGTGTGTTCCGTTCATAAGCTCGTCAGTAAGAGGAGCATAATATTTCAGGCAATACGACCTTTCCATTTATTGAGTGACTTTTCTGAAGAGAACTTCACGACTGCGAGACAGCTGAGGGTCAAAGTCCATATATGCGTTCACATTTTCACATTCCTGTCTTTGAGTGTATACTTTATCTAGTAGCTGTGATGCATTGTCATGATTGTGTTCGTTTATCCTTCATGTTGATCAATATGAACACCATGTTTTACTTTGATGTTTCTTCTGAAGTAAGTAATGAAAATCAAAACTTTTTTTTACATAATTATGTTTAGTGGCTAATTCAGTATCACGTTACAATGTAACTAATGAAAATACAAGTATTACTAAACAGGCAAACGTATATAATGAACGAATTCATTCATTCATTAATTCATTCTGTGTGTTTCCAACAGAACCATGTAAACATATATATTACAGAAATTGATTATATAAATTACATAAATTGCCACAAGACGATGTAAACTAAAAACAGGAAAGAATTATATCATTATTGTGTTGTGTGATAAACACGCACCATATATGACAGTTCGCAAGAACCTAAACGGATCACCCTGGATTCGTTTTATATTGCTATCTGGCGTATTTTCTGAGGGTCCCATATCGTACAAGCTTTGCTTCTTTGTACCCTACATTTCCATCCCCATCCTAAGTTAACTTGTATTGTACGCTTTATGTATATATCAACAAAGATATGATTGTCAGTGTTTTTTTTTTCCATCTGCTACTCATTTATAGATGTACTTTCTTGAATCACATTCTGCAATTATTACAAATATCCCGTGCATATACAGCTGTATTTTGTTTATTTGATGGAAGTGAAAAATAAATTTGATTCTTGAATCTTGGATAATAGCCAGTACCTGGAAATCGCCTGAGAAAGATATTTCATAAACAGAAATTTAACAGAAGAAAGGATCCGAAGTACTCTAATCGATACAAGTATAAGAAATAAAGTTCAAAATATGAATAAGATGACAAAGCAATCATACTATCGCGATCAATTATACATTATGTCAGCAATAACCGGAAAAGGGGTGGAATTTTTTTAATGAATTACTACTTGACGATAGGAAATCGCCGAGTACTGTGTTGAACATTATGGTAGAAGGTAAATTGGTGACGGCTCCCCACAAAATACAAACGAGTTTAATACAGTGTTTTATAATGTAGGAAAATGTGCTGTTGAAAGTAATTTTAATTAGACACAGAGCAACTATTCTAGGTTACACAGTTTAGAGCAGATACAATCTCAATTTATTTTTGAGGATATTTCTGTCGAATTTCCTTTAAGGAACTAAGCAACCTAACTATTCGTACTTGATAATCTGCATCTCAGATTATCAAAAATCAGAGGTCCTTTGATAGCCACTCCCTTAACTCACATCTTCAACCTCTCAATATATTCTAGTTATTTTCCATCCGACTTAAAACTTGCTAATATTGTACCTATTCCCAAGAAGTAAATCCCCCAACGACGTGAACAATTTCCGTTTAATATCTCTTTTATCTGCGGTTTTATCGAAAGCATGTGAAAAGGCGATTCCTACAGTTACGTATCTACTTGTATACTAAGTTCATGTATTAATTTTGTGTGATCATGTCACATCCTCGTCAGCAGGACGGCGTGGAGAATTCTTTGATTTGCTCAATAAACGATCGCCTGTACCCGCCTGTATGCGTGCCCTAATTCAATGCAAAGGTTTCTGTCAATGTTCTTGCGGTGATTTGGGGGCAGTAATATATGTGAATGTTTATATATGTTGTCTATATGTTGGGATAAATATGTAAAGTTGATTTGAGTTTGTGTAGGAATTTTGTTTGAGTTTGACATCCCCCTCTCCGCGTAATTATTAGCCTTAAAAAAACACGCCGAGATCTCATCCGGATCAGAGAGTTCGAGTTGAACTGTTTGGAACAAAATCATTACGGAGTATCAGTTTTTCAGTGTGGGAAACAAAGGTTAAAATAGAAACATAAAATAGAAACATAAAACATAAAATAGAAACGAAAAACACACAGTTCAGGGCAAACCAACTTACTCTCTTTATTAGATTACTACAACGGCATAGTTCATAATGTATTGAACACGCAGACTGACACCTATCTCCTTGTCAGTCAACCACGCGAGGTTTTCATCTCCCTGTAATCGGTAATAATGCTGGAATAAGACTAACCGATTTCCAAATTGAGCAAAGTAAACAGCAAGAAACACTCAACAGAAGTCATGTTCAAAGAAGAAAACCAAAACATGGCTATGATACACTCTTTTGAAGAGACATCGTTATATATATATATATATATATATATATATACATGCATATATGTATATATATATATATGCAAGGGAGGAGGAGAGATAAATTTTCACACGCTATTGATTCGTTTTATTTTTGATGTCATCAAGATCAATATAGCAGTTATTCATTTTTCTGAAAAATATGGTATAAAAATTGCCGAAACTCTTTTTTTTTCCCCTTGTTATAAGCGTACAACACATAACCCATTTTTACCCTGCTCATCATGTTTGATTTTGTAAAACATTTCAATCTTGGATTTTCAAATCTAAAACCATTGATCAGTTTCTGTTCGAAGAAAAAAAAATAAAAAAAAGTCGTTATCTAATGCTGAGATTACACTCATCTATTATGTTTACCACTTCATTTTGTGGTTTGTTATGCTCAAAATTTCTATTTTATGTTTGTGTAAAGAGACAATAAAAAGAAAAGCTATCGAAGACCTAGGGTCTCAATACTGTCACAAATGTACACACTAGTAGTTATGTACATGACTATTGTAGCAAGACTGTATGCATGGTTGTTTAATGTGTATGTACACAGGTGAACCAGATTAATGGAGAACATTCTATATGATATAGATATAGTACATACAGGCTGACCAGATCAGTGGAGAATTTTCTATGTGGTATAAAATGTAGCTACAGTACATGTATGCATGTGACAGGAAATACATTATAGCCCACTCAATCTAGAATGATTTAACCCATTCCAGAATATTCTAGGAAGTGCTGGCTGAGTGAGGCACTGCCCCTGTAACCCAATGTGATTGGCAGTTAATTTTGGCAATGATGTTATGCACATAGTTAGGCAGTGAGTCATCCAGGATTCCTGGAATTTGGACTTGCTAGTATCAGGCGCGGTGGAGCACCCCAATTATCTCGCAGAAATCCATCGGCAGCCGAGCCTCATTTGTATAAAGTAAACAACATGTACTTGCGTAGTTGAAAAAAAGTAAACAACTTCTCAAGCTAATAACAATTTAAGGAAACCTATTTTCGGATTAAAATTGAGTTAGTTTGAATTTGAAAACATGTCCGAATATGCACATATAACATATTAGAGGATTTGACAATGATAAAATGTGAAATTTTAGCGAAAACCTGGCGAGCAAAATCACCAAAAATATGCCTCGAAAATCATCCTAACATTCACGAAGTGTGATTGCGGAACCAAAGCGCCATTCGAACAAAGTACACCTAAATTTATTTATCTGATTGCATTTTAAATTTCATACCGTAATATTCCCGGCCATGGTTGTGTCGGAAAAAAACAGAAGGTGATGTCAAAAATGACACGAACGCAAAGCGTACAGGTCGGTCCCATATCGCGTCACTGTATAGCGTTGCATGTCACAGCCACAGCACACACAACGCATTGCTGCATGCAGCGTGCGCGGCAGCAGCTCAGCAGTCACCGTACCGCCGTGCGACACTCAGCAAAATTGACTGCGTCACATGCAAACCAACAATGAGCACGAAATCCTGAATCTCACGTACCACGCATGCCCAATATTACGGGAAAAGAAATGACGTCATTTTCAATTGTTTCCCTGACTATAATTTTCTATTCCAAACCGTGTAGAAACAAGTTGATTTCTCAAAAAGTACAGGTGGAACCAAGCGAAAACTTTCACCATGTATGGATTGAGGCCTGATAAACTTATGTTGCCAATTTCGGACACATTGGAGCCCGGCCAAAGTCCAGTCGGAAAAAAACAGAGAGCATGTTTTGCGAGAGGTGATTTTCAAAACGCTTTAATATCTCAAGTTCTAGTGCAGCAAATTTCATAATTTTTTCATCAAAAGGAAGGTTTTTAAAAACTGAGATAGTGTGGGAAGTTTGAGTTTACTAGCGGCACGCATAGCGGCACAAGGAGAAGGTAAAGATTTGACTTTTTCATGCACACAGTTTCGGGCAGCCGTGGATGCCCGTTGGAAATTCAAATAGAACGGGGCGATAATGAGATGCAAATTGGGGTGCTCCACCGCGCCTGGTATGTTCAGGTATGTGGCCCCAGGTTGGAGAAAATTACAGAATGTACTAGAAAGGGGTGAATGGATAGTATATAAGCCGGAGAAATTCTGAGGTAGGCAGAGTACCCAACACCTCTGCTCTGAGAGTTACGTCACTTCTGGCTCTGAAGCGACTTGTTATAGTCAGTCCTGTGTTACCTGCTGACCTGCTATACAACCTGTGTTTGTGGAGATAAGGCCTGGGAGACATTTTGCCTGCAAAGAATCAATTTGCCTACATTGGAGATAGACTCCATATTTTAGTGTCAACGGACATTATTACTGCAAAGCTGTGACGGGCTGGATTCTTTGCTGGACATTATAAAGTGAATCATCATTCAACGCATCGACTGGACGTGGTCATCCTAACGTTTGGATTCTGCACGTTTTGCTGTGGACATTTATCGTGGACTTTACCCCGGATCTATACCGTGGACTATCGTAACCAGTGCCTCTGGAGTTACGTCGGAGGAATCATTCATCGGCACGTCAAGGATTATTCATTTGTGCATCGAACATCGCATTTGGACCTTTTCAATTAAAGGATTACCCGATTTCAGATACGTGTAAGTGATTCCACTACTGATTTATAATTGTTTTTATTGATCACTATTGTACTGATGTGAAAACCGATTACGAGTCTGTACCCACAATATCACTGTTAATAAACCGCCTGAACATTAGTTGATTGTTTCTTTTGTGCGATCATTCTCAGAGTGATTTTGGTCGTAACAATACATATATGTAGATATATATTAAAAATTACCTTTGATTGATAAGACTTTCGCCTGGTGGATCTGCAGGCTTCTTCAGGTCGAGCGTTGTGGGGAAAGACTTCCCACTAGCCGACGTAGCTGTCGCTCGCCGATCTGAGAGAATTGGATCGTACGGGGCTCACACCTGTAAATAAAATGGAATGTCCCAGACTCCTTCACAAATTCGTACCAAAGATACCAAAAATGAAGGGGAAAAATAGTTAAATATCATTAATGCATTTTGGCATAAATTGAATAGCTGCAGACATTGAGTATGAATTCCTCTACAAACTGCATTTTGGTTTGACGATGAAAGCTTTTCTAATGGAATTTGAAGGGACTATATTCCATTGGGTGCATGTACGGAAAATAGGTGATGTTTTGAGTGAAAAGAACTCGTAGTATGGCTTTGCGGACCCTTGGACAGAGTTTGAGCCGAAGAATCCGCCCTGGAAATTTGATGGATGTCAGGGTGTAGCTCACTTATCCAGGTTAATGAAGATGAAACACATCATTTCTCTTCTTTCTTTTTTTTTTCATTTTCGTTTTCATTTCATTTCTTAATATTGAATTTTAGCATACGTCTCTATGGAGAATTATTTACCCGTGTGAGCCCTATATTGACGAAAGTAAGTATATTTATTGCCCCAAGTCTCGGTTGAAGGTTTTCCCATGTGAATGGCTTCCCTCATCCAGTGTGAGGTTTTTCCAGAGTGTCTGGTTAGGATAGAACACTTCTTCCAGTTGATGTAGTGATTTTCACTGGCCACATGGTCGCTGATTTCCGACTTAAGAATGTGGGAGGCATTGGGATTCTCTCAGATCGGCGTGCGCCAGCTACGTCGGCTAGTGGGAAGTCTTTCCCACAGCGCTCGATCTGAAGAAGCCTGCAGATCCAGCAGGCAAAAGTCTTATCAAGCAAAGATAATTTCCACTGTATATTATATTATATTATATTACATTATATTATACGTATATAATTATAAATGTATATTATATATATGTATATATTATATATTCCATTGTCCTTATACATGTACTGTATATAGAATCTTCTTTTATTTTCTCTTTTTGGATATACGAAGGTTAGAACATCAATTTCAACATCCGTTACAAACATACGCACAATTAGTGAGGCAGATATGTGAAAAAGATGCTCACATCCGACGGAAAGTGTGAAATTTTGCACATAGGGGTATTTTTGGGCGCTGATTTAAAAAATTGCCGGATCCAAGAGATCTGACCACAGGGTCGGCCGCCATTTTGAATTCCAGTATGGTCGCCGTCAAAGATCCCTATCTTCAGTTCTGAATGACATAAGCCATTGAAATTTGATACATAAAAGTATGGTGATATGATGACTTCAAGAACTGAAGAACAAGAAGATGTCTGACAAGCTGCACGGCAGCCAATTTGAATTTTCCTATATAGTTGCCATGTTGGAGTGTTGAAAATCTCTATCTTGGGTTTGTAAATTAGGATACCTGATTGAGCGCGCGTTTGTAACTGATTGAGTGCGCGCTGCTGTATTTACATTGTGACGTCAGTGAAAGGTGCATTGTGCTTCATTTTTGCTGCACTTTTTGGCGTGCCCGTGAATGTTAGTCGTGATGTTTGTCTTCGCAGCCATATTGGAATTCAAAATAGTTTGTCAGACATATCACATTAGTCAATTTTTGAACTCAGTATGTTGATATATATGTTTGCACCTAATATCAGCGCCACTCACCACTTAGAACTCGAGATAGGAATTTTTGAAAATTTCGTCGAGGCGGCCATATTGGAATTCAAAATGGCGGCTATTCGATGTTTGTCAGACATTTCAAATTAATCTGTCATCAAATTCAATATGTCAAAACGCTCTTGCGTTCCAAGTTTTGATACCACAGGTCATTCAGAACTGAAGATAGCGGTCTTTAAATTTATTTTGTGATGGCGGCCGTATTGGAATTCAAAATGGACGCCGACCCCGTGGTCAGATCTCTTGGATCCGGCAATATTTGAAATCAGCGCCCCAAAATACCCCTATATGCAAAATTTCATACTTTCCGCCGGATGTAAGCATCTCGACCAATTTTTGCTACATATCTGCCCTACTAAATGTGCGACAGGCTATTTCACGAAAGAGCTTTAGACAAATTCTTCAAATCTTTTTGCAAGCTTAGTAATCCAAGGAAACTGCAAAAATCACTTGGGACCAAGCATTATACATGGATAATTGAGCGCAACACGCTCATTAAAATCAAAACGCTGGGTTGCCCATGTGAATAAGCTAACTATCTACATTGCTCCAATCAGCTTCCGCAGGGCGGCGATTGACTTTTCCCCCGTCAGGTCGGCAACGGCTTCTCCATGCTTTTCCTTGGTCTCGGGTTGAACGACAAGGTGTCTGAAAACCGGGTCGTCGACCTCAACGCATTTCGTCATCAAGACATCAACTACCTCGTCCACTGAAAGGCCAGGGAATTCGGACTCTCTGTCGTAAAGGCATCTTAGTTGACGTCTATCGATGTCGTGCACGGTATCGTCATTCATCTGGGCGTCAATTTGAGACAACATCGATGTCTTCATTCCTGTGTCCACCTTAGAAGGTTCGATCAGGCACACCCTAAAGTAAGATCAACGATACATAATGTTCAATCCTAAACTGAATATACTGTCACAATCTGTACCTTAGTACAACAAACGCAGACATGCCCATAAGTCACACAGGGTCGAACATGGATCTAACAATGTTCGCTACAAGGAGGCCACGCCAGGAGAGATTCGTCGTCTAAAAGGCATCTTTCACTAGCCCTGACCTTGTAACCTTTGTTTTAAAGATATTTCTCACCCATACACCTCTTCTGAAAATCGCCTTTATTTCGAAATAATAAAGAAGCCTTTCTGCTGCGTCTTAAAGTCTACCTCATAAGCAGCTAGCACGTTGTATGCTGCGTCTCGTTTGTTGACCGTATTTGCCAATGATAGATATCCTTATTTAAGAATAGAAATAAAGGTATCCCAGATCCAGAAGGTTTCCGGCTCACTATCAAAATTTAATAATCTGTTCCTCGTGACATTATCAACGTTTCCAGTAAGTTTCATCAAAATCTGTGTACAATTTTCGGAGCTATTTTGGAAACAGAAAAACAGACATTCAAACAAACAAACAAAATAAAACAAACCAACGACGGCAAAATCATAGCCTCTTTGTCGGAGGTAATTATGGATCCAGAGGTAAATTTTGATACAAACACTCAAGTTCGCAAATGCCAAGTCTGGAATCAAGTTGTCAAGAGCTTATAAAAAAATATTATTTTTTGTAAACAAAATGTGAATCATCACTTATGGTGACACATCGGTTTGCTCAGATATTTCAGATCCGATTTTTGTCAAGAAACTTTTATTTGCCACAGAAATCAAGCATTACTTGTTTTGGTGTCTCAGTATCTGAAAAACAATTTCAGCAAGTAATGGCCACTTTCAAGTAAATTTGAAAGGGGAATTTATCTTGGAAAACTAGTACGCCTGCAGATGAATGCACGTATAGACCAGTAGTACGCATCAGTGATGTTTGAAGTATTAAACTCAGACTAGCCTTTCAGGAGTTATAAACTTATAAAATTGATGACACATATAATTTCATTTTTCAACATAGTGAAGAACTTTATCTACCTCTTGTAAAAGGCAGTGTAAATTACTTTACCTTTTACATTTTATTTCAGTAATAAGTCAAAGGAATGATCATTTTTTCTTTAAAAGATATGTTGGTTTTTTCCCTACAGTTTCTTCATATTCTTCATCTTTTCGAGGGAAAGTGGATTTAACCTTTGCTTTAAGAATAATCATAATTTTAACCAATTGTCTAATTTTTCTTAAACTTCACTCAGTATGACATATACGCTGATATGTCCGTGTGGTGTGCAATGATTTCATCAAAATAAAATATTTTTGTGGGGGGATGGGGGAAGGATGTAGATTTCTTGTGATAGTGTGAAACGATGTTAATTGCAGAGAAAAATCATATCTTGTACCTGATGTTGAATGACTTGACAGTAGATAGTAGTGATTCAAAGAAACCTTCCAAGGCAAACTTGGAGGCACTGTAGAAGTCGGCGTAAGGTAAACCTGGAATTCAATGAGGCAGTACGATGTAATATCATTGAATGAAAGTAGTTTGTGTAAACATATAATGTGTTGCATATAATCCATTATATATAGCAATAATGTCACAATAGAGGAATGCATTGAATGCCAATTGCCTTGATTTTATTGAAAATTCATTCGCACTGTCATCGCTGACGAAGGGGGAGGCTCCCGAAATTTCGGATTTTGAATAAAATCAAGGCAATTGGCATTCAATGCATTCCTCTATTGTGACATTATTATTGCTATTTCTAGTACTGCCAATACGCGGATATTATATTATACAATGTATATATATAGGTGATTCAGGTTGACGGTCGTCATTTTCATAGGCTCCAAAAGAATGTTAAAAAACATTGTATACAATTCGATTTTTTTGGTGAATCTACATTAAGTAGATATTTTACAATACAAAGAATGCAATTAAAGAAAAAATGGGCGGTTTTTTGCAAAGAGATTCACTTCCATGCAAGTCCTATTGACAAAAACACCGTAAATGTGGATTTTTTGGTAGACATTTCAGCGCATTACTCCCTTTACTGACCTAGCGTAATGGAAAACAATCCGTTACTTTTGGAGGTATAATGTCTGCAGAGAAGTACTGAAATAATGGAACCTATATGTAGGTGTCCATGTGTAGTTTCAGGAATATCTGCTAAGCGCCTAACAATCAAAGTGCACGCCTCTCTTCTTGATCATTGTATTTTCATTCGGCTGAGTATCTCAAAATCCAACACACTTTGTAAGTAGTGATGACTCAGCTAGTCACCTTCTGACAGCATTCACGCATTCTAGATTGCTAAACAGCAATTAGACTTAATTCCTCATATTTGTTTTTACGTATTTATATATTCATTTATTCTTTTTGTTCAACAAATTGGTATGGCAAAGATGGATATGATCAATGGGTCTGATACTTAACAAATAAGAGCGAATTTTGTCATGAGACGCATGCTCGAATGACGAACTTCGGCAACAATATTTATCAATGCAGGAAGCGTTATTCCCGTACCTTGCTTTCCCCTCCGACTCGAGGCAATGATGATTTTTCCCGCCTTTTTCTGCTTCATGTGAGGGAGTACCGCCTGAGTGAGTCGAATTGTTCCGATAATGTTCACGTTAAAGATGCTCTCCATCCTGGCACGTGACACGCGTTCTGGGACCTCTATGATAATAATTCCCGCTAAGCTGACTAAAAAATGAGGAAATCAAGAAGTGTGCATGACCAAAATTAATCATACCGGGGGAAAACAAATTTTCAATCTCCACTTTACATAATAGTATCATGCAATTGGTTAATGTATTGCGGTTGCACTTTACACGTCCATCATGCCTTTGGACGTATAAAGCATGTGGATTTCACTGCGTCATCGCTTGCTTTAAGCCCGCAGCACACTATACAACTCACCACTATAGACTGACAGACATCGGACATTGGATCTGAAATTTTAAACAAGCGTGTTTATTTTGAAGCTAATTGTGATTTATTTCGGATCCAAAGTCTGTCAGTCGTGAAGTTGTCAGTCGCATAGTGAGCGGCGGGCTTTAGATTCACCAAAAACAAATGACGTAACCTTTTGTTATAAGCAATGCATTCATTGATCAACAGGTTTTGGATTTAACGATGGACAAGAATATTTTTGTTAAAAACAGACTCTTTGATGGACGGGATTAGGATGGCAAAAAAAAAAAACCCACTAAAAACACATTTAATGGCCATTCAGAAAAGAGGACAGATTCGGCAACAACTTGAAGAGAGGTTCCTGTGCACTCATTAGTAATATCCCATGCAGATAAACTCTATGCATTTTTCTATCTTTATCATCTGTTTATGGACTTTCAAAAAGAAGTAAACCTAGGAAAAGAGACTTCGTAACACAACAGAAGGCTGATGGCTGGTGTCGCTCTAAAAACCCTGTTGAGCAAATTTTGCTGTTTATAAGAATCGCAGCTATGCCGAAATACGTAGGCATTTTCATAGCAGGACGAAATTGTAATGGAACCGTGTAACCTTTGACACTAGAGCCAATACAATGGTCTCCTTTTTAAGTTATCACTTGAAACCGTCGTTAAGGTTATTGTTATAGTAAAAACATGTAAATCTTTAAGATCCTATTGCCATTTTTTAGATCTGGTGTTGATAAAGATTTTACCATTATTTTGGCTCCATTTATCCAATTAAAGATAAACAAGTGGTAAAGTTAAATTGATGAAGCCACCGTGGATGTGGTGTGTATTGGTAGTGCCTTTCGAAACTGCAAATCATTAGAAGCATAACAATGCCACTTATACGCAGGAAGTCTGATACAACAGATTGTACACGGTGGAAGAGAAACCGGATTCATGTAAAACATCTTCAGCACTAGAACTGAAATAGACCTACAGGGGTGCTCTGTCATGTGCTCATTCCGAGATGTCGTGACGATATTGTTATTGTGAAAACATGCAAATCTTTACGATTCCTTAGCCCTTCCATTTTTTATTCAATGTCGAATTTTTTACCATCATTTTTTGATGTCATTTAATCAATTTGTAAATAATTATTTGTGACGATTGATTGAAATTGACAAGAGGACAACCATTTCGGGGTTTTCGGCGTAAACAAAAAGGCTTGCAATAAATGAAAGGAAAGAGATTATTATTTTTGCTAGCAGCTGATTGTTGCCGACCTGTCATGGTAAGCATGGTAAGTCAAAACGACCAAAACAAAACTGAGAAAGATCGAAGTCGGCAACATGACGCTTATGAATCATGCAGTCCGACAAGCGAAATTCTCATAAGGATCATGGGCAATAATCAATTTAAGGTGCAATCTTAACCAACCAAGACCTCCGGAAATTTGCTACAGTTATCATCACTGTTTCCATCATTAAATTGGCATCTTTGACTCTCATTGCAAAATTTTCTGTTTTAGAACAAGTGATATGTAATGGGTTTAATTCTGCTCGAAATGAGAAAGAAATTTCCACTATTGCAACTGATTGACAAATTGCCCTGCATCGACGTAAATAAGCACTGAATTTATCAGTGTTTTAGTAGTAGCCATGATAAAAAAAAAAAAAAAAAACCCGCTCGAGCATGTACGCCCATGATTTTTTATCATGGATACTACTAAAATACTGATCAATTCAGTGCTTATTTACGTCGATGCAGGGAAATTTGTCAATCAGTTGCAATGAAAGCATCTCGACGGAAGAATTTCATGAATTTGAATAATCTCCACTAATATATGAGAGGACATGATCCCATAATCTCTAATCTTGTAAAGATTGTGTTGCATATACCACGTAAGAATCAATTAAGAAATACAGCAAATGAACCATTTTGAATATTGATAGAGCCATTTAAACATAAGGGAGCAGTAATCCTTGAAACCAGAAAGTACTCACTGAGAATATCGATGCGTCCATGTGTTTTAATGACGTCATCAACTACTCGTGTGATGTCTTCATCCTTGGTGATGTCCATCTCCTTGATGCAGATTGTCTTGTCAATAGCGTCCCCAACGGCGGCAACTAACTCGGCCTTTTCTGACATGGCAATGACGGTAGCGATGACAAGGTAGCGTTGATCGGGGTCTTGTGCGAGACGTCGAGCCGTAGAGAGCCCGATACCGGACGAACATCCAGTCATGAGTACTACTTGAGGAGCCATAGTAACCAAATAAAGTTCGCCCAGTTTCTTGTACAAACTGAATGAATGAGAGAAAAAAAATATACCTGACTAGACAATTTTTATCAGGGAAGTTTTCATGAAGAGGCAAGATGTCAAATATTAATAAGATCGACATATCACTTGTATAACATAAAGAGAATGGAAAAAGAGAAAAAGAGAATATACATAGAAACACATCTAGTTCAATAAGGGGAGGGGGGCTGAGAAGCTCAATCTGTATAATCGGGGAGTCGTTCATAAGGTGAGATGTTGATCTCAAACGTCATTTATCTTTTTCATTTTCAATAATTTACAGTTGAAATGAATATGCAAATAAGCGGGCTGATAATGCCATAAACTCACAATTTTCCATTGATCGTGCACACAAAAGAAAGAAATGATGAAATTCCAATGTTTCGCTTATTAAGATATAACATATGATGTAATTCTTGACTGAATAACCTCAGACTAATGATCAATCAGAATCAGGATTTGATATTGGCGCATATTTTTTTTTTCAGTAAAAACTGGAGATGTCAAAATTATACATACAGACAATATGGCAAGTTGTGAGAGAATGAGACATCATCATTTTAATATTTGCATATTCATATTGACTCTAACAGAGCTGTACCCCCCCCCCAAAAAAAAAAAAATGAATTCAGAATATCTTAACTGCCTTATTTTCGTCCCACTTTGATCAAATTTTCATCGGTGTTCTAACATAGTCTTACTCCTTATCAGACAAACTAAAATCTGCAATACAAATTCACCCAATGCCGGCAAGTAGATCGCGAGCCATTTTATAGTCCATCACTTCATGATGTATCTCCCGTGTTTGACATTCATACGTAAGCTGGCTTATAACTGGAACTTCTTTTAACAATGAGTAGGCCTATCAGCAACACTCTCCTGGAACAAGTCAGTGAATTCATATATTTAGGACAAAATGTTTATGAAGATGGGAAGAATGGTGGAGAAATTAGGAGAAGAATTGGAATGGCTAAAACTAAGTTTACCCAAATGAGCAAAGCGTTAACATCAAGGAAGATGTCTACTGCAACCAAGCTCAGACTGGTAAAATGTTACGTGCATTCAACTCTCCTTTACTGTTGTGAAACATGGACATTGTACTTGGATGATATGAAAAGGCTGTCTGCATTCGAGATGTGGATATTCAGACGCCTGGGCCGTATATCATGGTCAGACAGGAAAACAAATCAGTATGTTCTAGATCATCTGAATGTCACAAAAACCTTGATGAAAGACATTAAATCAAGAAAACTCAAATATTTTGGCCATGTTAAAAGACATCAGAACATCCAAAAAGTGTACTGGAAGGGATTACAGAAGGCAGAAGATGCAGAGGACGTCAGCGCAGTGTGTGGTGTAACATCATAAAGGAGTGGACAGGAAAGAGTGTGGCCGGATGTAGTAAGGCGGCCATGAACAGAACAGAGTGGAGGTCAATAGTCGCCAACCTTCACACTAAAAACTAGCGGTACAATTGGGGTAGGCGTTTCCGCCTGCGTACCCGTATCGGGCTTGAGAGCAAGTAAGTTCGTCTAGGGGTACTCGTCGGTACGCAAACGGGCAGGCATCCTTTAGGGTAGGTGTTCCTACTTGTCGGTACCGTGAATAGTCTTGACACAAAGACCAATTATGCATGTACATGTTACATTACATCTTGGTAGTGGATACAACGGTTATGTCAAAGTACACATTTTGAATATTTCGGTATACCTAAAACTTGCAAGTACCGTGTTTTAAGACAAAGTGTCAATACACCTGCAATCTTGGAAATGTTTTTTTTTTTTTTTTTCGGGGGCTTTACGGTTGTTAAAATCACGGTCTGATAACGAGAATACTTACTGCCAAACTAGTTGACCAATAAGCGAAAAGAAGGAAATCAACTCCTGCAATTATCAAAAATCAGCGTTATTTTCTGAATGATATACTCAATTAATTAATGTAATTGCATAAAAAATTGCTAAAAATGTTTACAAAATAATTGTTTATGATATATTTACTTAAAAATTTACGTATGATTATTTTAGTTATTCTTTTTTTCCTCATCTGTACAACTCGCTAAGTTGGCCACTCATTCAAATATCTGGAGCGGCGACGACGTGTACGTGTCGCCGAGCGGTAGGTTTTCACGCAGGATGATCGCGTTGCATACAGCTTACACGTAACCGAATATAACCGAGCAACAAAATGTGCCGATCATCAAGCTAACTAGCGAGATTAAACATTTATTATCGCGCTTCAGCTGGTAAAAAACGTGCAACTGCAAGGATCTTCAATTCAAGCACGCAGTCGACAGAAGGCCATTAACTGATGCATGCACAACTTCGACACTGGACCAGACGTGTTGACCACTTCTCGTAATGTCACGGTGAGTGAGTGCATGATCATGACGGATCACAACGGACTTACAAAGAGTCTGTCTGAGGATCTAAAGACATTGTTAGCTAGAATGTTCATTGTATATATAGTGTCTAGACCAATAACAGTTCTAAGGCCTGTTTGTCGAAATGTTGTCTACAGTCCCAACAATAACATTACAGCCAAACTATACAGTACAGTGGTGCAGTGTTACTGTTTAACTTAACTGCGACCAGCTGCCCCATAGCAGGGTCCCTGCCCATACGCATAGCGTACACACTGCACTGTACTGAATAGTAGTGCTAACTGCGACCAGCCCCAACGCGAGAATAATGTGTACAAGGAGCGCCCAGGGGTTAGGGTCGTGCAGTGGCAGTCTATGTCACTGTATGATGATGGTGCACAAGTTATACCAAGCAAGATACATCTTCATGATTAAAACATGGGCACCAAAACATGTTCCATGTGCGAGTCAAAAAATACTCATGAATTGCAGCATCCTGTCTCCCAACAGAAGGCTTTTTAAAATTTATTCTTCTAATGGCTGGTTTGAGTGGAAGGGGAGCATCTTGAAAGGCAGCAATGGTTTGTGCTGTTACTGGGCTGATTTAGATGGTAAGGTTAGACAGTTGCATCCCTCTACGGAAACAGTTCCTTGTAACCCTCATAAAATTACGTTTCGATAGCCCAGTGTGTGACATCCAACATAGACCACAGACTACAGGATACCTTTGGTTTACACGTCATACACATACAACGCGTGGCCGTTTGAATTTAATTTACCATTGAAAAGGCGGATCCAGAGGGGGGTGCGCCCGGGTGCCTGCTCCCTCTTTATTAGATTGAACCAAAACAAAGAAATAATAAGTTAAATATGGGGGGGGGGGGGGAGCCTGCATCATCCATTTGATTTTGTAAAGACCCCTCCCCTTTACGGAATTCCTGTACCCACCCCTGATATAATCAAGTGAACCACACTGAATCATGTGAATTGCACTGTCTTAACAAGTTAGTCTATCACCTTATCTTATCATTTTCCCATGGCCGATTGAGTTCAAACTTTTATAGTAGGGTCTATAGATTCTATTGTAATCGGAATTAATAAGCCGGATGGACACAAGGCAGACCAAGACTAAGTGATGTCTAGTCAACTACATAGACTGGGTAGATTTCTAATACAATGTACAATGTATTAATAGTCTAACTTCTAAGATATACAGAGTCTGATGACTGGATGATATATTTGTAATTGAAATATAAATCCAAATGCTGACTGTGCCAAGAGTGTAAAGATCTTCCATTCAATGAAATTTCATTCTGCGTATGCATTGATAGGCCTTCATTCCCATGGATACAGTCAACACAATTGTAACATTGCATGTAAAAGGGAATATAAGTTCATTGACTTAAAAGCTAATACTGTCCTAAAAATCATAGAATGTACTCATAATGTCTCCCCATCCCTAGCCCAACCAGACGTCATGTGAAGCATGCCTGTTGCGACTTCTGTACAGTGACAGGGCTGTGTATAGTTACCAATATTCACTGTAGTTTTAGATGTTCTTTTTATGGATTTATGATGGCCTTTTTGAAAAGACAGTGTAGAACATCCCAGTCTAGCTGTGTTGCTAAATTTATATTACGTCATCAATACTCGAGACACTCAGGAGTTTACCCATTCCAGTAAAATTTATGAACCTATTGTTGATGTCACTTGCAATATTCATCAGTGTACCAGGTATTCCTACCTTCACAAACTTTTATTCTCATTGGAAGCAGGTGTGACCCAAACATTTTCCCTTTCTGAATTTACAAGGCAATAAATACTTACCACGGTACAAGAAACTGATGTAAGACCTAAACCTCACATTAGTGCTAACAATTACACATTTCTTTTTTTTTATTGTTATTTAGACAAGCAGCTCCTAATGCAGTTGTTTCACTACCAAGCTGTGGATTACTTCATGTCACTTGTGAATGGATGTGACAAAGGAGAGGAATGCATCTCTTCTAACCATCTGGAAGTCAGTGGAGAGCAAAGATTATTCAAGAACTCTTCAAGGACGTTATCAAGCATACTTGGTAATGGTAAGTCTTTTAATGACACATAAGTACTGTAGTTAAAACGGGAAAGAACCATGCAGAGCACAATACTACATGATGTACACGTAGTTACATGACTTCAGCCCTGGGTCATACTATCATTTGGTAAATTGTGACTTGTAACACCAGAAGATGCATGTCCATTTTTGGGTAGGGCCTATACTTATCAGCACTACTGATTGTGTGGCAGTGACATGATGGCCCCATGACTGCTGGATGTAGCATCAGTTAACAAGTGGCAAGATACGTGTTATGTGTGGTCCATGACAGGCTGTGAATTACTGTTATTCTTACAAGACCTTTGCAGAAAGAATGACTTTGCAAGTATCGTAAACTATGATTTTCCTATTACAGTGCACTCCCGTTATAACGAACACGGTTATAACGAAAATCTGGTTATAACGAAGTAAGAATTTGGGCTGCAATCTCATCCACTCTATGTATATTGTTTCTTTGTTCGTATATGTAGGATGTATATGACATGATGGTAATTCCTATGAATTATCAATCAGATAAAGTGACCAATTCCTTTATCTCAAATAAGGTAAACTGTCCCCTTTTTTCCTGTTTTCTTTTTTTTTCTGTCCATAGATTCACACTTAGGTTCTCTTCACCCTTACAATACTCTGAAGCTGCAAGGACTCTCATCAAAAGGGCACCCATCATGGAAGACCTTGGCTGTAATACCACAGGTTTGTGTAAAGTGAAATATGATTTGAAAGGGAATGAGTCCATATTTGATTGGATATTTTGTCACAAAATAAGAAGAGCTTTTGGTACATTCCAAATGTTTTGTGGAAAGTAAATGTAGAGTTGTAAGTTAATTATTTGCCCCCGCCCCCCAAAAAAAAGAAAAAAAAAGAAAGGTTGATACTAGATAGATATTATTGAAGCAAATTTGATAAGTTTTGCAATTATGCTGCTTCTTCTTTTTTTTTCACATCAACCTCAAATGATATAAAAGGTGATGGTTACTTTGAGCATATATAATACATGTAGTAATATTTTCAATGTAAACCGGGGTTTGAAACTAATTGATAATATAATGTTTTTGAATGTTACACTTTTGATGGCACTAGATAAAATGTGAAGACAAGTTTGTTTGTTGTTATTAACAAATTTGTTGTAAATTCATTTCTCACTATTTGTCCAGGAACCTGCGGGACCAAATCCAAATCCATTTCACCTCCTGAATGTCGACATCGAGGTAAAGACGTTGTTTTGAGGAACTGTGCGTACTTTCATTTTCTCCAGTACATCCCAGGCCTGAATCGCAAAACGCGTCTGCCAAGGATTTCATTGCCACCTATATTCAGAACATGAGTGATGTCATCGCTTAGTGCAACCACTCGCCAGCCTGTTGGAGGAAAGGGAACCATGATGTCATAGCAGTACGTAGTGAACGACGTGCACTGAAAATCAAAATGGGCGATATCATCCCAGATGTGACAAACGGACTGTAGCAATCTGGAACCACTCTTGTACAAGAAATGTGGCTGTGTCCACACAATCAGAAAGTCCCTATTAGTAATATGTGGGATTCCTTTTGGACCAGATGGCCTTCTCGTGGAGGTGGAAGGAAGAGTTCTCTGCACCTGCACCAACATTTCTGCAGGGATTGCTTCAACTTTGGCTGTGTAGTGCACATTTGGGCTGGAATAGCCCAACACGAAGAGCGCACCAATATTTCATCCAAACATCTCTCACAAGATTAGGATATTCCAAGTAATTACCATTCAAGGTACAAAGATTGATCAACTTAAATATCCCATACATTCAGGTCGATTCTGGAAATTGCTTTGAATATTTCCAGCATCTCGTTCTTAAGATAGGAAAGTTGAGTAAAGTTATATCCCAATAAATTCACGGTGGTTTTACTTCTTCTGGCCCATTGATAGGACAGAAACCTTTTACCTCAGCTGAATTTAGGCAACTAAATTCTCATTTAGAGCTTTAATGTCTCATGTGTGTTAACTTGAAGTTATAAGAATATCCTTCAATACGGTTCTTGTTTTGCTGCTTACAGTGATTGTACGTCTCTGGCCTCCTAACACTGTAAGGATAAAATGTGATTTCCATCATAGTTATGAGCAAGGAAATCTTTTAATATGTTGCTTGAATTCATTGCAAATCATAGTTTGCCTTGCCCGTTTGAGGTACTCATGTACACATGCACCAGATGCAGTATCAATTGAAAAATTTGACAATAATGTGTTTGTAGTGTACATATTCTTTGCAGGCAGAGCCTACTAACTTGATGCAGGAATATTGGCAACTGAAGCAGTTCACTAAAAATGATACTAATCCTGAGTGCTTACTATACAAAATTATAGGTTGACTGCAGTGTATG
Source organism: Diadema setosum (assembly GCA_033980235.1). NCBI lineage: Eukaryota > Metazoa > Echinodermata > Echinoidea > Diadematoida > Diadematidae > Diadema > Diadema setosum. Next base: position 29,870,302 of record CM067069.1, on the reverse strand, counting down.
TGTTACAGCCAAAGGAGAGGCAAGAATTTCTAAAGGTTCAGATGTTAATGGAAAATTGAATCACTCTTGAGGTTTTTACATTGCTAGTAACAGGGTGAGGATTTGGTTACTTTGGGTTCTACACCTGCCCTCTCTTTACTTATATTGAAGTTAGATCTCCAAGCTCACACAAAAGCAAAACACAAACTTCCACATACATGTAGCTTCTATGTACAATAGGATCTTACATGTTTCCCAGTAATCTACATCAAATATACGAGCATGAGCTTTACTTTCATGAAGATTCCTGTAATTGCCACTGCTGTTTCTAAATCTATATTTTCTTATTTAGAATGAATATGAAGTGCAACCAACCTTGCTTTAGTTGACCTTGCGTGGATCTAGCGATATTCAGCTACATTGTAAGTTATTCATTTCCCTGAGAGCATTCATTACATTTCAGCAGTGTGTTATAGTATGTTCGAACAGATTGATATACATAGTACCTGCAGTGTGCAAGACATGAGTAGACAATTGAATGGTTTGCATGACATGGCTGCACACTAACCCATTTTTTTTTTTTTTTTTTTTTTTTTACTGGCCATACCCATCTGTTTGACCAGTAGGTAACCCAGTTTGTCCATTTTTACTGGTCCATTCCTGAAAAATTACTGGTCCAACGGTGATTGAGTCCTGGACTGTTTTACCAGTGCCAGTGGGCGGTGTTGTGCATAGTGAGATTACCTCAACAGATGGGAGTACTGTAAGGAGATTGCCATTAGATTTAGCCTCATGGTCAAAACTAATTTATGTGATCCTCGTCCAAAAGTTACTCTTCAGTGGTGAACTGATAGAGAAGACCATGTTAACCCATTGAGGACGTTTTGAGTTTGATACAACACGCATTTCCCATAGACATTTGCCTAAGTATTCTCAGGACTTTTCAGCGGATTCATACATCTTCCTTTTTTTTTTTTTTTTGGGGGGGGGGGGGGGTCATGACTTCTCTCCAGTTGGATGTAAAGCTGTATTTATGCAGCGTGCAAAACAAGCACTCACTACATGGATTTGATGCGTTATGATATGACCAGTGTGCTTTTACATGATGAAGATAATTTCTTTCACTAAATGCACAGGTGTATAAAATTGTGTTCTATAGGAAGAAATATCGTACTTTGAAATATAATTGATGGTGCAAACAATGCGATAATAATACATGTACATGCAGTATGTCTGCTACCACCATCCAATTCATATCTATGGCCTACCCATTTCTCAATGGTGCATAATCTGTTTACTTTTTCAGAGATACAAATGTGTTTCTTGTGTGAAGAGCAAGGGGTATCACTTTGGCTGAATCAAAACTCACTGTACATTTTGTTATAATGCATCAAGTTGAACGTAGTTTTCTTCGTGACAGAGTAAGAGGAATTTTGATGAGCAAAGGTGGACATTTACAGTGTATTGACAGCAGGTATCTGTTACTACGAAGAAGTGGATATACGCATGGGACATAAAATCGGTTCATGTGCATTATGAAATCAAAGAACTTTCTTCAATCCCCAAATACCTGCTTTCTTAGACTATAAGACTCTCTCTTAGCTATTATCCAATTAAAATTAGTTAAAGGAAAGTAAACACCCAACACATTTGTGACATTTGTGACATTTGTCATTTTACTATTTTGCCACTTATGTGAAACTGTCGTCACTCATCCAGGTTCATGTGCATTATCGGTTCATGTGCATTATGAAATCAAAGAACTTTCTTCAATCCCCAAATACCTGCTTTCTTAGACTATAAGACTCTCTCTTAGATATTATCCAATTAAAATTAGTTAAAGGAAAGTAAACACCCAACACATTTGTGACATTTGTGACATTTGTCATTTTACTATTTTGCCACTTATGTGAAACTGTCGTCACTCATCCAGACGTAACATAGACCTATTGGGAGAAGCATGCATTATGATGGATACATACCACTTACCATAGCAACATATCTAGTTTTATTCCATATCTCTTGAAATTCAAAGGTAAAGGATTAAAAAGGCCATTTCAAGATTCAAAAATAAAACCCTTCTTAATTCAGAGCAATTCTGATATACTTATTTCATTTTGCCATTTTGATGCCAAATTTCGTTCCATATTTACCTATTAGTGCTACAGTGTTTTTCTGTCACAGATTTACCTGTGATTTGAAGATTATGAACAGCTGTTTCTATAAGTTAAGTAACTGAAGTGATTTACCAACAAATTAAATCAAGTGATATTTCGTTTAATATGATAATGTAGGATGTTCAATGTGTGGACAAGTGAAAGATGTTCTTCAAGCCAGCTTTATGATTGATGAGAAATTATGGAAATGTGAATTTTGAGCATGTATGGATTTCATGGCTGTGTAATCTTAGTATTTGAGTGTATATTATGACATATTTCTTTGTTGTGCAATTGTATGTATTCCTGTAGGCACGTACACTGTTGTACATTGTGCCAAAGATAAACAGTCTCAACTACATGTACTGCATAAGCTGTTCGTCTTTGCGTACATATATATTTTTGTGAATGAGAAGGTCACAGGTATTGTCACAAGATTTTGTTTTCGTAAATTGACACTGAGACCCTCTTAAATGCACTAAGTATTATACCCTAGTATATCGCTTGGTGAGAATTTTGCTTGTCAAATTTGCAAAACCAAAAATGATTCACAAATTCACAAAAATGGCAACATATTGGTACAGTGCACGACTACATCATGTACATGTATTATTTTTTCATGCAACAACCTTATTCGTATGTATAGTCCTCTGTGTTTGTAGTGCAATATCAACACGTGGATGCTTTTGCTTTGTTATTAGTTTCCAGGAAATAAAGCGTATAATTTGTATATATCAAGGAAAAACACCTTAGCATGTCTTATACATACAGTTCGAGTTGTATGCTGTAAACTTACTCTCATAGATTGCATGCCTGTGTTTGTGTGCGTGTTTGTGTTCGTGTTTGTGTGTGTGTCATATTGTTTACTTAGACAGTCACATACACACTAAAAAAAGGAGTGCAAATATGTACCGGTAAGGGTACAGATGCTTGTCGCTATACAAGGAACCCTAGAGGTACTCATCTGTACCCTATGCAGGGGTACTCATCTGTACCCCATACAGGGGTACACAATCTGTACCCTAGAGGTACATATAAGTACCCAAGGCAGGGGTACTTATATGTGCCCCTGTATGGGGTACATATAAGTACCGCTAGGGTTCCTTGTATACCGACAAGCATCTGTACCTCTAGGGGTACATATTTGCTCTCCTATTTTTTAGTGTGTTCGGACTGAAGACGGCACTTAGAAAGAAGAAGGCCTATACACACAACGAACATACACTACAGCAGGGGGATAAATAGAACAAGGAGAGTACTTTCACAGGATATCGATTGTGGTATATCCGACTACAGGAATCTGGTGATTGAGTATTATTGGCCTTTATACTCTGCTCTCCGCTATCTCCTCCCGTAGTCTTCGCCTGCGGAGACGAGCAGAATGCTTTCTGCAAAATGTGTTTTGATTTCAGCCGACTTCATTTAACCTTTTGTCAACAGAATCTTACACTTGTCAGATAACTAAAGGTTGAAGGTTCTACGTATACTTGAAGACACATGGCATATTTGCCACACATACAAAATTTGTTGCATTTTGACGTGTCAATTCGGGTGCTGTTCGTTATTCCGAAGGTTCGATATTCCGAAGGTTCTTTATTCCGAAGGTTCGTTAATCAGAAACACGCAAATTCCCTATACCTAGAGGTTCGTTAATCCGAAAATGAAAAAGGGTTCGTTAATCCGAACATTTGTGGCGTTATTCCGAAGGTTCGTTATTCCGAAGATAGTTCATCCGAAAATGAAATTCGGAAAAACGAACCTTCGGAATAAGGAATCTCCGGACTGAAGAGCCTTCGGAATTACGAACCTTCGGAATATCGAGCTGTAACCGTCAATTCGTGATAGTGTTAGATACAATAATTATTGTACTTGGTTTTGCGTGAGTACCTTTGTAATTGGACAATATGCAAGACGAAAACGTTTACAGTATTTACACAAAAAATAACCCACCTTGTTTAAGTAGGTTTTTTGCGAACTGTGTTCAGAATCCAACCAAAATATGTATGTCCATGATGTTTATTGTATATCACGGCTATAATCGATGCTTATCATTATACGATGATAAAGGGTAATTTGTCGATCATGTTCAAAGAAACCAACACGACAATAGAATTCATAAATTTGAATATACACGCCCCCTACAAACCAAAAGACTGGAACTAGGCCTCGCAGCTGTCTGGGTCAGTAGCTCAATGGCTGCGATGTCTGTCTTGTAACGAGGAGATCATGATTTTTATTTTAATTATGGCTACTCCAAAAACACTGAATAGTTGCTGCGTATTTAAAGGGCAGTTACCATGCCAATCGGGTTCAAAACTAGCGTAATCTTTACCTGATGTTAGTAGTCGGGAATCCAGTGGTATTGTAACGAAAGTGGGTAAATCTCCCTTGCTTCTGATGATGACAATACAGGGAACCTTCGTTATCGGTTATTGAAAAATGTATTGTAAAGCATTGCACCACACACTCAGCACGCAGTTCAGTTGGACAGCTAGTAGAAAGTAAAGGGGACACAAAGTCTTCCGGACCTGGTAGCAAGTTTATTGGCTCATCCCAACTCGCAATGTTACACAATTCAGAACAAAATCTCTTGGCTGACTCTCCAGCCCGATCAGTGTTTTAATAGTCCAAACCCGCAATCGCAATATCAATCCAACTGACTACTACCTAGTTTCTGCGAGGAGCCGGTATTTATATCATTCGTACGTCCCTGGGCCTGGCCTGGGCGGCACGCGACCAAGCCTATAGAGAGTACAGTTAATTGGCAACAAGGCTGGACCTAAGAACTTAGTCCTTGACCTAATTTGCTGAGGGCAAGTTGAGGACATGGCCAAGTCAGGTCAGTGGAGCGAGGAGCGTTTACAGTGCGGGGCCGGGCTCGGCCGCGGCTCGGCCGCGGCCGAGCCCGGCCTCAATTGCGTGGCTCTTGTCCGTTTACACTGCTGGGTCGGCCGCGCTTTTGATTCAAACCTTTCAATATTTTGTCGTAGTGGCGCTCTGCTTGTAAACAAACGGAATTTTTTATAGCCTGGTTTTCAGACCCTTTGCCAACTGGATTCCGTGGCGACGAAGTCGCCGTTCGGGCAAAGGCCTTTGCCGAAGGAAAAATCCTTTGAAGGACAAAACTACCTTACACTATACTAGTTTTCCACGTTAAAGGGGTTAATATCGTGAATAGCGAAATAGTACGGGCAGGGGGTCTGGAAGCCAGACTAAAATTGGCCGCGCATTTGGCCCAGTTTGCGTTTACACCAAGACCCCGTTTACAGTGCGAGGGTCGGCCGCGGCTAGGCCCAGCCCCGCTTCAGTGTAAACTCGCAAAAGGCCAAATGCGGGGCCAAGATTGGCCTCGCATTTGGCCTCGCTCTGGAGGTGGTCTCGGCCGCGGCCGAGCCGCGGCTGAGCCCCGCTTTTTCTCAGTGTAAACGCAAACTGGGCCAAATGCGCGGCCAATTTTAGTCTGGCTTCCAAACCCTCTGCCCGTACTATTCAGGATATTAACCCCCTCAACGTCGAAAACTAGTATAGTTTAAGGTGGTTTTGTCCTGCAAAGGATTTTTCCTACGGCAAAGGCCTTTGCCCGAACGGCGACTTCGTCGCCACAAAATTCAGTTGGCAAAGGGTCTGAAAACCAGACTATACCAAATTGCGTTTGTTTACAAGCAGAGCGCCACTACGACAAAATATTGAAAGGTTTGAATTAAAAGCGCGGCCGAGCCCAGCAGTGTAAACGGACTTAGACCCCGTTTACAGTGCGAGGCTCGGCCGCGGCTCGGCCGCGGCCGAGTCCAGCCCCGCTTCAGTGTAAACGCGCAAAAGGCCAAATGCGAGGCCAAAATTGGCCTCGCATTTGGCCTCGCTCTGGAGGTGGTCTCGGCCGCGGCCGATCCGCCTTCTCTTGCTGTAAACGCAAACTGGGCCAAATGCGAGGCCAATTGCGCGGCCAGTTTTAGTCTGGCTTCTAAACCCTCTGCCTGTATCTTTCGCTCTTCAGGACATTAACCCCCTCAACGTCGAAAACTAGTATAGTCTAAGGTGGTTTTGTCCTGCAAAGGATTTTTTCCTTCGGCAAAGGCCTTTGCCCGAACGGCGACTTCGTCGCCACGGAATTCAGTTGACAAAGGGTCTGAAAACCAGACAATACCAAATTGCGTTAGTTTACAAGTAGAGCGCCACTACGACCAAATAATGAAAGGTTTGAATAGAAAGCGCGGCCGAGCCCAGCAGTGTAAACGGACAAAATTGCGAGGCTCGGCCGCGCAATTGAGGCCGGGCTCGCGGCCGCGGCCGAGCCCGGCCCCGCACTGTAAACAGGGTCAAAATTGCGAGGCTCGGAGCAGCGGCCGAGCCTGGCCACGCACTGTAAACGGGGTCCAAGAAGAGGCCGGGCTCGGCCGCGGCTCGGCCGCATCCGAGACCACCTCCAGAGCGAGGCCAAATGCGAGGCCAATTTTGGCCTCGCATTTGGCCTTTTGCGCGTTTACACTGAAGCGGGGCTGGGCTCGGCCGCGGCTCGGCCGCGTTGCTCGGCCGCGGCCGAGCCTCGCACTGTAAACGGGGTCTTAGTAATTTGTAATACTATCATCAAAATCCGTAACACTATGGTGTAGAGTACACAGTGCGATCTTGTGTGTGTTTCGTGCATGTGCACCGACAGTGAGCATGATATTACAGGCAAAATGACCTTGTATACCATCTAGTCCAGTGACCTTTCCATTTTAGTCAAGTGACCATCACGAATGCGAGACAGCTGCGGGTCAAAGTCCATGTATGCGTTCATATTTTCAAATTCCTTTCTTTGAGTGTATAGTTTATCGAATAGCTGTGATGCAGACGTGTTTGTACATCCTTCATTTTGATCAATATAAACATCATGTATTACTTTGATGTTTCTTTAGAAGAAAGTTATGAAAACCTAAACTTTGTTTATATAATTATGTTTAGTGGCTGATTCAGTATCACGAAACAGTGAAAGAATGAAAATCAAAGAATTTTACGAAACAGGCAAACGTATAAAATAACGAATTTTGGTATCAATTTTGCAATCGAAAATTGACACGGGAATTGCGATTATTGGGTTATGCAAAATTAACTCAAATGTAGTTTATAAGTGATTTATTCGTCCTCCATTAAAAGAAGGTAATTAAGTATAGGTACACAGACATATGCGTCAACTATTTTGTCCCTGTCAAAAATGCAGCAATAAAAAACAGAGGAACCAGCAGAAGAGCATTGCCTGTATTTTATGGACCCACCAGAAATAAATAGATTTCTCCTTGAATATGGTAGTCAAGTTGACAGCTATATCAGGACTAGGGACGATCGGAGACATCATTATTGGTACTTAATAGAATGATTCGCAAGGCACAGAAATGCAGTGCTATATTCATTATTCATTCATTCAATCAATCATTCATTCATTCATTCATTCATTCATTCATTTTTGCCATTTCCAAGGTAACATGAAATATTCAAAACATGTAAATATTTTAGGGAAATTGAAAACATAAAGTCATTCATTCATGCATTCATTCTGCTTCCAACAGAAACATACAAATATAAATATATTACAGATATTGAATACATTTTACATCAGTTGCCACAAGACATATGACAGTTTGTAAGAAAGAAAAAGGATCACCCTGGATAAATAGCCAGTATCTGGAAATTGCCAGAAAAGATATTTTCATAAATGGAAATTTAACAAAATAAAGGATTCCAAGTACTGGGATCAATATGAGTATTTCAGAAATAAAGCTAACAATATGAATAAGAGGTAAAAGCGAGCATACTATCGTGATTAACTACTTAATTATGTCAGCAATGATTGGAAAAGGGGTGGACATTTTAAATAATTATTACCTGACGATAGGAAATGGAGTACTGTGTTGAACATTACGGTAGAAGGTAAATTGGTGACTGTTCCCAAAAAAAAAAAAATGCAACCGAGTTTAATGCAATGTTTAGTAATTGAGAAAAATGTGCTTCTCAAAGTAATTTTGATAAGACAGGGAGCGACTATCCTCGGTTACACAGTTTAGAGTAGATACAATCTCAATGTTTTGTTTTGTTTTTTGTACAAAACTCACTTTTTATGTTCCGCCGTTTTCTCTTTTTCCTCATTATTTAATTCAAACAAGCACATACATTCTTATCCAATAAGACAACCTGACACATTTTATTTACATAAACCTAAAACGGTAATGGCTCTGAAATCTATCAGACACACCAGAACCGATATTTGGAACTTTCTTTCTTGTGAAATATAGATGAAAAGTCCATGAACTCTTTAATAAAGCCATAAAAACAATGTTGCTCTTTGGATTTAAGTGATTTCGTCATTGTACTCTCCATGAAATCCCTTCGTGGAAATATCTCCGCACTTAAACTCTAACCAACCATGACCTGCAACTGTTCATGGTCTGTACCTCTGTGAGAAAATATTTTGTCATGCCTTGCTGATCACTTATACAGGTGATCTTACTTTGTGTAAACTTTTAGTAAAACCGGACAGACCTCTAATTTCCCTTTCTCCTTTCTACTATCCCATTTCTGCACAGTTTATTCTTTCCTAATATATTTTTTCCCGATACGTATAACATATGAGGGTTGCAAGCAAATCAAGTTACGCTTAAGCTGTATGGTCCTTCTGGATTATTCAGTGTTATCGCCGATACGTTTTGTTATTCATTGCAAAGGCACTGAAGACGAAACTATTTTTAGGTGATACGCTATCAGCGTATCACCTATTGTGATTGTCAAAATCTCTCTTTATTTTTTAGGTGATACGCTATCAGCGTATCACCTATTGTGATTGTCAAAATTTCTCTTTTTTTTTATTCTTCTTTCTTTCTGCCACATTTTGTGTCGTCAATATCTCAATAATTACATTACGGAATGACATGACATTTTCAGTCAACATGTCTCATGACAAAATCTAGCCACAATAAGGTTTTCATGACAGTAACATATCTATGACGTCATCTAGGCGCCATTTTGTGATTTTCGGACCTTGTCACGTGATCGATCATAACTTCATAACTAGATGTCATTTCTGTATCATTTTCGGTGGACATGAAGTTCAGGTCACGCTCTATCTTACTTTTTAACGCTAGTTACACAGGTCATCATTACGCGCGCGTAAGCGCGCATCAAAATTTTAAAAGGCTCAAAACGACTTCCCAATGGGAAATCTCGAAGTTTCAGACAATTTTAAGCGTTTCAAACATTTTCTCGCGTGCGCGTCCGTCCGCGCAATTTCGCGCGCAGAGCCCGTAAGCAACATGAAAATGCAATTTTTTTGACTGATTTGGATTCCTTATACTTGGAGTAACAATATCCATTGATTTCCGATCGATTTCGACCTATAACAAAGGAATGCACTGGCGTCAAAGTTGAAATTCCGCGTGCGCGTCTTTCTGCAAATATAGTGAAAAAAAACATGTCTTTGTTTATTTCGCCATAGCTCTTTAAATCGTCCGTTGACCCTATATTTCTATTGCATATTACAAAAGTATATGAATTGTAAATAACATTCCAAGTATCAATATTGCCAGGAACACGCGATGACGTCATCATATCGTCATTTTAAATAAAAAAAGTGGAATTGATTTTTTTCAGGTACTCTTTCAGACATTCATTTGCTCGTATCTCTGTTGTTTAAGCTCAATATTATCCCAAATTCAGATATGTTGTACTTTGAACATTTGCCTCTCAAGTCCATGTGATGGTTTTGAAATATAATGACGTCATCATACTAGAAATTGTGATTAAAGGTAAAGACTCAAAATCAGACAAGTTTACGTGTTATGTCTATGGGAGGTGATTTTTTTTTAAACCATGCATTGACTTGACAACGTTTAAGCACCTTTACCTCATTTGATTTTGCTCCATTTCCTCTGAAACATACGTATGTTGTAGCTGAGACAATAAGCTTTAGTAATCGTGCATTTTATGTTTTCAAATCTCCTCATTAGGTTGATAATTTTGTAGTTTAAAACTGAAAATGAGAATGCAATCTGTACAGAACGATTCCCAATTTATCTTTGCAACTGTATATTGATCGAATCCACGCTGCCACTTGTGAGAAGTTGAATAGCGCCATCACAAGTCAACACTGTCACGATAGTATTTAGATTTCAGTTTCGCACTCGATCTTCATGACAGCCATGTGGCATAATCAGTTAGCGCGCTGGTTGTTCATAACGCCATACCGGAAGGCGAGAGGTTCGACTCCCGCAGGACTTTTGTCCGTTCTTTCTTTTTTTCTCTTTTTTTTCGGCAGTTCAGCTTTACTCCGATGTCATTTTACGTATTATTTTATCAAGTGTACGTAACCCGTGAACACGGCTGCTCTATTTCCCTTGTTTTGTATTGGAGTTTGGACATTGGGTTTGCTTCATTAATTTTGTCACACTTAATGTTGTAAATTGCCCCTTGTTACAGTGTCCCGCTTGCCACCTTTCGTTTGCTCTTTCCTTTTCTCTTCATTGGCTCTTGTTATATTGTAACAGGATAGGTAGGAACATGTACGTTTAGATAACTGGCAGGAATGGGAGCTGAATTGATTAACTCTAGTCCAGGTGTATGGCGTCTCGCTCATCTCTTTGAAATTCCAGGTTGTTATTGTTTGACCCAATAACGAAGTTGTAGACAGGTTTTATGTTGCTATAGAGGTATCTTGTGCCACATAAATGGAAGGCATCACTGTTTAGTAGTAGTAATGAACCTTTTCATGTTGTAAATGATATAAAGATATGAATTTCACATCCAATCTTCGGGACAGCCGTGTGGCTTTATAGTCGCTTAGCGCGCTCCATGGTCATTATGCACTACCTTCGAGACCCGCAGGACGCTATTATTTTTTTCTCTCTCTCTTTCTTTGTTTTTCGTTTGGCAGTTCAGCTTCATTCCGATGTCATTACCCCGCAACACACAGTCACTCAATTCCCCCCCCCCTTTTTTTTTTGTCGCAGGCTGGAGGTTGGATTTGCTTCATTTATCATACGTGTAATGTTGTAAATTGCCCTTGGTATACAGTGCCCCGCTTGCCACCTTTCGTTTTCTCTTTCCTTTTCTCTACGTTTGTTCATGTTACACTGCACAAGACAGGTCGGAAAATAATTTACATAACTCAACTGGAGCAGGAATGGCAACTGAATAGATTAACTCTAGGCCAGGTGTATGGCGTCTCGCTCATCTCTTTGAAATTCCAGGTTGTTATTGTTTGACCCAAGAACGGAATTGTAGACAGGTTTTATGTTGCTATAGAGGTATCTTGTGCCACATGAGTAGAAGGCATCACTGTTTAGTAGTAGTAATGAACCTTTTCTTGTCCCTCCATGTCAATTATAGTGTGTTTAAAGGGGTTGTGTGTCTATCTGCCAAAGAAAAGGAAAACCTTATTTTCACCATGGCTATTTCTCTATACGTAACCGTAGGTGATGAGTGTTGTTGGTATCTGAGCAGTGAACAACAGAGCATCAGGCTAAAATCCCCCTTAGTTATACGCGCTAAGCGTTCAATTGATATATCTTTATTTATGTAGCCAATCACTGCTAATGGAGTTACAGGATTATGTTATGACACATTGCACTGAAAGTTTGTAAAGCAAAGTTTATGGACAAGGCAAGCAATTGTACATGAATAATACCATTGATTTCAGAGGGAAATTATGGTATACCTAAATGTAAGGGTATCATTGCTTTGGAATTGCTGAGACAATATCTTGGCACGAGGGCTTCCACTTCTAATAACTGATCCCTTTGAAGATGTGTCGGTCACGGGTGATCGTCATGATTCATCTTTCACGTAGAAGCTTCCGTTCCACATTCTTCGTTCGAGAAGACTTACCATCATACTTCAAATTGTGATTAAAGGTAAAGACTCAAAATCAGACAAGGTGACGTGTTATGTCTATGGGAGGTGATTTTTTTTAACCATGCATTGACTTGACAACGTTTAAGCACCTTTATCTCAGCTGATTTTGCTCCATTTCCTCTGAAACTTATGTATGTGGTAGCTGAGACAATAAGCTGCAGTGATCATGCATTTTATTTTTTTCAAATCTCCTCGTCAGGTTGATAATTTTGCAGCTAAAAACTGAAAATGAGAATGGAATGTGGACCAAACGATTCCTGAATCATCTTTCACATATAAGCTTACGTTCCTCATATTTTCTCGTCAAGACGTACATGGTCGAGAGGATAAAGGCGACGTCACAAGAGACGTGAGGTTGCACTCCTACGGGTTCGAACCCCATAAGAGCACGAAACAAAATACGTATATCTTTTTTTTTTTTTATGGAGTATTCACCTTCGTCCATGTAGAAAGCACGTTTTCATGTAAACGTACACACACACAGGCACACACACACACACACACACAATATCCCTTTGTTTTGTGTTGGAGACCACATTGCTTTGACTGGCAACTTGGACTTGAAATTACAAAGTGAAGATGACTCTTAAAAGACAGCATGGCCATGCTTGATTTTTTTTTTTTTTAACAATATGAAGACCTATTGGTAAATATTCATTCACATATCCTTTCCAATCAACTTACTTGGACACGGTGACACCACACGAAATTTTCAATTGGTTGCATGACAGAAACAATTTCATCTGAATTATGTAGGACTGTATAAAGAATTGGACTTCACGAATATTTCTCAATATTACTTCAAGTCGCAACTTAACATTATTTTCCTTGTCGATCACTGAAAATGAGAATGGAATCTGGTCGAAACGATTCCCGATTTATCTTTGCAACTGTATATTGATCGAATCCTCGCTGCCACTCGTGGGAAGTTGAATAGCGCTATCAGTCACTTTACGTATATCGCCAAAAAACTGAATATCAATGTAAATTTGTGTTGTGTATAGCATACATAGATAGATTTAAGTTTCGCACAGGATCTTCGGATCTTCCGTGTGGCAGAATCGCTTAGCACGCTGCGTGTTTATAATGCCCGACCGGAAGGAGAGAAGTTAATCGAGTCCCGCAGGACTTTTTCCTTTTATTTCTTTTTTCTTTTTTTTTTCAGCAGTTCAGCTTCACACTGATGTCATGAACACAGCTACTCTATTTCCCTTGTTTTGTATTGGAGTTTGGAGGTTGGGTTTGCTTCATTAATTTTGTCACACGTAATGTTGTAAATTGCCCCTTGAAACAGTGCCCCGCTTGCCACCATTCGTTTTCTCTTTCCTTTTCTCTTCATTTGTTCTTGTTATACTGTAGCAGGATATTTAGGAACGTGTACGTTTACATAACTAACAGGAATGGGAACTGAATTAATTAACTCTAGTCCAGGTGCATGGCGTCTCGCTGATCTCTTTGGAATTCCAGGTTGTTATTGTTTGACCAAATAACGGAGTTAAAGACAGGCAGGGAAGGAAGTGACTTGATATTGCTTCATAATGAGGAATTTTGGGCAACACCTTTCCAAGCGTAGTGATTATGACGGGGTTCTCTGTCGTTTATTTTCGTCATGGCTGTTTCACTAGTTTAGCCATAGGTGACATATGTTGTTGGCATTTGGGAGAATAGAACAGATCAGTACCAAACTGGAATAGCCCTATAAGTAATGTGGTAAGCGTTCAATTTTTTTGCATTATCTTTCTTCTTCAAAGTCAGTCACTACTGATCGAAATACACAATAATATGACACGTTCCATTGGTAGTTTAGGAAAAGGGAGTTAATGCACGATGCAATGATAAATGTGCTACCATTGATTTTAGAGACGTCGTTGTGGTGTGGTACTGGTGATGGTAAGGGAACCATAGATTGCTTTTAAAGTAATGAGACAATCATTGGACCTTTGCATCAAGACCGTATTCCCATCTAGAATATAATGCATGTTCGTGCGGAGTTTTTTTTTTTTTTTTAATCCTGACGTGGACATTTTCTTTTCCTTGTTTTTAATTTAAGAATGTTATATCTTATCTAAATTTGTTTCTTTCCCCTAACATTTTTTTTTTTGTTGGATATAAAGTTGGACGTTCCGTGACCGAGTAAAAGAGCAGCGATTTAGTTACAGTTTCAATGCATCTTGTTTACCATCTTCTCTGACATTAAATTGATTGTTTTTAAATTTGACATTGTCTGTCTATAAAGCAATTTGCCTGTTTATGCTCATAAAACACTGCTATAACAACTTATACATTTGCTTCACTTGTCACACGCAATGATGTGGATTGCAGTTGTGCATGCATTTTTTCTTTTGCCACCTCTCGTTTTTCTCTCCCCTTTTCCCTCATTTTGGTTTTGTTATACTGCAGATGGGAATGATTACAATGACATAACCCAACTTGAAGTAGGAATGAGAACTGAATAAATTAACTCTAGGCCAGGTGTATATAGCGTCTCGCTCATCTCTTTGAAATTTCAGGTTGTCATTGTTCGATCAACGGAGTTGAAGACAGGCTTTATGTTGCTATAGAGGTATCTCGCTCCACATGAATGGAATGCATACGCTGTTTAGTATTAGTAATGAACTTTTTCATGTCCATCCCTGCCAATAAAAGTGTGTTTGATGGGGTTTTGTGTCATTGTGCCTATGAGAAAGCAAAGTTTTATTTTCGCCATGGCTGTTTCTCTATGCGTAGCCGTGGGTGATGGGTGTTGTTGGCATCTGGCCAGTAAAGAACCGAGTATTATGCTATAATACCCCCCTCCCCCGGTTAGGTTCTAAGCGTTCAATACGGTGATATATCTTTCTTCTTTATTATGTCAATCACTGCTGATGGAATTACAGAATTATGTTATGACACGTTTCACTCAAAGCTTAAAAAACAAAGTATATGCACGATACAAGTAATGGTGCATGAGTCCTATAGGCCATTGATTTTAGATGAGAAATTATGACATGCCTATAGTAGGATTGCCATTGATTAGGAATTAATGAAACGATTAAGCACACCTTCCACTTCTAACTGTCCCCTATGAATGTGTGTCGATCATGTGAGATCGTCATAAATTATCATTCACGTATAAGCTTACGTTCGAAGTGTACTCTTAGTTGGAGGAGACCTATAGTTACATGGTTAAAGGCGATGTCTCTTTCGCTTGAGCCGTACGTTTGGCCCGTTTTTCTTTTGCCCTTTTCTCTTTAATTGAGATATCACTTTCGTCCAGGTATAAATCACATTCTCATGTAAACAGACTCACTTGCTCTATATCCCTTGTTTTGTATCGGAGGCTTCATTGGATTTACTGCTTGTAAATCTCACAGGCTTGTATAAAGCTGTAAGAGCTCTTTGAACTGATCACTATGATAGCAAGATTAGAGGGAGTCATATTGGTTATGTAAATAATGGTCAAAGGTCATATTTTAAAAGGCCACTGTTAAAGCCAGGATGGTTATAAACACTTAATTGTCATGTTTTATTTGTACGTGCCGAGGATCACTTGGATCCCGTTTACAGTGCGAGGTTCGGCCGCGGCTCGGCCGCGCCGAGACCGCCTTCATTTCGGTGTAAACGCGCAAAAGGCCAAATGCGGGGCCAAAATGGCCTCGCATTAGGCCACGCTAATGTGGTCTCGGCCGCGGCTGAGCCGCGGTCGCGCCCGGCCTTTTTCTCAGTGTAAACGCAAACTGGGCTAAATGCGCGGCCAATTTTATTGTGGCTTCCAAACACTCGCCTGTACTATTTCGCTATTGAGGATATTAACCACTTGACGTCGAAAACTAGTATAGTTTAATAAGGTGGTTTTGTCCTGCAAAGGATTTTCTCCTTCGGCAAAGGCCTTTGCCCGAACGGCGACTTCGTCGCCACGGAATTCAGTTGCCAAAGGATCTGAAAACCAGACAATACCAAATTGCGTTTGTTTACAAGTAGAGCGCCACTACGACAAAATATTGAAAGGTTTGAATCAAAAGCGCGGCCGAGCCCGGCAGTGTAAATGGACTAAATTGCGGGGCTCGGCCGCGCAATTGAGGTTGGCCGCGGCCGCGGCTCGGCCGCGGCTCGGCCCAGCCCCGCACCGTAAACAGGGTCTAAGTTTATCCACTGTACGTACTCAAAAAGTCCGTAAATCGACTTAGTCGTACACGCACAGAATTTCCACATAGTTTGTGTGACAGAAACACAAATGTGATCTGAATAATAAATGTAGGCCCCCCAAAAAGTTCAACTAAGTATCTCATTATAACTTCAAGGTGCTATATTACATTCTTTTCTTTGTCGATTACGGATGACCGACATCTGATGACCCAAGCGTATCACCTAACTCGTCTTCAGTGTGACGAGTTTCATATCTCGTTTTTTATTCTTCTTTCTTTCTGGACAATTTTGTGTCGTCAATATCTCAAGAATGACATTACGAAATAACATGACATTTTCAGTCGACATGTCTCATGACAAAATCTAGCCACAATAAGGTTTTCATGACAGTAACATATCTATGACGTCATCTAGGCGCCATTCTGTGATTTTCGGACCTTGTCACATGATCGATCATAACTTCATAACTAGATGTCATTTCTGTATCATTTTCGGTGGACATGAAGTTCAGGTCACGCTCTATCTTACTTTTTAACGCTAGTTACACAGGTCATCATTACGCGCGCGTAAGCGCGCGTCAAAATTTTAAAAGGCTCAAAACGACTTCCCAATGGGAAATCTCGAAGTTTCAGACAATTTTAAGCGTTTCAAACATTTTCTCGCGTGCGCGTCCGTCCGCGCAATTTCGCGCGCAGAGCCCGTAAGCAACATGAAAATGCAATTTTTTTGACTGATTTGGATTCCTGATACTTTGAGTAATAATATCCATTGATTTCCGATCGATTTCGACCTATAACAAAGGAATGCACTGGCGTCAAAGTTGAAATTCCGCGTGCGCGTCTTTCTGCAAATATAGTGAAAAAACATGTCTTTGTTTATTTCGCCATAGCTCTTTAAATCGTCCGTTGACCTTATATTTATCTTGCATATTACAAAAGTATATGAATTGGAAATAACATTCCAAGTATCAGTATTGCCAGGCAAACGCGATGACGTCATCATATCGTCATTTTAAATCAGAAAAGTGGAATTGATTTTTTTGAGGTACTGTTTCTGACATTCATTTGCTCGTATCTCTGTTGTTTAAGCTCAATATTACCCCAAATTCAGTTATGTTGCTCTTTGAACATTTGCCTTTCAAGTCCATGTAATGGTTTTGAAATATGATGACGTCATCATACTAGAAATTGTGATTAAAGGTAAAGACTCAAAATCAGACAAGTTTACGTGTTATGTCTATGGGAGGTGATTTTTTTTAAAACCATGCATTGAGTTGACAACGTTTAAGCACCTTTACCTCATCTGATTTTACTCCATTTCCTCTGAAACATAAATATGTTGCAGCTGAGACAATAAGCTTTAGTAATCATGCATTTTATGTTTTCAAATCTCCTCATCAGGTTGACAATTTTGCAATTTAAAACTGAAAAAAAAAATGAGAATGCAATCTGTACGGAACGATTCCCAATTTTTCTTTGCAACTGTATATTGATCGAATCCACGCTGCCACTTGTGGAAAGTTGAATAGCGCCATCACAAGTCAACACTGTCACGATAGTATTTAGATTTAAGTTTCGAACTCGATCTTCAGGACAGCCATGTGGCATAATCGGTTAGCGCGCTGGTTGTTCATAACGCCATACCGGAAGGCGAGAGGTTCGACTCCCGCAGGACTTTTATCCGTTCTTTCTTTTTTTCTCTTTTTTTTTCGGCAGTTCAGCTTTACTCCGATGTCATTTATCGTATTACTTTATCAAGTGTACGTAACCCGTGAACATGGCTGCTCTATTTCCCTTGTTTTGTATTGGAGTTTGGAGATTGGGTTTGCTTCATTAATTTTGTCACACTTAATGTTGTAAATTGCCCCTTGTTACAGTGTCCCGCTTGCCACCTTTCGTTTGCTCTTTCCTTTTCTCTTCATTGGTTATTGTTATACTGTAACAGGATAGGTAGGAACATGTACGTTTAAATAACTTGCAGGAATGGGAGCTGAATTGATTAACTCTAGTCCAGGTGTATGGCGTCTCGCTCATCTCTTTGAAATTCCAGGTTGTTATTGTTTGACCCAATAACGGAGTTGTAGACAGGTTATATGTTGCTATAGAGGTATCTTGTGCCACATGAATGGAAAGCATCACTGTTTAGTAGTAGTAATAAACTTTTTCATGTTGTATATGGTATAAATATTTAAGATAAATATATATATATATATATATATATATATATATATATATAAAGATTAAAGATAAATTTCACATCCGATCTTCGGTACAGCCGTGTGGCTTTATAGTCACTTAGCGCGCTGCATGGTCATTATGCACTACCTTAGGACGAGATGTTCGAGACCCGCAGGACGCTATCATTTTTTTTTCTCTCTCTTTCTTTGTGTTTCTTTTGGCAGTTCAGCTTTATTCCGATCGATGTCATTTATCGTATTATCTTATCAATTATACTACCCCACGACACACAGTCGCTCAAGTTCCTTTTTTTTTTGTCGGAGGCTGGAGGTTGGATTTGCTTCATTTATCATACGTATTGTTTAAATTGCCCTTGGTACAGTGCCCCGATTGCCACCTTTCCTTTTCCCTTTCCTTTTCTCTACGTTTGTTCCTGTTATTATTGTCACAAGACAGGTCGGAAAATAATTTGCATAACTCAACTGGAGCAGGAATGGCAACTGAATGAATTAACTCTAAGCCAGGTGTATGGCGTCTCGCTCATCTCTTTGAAATTCCAAGATGTTATTGTTTGACGCAATAACGGAGTTGTAGACAGGTTTTATGTTGCTATAGAGGTATCTTGTGCCACATGAGTAGAAGGCATCACTGTTTAGTAGTAGTAATGAACTTTTTCATGTCCCTCCATGTCAATTATAGTGTGGTTTAAAGGGGTTGTGTGTCTATCTGCAAAGAAAAGAAATAACTTATTTTCGTCATGGCTGTTTCTCTATACGTAGCCGTAGGTAATGAGTGTTGTTGGTATCTGAGCAGTGAAGAACAGAGCATCAGGCTAAAATTCCCCTTAGTTATACGCGCTAAGCGTTCAATTTGATATATCTTTCTTTATGTAGTCAATTCCTGCTAATGGAGTTACAGAATTATGTTATGACACGTTTCACTGTAAAAAGTTTGTAAAGCAAAGTTTATGGACAAGGCAAGCAATTGTACATGAATAATACCTACCATTGATTTCAGAGGGAAATTATGGTATGCCTAAATGTAAGGGTATCATTGCTTTGGAATTGCTGAGACAAAATGCTTGGCACGAGGGCTTCCACTTCTAATAACTGATCCCTTTGAAGATGTGTCGGTCACGGGTGATCGTCATGATTCATCTTTCACGTAGAAGCTTACGTTCCACACTCTTGGTTCGAGAAGACTTACCATCTTACTTCAAATTGTTATTAATGGTAAAGACTCAAAATCAGACAAGTTTACGTGTTATGTCTATGGGAGGTGATTTTTTTTTTTATGTGCATTGACTTGACAACGTTTAAGCACCTTTATCTCAGCTGATTTTGCTCCATTTCCTCTGTAACTTAAGTATGTGGTAACTGAGACAATAAGCTGCAGTAATCACGCATTTTATTTTTTGAAATCTCCTCATCAGTTTGACAATTTTGCAGTTTAAAACTGAAAATGAGAATGGAATGTGGACAAAACGATTCCTGATTCATCTTTCACATACATAAGTTTACGTTCCTCATATTTTCTCGTCGAGACGTATGGCCGAGTGGTTAAAGGCGACGTCTCAGAGACGTGAGGTTGCACACGTGCGGGCTCGAACCCCACAAGATCACGAAACAAAATACTTAGCTATTTTACTTTTTTTTTCTTCAATTTTGTATTACATATTCGTCCATGTAGAAATCACATTCGTATATAAACGCACCTATACACACACACAGACACACACAGACACACACACACCATATCCCTCTTTGTGTTGGAGACCAAATTGCTTCGACTGCTGCAAAATTTTGCAGGCTGACTTTGTCAAACCGATCATAGTATGTAATGACGACGACGGAGGTGTTGTACTTTGAACAATTGTCTTTCAAGACCATGTCATTGTTTTGTACTTTGATGACGTCATCACACTGAAAATTGTGATTAAAGGCAAGGTATCAAAACCAGCCGATTATAGGTTTTATGTTTACGGCACGTATTTTTCCCAAGTTGCCAGAAATGGCATAGCGACATCAGTAGTTACAAGGCCGCATTTCCGTCTAGCAATGCAATACAATGTTCACGCGGCCACGTTGGTTGAGTGGGCATTGATTTTCTCCCTGTAATATCTATACATTTCTTTTTTGCCTTACCATTTCCGTGGATGTCCCGTGGCCGAGAGGTTAGAGAAACGGTTTTGCATGCACGCTCAATATAACTTCAATGTGCCTATATCACATTCTTTTCTTTGTCGATCACAGATGACCGACATCTGATGACCCCAAGCGTATCACCTAACTCGTCAGTCTGACGAGTTTCATATCTCGTGTTATATTTATTTCTATGTAAGGTACCAACAATGTATAAATACAATCAACATGTATGTGCATGTACAATGATACTGCAGGAACCAATAAATCAAATTAAACATATTCAGCTGCACTAACAGGTCTTCCAAGTACTACGTCTGCGTATATGGGCCTATACACTGCATGTGTACAGGGCTTCCTCGAGAAACAGATCTGCTGGATGTGAACTGAATGGAGTATCCCTCGCTGTTAAAAAATGTGGATTGATAAACAAATGATTGAATAGATATATTACAGAGAAATGTTAATACACAATTTCTTAATGAACTTATGGTGGTTTATTGTGGAGACCAATGGGAGACTTTCGGGGCAATAGCATCATGAATAGTCTTGTGCTCAAAATACATTACTCCTCATTCTTCATTGCTTGGATCTTCGCTGAAAACCGCTCTATACAACTGTCATCTCTAAACCGCTAGGATTTCAATAAGAATCAATTTTTTTTTCTTTGAGGGTAACCTTTCTGCGGTGAGGGACAATGAATATCCATTTGAGTGCCATCCTTGAGAATTTTCAATTCATTGTTAAGAACGATACATTTCAGTCTTCTTCCTCCATTAATTACAGTGATATCATCAACTTGGTGATATAACTGGCCAAAGGAAAAAAAAAAGAGAGAGATGTTGAGAAAAAGCAATCATACGAAAGACATTTCAGCCCGTCCTTCATGGCTCACTATTCTTACTGGTTCCAATAAAGACATAGTCATAGGTTAAGATACCGATTGTTCAACAGAACTTATGGTCGCAATATTCCTCTACAATCCATTATAGGCTGAAGATACACTAATACGTTTGACTGGAAAACAGAAATTTATTTCATTAAGGGAGAAAGCTTTCTCTTTGACAAACATTATCTTTTAATACATAAGCATATCGACATTTCATATCCATGTGCATCACACGCGTATAAATGTATAGATATGTGTAATATATGTATATAATCCGTCTAAATAGATTAAGGAAGCATAATTATGAAGGGATCCTTTGAAAACAGTCAATTATGTTTATTTCTCATTCCACTGAAACCACCTCATCCCTCGGCTTTCAATCACAAACATCAAATGAGAGATGATACCGAGTAATGGAAGTTATTGCTATCGACAGTCCATTTTATTTTGGCAGTTGTTATTCATCGAGAGCAAATGGATTAGTTTCTATAAGACCCATATCAGATTTATTCAAAATATAATGTACCCGATACACAAACAACTAAACAAACAAAAAATACAATATCAATGTCCTGACAGCACGTTTCTCTACAACAACTGCAACTGCAAACGTGATTTTGGCAGATACGAGAACAAATACATTATTTTACTTAACATCGAGAAATTTCTATAACAAAACTTCTTTAAACCCAGAAAACAAATTTTAGAACCTGATAAGCTTGTCGGATTTTAACTGTACTGTCGTGATACGTTGTTTGTTTGTTTGTTTGTTTATTTATTTGGGTTTTTTTAATTAACGTATTGTATTTTTCTGCTCACTCTCGTGCACGAGTTGACTGCATGTGGACTTTAAAGTATACAAAATGTCATATCAGGCAGGAACTCAATTAGCAAAGGAAAACAAACAAACAAACAAACGAAATGATTAAATTAATTTTAGAATCTTCATGAGCATTTTTTTTTTCGATGAGGCTTTCGTTTCTATAGGTGTTATAAAGTGGTACAATTACTCCAAATTTAAAACATATTATCCAAATGTTCACTTTGTGTACATTGTCGGAAAAAAGCTAATGAGGCATTTACTGCTCTCTCTCTTATTTTTAAACTCTCTTTCAGGCGATCTTAAACGATTGTCAGGTGTGTAGCTACCTTTTGGTATAGCAAAATGCACACATTCTATAAACGAACCATCCTTTCTCTGTAAAAGGTCCTTTTTTTTCCTTGATATTAAGCGAAAGGGGAAAGATTGCTAGAAAATTAAGTGAATGTCGGGGAAATATCCGAACAATACTTTCAGAGCTGCAAATCTCGATGCTCTCAACATCTTGTTTGTCAAAAAGAAGGACGCTGGAATAGTTTGAACAGTAAGAATTTCGTCGGTGAATGCCCTAACAGTACCTAATGCAAGAAGTTTTTTTTTTTTTGTATTTGAAAGAAAATGAGCCTGCACTTCCATCGCATTTGCTGACATCGCTTATGTGACTATAAATTCTAGGGTTTTCTTCGCTCTTCTTTTTCCAAATAATGGGCTAAAAAAAAAAAAAAAACTTGCATTACGTCAGAAGAAGCTAGATATTGTCTTTCTCCCCACAAAAATTAATATCCATGTTTTGTCCACTAACTCCAGGCCGTTCTGCTGTTTCAAAGCTCTAGGATCTATAGAGAAATATGTTTTAGTTGCTTGAATGCATCCGGAGTATAATTAAACTTATATACATTGATTTGAGTGATATATCTCTCAGGCACTCTCTCTTCAGAATTTATAGTAGGATTCTAACTTGGAATAAAGGGTTTTTCCTGTATCAATCCACATATTCCCTCCTTGTCGTTACCTTGACATACGCACGAACACACAAAGAACTTCATTTCATTCCATTTATACGGCACAAACCACCACGGCTGTTATTCCTCATTTCCGTGCATTATGAGATAAAATGACATATTAAGAGACATAGAAATATACAAAAGTGAATTAAAATGGGGAGGGGGAGGGAAACACGAAATCGCTACGGTTGAAAACACAATATCTATACTACATTTTTTGGCTACTAAAATTGCTTATTATTAATTTGATACATGTGGGCAGTGGTTTTTTTTTTTTATAATTTCGGACTTTGGTAACTAAAACCCCTTTGCTTGAAGCACGTTTTAATTTATTTAACTTGAATGCAAACGTATTTCTTAACTCATCATTGAAAGTTTTCAACATATTACATTTTTAGTTTTAAGGCGATTTTGTACCATGTGCAGGATGTCCTTATGTATGTTTATTTCCTCTCATCTGAAATATATCAATATGAATTGGTGAGTATAACAACTCTGTTGGATATATCAAATTTTACCTTTTATACTGTTCTTAGAGATCTATTTTTGCTTTATGCTTTGAAGACGCTGAGTTATATAACCATGATGTTTGACCAAATAGCATAACTCGCATCAATCAAGCAACTTGAATTATTTACTTATATATTATGATATAAATGTACATTTTTAAAGTGAAGAGCAGTACAAACGGGGTCATCCCACTAGACCGACACCCACGAGTCATACAGCCCACGAGTTCGACATTGAAAACAGGTCCATGAGTCATACAGCTCACGAGTCATACAGTCCATGACTTCGACACTAGGCAAATAAAGCCCATGAGTTCGACACTAGGTAAAAACAGCCCACGAGTTCGACAGATACAACACGGCGCGTAATGTGTCGGTCTCGTGGGCCTTGTTGGGTTAGTGTCGAACTCATGGGCTGTATGACTTGTGAGCTGTATGTGACTCGTGGGCTATATGACTTGTGAGCTGTATGACTTGTGGGCTGTATGACTTGTGGGTGTCGGTCTCGTGACGTGCACCCGTACAAACATCTCCTTATCTATACTGTTTAGACCTTTTTTTTTTTTTTTTTTTTTTTGTTATAATCATACCTGAGAGACTTACAAACTGCACTTGCGGATGCACCTTTAACACCCAACGGACACCGCACCGTGTTTGATTAAGTTTTGTTAGAGTTGTCTGGTCTGGTTGTCAACATTGGCATAGTTGAAAAGTGAAACTTCTTGTTAGGGGCTGAGGATAAAGATGAGGAGAGTCGAGGGGGACTCTCAAGAAGAGAAAATCTCTGAAAGTCACTGGTTTTCTTTTGTATGTGTGTGTGTGAGTGTGTGTGTGTGCGTATGTGCGTGTGGGTGTGTGTGTATGTTCGTGTTGTGTGATATTAAGTTTCCGTTATCCTTTATTTTTTTTTTACGCATTTGTATTGGCCAACAGTGTGTGACTTGCTTTACCGTTTTCAGAGGGCAGGGGGATCAATAATTATCCTCAACATATTTCAGTAAACAGTGGCAGGAATCTGTAATTTTCATAAAACACCGTGTGAAAAGTAACATTTTGTAGAGTTATCAATATATTTCTTAACATCGTTGCCAATCTTAAACATCACGAAATGTTGTATTCTTTCTATGCAGTCACGGTGCTAGCGGAACTTTTTTTTAAATTTTTTAACCATTTGATAATTTGTTCCCATACTTCACTAATGTATTGTGCTAATGTTCATGCGCATTGACATAGTCGACGTTATCATTAAAATGCATACAAGCATAATAGGAAAAAAAAATACTAGATTAAGCGTCTGGATATTCTGAAAAAAAAAATCGACAATTTCCTCTCTTTCACTTTTCCTATTTTGCTTATACCCGCATTACACGGCACACACACACACACACACAACGGCAAACACAAGCAAATATTACCATCAAAACACTGAAAAAACTAAATCAATGTCACAGCATCAGATTTTAATCTTTCCTCGAAACATCGTTTTATACTTCCCGATTTAATACAGGAGTCTGTTGTAGAAAGAACTGATAAATTTCAGTTTTCTTATTCCACAACTTGAGTATAAATGCTGCTTGCAATTAACTGATGACACCGACAGTGTATGCTATACAAGGTCAAATATTGTGCTCTATCATTGTTATACAACAAAACAAGAAACTTTGCACCTGTTACGTACTGTCAATATCTCCCAGTATCGAAGCTTGTCCGAATGATGTTTAGTCGCTGTCAAGTCGTCTACTTAACTTGCCCAATGTCCCTGACACACAGTAATACAGATTTTATAGCGTTAAAGGGACAGTACAGTATTGGTGGAGATGAAAATTGGGATTTTAACTTTTTGCGAGATACCAAGAAAACACTTATGATAAAGTACAGAGCATACCATTTCAAAAGGAATTCAAAGTTTATTTGATGAAAATCGGGTTTGGAATGACTGAAACATCCAAAAACAAAGTAAAACAAAGCGATCGTAATAAAGTGTGGGTCCCACACTTTATAAGAATCACTCTTTTTTGGATATCTCAGCCATTTTAAAACCAATTTTTATCAAATAAACGTTGAATTCCTCGTAGAATTACATGCTCTTTCATATTTCATAAGAGGTTTCTCATTATTTCACCAAAAAAAGTTAGAAACTTGAAATTAGGTCTCAACCAAAACTGTACGATCCCTTTAACGATATCAATGCATCATGCACGAACACGGATACGCTGAATTGTATCAATACGTTATTTGGATACTTTGTGTATTATTAGTTAATCTATTTCAACATCATTATTTTCACCGGATGACAAGATCAACAAGTGAATGTTGTTTGACATCTAGGTCCTGTACGATCCAAGTTGATAAATACAAAATCACATTTCATAAATAATGACAAAACGAAAAAGTTTCAGGGAGCAAGACACAAAGTTGAAATCAGAAATTCCTTTAACCAGGCGTTGGAAATGACAAAAACAATATAATGAAAAAGTTGTACTCAAAACAATCATTAAAACATGGCACATGTACAATCAAATTATTAGTCCACGATATGAACTTAAAAACTCTTCAAGCAGGAATTTGAATTCACAAGCCCCTCAAGAAATTACTCGAAAAAAGAAAAAGTAATCTCTATCAGGACTGAAAACAAATCTTATATGATCAAAGTCAACAAAATAATTTCAATTTCAGCTTAAAGTTATAATTCCTTCACTGTTGTTGCTATGGAGTTTTACATGTTTTATTGTCTCATTCATTGCACAGAGCAAAGCGTGGTAAAATCAAGCTCTTGAACAGACCCTATTCAATGTACTTCAGAGCCTCTTTTCTCAGTACACACACGTTTCCAGAGTGCATGTTTTCTGTCTAATATCAAGATAGGTTAAGAGAGTCCATTTGAATGGAGTTATAAATCATTTTAAAGCTTAAACTCTGCTCATCCAGAATCTGCCCTTAACTTCAAATACATATCTAGTGACTAGTTACTTTTATCGTGCAGGGTCACAATTGATCGTATCGTCCTTCCCATCATGTGCACATTATACACTTTTCCTGATGAAGCGATCGAAAACATTGAAAGGGAGGGGCTTTTGATAAATCGTCGATTTTTCGGTATAACAATTATTGAAAAGGTGTGAGGCGACATTACCATTTTCGCACACATTAATGCATCTTGCATTTGGTCTGATCGTCTGTATGTGAGTCGAAGAGCTGAACTATTTTGGACTGAGAAACAGTTTCTTGCAATTATCTCTGAAACGTCTATTAACGGCTGTGTAAATGAACAGATTAGTGATGAGGCTGACATATTTGACTTGATAGAGAAAGTAGAGCATTCCCCTTGGTATAATGCTACCTATGTGGCTGATTTGCGCAATGGAGAGCTGATCGAGCACGACGCTGGGCAGCCAGAGGAGAAAGAATACGGCCGTGATGATTATCAGCATCTGTGTAGTCTTGTGATCCGATTTGCGAACGTTTCTGGGTCTAGCTTGCGCCTGGTCGAGGTTCTGCCGGCTTGCCGGTTCTTTCATATCCGACGGATGTGGTGGACTCGGTTTCAGATTTGCCGTATGACTGTCCATGGCAATGGGTGAGAAATTGTTCGATAGAGGGTCTGATGAGTTACAGGCCATATCGATGTTCTTGCTTATACAGGAAACAGCTCCCAGTGTTTCTGATTTGCTCGTACGTTCGGAAGCAAATTTATCACTTAGTATTTCACGACGGATTCCTTGGTAATATCTGATGTGTTTTAAAATCAAGGCATACAGCACAGTGACAGGTAAAGCGGAGGCGCAGAAGAGAACCGCCTGTGACCGGGCGTACACATTCTGCACCCATGCGATGTTTCCGTATACATTGCAGAAATACTCGCGGCCTAACTTGTACGACGTCGTGATGAAAAAGAACGGTACATGTACAGAAAACGCGACGACGGTGCACGTAAGAGAAAGCCAGGCAGCAGCCCGACGTCCGACACGTTTTCCGAATGGATTACACACGGCTCGGTGGCGATATGCTGCAATAGACGTCGTTATTAACAGACTTGCGAAAAGGGGAGACCTTGAGCCAATAACCTCGATGAAGCAAGCCCATGGGTGCTCGTCATGGAAAAAGACGGCGGCGATTTTCACACCGTTGATCACACTCCCAACGAGGTCGACTACGGCAAGGGCGATGAAGGCGACATCAGTGGCATTGCTGATAGACTGCCGGGTAAAGACAGCGATGATGATCATATTGCCAGGAATCCCGAAACCGACGGCCAAACTTCCGATTGTCAACCGCACGATCGCGAAATCGCTTAAAAACATGGCAACAAAATTTCGATGGACGATGACGCTTCCAATGATAGAGAGACCTTGCCAAAATTTATACGGTTTATTCGATGATAAAAATACTCGGGTGTAATAAAGCTTGCACTACACTTGCCAATGACCTTGTCCTTAGATGTGGTGTGTGCTGAGAGGAGATCTTATTTAATTGCTCAGAATATTAGTAAATATTTTGTCGACATGACCTCGATGTTCTTACATCAACTGTACTCGAAAAGTAAAATCAGTTGAACAAGGGATATAGTGCCGATATCACTGTCATTACTAACATGGAGAATATGAGAGATACATTGACTATGACTGGCACTCAACCGTGATATAAACTTGCTCCTTGCCCGTGGTAGCCCCAGCTCACCACTCTAAATGTCGTTGAAAATTCCTTTAAATCTCAAATAGTACCTACCATTTGCAGGCAATGCGCTTGGGCGAAGGTATTAAAGTTCCACCGTAATGGCAGATGTAAATGAATTCGGTGCGTTGTGAACTGCGTTGTACACGATCATTTAGGCTCGGAAATGGTGATTACGGTGTTCTTGTATTACAATGTGTCACATGAGCGACCTTTTTTGTTTTTTAATCTGCTACGTTGACTCGTAAACATTCAAATCGAAACAGATCAAGTAGAGTTAAATCAACGTTTGTTTGTTGTTTTTTTATAATCGAGTTTTGGTTGTGGGTACAACGTTGAAGTTTGGATATGAAAATATCAAATATAATATAAAATGTAGATAAAGATGTAAATTCTGGCTTTGAATCTCCGGGTCCCGGGTTCGGGTCCCTCCTCAGAAACTGGTGCAGCGCCGGTGTGTTGCCCAGTAAACCTCGCAGATCGACAGCAGGCTCGGCCCTCAGCTAGCGACGCTCCTCGTACAGGTAGTCGCCCCAGCCTTACAGTCCCGCTCGCCGACGCCGACGTGGATTATGACTGGAACCCGTATCGATGTATATGATGTGCTAACTAAAATGTTTCTTTTAAACTTCTTGTCTGGAATATCCAACCCAATAGAGACGGCATTGACATTATGAACTTCTTTGCAAAATCAATGGTTATAAATACTCAAGACAAAAATGTATTCCTTTCCTGACTCAATGCAATAAGGATACATTGTATACCAAAACTTCGACTACACTGGTAGACCGACAGCATTAATTTTATACATCTTCGATTCTGAATCTGGAGTGTGTGTCGAATACGATTGGCTGGAAGAAGTGACGTAATTAAAAGACCCCAGCGCCTGAGAGTTTGCCCTAGTCCTATGTGATGTGTTCATCTCTATCTGAGCAATAATCATCAATATTCTGTTGTGGTTGGTTTGTTTTTGTTATGTTTTCTTTTTCTTTCGACGCACCAGCGGTGACAGTCAATCTTACGGCAATGATTCGCGGACGACACTTGTGCGGGCATGCGCACAAACACTTTGATGATGCTATTTGATGGATTTTTCTCGCGGCATTCTGGCGGCAGGTTTCCTTGTCCGTGGAAAAAAAACTTGTGTGTGTGTGTGTGTGTGTGTGTGGGTTTGTACATGCCGTCAACCATGGACATTGACCAGAATACACATCTTCCAACCATGGACACACAACAACCGTGGACGTCCATGGTTTTAATTGATGTATTTCTAGCATTCTTAATGCCAACTGTGGTCTCTATTTTGTTATCTCTGCAATTGGCGCTATGTCCATGATTCTCCGTAATTTGTCAAACACACGTGTGTATCCTATTACAGCGGGTGACAAATTTTCTGGATGAGCAGCTTCTGACAGTTGCAGTTTATGCTCTGCTGCCAACTGCGGCAGAAGTGACCCATGCAGTTGCGCGCTGGCTCATGCCCAGCGTAGCTTAGACTAGGCCTAGCCACTTGACATAGACGACTTGAATAAGAGCAGCGAACTGTTGATCTGTACTGACTACTGTGCATACACCAGGCCATAGCCGCGCCGCGCGCACTGCACGCTCATCATACGTGTGCGATTTCTGATTTCTGATTGCAATTAACTGATGGCATGATGCACCGTACCTGCCGACGAGCTGAGCTGACGGTAAGTTGTTTTTTAGGTGATCCGAGTGTCCTCTCGGATCACCTTCTGTATCTCTACGGATTCTTTGTTAGGTGATCCGAGTATCCTTCGGATCACCTTCTGTATCTGTACGGATTCTTTGTTTTCCTTCTTCTTTATTTCTGGACAAAATTTGTGTAGAGATTAGCTCAAAAAGTCCTCTTCCTATCAATGTCAAAATTATGCCATATATGTATCATGTCCCAAAGACGACGGGTCAAGTAAAATCGTAGTGATCAGTCGACCGTGACGTCACTATGACGTCATTATATGAAAACACATTTTCAATCATATCTCATTAATGGAATGGAATTTTTCAATGAAATTTACGTCACGTAAATTTCAATTCAAGGGAATTCTACTCATGTTTTCAAAATTCATCGCATCGTTAAAACGTGCGCGTACGCGCGCGTTGAAATATTTGTATGCTCCAATCGCGATCAAATTTTTTTTGCATACGTTTCAGACCATTTGGAGCATTTTTTGAAAAATTGAAAAAATCGGACGGACGCGTACGCGCGCGTACATATACGCACGCACAGCTCATATACAATAGAAATTTCCCGTTTTTTCACTTTGATCGGATGTCTGAAACGTCAAGGAATATTTCTACCAAGTTTCAAGTCGATCCGACTCAATATGACGTCATACAGGCCCGTCAAAGTTGAAATTCCGCGCGCGCGTCAATGGCGATATACAGTGCAACTATGCAAAAAAACCGCCAATTTTAAATCCGATTTTACTCGTCAGGATGGACGGTGACCCCCCATTTTCTTTACATATTCTGAAAGCTGATGAGTTGTACATGTCAATTCATGGGTTGGCGATGCTGAAAAAATGACTAAAAGATATCAGATTTCTTAATAAATAAAAAAAGTAAATTTTCAAAATGACGTCACCAAATTTCAAGTTCACTTGAGCGTATCTCACTTATCCTTTGGTAATTTTCTCCCAGATTTCAGTATGTTGTAGCTTATTTAATGTTCTTTTAAAAGTGACTGGATTACGTTATCACCTCGTAAAAACGGATTGAAAGTAATGTTGTCAAATTTCACCAGTTTACGTGTTATCTCTATGGGAGTGCAGTTTTTCTTGGAATGAAAATTGACATGACTACCTTTATCGAGCACTAGCTCACTTACACTACGGTGAATTTCTCCCAGATTTTAATATGTTGTAGCTGAGACTTTGGGCTATCGCATTGTGTACTCCATTTTTTCATACAATGTCGGGATCACATTAAAAAACTTGGTTGAAATTAAAGCTTATCTTCGATGTATTGAGATGTTTCTTTCTTTCTGCAACTTTCTTTCCAATAAGTCAAGAAAAACAGCCCCTATCACCCCCAAATTTTGCACATGTTTAGTTCATGTCATGTACATTATTTCATAAAATAACAACTTCTTGATCAGACACCATCTTCGGTATGTAAATTAGGGTCAAAGGTCATAAATGTTTCATCCTGTATCTTGGTGAATACATGTTCTATCTCTCCCATATTTTGCACACGTAAAGACCATGTTACAAGAATCATTTCACTAAATAACTACTTTTTGCTCAGATGCCATCTTGTCTGTGCAAAGTGGGGTCAAATGTCATATGTACTTCTTTCTCTATCTTTGTTATGACGAGTTATCTCTATGGGAGTGCAGTTTTTTCTGCAAATGAAAATTGACATGACTATCTTTTTCGAGCACTAGCTCACTTATGCTTCGGTGAATTTCTCCCTGATTTTAATATGTTGTAGCTGAGACTTTGAACTATCATTACTTACACATTGTTTTTTCATACTATGTCGGGATCACGTTAAAAAACTTGGTTGAAATTAAAGCTTATCTTCGATGTATTGAGATTTTCTTTCTTTCTGCAACTTTCTTTGCAATAACTCAAGAAAATCAGCCCCTATCACCCCCATATTTTGCACATGTTTAGTTCATGTCACGTACATTATTTCATAAAATAACAACTACTTGATCGGACACCATCTTGGGTATGTAAATTAGGGTCAAAAGTCATAAATGTTTCATCCTGTATCTTGGTGAATACATGTCCTATCTTTCCCATATTTTGCACACGCAAAGACCATGTTACAAGGATCATTTCACAAAATCACCACTTTTTGCTCAGATACCATCTTGGCTGTGGAAAGTGGGGTCAAATGTCAAATATACTTCATTCTGTATCTTCGTTAGTGTATACGGAATTCGGTACCAAAGATGGCAGGTCTGACTCCCTTTTCTAAATGAGAATCCAAACATCACACGGCAAATATCCCCTAAACGCAGATGAAACATTTATGGCCATGCCTATTGGGATCTGGATTTGAATCGTTGATTTCCAAATAGATCGGATCACCTAATTTGTCAGTGTTGACAAATTCCAAGTCTAGTTCTTCTTCTTCTTCTTTCTTTATTTCTGGACAAAAGTTGTGTATCTACGTACTCAGAAAGTTCTCACAGTATCAATTTCAAACTCATACCATATATGTATCATGTCCCAAAGACGAAAAATTTTATAAAATCATAGTGATCAGTCGACCGTGACGTCACTATGACGTCATTATATGAAAACACATTTTCATCCATATCTCATTAATAGAATAGAATTCTTCAATGAAATTTACGTCACATATACTTTAAGTCAAGCGGATTCTACTCATATTGTCAAAATTCATATTTATTTTAGGACGCGCGCGTACGCGCGCGTTGAAATATTTGCATGCTCAAATCGAGCTCAAAATTTTTTTGCACACGTTTCAGACCATTTGGAGTATTTTTCGAAAAATTGAAAAAATTGGACGGACGCGTACGCGCGCGCACATATACGCACGCACAGCTCATATGCAATGAAAATTTTCCGTTTTTTCACTTTGATCGGATGTGTGAAATGTCAAAGAATATTTCTACCAAGTTTCAAGTCAATCCAACTCAAAATGACGTCATACGGGTCCGTCAAAGTTGAAATTCCGCGCGCGCGTCAATGGCGATATACAGTGCAACAATGCCAAAAAACTGCCAATTTTAAACCCAATTTTACTCGTCAGGATGGACGGTGACCCCCCATTTTTTTTACATATTCTGAAAGCTGATGAGTTGTACATGTCATTTCATGGGTTGGCAATGCTGGAAAAATGATTGAAATATATCAAATTTCTTAATAAAGTAAAAAAAGTAAATTTTCAAAATGACGTCATCAAATTTCAAATTCATTCAAGCATATCTCACTTATTTTTTAGCTGATTTTCGTCCAAATTTCAATATGTTGTAGCTCATTAAATGGTCTTTAAGTCATATAATAACAATATTTTAATTGGATGACGGCATTACCTCGTAAAAAGGGATTTAAAGTAACATTGTCAAATTTGACCAGTTTACGTGTTATCTCTATGGGAGTGCAGTTTTCCTGGAAATGAAAACTGACATGACTATCTTTATCGAGCACTAGCTCACTTATGCTTCGGTGAATTTCTCCCATATTTTAGTATGTTGTAGCTGAGACTTTGGGCTATCGCAAGTGTGCCCTTCGTTTTTTCATACGGAGTCGGCATCATGCCCAAAAACTTGGTTGAAATTAAAGCTTATCTTCCATGTATTTTCATATTCCTTTCTTTCTGCAACTTTCTTTGCAATAACTCAAGAAAAACAAGCTCAATCAGCCCAATATTTTGCACATGTTTAGTTTATGTCACATACATTATTTCATAAAATAACAACTACTTGATCGGGCACCTTCTTGGGTATGTAAATTACGGTCAAAGGTCAATAATGTTTCATCCTGTATCTTGGTGAATACATTTCTTATCTTTCCCATATTTTGCATACGTAAAGACCATGTTACAAGAATCATTTCACAAAATAACCACTTTTTGCTCAGACGCCATCTTGTCTGTGCAAAGTAGGGTCAAAGGTCATATGTACTTCTTTCTTTATCTTCATTATGACGTGTTATCTCTATGGGAGGGAATTTTTCTAGATGTGAAAATTGACATGATTGTCTTTATCGACGACTAGCTCAATTACCCTTCGGTGAATTTCTTCCAGATTTTAGTATGTTGTAGCCAATGTAATACTCTTTAAGTTTTGTTCAATCAAAGTTTTAATCGGATGATGTCTTCACCTCGTGAAAATAGATATAATGTAACCTTGTCAAATTTAACCAGTTTACGTGTTATCTCTATGGGAGGGAATTTTTCTGGAAATGAAAATTGACATGACGGTCTTTATCGAACACTATCTCACTTACTCTTCTGTGAATTTCTCCCAGATTTTAATATGTTGTAGCTCAGACTTTGGGCTATCGTGAGTATACCCTCCATTTTTTCATACGGCGCCGATATCACGTCAAAAAACTTGGTTGAAATTATACTTATCTTCGATGTATTGAGATATTTCTTTCTTTCTGCAACTTTCTTTGCAATAAGTCAAGAGAACCAGCCCCTATCACGCCCATATTTTGCACATGTTTAGTTCATGTCACGTACATTATTTCATAAAATAACAACTACTTGATCAGACACCATCTTGGGTATGTAAATTAGGGTCAAAGGTCATACATGTTTCAACCTGTATCTTGGTGAATACATGTCCTATCTTTCCCATATTTTCCACACGCAAAGACCATGTTACAAGAATCATTTCACAAAATAACCACTTTTTGCTCAGATGCCATCTTGGCTGTGCAAAGTTGGGTCAATGGTCAAATATACTTCATTCTGTATCTTCGTTATAGTGTATACCGAATTTGGTACCAAAGATGGCAGACCTGACTCTCTTTTCTAAATGGGAATCCAAACATCACACGGCCAATGTCTCTAAACACAGATGAAACCTATATGGTCATGCCTATTGCGATCAGGACTCGAATCATCGATTAAAACAAATCGGATCACCTAATTTGTCAGTCTTGACAAATTCCAAGTCTAGTTAGGTGATCCGAGTATCCTCTCGGATCACCTTCTGTATCTGTACTGATTCTTTGTTCTTCATATTTTTATTCTTCTTTATTTCTGGGCAAAATTTGTGCAGCGGTTAGCTCAGAAAGTGCATTACCTTTCAATGTCAAACTTATACCATATATGTATGATGTCCCAAAGACGACAGATCAAGTAAAATCATAGTGATCAGTCGACCGTGACGTCACTATGACGTCATTATATGAAAACACATTTTCAATCATATCTCATTAATGGAATGGAATTCTTCAATGAAATTTACGTCACATACATTTCAAGTTATGCGCATTTTACTCATTTTCTCAAAATTCATATTTTCTCTTAAAACGTGCGCGTACGCGCGCGTTGAAATATTTGTATGCTCAAATCGAGCTCAAATTTTTTTTGCACACGTTTCAGACTATTTGGAGCATTTTTTGAAAAATTGAAAAAATTGGACGGACGCGTACGCGCGCGCACATATTAGCACACACAGCTCATATGCAATGGAAATTTCCCGTTTTTTTACACCTATCGGATGTCTAAAATGTCAAGAAATATTTCTACCAAGTTTCAAGTCAATCCGACCCAATATGACGTCATACGGGCCCGTCAAAGTTGAAATTCCGCGCGCGCGTCAATGGCGATATACAGTGCAACGATGCCAAAAAAACGCCAGTTCTAAATCCGATTTTACTCGTCAGGATGGACGGTGACCCCCCATTTTCTTTACATATTTTGAAAGCTGATGAGTTGGACATGTTATTTCATGGGTTGGCGATGCTGGCAAAATGAATAAAAGATATCAAATTTCTTAATAAAGTAAAAAAAGTAAATTTTGAAAATGACGTCATCAAATTTCACGTTCACTCGAGTGTATCTCACTTATCCTTTGCCAATTTACACCCAGATTTCAGTATGTTGTAGCTTATTAAATGATCTTTCATAAATGTAATAACAACATTTTGATTGGATGACGGCATCACCTCGTAAAAATGGATTGAAAGTAATATTGTCAAATTTGACCAGTTTACGTGTTATCTCTATGGGAGAGCAGTTTTTCTGGCAGTGAAAATTGACATGACTCTCTTTTTCGAGCACTAGCTCACTTATGCTTCGGTAAATTTCTCCCAGATTTTAGTATGTTGTAGCTGAGACTTTGGGCTATCGTAAGTGTGCCCTCCCTTTTTTCATACGATGTCAGCATCACGTCGAAAAACTTCGTTGAAAATGGCACGAGGCTTCGATGCAGCGTCACTTTGCTTAATACACAGGGCCTATGGAGAATGAAATAGGTCATTGCGTAGCGCATCCGACTCGTAATCCTAAGGTCCCTGGTTCGAGGCTCACTCCTGCCAATATTTTTTTTTTAATTTTTTTAAACACTTTTTTCTTCTTTTTCTTTAGTTAATCTTAATCTCCCTTTCCTTACTTTATCTTTTTCTGATTTTTTTATGCTTCTCCTTCAAATTTCTATAAAATAACATAATTTTTTCTTTATTTCTACTACTTTCTGTGCAATAGATGAACAACAACAATGGCTATCAATCCCATATTTTGCACATGTCTAGTACATGTCACGTACATTATTTCATAAAATAACAACTACTTGATCGGACACCATCTTGGGTATGTAAATTAGGGTCAAAGGTCATAAATGTTTCATCCTGTATCTTGGTGAATACATGTCCTATCTTTCCCATATTTTGCACACTCAAAGACCATGTTACAAGAATCATTTCATAAAATAATCACTTTTTGCTTAGACGCCATCTTGGGTGTGCAAAGTGAGGTCAAAGGTCAAATATACTTCATTCTGTATTTCCGTTAGTGTATACGGAATTCGGTACCAAAGATGGCAGGTCTCACTCCCTTTTCTAAATGAGAATCCAAACATCACACGGCCAATGTCCCGTCAACACAGATGAAACCTGTATGGTCATGAATATTTGGATCAGGACTCAAATCATTGATTTTCGAAGAGATCGGATCACCTAATTTGTCAGTGTTGACAAATTCCGAGTCTAGTTAGGTGATCCGAGTATCCTCTCGGATCACCTATTGTATCTGTACGGATTCTTTCTTCTTCTTCTTCTTCTTCTTCTTTCTTTATTTCTCCCCAAAAGTTGTGCAGAGGTTAGCTCAGAAAGTGCTATGTCTATCAAGTTCAAACTTATACCATGTATGTATCGTGTCCCAAAGACGGCAATCGAACTAAAATCAAAGTGATCAGTCGACCGTGACGTCACTATGACGTCATTATATGAAAACACATTCTCAATCATATCTCATTAATGGAATGAAGTTTTTCAATGAAATTTACGTCACATATATTTCAAGTTATGCGCATTCTACTCATGTTCTCAAAATTCATATTTTCTCTTAAAACGTGCGCGTACGCGCGCGTTAAAATATTTGTATGCTCCAATCGAGCTCAATTTTTTTTTGCACACGTTTCAGACCATTTGGAGCATTTTTTGAAAAATTGAAAAAATTGGACGGACGCGTACGCGCGCGCGCATATACGCACGCACAGCTCATATGCAATTGAAATTTCCAGTTTTTTCACTTTGATCGGATGTCTGAAATGTCAAGATATATCTATACCAAGTTTCAAGTCAATCCGACTCAATATGACGTCATACGGGCCTGTCAAAGTTGAAATTCCGCGCGCGCGTCAATGGCGATATACAGTGCAACTATGCCAAAAAACTGCCAATTTTAAATCTGATTTTACTCGTCAGGATGGACGGTGACCCCCCATTTTCTTTACATATTCTGAAAGCTGATGAGTTGTACATGTCATTTCATGGGCAGGCTATGCTAACAGAATGATTAAAAGATATCAAATTTCTTAATAAAGTAAAAAAAGTAAATTTTCAAAATGACGTCATCAAATTTCAAGTTTACTCGAGCGTATCTCACTTATCCTTTCCCAATTTTCACCCAAATTTCATTATGTTGTAGGTTATGAAATGCTCTTTCATTTATGTAATCACACAATTTTGATTTGATGACGACATTACCTCGAAAAAATTGATTGAAGGTAACCTTGTCAAATTTGACCAGTTTACGTGTAATCTCTATGGGAGTGCAATTTTTATGGAAATGAAAATTGACATGACTATCTTTATCGAGCACTAGCTCACTTATGCTTCGGTGAATTTCTCTAAGATTTTAATATGTTGTAGCTGAGACGTAGGGCTATCGTAAGTGTGCCCTTCGTTTTTTCATACGTTGTCGGGATCACGTGAAAAAACTTGGTTGAAATTAAAGTCTATCTTCGATGTATTGAAATATTTCTTTCTTTTTGCAACTTTATGTGCAATAAATCAAGAAAAACATACCCTATCACCACCATATTTTGCACATCTTTAGTTCATGTCACGAACATTATTTCATAAAATAACAAGTACTTGATCAGACGCCATCTTGGGTATGTAAATTAGGGTCAAAGGTCATAGATGTTTCATCCCCTATCTTGGTGAATACAGGTCCTATCTTTCCCATATTTTGCACACGTAAAGACCATGTTACAGGGATCATTTCAAAAAATAACCACTTTTTGCTCAGATGCCATCTTGTCTGTGCAAAGTGGGGTCAAAGGTCATATGTACTTCTTTTTCTATGTTCGCTATGACGTGTTATCTCTATGGGAGGGAATTTTTTAGATGTGAAAATTGACATGACTCTCTTTATCGAGCACTATCTTACTTATGCTTCGGTGAATTTCTCTCAGATTTTAATATGTTGTAGCTGAGACTTTACAGTATCAGGACTCGAATCATTGATTTAAAAAAAAAAAAAAAATCGGATCACCTTAATTTGTCAGTGATGACAAATTACAATCTCTAGTTAGGTGATCCGAGTATCCTTCGGATCACCTTCTGTATCTGTACTGATTCTTTCTTTATTTCTCCTCAAAAGTTGTGCAGAGGTTAGCTCAGAAAGTGCATTGCCTATGAATGTCAAACTTATACCATATATGTATCGTGTCCGAAAGACGACAATCGAACTAAAATCAAAGTGATCAGTCGACCGTGACGTCACTATGACGTCATTATATAAAAACACATTCTCATTCATATCTCATTAATGGAACGGAAATTTTCAATGAAATTTACGTCACGTATAGTTCAAATTAAGCTGATTCTACTCATATTCTCAAAATTCATATATACCCTTAAAACGTGCGCGTACGCGCGCGTTAAAATATTTGTATGCTCAAATCGAGCTGAATTTTTTTTTGCACACGTTTCAGACCATTTGGAGCATTTTTTGAAAAATTGAAAAAATCGGACGGACGCGTACGCGTGCGCGCATATACGCACGCACAGCTCATATGCAATAGCAAATTTCCCGTTTTTTCACACGGATCGGATGCCTGAAATGTCAAGGAATATTTCTACCAAGTTTCAAGTCAATCCGACTCAATATGACGTCATACGAGCCCGTCAAAGTTGAAATTCCGCGCGCGCGTCAATGGCGATATACAGTGGAACTATGCCAAAAAACCGCCAATTTTAAATCCGATTTTACTCGTCAGGATGGACGGTGACCCCCCATTTTCTTTACATATTCTAAAAGCTGATGAGTTGTAGATGTCATTTCATGGGTTGGCAATGCTGGCAAAATGATTAAAAGATATCAAATTTCTTAATAAAGTAAAAAAAATAAATTTTCAAAATGACGTCATCAAATTTCAAGTTCACTCGAGCGTATCTCACTTATCCTTTGCCAATTTTCACACAAATTTCAGTATGTTGTAGCTTATTAAATGCTCTTTCATTAATATATTAATAGCATTTTGATTGGATGACGGCATCACCTCGTAAAAATGGATTCAAAGTGATCTTATCAAATTTGACCAGTTTACGTGTTATCTCTATGGGAGTGCAGTTTTTCTGGAAATGAAAATTGACATGACTATCTTTCTCGAGCACTATCTCACTTACGCTTCGGTGAATTTCTCCCAAATTTTAATATGTTGTAGCTGAGACTTTGGGCTATCGTTAATGTGCCCTCCGTTTTTTCATACGACGTCGGCATCACGTCAAAAAATTTGGTTGAAATTAAAGCTTATCTTCGATGTATTGAGATATTTCTTCCTTTCTGCAACTTTCTTTGCAATAACTCAAGAAAGACAGCCCCTATCACCCCCATATTTTGCACATGTTTAGTTCATATTACGTACATTATTTCATAAAATAACAACTACTTGATCGGACACCATCTTGGGTATGTAAATTAGGGTCAAAGGTCATAAATATTTCATCCTGTATCTTAGTAAATACATGTCCTATCTTTCCCATATTTTTCACACGTAAAGACCATGTTACAAGAATCATTTCACAAAATAACCACTTTTTGCTCAGATGCCATCTTGTCTGTGCAAAGTGGGGTCAAAGGTCATATGTACTTCTTTCTGTATCTTCGTTATGACGTGTTATCTCTATGGGAGGGAATTTTTCTACATGTGAAAGTTGA
The DNA here is from genome assembly GCA_033980235.1 of Diadema setosum. NCBI lineage: Eukaryota > Metazoa > Echinodermata > Echinoidea > Diadematoida > Diadematidae > Diadema > Diadema setosum. The sequence continues at coordinate 29,829,826 of CM067069.1, read as the reverse complement.
CATGATTTTCTTTATCGAGCACTAGCTCACTTACCCTTCGGTAAATTTCTCCCAGATTTTAATATGTTGTAGCTGAGACTTTGCGCTATCAGAAATGTGCCTTTTGTTTTTTCATACGATGTCTGGATCATGCTGAAAAACTTGGTTGAAATTAAAGCTTATCTTCGATGTATTGAGATATTTCTTTCTTTCTGCAACTTTCTTTGCAATAACTCAAGAAAAACAGCCTCTATCACCCCCATATTTTGCACATGTTTAGTTCATGTCACGTACATTATTTCATAAAATAACAACTACTTGATCGGACACCATCTTGGGTATGTAAATTAGGGTCAAAGGTCATAAATGTTTTATCGTGTATCTTGGTGAATTGGAGTCTTGTCCTATCTTTCCCATATTTTGCACACGCAAAGACCATCTTACAAGAATCATTTCACAAAATAACTACTTTTTGTTCAGATGCCATCTTTGGTGTGCAAAATGGGGTCAAAGGTCAAATATACTTCATTCTGTATCTTCGTTAGTGCATACGGAATTCGGTACCAAAGACGGCAGGTCTGACTCCATTTTCTATTAAAATGAGACGCCAAACATCACATGGCCAATGTCCCCTCAACACAGATGAAACCTGTATGGTCATGCCTATTGGGATCAGGACTCAAATCATTGATTTCCCAATAGATCGGATCACCTAATTTGTCAGTGTTGACAAATTCCAAGTCTAGTCTTCTTTTTAGGTGATCCGAGTATCCTCTCGGATCACCTTCTGTATCTGTACTGATTCTTTGTTTTTCTTCTTCTTTTTCTTTTTTCTCCTCAAAAGTTGTGCAGAGGTTAGCTCAGAAAGTCCTCTTCCTATCAATGTCAAAATTATACCATGTATGTATCATGTCCCAAAGACGACAGCGCAAGTAAAATCATTGTGATCAGTCGACCGTGACGTCACTATGACGTCATTATATGAAAACACATTCTCATTCATATCTCATTAATGGAATGGAATTATTCAATGAAATTTACGTCACATATATTTCAAGTCAAGCGCATTCTACTCATATTCTCAAAATTCATATTTATCCTTAAAACGTGCGCGTACGCGCGCGTTGAAATATTTGTATGTTCAAATCGAGCTCAAATTTTTTTTGCATACGTTTCAGACAATTTGGAGCATTTTTTGAAAAATTGAAAAAATTGGACGGACGCGTACGTGCGCGCACATATACCCACGCACAGCTCTTATGCAATAGAAATTTCCCATTTTTTCACACTTATCGGATGCCTGAAATGTCAAGGAATATTTCTACCAAGTTTCAAGTCAATCCGACTCAATATGACGTCATACGGGCCCGTCAAAGTTGAAATTCCGCGCGCGCGTCAATGGCGATATACAGTGCAACTATGCCAAAAAACCGCCAATTTTAAATCCGATTTTACTCGTCAGAATGGACGGTGACCCCCCCTTTTCGTTACATATTCTGAAAGCTGATGAGTTGTAAATATCATTTCATGGGTTGGCGATGCTGGAAAAGTGATTAAAAGATATCAAATCTCTTAATAAAATAAAAGAAGTAAATTTTCAAAATTACGTCATCAAATTTCAAGTTCACTCGAGCGTATCTCACTTATACTTTGCCAATTTGTACCCAAATTTCAGTATGTTGTAGCTTACTAAATGCTCTTTCATTATTATAATAACAACATTTTGATTAGATGACGGCATCGCCTCGTAAAAATGGATTGAAAGTAATCTTGTCAAATTTGACCAGATTACGTGTTATCTCTATGGAAGTGCAGTTTTTCTGGAAATGAAAATTGACATGACTATCTTTTTCGAGCACTGGCTCACTTATGCTTCGGTGAATTTCTCCCAGATTTTAGTATGTTGTAGCTGACACTTTGGGCTATCTTAAGTGTGCCCTCCATTTTTTCATACGACGTCGGTATCATGTCGAAAAACTTGGTTGAAAATGACACGAGGCTTCGATGCAGCGTCATTTTGCTTAATACACAGGGCCTATGGAGAATGAAATAGGTCATTGCGTAGCGCATCCGACTCGTAATCCTAAGGTCCCTGGTTCGAGGCTCACCCCTGCCAATTTTTTTTTTTTTTTTAAACACTTTTTTTCTTCTTTTTCTTTAGTTAATCTTAATCTCCCTTTCCTTACTTTATCTTTTCCTGATTTTTTTATGCTTCTCCTTCAAATTTCTATAAAATAACAAATTTTTTTCTTTATTTTTCTTTCTTTCTACTACTTTCTGTGCAATAGATGAACAACAACAATGGCTATCAGTCCCATATTTTGCACATGTTTAGTACATGTCACGTACATTATTTCATAATATAACAACTACTTGATCGGACACCATCTTGGGTATGTAAATTAGGGTCAAAGGTCATAAATGTTTCATCCTGTATCTTGGTGAATACATGTCTTATCTTTCCCATATTTTGCACACGCAAAGACCATGTTACAAGAATCATTTCATAAAATAATCACTTTTTGCTTAGACGCCATCTTAGGTGTGCAAAGTGAGGTCAAAGGTCAAATATACTTCATTTTGTATATCCGTTAGTGTATACGGAATTCGGTACCATAGATGGCATGTCTCATTCCCTTTTCTAAATGAGAATCCAAACATCACACAGCCAATGTCCCGTCAACACAGATGAAACCTGTATGGTCATGAATATTTGGATCAGGACTCAAATCATTGATTTTCGAAGAGATCGGATCACCTAATTTGTCAGTCTTGACAAATTCCGAGTCTAGTTAGGTGATCCGAGTATCCTCTCGGATCACCTTCTGTTTTTGTACGGATTCTTTCTTCTTCTTCTTCTTTTTCTTCTTTCTCCCCAAAAGTTGTGTATCGATTAGCTCAGAAAGTCCTCTTCCTATCAATTTCAAACTTATACCATATATGTATCGTCTCCCGAAGACGGCAATCGAACTAAAATCAAAGTGATCAGTCGACCGTGACGTCACTATGACGTCATTATATGAAAACACATTCTCAATCATATCTCATTAATGGAATGGAATTTTTCAATGAAATTTACGTCACATATATTTCAAGTCAAGCGCATTCTACTCATATTCTCAAAATTCATATTTTCTCTTAAAACGTGCGCGTACGCGCGCGTTGAAATATTTGTATGCTCAAATCGAGCTCAAATTTTTTTTGCACACGTTTCAGACCATTTGGAGCATTTTTTGAAAAATCGAAAAAATTGGACGGACGCGTACGCGCGCGCACATATACGCACGCACAGCTCATATGCAATGGAAATTTCCCATTTTTTCAACTTTATTGGATGCCTGAAATGTCAAGGAATATTTCTACCAAGTTTCAAGTCAATCCGACTCAATATGACGTCATACGGACCCGTCAAAGTTGAAATTCCGCGCGCGCGTCAATGGCGATATACAGTCCAACAATGCCAAAAAACCGCCAATTTTGAATCCGATTTTACTCGTCAGGATGGACGGTGACCCCCCATTTTCTTGACATATTCTGAAAGCTGATGAGTTGTACATGTCAATTCATGGGTTGGCGATGCTGGAAAAATGATTAAAAGATATCAAATTTCTTAATAAAATTAAAAAAGTAAATTTTCAAAATGACGTCATCAAATTTCAAGTTCACTCGAGCGTATCTCACTTATCCTTTGCTAATTTTCACCCAGATTTCAGTATGTTGTAGCTTATTAAATACTCTTTCATAAGTGTAATAACAACATTTTGATTGGATGACGGTATCACCTCGTAAAAATGGATTGAAAGTAATCTTGTCAAATTTGACCAGTTTACGTGTTATCTCTATGGGAGTGCAGTTTTTCTGGAAATGAAAATTGACATGACTGTCCTTTTCGAGCACTAGCTCACTTATGCTTCGGTGAATTTCTCCCAGATTTTGATATAATGTAGCTGAGACTTTGCGCTATCGTAAGTGTGCCCTTCGTTTTTTCATACGGTGTCGGGATCATGTCCAAAAACTTGGTTGAAATTAAAGCTTATCTTCGATGTATTGAGATATTCCTTTCTTTTTGCAACTTTCTTTACAATAACTCAAGAAAAACAAGCTCTATCAGCCCAATATTTTGCACATGTTTAGTTCATGTCACGTACATTATTTCATAAAATAACAACTACTTGATCAGACGTCATCTTGGGTATGTAAATTAGGGTCAAAGGTCATAAATGTATCATCTTGTATCTTGGTGAATACATGTCCAATCTTTTTCATATTTTCCACACGTAACGACCATGTTACAAGGATCATTTCACAAAATAACCACTTTTTGCTCAGATGCCATCTTGGCTGTGCAAAGTGGGGTCAAAGGTCATATGTACTTCTTTCTTTATCTTCGTTATGACGTGTTATCTCTATGGGAGGGGATTTTTGTAGATGTGAAAATTGACATGATTGTCTTTATCGAGCACTAGCTCACTTATGCTTCGGTGAATTTCTCCCAGATTTTAATATGTTGTAGCTGAGACTTTGGGCTATCGAAAATATGTCCTTCATTGTTCATACGATGTCGGGATCACGTCCAAAAACTTGATTGAAATTAAAGCTGATCTTCGATGTATTGAGATATTTCTTTCTTTCAGCAACTTTCTTTACAATAACTCAAGAAAAACAGGCCTTATCACCCCCATATTTTGCATATGTTTAGTTCATGTCACGTACATTATTTCATACAATTACAACTACTTGATCAGACGTCATCTTGGGTATGTAAATTAGGGTCAAAGGTCATAAATGTATCATCCTGTATCTTGGTGAATACATGTCCTATCTTTCCCATATTTTGCACACGTAAAGACCATGTTACAAGGATCATTTCACAAAATAACCACTTTTTGCTCAGATGCCATCTTGTCTGTGCAAAGTTGGGTCAAAGGTCAAATATACTTCATTCTGTATCTTCGTTAGTGTATACGGAATTGTGTACCATAGATGGCAGGTCTGACTCCCTTTTCTAAATGAGAATCCAAACATCACACGGCCAATGTCCACTAAACACAGATGAAACCGGTATGGTCATGCCTATTGGGATCAGGAGACTCAAATCGTTGATTTACGAACAGATCGGATCACCTAATTTGTCAGTCTTGACAAATTCCGAGTCTAGTTAGGTGATCCGAGTATCCTTCGGATCACCTTCTGTATCTGTACTGATTCTTTGTTATTTCTCCGCAAAAGTTGTGCAGAGGTTAGCTCAGAAAGTGCATTGCCTATCATTGTCAAACTTATACCATATATGTATCATGTCGCAAAGACGACAGCGCAAGTAAAATCATAGTGATCAGTCGACCGTGACGTCACTATGACGTCATTATATGAAAACACATTTTCATTCATATCTCATTAATGGAATGGAAATTTTCAATGAAATTTACGTCACATATATTTCAAGTCAAGCGAATTCTACACATATTCTCAAAATTCATATATACCCTTAAAACGTGCGCGTACGCGCGCGTTGAAATATTTGTATTCTCCAAACAAGCTCAAAATTTTTTTGCACGCGTTTCAGACCATTTGGAGCATTTTTTGAAAAATTGAAAAATTTGGACGGACGCGTACGCGCGCGCGCATTTACGCACGCACAGCTCATATGCAATAGAAATTTCCCGTTTTTACACTTTGATCGGATGTCTTAAATGTCAAGGAATATTTCTACCAAGTTTCAAGTCAATCCGACTCAATATGACGTCATACGGGCCCGTCAAAGTTTAAATTCCGCGCGCGCGTCAATGGCGATATACAGTGCAACTATGCCAAAAAACCGCCAATTTCAAATCCGATTTTACTCGTCAGGATGGACGGTGACCCCCCATTTTCTTTACATATTTTGATAGCTGATGAGTTGTACATGTCATTTCATGGGGTGGCAATGCTGGCAAAATGATTAAAAGATATGAAATTTCTTAATAAAGTAAAAAAAGTAAATTTTCAAAATGACGTCATCAAATTTCAAGTTTATTTGAGCATATCTCACTAATCCTTTGTCAATTTTCACCCAGATTTCAGTATGTTGTAGCTTATTAAATGCTCTTTCATTAATGTACTAACAATATTTTGATTGGATGACGGCATCACCTCGTAAAAATGGATTGAAATTAATCTTGTCAAATTTGACCAGTTTACGTGTTATCTCTATGGGAGTGCAGTTTTTCTGGAAATGAAAATTGACATGACTATCTATATCGAGCACTAGCTCACTTATGCTTCGGTGAATTTCTGCCAGATTTTAATATGATGTAGCTGAGACTTTGTGCTATCGTTAGTGTGCCCTTTGTTTTTTCATACGATGTCTGCATCACGTCAAAAAAACTTGGTTGAAATTAAAGCTTATCTTCGATATATTGAAATATTTCTTTCTTTCTGCAACTTTCCGTGCAATAACTCAAGAAAAACATATCCTATCACCCCCATATTTTGCACATGTTTAGTTCATGTCACGTACATTATTTGATAAAATAACAACTACTGGATCAGACGCCATCTTGGGTATGTAAATTAGGGTCAAAGGTCATAAATGTTTTATCCTGTATCTTGGTGAATACATGTCCTATCTTTCACATATTTTGCACACGCAAAGATCATGTTACAAGAATCATTTCACAAAATAACCACTCTTTGCTCAGATGCCATCTTGTCTGTGCAAAGTGGGGTCAAAAGGTCATATGTACTTCTTTCTGTTTCTTCGTTATGACGTGTTATCTCTATGGGAGGGAATTTTTCTAGAGACATGATTGTCTTTATCGAGCACTATCTCACTTACCCTTTGGTGAATTTTTCTCAGATTTTATTATGTTGTAACTGAGATTTTGCGCTATCGTTACGTGCCTTTGTTTTTTCATATGATGTCGGGATCATGTTAAAATACTTGGTTGAAATTAAAGCTTATCTTCGATGTATTGAGATATTTCTATGTTTCTGCAACTTTCTTTGCAATAACTCAAGAAAAACAGCCCCTATCACCCCCATATTTTGCACATGTTTAGTTCATGTCACGTACATTATTTCATAAAATAACAACTACTTGATCGGACAACATCTTGGGTATGTAAATTAGGGTCAGAGGTCACAAATGTTTCATCCTGTATCTTGGTGAATACATGTCTTATCTTTCCCATATTTTGCACACGCAAAGATCATGTTACAAGAATCATTTCACAAAATAACCACTTTTTGCAGAGATGCCATCTAGGTTGTGCAAAGTGGGGTCAAAGGTCATATGTACTTGTTGCTGTATCTTCGTTATAGTGTATACAGATTTGGTACCAAAGATGGCAGATATGACTCCCTTTTCTAAATGAGAATCCAAACATCACACGGCCAATGTCTCTGAACACAAATGAAACCTGCATGGCCATGAATATTGCGATCAGGACTTGAATCAATGTTTAAAAAAAAAATCGGATCACCTTAATTTGTCAGTTATGACAAATTACAATCTCTAGTTAGGTGATCCGAGTATCCTCTCGGATCACCTTCTGTATCTGTACGGATTCTTTGTTCTTCTTCTTTCTTCCTTTCTGGACAAAAGTTGTGTTTCGATTAGCTCAGAAAGTACTCTTTCTATCAATGTCAAAATTATACCATATATGTATCGTGTCCTAAAGACGACAAATCAAGTAAAATCATTGTGATCAGTTGACCGTGACGTCACTATGACGTCATTATATGAAAACACATTTTCATTCATATCTCATTAATGGAATGGAATTTTTCAATGAAATTTACGTCACATACATTTCAAGTTATGCGCATTTTACTCATATTCTCAAAATTCATATTTTCTCTTAAAACGTGCGCGTACGCGCGCGTTGAAATATTTGTATGCTCAAATCGAGCTCCAATTTTTTTTGCACACGTTTCAGACCATTTGGAGCATTTTTTAAAAAATTGAAAAAATTGGACGGACGCGTACGCGCGCGCACATATTCGCACACACAGCTCATATGCAATGGAAATTTCCCGTTTTTTTACACTTATCGGATGCCTAAAATGTCAAGGAATATTTCTACCAAGTTTCAAGTCAATCCGACTCAATATGACGTCATACGGGCCCGTCAAAGTTGAAATTCCGCGCGCGCGTCAATGGCGATATACAGTGCAACGATGCCAAAAACACGCCAATTTTAAATCCGATTTTACTCGTCAGGATGGACGGTAACCCCCCATTTTCTTTACATATTCTGAAAGCTGATGAGTTGGACATGTTATTTCATGGGTTGGCGATGCTGGCAAAATGATTAAAAGATATCAAATTTGTTAATAAAGTAAAAAAAGTAAATTTTCAAAATGACGTCTTCAAATTTCAAGTTCACTCGAGCGTATCTCCCTTATCCTTTGCCAATTTACACCCAGATTTCAGTATGTTGTAGCTTATTAAATGATCTTTCATTAATATAATAACAACATTTTGATTGGATGACGGCATCACCTCATAAAAATGGATTGAAAGTAATATTGTCAAATTTGACCAGTTTACGTGTTATCTCTATGGGAGAGCAGTTTTTCTGGCAGTGAAAATTGACATGACTCTCTTTTTCGAGCACTAGCTCACTTAAGCTTCGGTGAATTTCTCCCAGATTTTAGTATGTTGTAGCTGAGACTTTGGGCTATCACTAAAGTGCCCTCCATTTTTTCATACGATGTCGGCATCACGTCGAAAAACTTGGTTGAAAATGGCACGAGGCTTCGATGCAGCGTCATTTTGCTTAATACACAGGGCCTGTGGAGAATGAAATAGGTCATTGCGTAGCGCATCCGACTCGTAATCCTAAGGTCCCTGGTTCGACGCTCACCCCTGCCAATATTTTTTTTAAATTTTTTTAAACACTTTTTTCTTTTTTTTTCTTTAGTTAATCTTAATCTCCCTTTCCTTACTTTATCTTTTTCTGATTTTTTTATGCTTCTCCTTCAAATTTCTATAAAATAACATAATTTTTTCTTTATTTTTCTTTCTTTCTACTACTTTCTGTGCAATAGATGAACAACAACAATGGCTATCAATCCCATATTTTGCACATGTTTAGTACATGTCACGTACATTATTTCATGAAATAACAACTACTTGATCGGACACCATCTTGGGTATGTAAATTAGGGTCAAAGGTCATAAATGTTTCATCCTGTATCTTGGTGAATACATGTCCTATCTTTCCCATATTTTGCACACGCAAAGACTATGTTACAAGAATCATTTCATAAAATAATCACTTTTTGCTTAGACGCCATCTTGGGTGTGCAAAGTGAGGTCAAAGGTCAAATATACTTCATTCTGTATTTCCTTTAGTGTATACGGAATTCGGTACCAAAGATGGCAGATCTCACTCCCTTTTCTAAATGAGAATCCAAACATCACACGGCCAATGTCCCGTCAACACAGATGAAACCTGTATGGTCATTAATATTTGGATCAGGACTCAAATCATTGATTTTCGAAGAGATCGGATCACCTAATTTGTCAGTGTTGACAAATTCCGGTTCTAGTTAGGTGATCCGAGTATCCTCTCGGATCACCTTCTGTATCTGTACGGATTCTTTGTTCTTCTTCTTCTTCTTCTTCTTTCTTTCTGGACAAAATTTGTGCATCTACTTACTCAGAAAGTTCTCAGAGTATCAATTTCAAACTCATACCATATATGTATCATGGCCCAAAGACGACAAATCTAAAATATCATTGTGATTGGTCAATCGTGACGTCACTATGACGTCATTATATGAAAACACATTCTCAATCATATCTCATTAATGGAATGGAGTTTTTCAATGAAATTCACGTCACATATATTTCAAGTTATGGGCATTTTACTCATATTCTCAAAATGCATACTTTCTCTTGAAACGTGCGCGTACGCGCGCGTTGAAATATTTGTATGCTCAAATCGAGCTCAAACTTTTTTTGCACACGTTTCAGACCATTTGGAGCGTTTTTTGAAAAATTGAAAAAATTGGACGGACGCGTACGCACGCGCGCATATACGCACGTACAGCTCATATGCAATAGAAATTTACACTTTTTTTACACAGATCCGATGCCTGAAATGTCAAGGAATATTTCTACCAAGTTTCAAGTCAATCCGACTCAATATGACGTCATACGGGCCCGTCAAAGTTGAAAATCCGCGCGCGCGTCAATGGCGATATACAGTGCAAGTATGCCAAAAAAACAGCCAATTTTAAATCCGATTTTACTCGTCAGGATGGACGGTGACCCCCCATTTTCTTTACATATTCTGAAAGCTGATGAGTTGTACTTGTCATTTCATGGGTTGGCGATGCTGGAAAAATGATGAAAAGATATCAAATTTCTTAATAAAATAAAAAAAGTAAATTTTCTAAATGACGTCATCAAATTTCAAGTTTACTCGAGCGTATCTCTCTTATCCTTGGCCAATTTTCACCCAGATTTCAGTATGCTGTAGCTTATTTAATACTCTATTAGTTTTAATCATTCAACAATTTCGCTGGATGAAGTCTTCACCCCGTAAAAATAGATTGAAGGTAACCTTTTCAAATTTGAGCCATTTGCGAGTTATCTCTATGGGAGTGCAGTTTTTCTTGAAATGAAAATTAACATGACTGTCTTTATCGAGCACTATCTCACTGATCCTACGGTGAATTTCTCCCAATTTTAATATGTGTTAGCTGAGACTATGCGCTATCGGTAATGTGCCCTTCGTTGTTTTTTTTTTTCATACGACGTCGAAATCACGTCGAAAAACTTCGCTTAAATTAAAGCTTAGCCTCGATGTATTTTCATATTTCTTTCTTTTTGCAAATTTCTTTGCAATAACACATGAAAGACATTCCCTATGAACCCCATATTTTGCACATGTTTAGTTCATGTGACGTACATTATTTTATAAGGTAACAACTATTTGATCGAACACCATCTTGGGTAGGTAAATTAGGGTCACAGGTCATAAATGTATCATCCTGTATCTTGGTGAACACATGTTCTATCTTTCCAATATTTTGCACACACAAAGACCACGTTACCAAGATCATTTCACAAAATAACCATTTTTTTCTCAGATGCCATCTTGGCTGTGCAAAGGTCAAATATACTTCATTCTGTATTTCCGTTAGTGTATACGGAATTCGGTACCAAAGATGACAGGTCTCATTCCCTTTTCTAAATGAGAATCCAAACATCACACGGCCAATGTCCCGTCAACACAGATGTAACCTGTATGGTCATGAATATTGGGATCAGGACTCAAATCATTGATTTTCGAAGAGATCGGATCACCTAATTTGTCAGTCGTGACAAATTCCGAGTCTAGTTCTTCTTCTTTCTTTATTTCTCCCCAAAAGTTGTGCAGAGGTTAGCTCAGAAAGTGCTATGTCTATCAAGTTCAAACTTATACCATGTATGTATCGTGTCCCAAAGACGGCAATCGAACTAAAATCAAAGTGATCAGTCGACCGTGACGTCACTATGACGTCATTATATGAAAACACATTCTCAATCATATCTCATTAATGGAATGAAGTTTTTCAATGAAATTTACGTCACATATATTTCAAGTTATGCGCATTCTACTCATGTTCTCAAAATTCATATTTTCTCTTAAAACGTGCGCGTACGCGCGCGTTAAAATATTTGTATGCTCCAATCGAGCTCAATTTTTTTTTGCATACGTTTCAGACCATTTGGAGCATTTTTTGAAAAATTGAAAAAATTGGACGGACGCGTACGCGCGCGCGCATATACGCACGCACAGCTCATATGCAATTGAAATTTCCAGTTTTTTCACTTTGATCGGATGTCTGAAATGTCAAGATATATCTATACCAAGTTTCAAGTCAATCCGACTCAATATGACGTCATACGGGCCTGTCAAAGTTGAAATTCCGCGCGCGCGTCAATGGCGATATACAGTGCAACTATGCCAAAAAACTGCCAATTTTAAATCTGATTTTACTCGTCAGGATGGACGGTGACCCCCCATTTTCTTTACATATTCTGAAAGCTGATGAGTTGTACATGTCATTTCATGGGCAGGCTATGCTAACAGAATGATTAAAAGATATCAAATTTCTTAATAAAGTAAAAAAAGTAAATTTTCAAAATGACGTCATCAAATTTCAAGTTTACTCGAGCGTATCTCACTTATCCTTTCCCAATTTTCACCCAAATTTCATTATGTTGTAGGTTATGAAATGCTCTTTCATTTATGTAATCACACAATTTTGATTTGATGACGACATTACCTCGAAAAAATTGATTGAAGGTAACCTTGTCAAATTTGACCAGTTTACGTGTAATCTCTATGGGAGTGCAATTTTTATGGAAATGAAAATTGACATGACTATCTTTATCGAGCACTAGCTCACTTATGCTTCGGTGAATTTCTCTAAGATTTTAATATGTTGTAGCTGAGACGTAGGGCTATCGTAAGTGTGCCCTTCGTTTTTTCATACGTTGTCGGGATCACGTGAAAAAACTTGGTTGAAATTAAAGTCTATCTTCGATGTATTGAAATATTTCTTTCTTTTTGCAACTTTATGTGCAATAAATCAAGAAAAACATACCCTATCACCACCATATTTTGCACATCTTTAGTTCATGTCACGAACATTATTTCATAAAATAACAAGTACTTGATCAGACGCCATCTTGGGTATGTAAATTAGGGTCAAAGGTCATAGATGTTTCATCCCCTATCTTGGTGAATACAGGTCCTATCTTTCCCATATTTTGCACACGTAAAGACCATGTTACAGGGATCATTTCAAAAAATAACCACTTTTTGCTCAGATGCCATCTTGTCTGTGCAAAGTGGGGTCAAAGGTCATATGTACTTCTTTTTCTATGTTCGCTATGACGTGTTATCTCTATGGGAGGGAATTTTTTAGATGTGAAAATTGACATGACTCTCTTTATCGAGCACTATCTTACTTATGCTTCGGTGAATTTCTCTCAGATTTTAATATGTTGTAGCTGAGACTTTACAGTATCAGGACTCGAATCATTGATTTAAAAAAAAAAAAATCGGATCACCTTAATTTGTCAGTGATGACAAATTACAATCTCTAGTTAGGTGATCCGAGTATCCTTCGGATCACCTTCTGTATCTGTACTGATTCTTTCTTTATTAGGTGATCCGAGTATCCTTCGGATCACCTTCTGTATCTGTACGGATTCTTTCTTCTTTTTTTTCTTTATTTCTCCCCAAAATTTGTGCAGAGGTTAGCTCAGAAAGTGCTATGCCTATGAAGTTCAAACTTATACCATGTATGCATCATGTCCCAAAGACGACAAATCTAATGTATCATTGTGATCAGTCGACCGTGACGTCACTATGACGTCATTATATGAAAACACATTTTCATTTATATCTCATTAATGGAATGGAATATTTCAATGAAATTTACGTGACATATATTTCAATTTAAGTGGATTCTACTCATATTCTCAAAATTCATTTTTATTTCAAAACGCGCGCGTACGCGCGCGTTGAAATATTTGTATGCTCAAATCGAGCTCAAAATTTTTTTGCACACGTTTCAGACCATTTGGAGCATTTTTTGAAAAATTGAAAAAATTGGACGGACGCGTACGCGCGCGCACATATTCCCATGCACAGCTCATATGCAATAGAAATTTTCAGTTTTTTCACACGGATCGGATGTCCAAAATGTCAAGGAATATTTCTAGCAAGTTTCAAGTCGATCCGACTCAATATGACGTCATACGGGCCCGTCAAAATCAAAATTCCGCGCGTGCGTCAATGGGGATACACAGTGCAACTATGCCAAAAAAACGCCAATTTTAAATCGGATTTTACTCGTCAGGATGGACGGTGACCCCCCATTTTTTTGACATATTCTAAAAGCTGATGAGTTGTACATGTCATTTCATGGGTTGGCGATGCTGACAAAATGATTAAAAGATAGCAAATTTCTTAATAAAGTAAAAAAAGTAAATTTTCAAAATGACGTCATCAAATTTCAAGTTTACTCGAGCGTATCTCACTTTTCCTTTGCCAATTTTCACCCAAATTTCAATATGTTGTAGCTTATGAAATGTTCTTTCATAAATATAAAAAATATAATTTTGATTGGATGACGGCATCACCTCGTAAAAATGGATTAAAAGTAACCTTGTCAAATTTGTCCAGTTTACGTGTTATCTCTATGGGAGAGCAGTTTTTCTGGCAGTGAAAATTGACATGACTATCTTTTTCGAGTACTAGCTCACTTATGCTTCGGTGAATTTTCCCCAGATTTTAGTATGTTGTAGCTGAGACTTTGGGCTATCGTTAGTGTGCCCTCCATTCTTTCCTACGACGTCGTCATCACGTCGAAAAACGTGGTTGAAAAATGGCACGTGGCTTCGATGCAGTGTCATTTTGCTTAATACACAGGGCCTATGGAGCATGAAATAGGTCATTGCATAGCGCATCCGACTCGTAACCCTAAGGTCCCTGGTTCGAGGCTCACCCCTGCCAATATTTTTTTTTTAATTTTTTTAAACACTTTTTCTTCTTTTTCTTTAGTTAGTCTTAATCTCCCTTCATAACTTTATCTTTTTCTGATTTTTTTTATGCTTCTCCTTCAAATTTCTATAAACTAACATATTTTTTCTTTATTTTCCTTTCTTTTTACTACTTTCTGTGCGATAGATGAACAACAACAGTGGCTACTGATCCCACATTTTGCACATGTTTAGTTCATGTCACGTACATTATTTCATGAAATAACAACTACTTGATCAGACGCCATTTTGGGTATGTAAATTAGGGTCAAAGGTCATAGATGTTTCATCCTGTATCTTGGTGAATACATATCCTATCTTTCCCATATTTTGCACACGCGAAGACCATGTTTTAAGGATCATTTCACAAAATAATTACTTTTTACTCAGATGCCCTCTTGTCTGTGCAAAGTGGGGTCAAAGGTCATATGTACTTCTTTTTGTATCTTCGTTATGACGTGTTATCTCTATGGGAGGGAATTTTTTTAAATGTGAAAATTGACATGATTGTCTTTATCGAGCACTAGCTCACTTACCCATATTTTTCACACGTATAGACGATGTCGCGAATTTTACAAAATAACCACTATTTCATCAGATACCATCTTGGGAGTGCAAAGGTGGGTCAAAGGTCATATGTACTTGTTGCTGTTTCTTCGTTATAGTGTATACAGAATTTGGTACCAAACATGGCAGATATGACTCCCTTTGCTAAATGAGAATTCAAACCTCACCCGGCCAATGTCTCTAAACACACATGAAACTTGTATGGTCATGCCTATTGCGATCAGGACTCGAATCATTGATTAAAAAAAAAAAATCGGATCACCTTAATTTGTCAGTGATGACAAATTACAATCTCTAGTTTCTCCTCAAAAGTTGTGCAGAGGTTAGCTCAGAAAGTGCATTACCTATCAATATCAAACTTATACCATATATGTATCATGTCGCAAAGACGACAGCGCAAGTAAAATCAGAGTGATCAGTTGACCGTGACGTCACTATGACGTCATTATATGAAAACACATTTTCATGCATATCTCATTAATGGAATTGAATATTTCAATGAAATTTACGTCACATATATTTCAAGTCAAGTGAATTCTACTCATATTCTCAAAATTCATTTTTATCTCAAAACGCGCGCGTACGCGCGCGTGGAAATATTTGTATGCTCAAAACGAGCTCAAAATTTTTTTGGACACGTTTCAGACTATTTCGAGCATTTTTTGAAAAATTGAAAAAATTGGACGGACGCGTACGCGCGCGCACATATTCGCACACACAGCTCATATGCAATAGAAATTTTCAGTTTTTTCACACGGATCGGATGTCCAAAATGTCAAGAAATATTTCTACCAAGTTTCAAGTCGATCCGACTCAATATGACGTCATACGGGCCCGTCAAATTCAAAATTCCGCGCGTGCGTCAATGGGGATACACAGTGCAACTATGCAAAAAAACCGCCAATTTTAAATCCGATTTTACTCGTCAGGATGGACGGTGACCCCCCATTTTCTTGACACATTCTGAAAGCTGATGAGTTGTACATATCATTTCATGGGTTGGTTATGCTGACAAAATGATTAAAAGATATCAAATTTCTTAATAAAGTAAAAAAAGTAAATTTTCAAAATGACGTCATCAAATTTCAAGTTTACTCGAGCGTATCTCACTTATCCCTGGCCAATTTTCACCCAGATTTCAGTATGCTGTAGCTTATTTAATGCTCTATCAGTTATGTAATAATACAATTTTGATTGAATGAAAGCATAACCTCGTAAAAATGGATTGAAAGTAACCTTGTCGAATGTGACCAGTTTACGTGGTAACTCTATGGGAGTGCAGTTTTTCTGGAAATGAAAATTGACATGAGTATTTCTATCGAGCACTAGCTCACTTATGCTTCGGTGAATTTCTCCCAGATTTTAATATGTTGTAGCTGAGACTTTGGGCTATCGTCAATGTGCCCTTCGTTTTTTCATACCATGTCGGGATCACGTCCAAAAACTTGGTTAAAATTAAAGCTTATCTTCGATGTATTGAAATATTTCTTTCTTTCTGCAACTTTCTTTGCAATAACTCAAGAAAAACATATCCTATCAACACCATACTTTGCACATGCTTAGTTCATGTCACGTACATTATTTCATAAAATAACAACTACTTGATCAGACGCCATCTTGGGTATGTAAATTAGGGTCAAAGGTCACAAATGTTTCATCCTGTACCTTGGTGAATACCTGTCCTATCTTTCCTATATTTTGCACACGTAAAGACCATGTTACAAGGATCATTTCACAAAATAACCACTTTTTGCTCAGATGCCATCTTGTCTCTGCAAAGTGGGGTCAAAGGTCATATGTACTTCTTTCTTTATCTTCGTTATGACGTGCTATCTCTATGGGAGGGAATTTGTCTAGATGTGAAAATTGACATGATTGTCTTTATCGAGCACTAGCTCACTCACCCTTCGGTGAAATTCTCCCAGATTTTAATATGTTGTAGCTGAGACTTTGCGCTATCGTAATGGGTCCTCCGTTTTTTCATACAACGTAAAAAACACGTCGAAAAACTCGGCTAAAATAATCAAAGCTTAGCTTCATTAGGTGATCCGAGTATCCTTCGGATCACCTTCTGTATCTGTACTGATTCTTTCTTTATTTCTCCTCAAAAGTTGTGCAGAGGTTAGCTCAGAAAGTGCATTACCTATCAATATCAAACTTATACCATATATGTATCATGTCGCAAAGACGACAGCGCAAGTAAAATCAGAGTGATCAGTTGACCGTGACGTCACTATGACGTCATTATATGAAAACACATTTTCATGCATATCTCATTAATGGAATTGAATATTTCAATGAAATTTACGTCACATATATTTCAAGTCAAGTGAATTCTACTCATATTCTCAAAATTCATTTTTATCTCAAAACGCGCGCGTACGCGCGCGTGGAAATATTTGTATGCTCAAAACGAGCTCAAAATTTTTTTGGACACGTTTCAGACTATTTCGAGCATTTTTTGAAAAATTGAAAAAATTGGACGGACGCGTACGCGCGCGCACATATTCGCACACACAGCTCATATGCAATAGAAATTTTCAGTTTTTTCACACAGATCGGATGTCCAAAATGTCAAGAAATATTTCTACCAAGTTTCAAGTCGATCCGACTCAATATGACGTCATACGGGCCCGTCAAATTCAAAATTCCGCGCGTGCGTCAATGGGGATACACAGTGCAACTATGCAAAAAAACCGCCAATTTTAAATCCGATTTTACTCGTCAGGATGGACGGTGACCCCCCATTTTCTTGACACATTCTGAAAGCTGATGAGTTGTACATATCATTTCATGGGTTGGTTATGCTGACAAAATGATTAAAAGATATCAAATTTCTTAATAAAGTAAAAAAAGTAAATTTTCAAAATGACGTCATCAAATTTCAAGTTTACTCGAGCGTATCTCACTTATCCCTGGCCAATTTTCACCCAGATTTCAGTATGCTGTAGCTTATTTAATGCTCTATCAGTTATGTAATAATACAATTTTGATTGAATGAAAGCATAACCTCGTAAAAATGGATTGAAAGTAACCTTGTCGAATGTGACCAGTTTACGTGGTATCTCTATGGGAGTGCAGTTTTTCTGGAAATGAAAATTGACATGAGTATTTCTATCGAGCACTAGCTCACTTATGCTTCGGTGAATTTCTCCCAGATTTTAATATGTTGTAGCTGAGACTTTGGGCTATCGTCAATGTGCCCTTCGTTTTTTCATACCATGTCGGGATCACGTCCAAAAACTTGGTTAAAATTAAAGCTTATCTTCGATGTATTGAAATATTTCTTTCTTTCTGCAACTTTCTTTGCAATAACTCAAGAAAAACATATCCTATCAACACCATACTTTGCACATGCTTAGTTCATGTCACGTACATTATTTCATAAAATAACAACTACTTGATCAGACGCCATCTTGGGTATGTAAATTAGGGTCAAAGGTCACAAATGTTTCATCCTGTACCTTGGTGAATACCTGTCCTATCTTTCCTATATTTTGCACACGTAAAGACCATGTTACAAGGATCATTTCACAAAATAACCACTTTTTGCTCAGATGCCATCTTGTCTCTGCAAAGTGGGGTCAAAGGTCATATGTACTTCTTTCTTTATCTTCGTTATGACGTGCTATCTCTATGGGAGGGAATTTGTCTAGATGTGAAAATTGACATGATTGTCTTTATCGAGCACTAGCTCACTCACCCTTCGGTGAAATTCTCCCAGATTTTAATATGTTGTAGCTGAGACTTTGCGCTATCGTAATGGGCCCTCCGTTTTTTCATACAACGTAAAAAACACGTCGAAAAACTCGGCTAAAATAATCAAAGCTTAGCTTCATTAGGTGATCCGAGTATCCTTCGGATCACCTTCTGTATCTGTACTGATTCTTTCTTTATTTCTCCTCAAAAGTTGTGCAGAGGTTAGCTCAGAAAGTGCATTACCTATCAATATCAAACTTATACCATATATGTATCATGTCGCAAAGACGACAGCGCAAGTAAAATCAGAGTGATCAGTTGACCGTGACGTCACTATGACGTCATTATATGAAAACACATTTTCATGCATATCTCATTAATGGAATTGAATATTTCAATGAAATTTACGTCACATATATTTCAAGTCAAGTGAATTCTACTCATATTCTCAAAATTCATTTTTATCTCAAAACGCGCGCGTACGCGCGCGTGGAAATATTTGTATGCTCAAAACGAGCTCAAAATTTTTTTGGACACGTTTCAGACTATTTCGAGCATTTTTTGAAAAATTGAAAAAATTGGACGGACGCGTACGCGCGCGCACATATTCGCACACACAGCTCATATGCAATAGAAATTTTCAGTTTTTTCACACGGATCGGATGTCCAAAATGTCAAGAAATATTTCTACCAAGTTTCAAGTCGATCCGACTCAATATGACGTCATACGGGCCCGTCAAATTCAAAATTCCGCGCGTGCGTCAATGGGGATACACAGTGCAACTATGCAAAAAAACCGCCAATTTTAAATCCGATTTTACTCGTCAGGATGGACGGTGACCCCCCATTTTCTTGACACATTCTGAAAGCTGATGAGTTGTACATATCATTTCATGGGTTGGTTATGCTGACAAAATGATTAAAAGATATCAAATTTCTTAATAAAGTAAAAAAAGTAAATTTTCAAAATGACGTCATCAAATTTCAAGTTTACTCGAGCGTATCTCACTTATCCCTGGCCAATTTTCACCCAGATTTCAGTATGCTGTAGCTTATTTAATGCTCTATCAGTTATGTAATAATACAATTTTGATTGAATGAAAGCATAACCTCGTAAAAATGGATTGAAAGTAACCTTGTCGAATGTGACCAGTTTACGTGGTATCTCTATGGGAGTGCAGTTTTTCTGGAAATGAAAATTGACATGAGTATTTCTATCGAGCACTAGCTCACTTATGCTTCGGTGAATTTCTCCCAGATTTTAATATGTTGTAGCTGAGACTTTGGGCTATCGTCAATGTGCCCTTCGTTTTTTCATACCATGTCGGGATCACGTCCAAAAACTTGGTTAAAATTAAAGCTTATCTTCGATGTATTGAAATATTTCTTTCTTTCTGCAACTTTCTTTGCAATAACTCAAGAAAAACATATCCTATCAACACCATACTTTGCACATGCTTAGTTCATGTCACGTACATTATTTCATAAAATAACAACTACTTGATCAGACGCCATCTTGGGTATGTAAATTAGGGTCAAAGGTCACAAATGTTTCATCCTGTACCTTGGTGAATACCTGTCCTATCTTTCCTATATTTTGCACACATAAAGACCATGTTACAAGGATCATTTCACAAAATAACCACTTTTTGCTCAGATGCCATCTTGTCTCTGCAAAGTGGGGTCAAAGGTCATATGTACTTCTTTCTTTATCTTCGTTATGACGTGCTATCTCTATGGGAGGGAATTTGTCTAGATGTGAAAATTGACATGATTGTCTTTATCGAGCACTAGCTCACTCACCCTTCGGTGAAATTCTCCCAGATTTTAATATGTTGTAGCTGAGACTTTGCGCTATCGTAATGGGTCCTCCGTTTTTTCATACAACGTAAAAAACACGTCGAAAAACTCGGCTAAAATAATCAAAGCTTAGCTTCATTAGGTGATCCGAGTATCCTTCGGATCACCTTCTGTATCTGTACTGATTCTTTCTTTATTTCTCCTCAAAAGTTGTGCAGAGGTTAGCTCAGAAAGTGCATTACCTATCAATATCAAACTTATACCATATATGTATCATGTCGCAAAGACGACAGCGCAAGTAAAATCAGAGTGATCAGTTGACCGTGACGTCACTATGACGTCATTATATGAAAACACATTTTCATGCATATCTCATTAATGGAATTGAATATTTCAATGAAATTTACGTCACATATATTTCAAGTCAAGTGAATTCTACTCATATTCTCAAAATTCATTTTTATCTCAAAACGCGCGCGTACGCGCGCGTGGAAATATTTGTATGCTCAAAACGAGCTCAAAATTTTTTTGGACACGTTTCAGACTATTTCGAGCATTTTTTGAAAAATTGAAAAAATTGGACGGACGCGTACGCGCGCGCACATATTCGCACACACAGCTCATATGCAATAGAAATTTTCAGTTTTTTCACACGGATCGGATGTCCAAAATGTCAAGAAATATTTCTACCAAGTTTCAAGTCGATCCGACTCAATATGACGTCATACGGGCCCGTCAAATTCAAAATTCCGCGCGTGCGTCAATGGGGATACACAGTGCAACTATGCAAAAAAACCGCCAATTTTAAATCCGATTTTACTCGTCAGGATGGACGGTGACCCCCCATTTTCTTGACACATTCTGAAAGCTGATGAGTTGTACATATCATTTCATGAGTTGGTTATGCTGACAAAATGATTAAAAGATATCAAATTTCTTAATAAAGTAAAAAAAGTAAATTTTCAAAATGACGTCATCAAATTTCAAGTTTACTCGAGCGTATCTCACTTATCCCTGGCCAATTTTCACCCAGATTTCAGTATGCTGTAGCTTATTTAATGCTCTATCAGTTATGTAATAATACAATTTTGATTGAATGAAAGCATAACCTCGTAAAAATGGATTGAAAGTAACCTTGTCGAATGTGACCAGTTTACGTGGTATCTCTATGGGAGTGCAGTTTTTCTGGAAATGAAAATTGACATGAGTATTTCTATCGAGCACTAGCTCACTTATGCTTCGGTGAATTTCTCCCAGATTTTAATATGTTGTAGCTGAGACTTTGGGCTATCGTCAATGTGCCCTTCGTTTTTTCATACCATGTCGGGATCACGTCCAAAAACTTGGTTAAAATTAAAGCTTATCTTCGATGTATTGAAATATTTCTTTCTTTCTGCAACTTTCTTTGCAATAACTCAAGAAAAACATATCCTATCAACACCATACTTTGCACATGCTTAGTTCATGTCACGTACATTATTTCATAAAATAACAACTACTTGATCAGACGCCATCTTGGGTATGTAAATTAGGGTCAAAGGTCACAAATGTTTCATCCTGTACCTTGGTGAATACCTGTCCTATCTTTCCTATATTTTGCACACGTAAAGACCATGTTACAAGGATCATTTCACAAAATAACCACTTTTTGCTCAGATGCCATCTTGTCTCTGCAAAGTGGGGTCAAAGGTCATATGTACTTCTTTCTTTATCTTCGTTATGACGTGCTATCTCTATGGGAGGGAATTTGTCTAGATGTGAAAATTGACATGATTGTCTTTATCGAGCACTAGCTCACTCACCCTTCGGTGAAATTCTCCCAGATTTTAATATGTTGTAGCTGAGACTTTGCGCTATCGTAATGGGTCCTCCGTTTTTTCATACAACGTAAAAAACACGTCGAAAAACTCGGCTAAAATAATCAAAGCTTAGCTTCATTAGGTGATCCGAGTATCCTTCGGATCACCTTCTGTATCTGTACTGATTCTTTCTTTATTAGGTGATCCGAGTATCCTTCGGATCACCTATTGTATCTGTACTGATTCTTTATTTCTGGACAAAAGTTGTGCAGAGATTAACTCAGAAAGTCCTCTGCCTATCGATTTCAAAATTATACCATATATGTATCATGTCACAAAGACGACAGATTTTGTAAAATCATTGTGATCAACGGACCGTGACGTCACTATAACGTCATTATATGAAAACACATTTTCATTAATATCTCATTAATGGAAAGGAATTTTTCAATGAAATTTACGTCACATATAGTTCAAATCAAGCGTATTCCATACATTTTCTCACATTTCAGTTTACACTTAAACCGTGCGCGTACGCGCACGTTAGAATGTTGACATGCTCCAATCAAGCTCAAATTTTTTTTGCACACGTTTCAGATCATTTGGAGCATTTTTTGAAAAATTGAAAAAATTGGACGGACGCGTACGCGCGCGTGCATATACGCACGCACAGCTCAAATGCAATATAAATTTCCCGTTTTTTCACACGGATCGGATGTTTGAAATGTCAAGGAATAATTCTACCAAGTTTCAAGTCAATCTGACTCAAAATGACGTCATACGGGCCCGTCAAAGTTGAAATCCGCGCGCGCGTCAATGGCGATATACAGTGCAACTATGCCAAAAAAACGCCAATTTTAAATCCGATTTTACTCGTCAGAATGGACGGTGACCCCCCATTTGTTTTACATATTCTGAAAGCTGGTGAGTTGTACATGTCATTTCATGCTGTGGCAATGCTGGCAAAATGATTAAAATATATCAAATTTCTTAATAAAGTAAAAAAAGCAAATTTTCAAAATGACGTCATCAAATTTCAAGTTCATTCGAGCGTATCTCACTAATCCTTGGCCAATTCTCACCCAGATTTCAGTATGTTGTAGCTTATTTAATGTTCTTTCAAACGTAAATTTACAAAATTTTGATTGGATGACGGCATAACCTCGTAAAAAGGGATTGAAAGTAATCTTGTCAAATTTGACCAGATTACGTGTTATCTCTATGGGAATGCAGTTTTTCTGGAAATGAAAATTGACATGACTATCTTTATCGAGGACTAGCTCACTTATACTTCGGTGAATTTCTCCCAAATTTTAATATGTTGTAGCTGAGACTTTGGGCTATCGTTAGTGTGCCCTTCGTTTTTTCATACGATGTCGGGATCATGTCCAAAAACTTGGTTGAAATTAAAGCTTATCTTCGATGTATTGAGATATTTCTTCCTTTCTGCAACTTTCTTTGCAATAACTAAAAAAAACCAGCCCCTATCGCCCCCATATTTTGGACATGTTTAGTTCATGTCACGCACATTATTTCAGTAAAAAACAACTACTTGATCGGACACCGTCTTGGGTATGTAAATTAGGGTTAAAGGTCATAAATGTTTCATCCTGTATCTTGGTGAATACTACGTCTGGCTTCACGGATCCCCTCCGTATACAGACCGAAGTCAATGATCCCGTCTCCTGTGTGGAGCATCGCGCACAGATCAAACGTCGTTGTAAACCAAATTTCTGACAGCTTTTTTACATTCAAACAAGTTTGAACGTGACGACGCAACAGGCTGGTTGATGTGTGTGTTACGTTGAAAATTCGACCGAAATGTTGGATTATTCATTAATGTGGTGTGTGAAGTCTATTCTTGAATAGTTGATTTAACTGTGCAAGCTTAAATTTGCCGACCTAGGGCCGTGAATTTGACGCAATCGAGAAGGGTGAGGTACCTCACCCAATTTTCCATAGAGACAGTGGTTAAGAATATCCACACAGCAATGGGTACTGGTACCTTCCGTCTGTCTACGGAGGACAGATTGTCTTTATCGAGCAGTAGCGTACTATGCTCACATATCCTAGTGCTCGGTGAATTTCACCATAATTCACCATATTAACCGTATGTGTGCCTATGTATACCTGTGTATGCCTATGTATGCCAGAAAATCACAAGAAATCACACGGATGGACATGCCATCGCTGTGCCTCTGCCTCACATTCTGAGAGCTAAAGACATAATGCAACTGATTTATCTGTGATTTCATGCATCTGGACCTGCTGAACATGAATTTTGTGGTTCTGTCCCTGCTGCAAACACCGCTGCAAACAACAGTCTTTCGCGCTATAGTCCCACACATTCATCTTCGTGTCATGGACCACCAGTTCTTCATGCAGAAATTGCAGTGACAATGACGATCTACTGTAAGTTTTTTTTTTTTTCTGATATTGCATACACCACAGGACCTCTTGCTACAGTGACCTGTGTCTCTCAGCCTTATATCCATGGAAACCCTGAACTTCCTCAATGTCAATGCACAGTGTGCTTGGATAAACTGATACCGAGTGTTAGTTATACATGTCCAACGGCTACTGAACTGTGTAGCGGTGCTGAATGCTATGTGCAAGCAAGTTGTACGTACAAGTTGTACTTCAGTCGCCTAGCTACACAGTGTAGGCCTACTGCTTGTAGACTACTGAGTATCTCATGTGACATCTGAAGTTAAGCCTCATCTTCTGAGAACTCAAAACCTCCCGTGATTATCACCAAATGACTATCACAAGTGTTCTTCACATGACGGTATAGGTCCTATAAGAGTATTAGACCTACCTCGAAGTGAAGATGAATTGACTTATGCTCTACAGTCATAGTCTCAGAGTGCAAATGTGGATTACAGCTACAGTCCACTGGCTGCTTCTCTGCAGTCAGTATGCCTGACCTCGCCATTTCTGTTCATCACTGAGTATAGCACGGTAATAGTCATCACTCCAGATTCCAGTACTACTGTCACACTGTCTGTCGCACCTGATACCCCAATATGGAGACCCACAAAGGGAAATCCACAAGTACTGAAGCAATCATTCAGGCTTTTGGAGAGTATATCCAGAGTCCTGATTTCCTTAAAGCCATCGTTGAAGCTGTTGAGAAAGCCATGAATAAACAAATGACAAAGTTTGTCCAGCGCCTTGACCTAGTTGAGCAAAAGTGCACCAGTCTCAAGGAGAGTCCGATCAACATGATGGCTGCATCTTTGACCTGGAAGCATCCCTCAAAGCAAAAGATGCTGAAATAAAACATCTCACCACCGTCTTGATGATTAAGCAACAGCTGTCAACAATCTCAAACTGACGATGAATGAAGCAGAGCAATATTCCCGCCGCAACTCCCTGAAGTTCCATGGTGTCAAAGAGAGCAGACTAGAACACACAGACCAACTCATCCGCCAGCTCTGTTCTGACCAGCTCGATGTGCCCATTATAGCCAGGTACCCGCACCTCGCCAGGGGCCCGAATACCGTCACCCCGCTTAAAATTGTTTTAAGCGCACTAAACAAAAATTTATGCCCGGGACTGTGTTCAGTATGCTTGAAAATTGGCAGGGCCAAGCAAATTTTGGTGAAAACCGAACAGTTTTTCGCGAAAATCAGAAATTTTAATCGGAATAGGACCCTAACTAGCGTTTACGTGTTATAAGTATCACCACTGTCCCCGCACGCATCTTTTACGTGTATGTCTATGCGAGCATCACGGTCACCCGCACACGTCTTTTACGTGCTTTGTCTATGGGAGCGCGGGTGACGAGTTGCGGGCCCCTTCCTTAGCGCGCAACTTTTTCGCATCGTTCGCGTTTGACGACGATAGCTGCAAATTTTCGATATCGATCAGTGAGCTTGTGATTCCATTGGAATTTTCAGCATTTTTCCTGTATGTGAGTTGGATTTCAAAGAATTTCAGTGGCGAAATATGATTCAAATATGCGCAAACATTAACTATGACGAGGTGCGGGTCACCCAAGTATACTCTCAATGATCTTGACAGATCGCATCGTGTTGCCCCCCCACAACGACATCGCGACATCCCAGCCGTCAAACTTTGTTGCCAGCAACAAACAGAAAGACAATAAAGAAGACCATCCGTAGTAAATGTGACTAGGAAAAGCTTTGACATGGGCCTAAATTGATCCCAAATAGGCACTCAAATATTGGGTATTTTGTTGAATTTTGTATAATTTTTTTTCTTTTTGAATTATATGTACACACTTGTATATCTCTGATTTTCTGTATAACTTTTGCACTTCTTTTCTTTTTTCTTTTTTTTTCCCCAAGTGCATGATGATGTGACGGTTTCTCCTTTTACAATACATCTGTTTTTCAGGAAGAATCAACTACATCTTCCAATTTCTGTAGTGAACAAAATGAAAATGTCGTTGAAAATGAAGAAACTCACTCAAGTGTAGTCAAGTATTATCTGGCTAACGAGTTTGATGTAACAGTTTAGCAATTAATGTTAACAGATAATTTTAGTATGTTACATTTTTATACCCCCGCCAAACGAAGTTTGAAGGGGGTATATAGGAATCAGCGGACGGTCGGGCGGTCGGTCCGTTGCAAATCTTGCGTCGCGAACTACTTCCTCAGTTTTCAACCGATTCCCATAAAACTTGGCACAGATGTGTGCCTTGGGTTGTAGATGTGCAAGACGTATTTTTTGACAGTACCCAAAAGTACGTTGCCATGGTAACGGCATATTATGGGCAAAAATGGGTACAAATCTTGCGTCGCGAACTCCTCCCACAGTTTTTCATCAATTTTTATAAAATTAGGTACAGATGTTCATCTGAATATGTTAATGTGCAAGACACATATTTTAGCAGTGGCAAAAAGTGCGTTGCCATGGTAACGGCATGTTATTGGTAAAATATAGGGCAAAATGCTTCATGGCAAAACTGCTTCATCAGTGTTCTTCCAATTCTCATGGAATTCATATTGAATGTTTGTCTTAGGATATAGGTCAGCATGACACATTTCTTGACAGTGACAAAAAGTATGTTGCCATGGTAACAGCTCACATATTATGAGCCAAAATGATGGACAATTTTGTGTTGCGAACTACTTCCTCAATTTTTGCCCAATGTCCATGAAACTTGGTACAGATGTGTGCCTTTGGTTGTAGATGTGCAAGACGCATTTTTCGACAGTACCCGAAAGTACGTTGCCATGGTAACGGCATATTAATGGCAGAAGATCAAGGAAAGATCTTGCGGATTTCACTACTTCCTCAGTTTTTTTACCAAAGCTTATTAAATGTTGTTTTGACCAAAGCTTATGAAATGTTGTTTGGCGGGGGTATAACCAGTCGCTGTAGCGACATTTCTAGTTTTTCTTCTTCTTTTTCTTTTTTCTCCTCAAAAGTTGTGCAGAGGTTAGCTCAGAAAGTCCTCTTCCTATCAATGTCAAAATTATACCATGTATGTATCATGTCCCAAAGACGACAGCGCAAGTAAAATCTTTGTGATCAGTCGACCGTGACGTCACTATGACGTCATTATATGAAAACACATTCTCATTCATATCTCATTAATGGAATGGAATTATTCAATGAAATTTACGTCACATATATTTCAAGTCAAGCGCATTCTACTCATATTCTCAAAATTCATATTTATCCTTAAAACGTGCACGTACGCGCGCGTTGAAATATTTGTATGTTCAAATCGAGCTCAAATTTTTTTTGCATACGTTTCAGACAATTTGGAGCATTTTTTGAAAAATTGAAAAAATTGGACGGACGCGTACGTGCGCGCACATATACCCACGCACAGCTCTTATGCAATAGAAATTTCCCATTTTTTCACACTTATCGGATGCCTGAAATGTCAAGGAATATTTCTACCAAGTTTTAAGTCAATCCGACTCAATATGACGTCATACGGGCCCGTCAAAGTTGAAATTCCGCGCGCGCGTCAATGGCGATATACAGTGCAACTATGCCAAAAAACCGCCAATTTTAAATCCGATTTTACTCGTCAGAATGGACGGTGACCCCCCATTTTCGTTACATATTCTGAAAGCTGATGAGTTGTAAATATCATTTCATGGGTTGGCGATGCTGGAAAAGTGATTAAAAGATATCAAATCTCTTAATAAAATAAAAGAAGTAAATTTTCAAAATTACGTCATCAAATTTCAAGTTCACTCGAGCGTATCTCACTTATACTTTGCCAATTTACACCCAAATTTCAGTATGTTGTAGCTTATTAAATGCTCTTTCATTATTATAATAACAACATTTTGATTAGATGACGGCATTGCCTCGTAAAAATGGATTGAAAGTAATCTTGTCAAATTTGACCAGTTTACGTGTTATCTCTATGGAAGTGCAGTTTTTCTGGAAATGAAAATTGACATGACTATCTTTTTCGAGCACTGGCTCACTTATGCTTCGGTGAATTTCTCCCAGATTTTAATATGTTGTAGCTGACACTTTGGGCTATCTTAAGTGTGCCCTCCATTTTTTCATACGACGTTGGTATCATGTCGAAAAACTTGGTTGAAAATGACACGAGGCTTCGATGCAGCGTCATTTTGCTTAATACACAGGGCCTATGGAGAATGAAATAGGTCATTGCGTAGCGCATCCGACTCGTAATCCTAAGGTCCCTGGTTCGAGGCTCACCCCTGCAATTTTTTTTTTTTTTATTTTTTAAACACTTTTTTTCTTCTTTTTCTTTAGTTAATCTTAATCTCCCTTTCCTTACTTTATCTTTTCCTGATTTTTTTATGCTTCTCCTTCAAATTTCTATAAAATAACAAAATTTTTTCTTTATTTTTCTTTCTTTCTACTACTTTCTGTGCAATAGATGAACAACAACAATGGCTATCAGTCCCATATTTTGCACATGTTTAGTACATGTCACGTACATTATTTCATAATATAACAACTACTTGATCGGACACCATCTTGGGTATGTAAATTAGGGTCAAAGGTCATAAATGTTTCATCCTGTATCTTGGTGAATACATGTCCTATCTTTCCCATATTTTGCACACGCAAAGACCATGTTACAAGAATCATTTCATAAAATAATCACTTTTTGCTTAGACGCCATCTTAGGTGTGCAAAGTGGGGTCAAAGGTCAAATATACTTCATTTTGTATATCCGTTAGTGTATACGGAATTCGGTACCATAGATGGCATGTCTCATTCCCTTTTCTAAATGAGAATCCAAACATCACACAGCCAATGTCCCGTCAACACAGATGAAACCTGTATGGTCATGAATATTTGGATCAGGACTCAAATCATTGATTTTCGAAGAGATCGGATCACCTAATTTGTCAGTCTTGACAAATTCCGAGTCTAGTTCTTCTTCTTTCTTTATTTCTCCCCAAAAGTTGTGCAGAGGTTAGCTCAGAAAGTGCTATGTCTATCGAGTTCAAACTTATACCATGTATGTATCGTGTCCCAAAGACGGCAATCGAACTAAAATCAAAGTGATCAGTCGACCGTGACGTCACTATGACGTCATTATATGAAAACACATTCTCAATCATATCTCATTAATGGAATGAAGTTTTTCAATGAAATTTACGTCACATATATTTCAAGTTATGTGCATTTTACTCGTATTCTCAAAATTTACATTTTCTCTTGATACGTGCGCGTACGCGCGCGTTGAAATATTTGTATGCTCAAATCGAGCTCAAATTTTTTTTGCACACGTTTCAGACCATTTGGAGCATTTTTTGAAAATTTGAAAAAATCGGACGGACGCGTACGCGCGCGCGCATATACGCACGCACAGCTCATATGCAATAGAAATTTTCAGTTTTTTCACACGGATCGGACGTCCAAAATGTCAAGGAATATTTCTATCAAGTTTCAAGTCGATCCGACTCAATATGACGTCATACGGGCCCGTCAAATTCAAAATTCCGCGCGTGCGTCAATGGGGATACACAGTGCAACTATGCCAAAAAACCGCCAATTTTAAATCGGATTTTACTCGTCAGGATGGACGGTGACCCCCCATTTTCTTGATATATTCTAAAAGCTGATGAGTTGTACATGTCATTTCATGGGTTGGCGATACTGAAAAAATGATTAAAAGATATCAAATTTCTTAATAAAGTAAACAAAGTAAATTTTCAAAATGACGTCATCAAATTTCAAATTCACTCGAGCGTATCTCACTTAAATTTCGCCAATTTTCACCCAGATTTCAGTATGTTGTAGCTTATGAAATGTTCTTTCATTAATGTAAAAACAACATTTTGATTGGATAACGTCATCACCTCGTAAAAATGGATTGAAAGTATCCTTGTAAAATTTGACCAGTTTACGTGTTATCTCTATGGGAGAGCAGTTTTTCTGGCAGTGAAAATTGACATGACTATCTTTTTCGAGCACTAGCTCACTTATGCTTCGGTGAATTTTTGCCAGATTTTAATATGTTGTAGCTGAGACTTTGGGCTATTGTGAGTGTGCCCTCCATTTTTTCATACGACGTCGGCATCACGTCGAAAAACTTGGTTGAAAATTGCATGTGGTTTCGATGCAGCGTCATTTTGCTTAATACACAGGGCCTATGGAGCATGAAATAGGTCATTGCATAGCGCATCCGACTCGTAATCCTAAGGTCCCTGGTTCGATGCTCACCCCTGCCAGTTGTTTTTAAATTTTTTTAAACACTATTTTTTCTTCTTTTTCTTTAGTTAGTCTTAATCTCCTTTCCTAACTTTATCTTTTTCTGATTTTTTTCATGCTTCTCCTTCAAATTTCTATAAAAATAACACAATTTCTTCTTTATTTTTCTTTCTTTCTACTACTTTCTGTGCAATAGATGAACAACAACAATGGCTATTAATCCCATATTTTGCACATGTTTTGTTCATGTCACGTACATTATTTCATAAAATAACAATTACTTGATCGGACACCATCTTGGGTATGTAAATTAGGGTCAAAGGTCATAAATGTTTCATCCTGTATCTTGGTGAATACATGTCCTATCTCTCCCATATTTTGCACACGCAAAGACCATGTTACAAGAATCATTTCACAAAATAACCACTTTTTGCTCAGATGCCATCATGTCTGTGCAAAGTGCGGTCAAAGGTCATATATTCTTCTTTCTGTATCTTCATTATGACGTGTTATCTCTATGGGAGTGCAGTTTTTCTGCAAATGAAATTTGACATGACTATCTTTTTCGAGTAATAGCTCACTTATGCTTCAGTGAATTTCTCCCAGATCTTAATATGTTGTAGCTGAGACTTTGGGCTATCGTATTTTACCCTTCGTCTTTTTCATACGATGTCGGGATCACGTTAAAAAACGTGGTTGAACTTAAAGCTTATCTTCAATGTATTGAGATGTTTCTTTTCTTTCTGCAACTTTCTTTGCAATAACTCAAGAAAAACAGCGTCTATCACCCTCAAATTTTGCACATGTTTAGTTCATGTCACGTACATTATTTCATAAACTAACAACTTCTTGATCAGACACCATCTTGGGTATGTAAATTAGGGTCAAAGGTCATAAATGTTTCATTCTGTATCTTAGTGAATACATGTCCTATCTCTTCCATATTTTGCACACGCAAAGACCATGTTACAAGAATCATTTTACGAAATAACCACTTTTTGCTTAGATGCCATCCTGGCTGTGCAAAGTGGGGTCAATGGTCAAATATACTTCATTCTGTATCTTCGTTACAGTGTATACGGAATTTGGTACCAAAGATGGCAGGTCTGACTCGCTTTTCTAAATGAGATTCCAAGTATCACACGGCGAATGTCCCTAAACACAGATGAAACCTGTATGGTCATGCCTAAATTATGTATTTGTTGCTGTATCTTCGTTATCTAGTGTATACAGAATTTGGTACCAAAGATGACAGATATGACTCCCTTTTCTAAATGAGAATCCAAACATCACACGGCCAATGTCTCTAAACACAGATGAAACCTGTATGGTCATGCCTATTGCGATCAGACCTCGAATCATTGATTAAAAAAAAATCGGATCACCTTAATTTGTCAGTTATGACAAATTACAATCTCTAGTCTTCTTCTTCTTTCTTTATTTCTGGACAAAATTTGTGTATCGATTAGCTCAGAAAGTGTTCTTTCTATCATTGTCA
The DNA here is from genome assembly GCA_033980235.1 of Diadema setosum. Classification (NCBI taxonomy): domain Eukaryota; kingdom Metazoa; phylum Echinodermata; class Echinoidea; order Diadematoida; family Diadematidae; genus Diadema; species Diadema setosum. The sequence continues at coordinate 29,797,320 of CM067069.1, read as the reverse complement.
AAATTATACCATCTATGTATCATGTCCCAAAGACGACGGGTCAAATAAAATCATAGTGATCAGTCGACCGTGACGTCACTATGACGTCATTATATGAAAACACATTTCCATTCATATCTCATTAATGTAATGCAATTTTTCAATGAAATTTACGTCACATATATTTCAAGTTATGCACATTCTACTCATATTATCAAAATTCATATTTTCTCTTAAAACGTGCGCGTACGCGCGCGTTGAAATATTTGTATCCTCAAATCGAGCTGAAATTTTTTTTGCACACGTTTCAGACCATTTGGAGCATTTTTTGAAAAATTGAAAAAATCGGACGGACGCGTACGCGCGCGCACATATACGCACGCACAGCTCATATGCAATGAAAATTTCCCATTTTTTCACTTTGATCGGATGTCTGAAATGTCAAGGAATATTTCTACCAAGTTTCAAGTCAATCCCACTCAAAATGACGTCATACGGGTCCGTCAAAGTTGAAATTCCGCGCGCGCGTCAATGGCGATATACAGTGCAACAATGCCAAAAAACTGCCAATTTTAAATCCGATTTTACTCGTCAGGATGGACGGTGACCCCCCATTTTCTTTACATATTTTGAAAGCTGATGAGGTGTACATGTCATTTCATGGGTTGGCAATGCTGGAAAAATGATTAAAATATATCAAATTTCTTAATAAAGTTAAAAAAGTAAATTTTCAAAATGACGTCATCAAATTTCAAGTTCATTCAAGCATATCTCACCTATTCTTTAGTTGATTTCCGTCCAAATTTCAATATGTTGTAGCTTATTAAATGGTCTTTCAGATATATAATAACAACAATTTGATTGGATGACGGCATCACCTCGTAGAAAGGGATTAAAAGTAACATTGTTAAATTTGACCAGTTTACGTGTTATCTCTATGGGAGTGCAGTTTTTCTGGAAATGAAAACTGACATGACTATCTTTATCGAGTACTAGCTCACTTATGCTTCGGTGAATTTCTCCCATATTTTAATATGTTGTAGCTGAGACTTTGGGCAATCGGTAATGTGCCCTTCGTTTTTTCATACGGAGTCGGCATCATGCCCAAAAACTTGGTTGAAATTAAAGCTTATCTTCCATGTATTTTCATATTCCTTTCTTTCTGCAACTTTCTTTGCAATAACTCAAGAAAAACAAGCTCTATCAGCCCAATATTTTGCACATGTTTAGTTTATGTCACGGACATTATTTCATAAAATAACAACTATTTGATCGGGCACCTTCTTGGGTATGTAAATTAGGGTCAAAGGTCAAAAATGTTACATCCTGTATCTTGGTGAATACATGTCTTATCTTTCCCATATTTTGCATACGTAAAGACCATGTTACAAGAATCATTTCTCAAAATAACCACTTTTTGCTCAGACGCCATCTTGTCTGTGCAAAGTAGGGTCAAAGGTCATATGTACTTCTTTCTTTATCTTCATTATGACGTGTTATCTCTATGGGAGGGAATTTTTCTAGATGTGAAAATTGACATGATTGTCTTTATCGACGACTATCTCAATTACCCTTCGGTGAATTTCTTCCAGATTTTAGTATGTTGTAGCCAATGTAGTACTCTTTAAGTTTTGTTAATCAAAGTTTTAATCGGATGATGTCTTCACCACGTGAAAATGGATATAATGTAACCTTGTCAAATTTAACCAGTTTACGTGTTATCTCTATGGGAGGGAATTTTTCTTGAAATGAAAATTGACATGACGGTCTTTATCGAGCACTACCTCACTTACTCTTCTGTAAATTTCTCCCAGATTTTAGTATGTTGTAACTGAGACTTTGGGCTATCATCAGTGATTCTCCATTTTTTCATACGACGCCGAGATCACGTCAAAAAACTTGGTTGACATCAAACTTATCTTCGATGTATTGAGATATTTCTTTCTCTCTGCAACTTTCTTTGCAATAACTCAAGAAAAACAGCCCCTATCATCCCCATATTTTGCACATGTTTGGTTTATGTCACGTACATTATTTCATAAAATAACAACTACTTGATCAGACACCATCTTGGGTATGTAAATTAGGGTCAAAGGTCATAAATGTTTTAACCTGTATCTTGGTGAATACATGTCCTATCTTTCCCATATTTTGCACACGCAAAGGCCATGTTACAAGAATCATTTCACAAAATAACCACTTTTTGCTCAGATGCCATCTTGGCTGTGCAAAGTTGGGTCAATGGTCAAATATACTTCATTCTGTATCTTCGTTATAGTGTATACCGAATTTGGTAAAAAAGATAGCAGACCTGACTCTCTTTTCTAAATGAGAATCCAAATATCACACGTCCAATGTCTCTAAACAGAGATGAAACCGATATGGTCATGCCTATTGCGATCAGGACTCGAATTATTGATTCAAAAAAAAATCGGATCACCTAATTTGTCAGTCTTGACAAATTCCAAGTCTAGTTCTTTTCTTTTTTTTTTTGATCGACTCATGAATATACCTTATAAGTTATAAGCAAATAATGAAAATCTTGATTTTTTTATTTTATTGTGTGTGTGGATGTATCTAGACCACTCCTACTACTAGCCCCAAGTCAATACCGCTAAGCCTATTCAACGTTAGGCTAAGTAAGACTCACCTGTGGCATGTGCAAGCGCGGAGCTAATTGCATTAGCCTCGGTATTCGAACCACGTGTAGCCTAAGCTACTAAAAACATCATTATTACAATTCTACTAAGTAAAATATCCTAAAGACAATATATATATATACTATATATATATTTTTTTAAATGAATGATGAGTGCGATCATGAAATAGGTTAAAAAACGGAAAAAAAATACCATAAAATTTACAGTCAATGGGGAGAACTCGGCCCCTAACAATATAACATTAACGCTAATGTACAACATTCAGCTCAATAAAATTCAGTTTTTCTTCCTCTTGCAGGAACAATCCACAGTTTCAATAATCCATACTGCCATGGATTTCAGTAAGCTGTTGATTATTCTTGCAATTTAGCAAGAAAAAAACTGAATCTTATCGAGCTGAATGTTGTGGGTGCCAAGTTTACCACGGGGGCCGAGTTCTCACCATTGATTCTTTAACAATTAGATAGCTGTGTTTTGATGCCATTTTGTCACATTTGATGAAAAAACTTGGTACCTTTTTACTCGGTCCCATACATGTCTACCTGCCTCCAACTTTTTGCATGTTATGTTGCCATGAGGGTCTTGCAGCAGTTTAGACACTACTGCCACTAGTGTACTGCTAGTGCTAATGCTATGTAGTACGTAGTAAGTAAGAGTAAAGATTGAAGACTAAGAGCCTCATGCTTGCAGGAGTGCCTGTCAACAATGTACCGTCAGGGCACCAGTTTTCGACACTATAGTACATTTCCATGTTTATTATCATTAGACTTCTACTGCACCATTTTACCTCGGAATTTCAACATGAAGTTGAGCTACATCTACATATTAAAAAAAATAAAAATCTGCGTTGAACCAATTCCGAGTACATAGAATGCACTCATGTTTTCTTTTATAAAGATTTCCGTAAAAAGCTGTTGCTGGCATCAGATTTCGACACCCAGCACCATTTTTTGGCAAATCAACAGTGCGCATCACACACCATCATATGGTGCGTGCAGTGCGCCCACAATGCATTGTGTACGCAAACCAGCAGCTACATGTATAGCAACGTATGATCAACTGTTGCCTCCTTTATGTGTATTAATATGGCGAAGTCAAAATCTGGTGCTATGATATCAAAATTCAAAACTAGTTAATTGTTCTACGATATGGCTGATTATCATGAATTCAGCTATGAAATTACTAAAGGTGATTATTTATATGAAATCAAACATGAATTTGACAAACAAACTGATACTAAAGTAAGAATCTAAGATATCGTACGAGGGTAACTAACCATTTTACGGCGATGTACAAATGCATCCAATTGTTAGTGAACCCCTAAAAATGGCTGACTTCAGAATTACCTGCTGACATGTGTTGCCTCTATCATAAATATTTAGAGGTTGAATTATGACGAGTGACAAACGGTGTTTATGTATAACACTGGAATGTACTGTAATCGATAAATTGGTTGATTGTGTAAGTCAGACCTGAATAATTCCTTTGTGAAAGCTAGGCAAAAAGCATATGTACACCGTAAACAACGCTAACTCGGACAGAGGCAAATTTGACATGTTTTACAAATTTATTGTTCTGCAGCCATCCATGGTCATAAATGAATGAATAAATTATCAAATAATAATAATAATAATAATTGCATTTATATGGCGCTTCATACTGACGTTTCTAAGCGCACTTTGCTACTCATACAAATAGACCAGAAAACACAATAACATTAACAAAATCAGCGTTAACAGTAACAAAAGAAGAGGAAAGAATAGAAAAGAAAAATACATGTGATACAATGGTACAAATGACAGATTGATAACTATGCTACATGATTCACCCACTGAAATCAGTTTTGTTATATCTTTTTATCATTTTTTTGATATTTTGAGTCAAACTCGGGTTTCCTTTTTTTTTTAACTTGCACTGTAGGTTGAGTGAGACTGTGCAGTCTGCCAATGAGTTAATATCTTACCTAGATTTTGTTTTCTCTTTTGATGTGATTTTTTATTATGATTTGTTGAGACAGCGTGAAGGCAAAAACAAGCAGCACAACATGCCCAATACTTGTCATAGTCAAGAATGTTGTGTAAAAACTCATAGAAGCAGAACAATATTCAACATTCATCCTGGGGCTGAGCTTGATCCTGGTCAAACACATGCAGGATGAAAAAAAAAAATGAGTGAATTGTATTGCCGACCAGTTGTTGGGAGTGGGAATGAACATGAACTGGAATTCGATTTGGGTTCAAGAGAAGTAGCTGTATGTCAGCTAGGCCTAAATCAAGATATTGAACATGATGATGAACTTGAATTTGAAAATCCATGCACAATGAAGGATGGTGTTGTTAACAAAATTAGACCCAGCCTACAACTGAATGAAACAGAGGGAAGCAAACATGTGGCAAATAGAGTTGATCCATCTGAGCTTGAGATCTTGCACACTTTGTCATCTACAGTCCATGTTGGAAATGATGTTGGGCCTAACCTTCACAAGTACAAGAATCTGCATCATGTTCTTCTAGAAATATGTTCATCTGCTCAAGAAGAAATACCCAGTTGTTACTAATGCTTGTGAGAATACTGGTCATTACTCCTGTTCATTTCTTCATTTACGTTTTACTCTTAGATTAGAGTTTTCCTGAACAAATAACATTTACAACCTATACAGTCGGCTATGGCCAAGTTAGATTCGCATTCAATTTGTATCACCAACAGTTAATACTGAACAGTTCCTGAGTTCCAAATGTATACTGTTGAGGTACTTGTACTTATAGATTTTACTTAATTCAAAGACGAATATCCATTCATACACGACAACATCGTCTCTCCATATGAACTTCGTACCTGAAGCCTGCTCTGACTGGTCTGTTGAAGGTCGAGTTCGTATCTGTCCAAATATAAATCTGTCTGTCATATAAATTGGTATTCACACATGAAAAATTTGCTTAAAGCTGATTAGTTTAAAGAATAAACTAATCAGCTTTCCAGACACTGAATTTTACCCATGTGTGAAAAGGCAGTAAAACGAAAAATATATCGACTAGATGCGATGATATCACCACAGGCTAAGTAAGGAGCTATGTGCATGATTGGCTGGATAATTTCTGCAGCTGTATGGAAAGTCCCAAATATTCATGAGAAGCTCTAGTTTCCACATAAATAATGCAAAGATTTTGTATTTTCTGGTATCAAGCATTACTTCTTTTTTTTTTTTGCGCCTGGGACTCGAGGCTTGTGGGTGGGAGGCAAGTGCCTGTGACTCGTTGACAGCCTTAAGTACAGTTTGAGTGGAGTTATGTACAGTGTGATTATAACCATCTATAATCAAAGCCACTTAACCGAAATCAATAATATTCTAACTAATACTCAAACTTTCAGAATTCTGAGGACCCATTAGACAACCCCAACCAAACTTGAAAGTTGTGGTAGTTCATGCTATTACAAGTGACATAATATTATGTTGAGACTGCAATGAGTGCACAGAAACTGATGGAAGTAGAGGGCATAAAATGCATCCTGCCCTCCGGGCATAATAAATCTGATAATTACTGCAAGTGCCCATATTTCACCAGGAAGAAGTTGTTCCCTAGAGTAATTCTAAGTATGATCATTTGATTCCTTATCCCCTAAAAACTTTGAAATCAACAATAAAATCTGGATAATCCATTACAGAACCTCAAAGCTGCAAAATTTTCCATGCTATAGGACTCCTTCTAGACTTCCTTCACAAGGGCCCCCTCCTGGATCTGATTTTTTGGCCTCATTTCTGGGGCCGATTCGGTCACACAAGGTGTCACTGCTGTCAAACATCACTATTTTATAGCCCACCCGTATATAGATTTGTTATGTTTTAATCATGACTTTTGCTTGGATCAAACTGTTCAAAGTCGTGTAGACTGTCTTTCCAGTTTGTCAGGACTCGCTACTACAGTTCAGTATTCTCATTCAAACAGAAAATGCCTGTGGTTCAAAGATCTACACACGAAGACGCAAAACACTACATCGCCTTGTGCTCTGACCCACCTTGGGTGAAAGAAGCTTGGATAAATGAGAAAAAAGGTAAAAGTAAATCTTATTTTCCCTTTGTTTGATTTAATGTAAGGTTTTAAGAAGTAATCCACAATTAGGTTCTTCTGTAATCAAAAAATATAGTGGGTATGGTAGAAGAAGGAAGTGGGAAAGTTTCAGGGTAAAAAGTACATGGGGGGGGGGGGGGGGGGGGGGGGGGGGCTCGGGGCAATTTTGCCCCCGAAAATGCAAAAAGAGCCCTGGAAAATGTCAAAAGAGCCCCCAAAAATTCACATAGACACAATGTAAATTGTAGCCAAATATTGCCAATGTGCTCAAAAAGTAGCCCCTGAAAATTCAAAATGAATTTTTTCCCTGGAAAGTTTGATGGATATTTCACTGGCAACCCTTAGCCCCCCCCCCCCCCCCATAATGCTAGATAATCCTTCGTGGCTACTCACCTGGGATACTGCATTTGAGGAGTTCTTGATTTTTTAAAAACATTTTCTGAAGTTGATATCATTCCCTCACTTTTCTCTGTACTTGTACACTGTACAAAAAAAGATGGGCTGATCAATTGGTTCCTGGTCCTACGGTTGTGCTAAATTATGAACCACATACTTGCATCCTGGTCCTTTGCAATGTGAACCGACTATATTGCACGTGGACCAAATTTCCAACAGTTATTGGTCTTATATTGGTCTTATTTTGACATAGGCTAATGTACCTATGGCCAGATAAGCACAATGGTTCTTACTCGGGTTAACCGTTTTGACCTGATGATCAAAAATTCATGTTTTGGTACCCTAAAATTTAAATTATGTGTTTAAGAAGTTGGTATTATGCATTAAGTAAATAAAGACATTAATGCCATTTACAAATCGGCCGCAGCCCATTTTTTCGGCCGATTTTTGTTATTTTCAGGCGCGGCATCAACAAATTTGGAGGCGCCCCCCCTCCTTTACAGATCCTGGATCCACCTCAGATTATGGACATGCCCCTGATAATTCTACCATAATGTTATTGCAGGTCTCTTGTTTTAATTTTAGATACAGATCTTTTCCACAAATGTCACAAAGAAATCAAGCAATAGCTGATTTCACTGCTGCAATGGGTTCAAGATAGTAAGAAAAGAAGGTCCTATGGTCCCTTATCTTAGATGTAGTCCCTTTGTTGTACTTTGTCACTGCTAGGTCGTGGTGTTGTTGCAACTACTGAAATCCAAGAAGGCCAATTTTTGGCAGAGTATTCCGGTGAAGTAATATCCAGGCAAGAAGCTGAACAGAGGGAAGTTCAAGAGGAGAGTGTGTTTCGGTTTTTTTTCACATGGAAAAGAAAGAAGCTGTGGTAAAGTATAACTATTTTTATTATTTCTTTAAAGATAAGTTTCTTCATGTGCATGCGGTCAAAACCACACAGTAAAAAACAGCAAATAAATGTAGAAAGAAATATATGCACCTTTCAAAAAAGGAATGCACAGCAATTTGAACAGATCATATTTATTTCATCCTGATTTTGTATTCATCATGTTAGATATTCCTGAAAAGCCTGTTCATTTGCCTTGTATTGATGCCTTATATTTTAGGATTGGTCCGTGGGGCATGTGCAGAGTGAGTAAAGTGGGGGCAATGTCAAAAAGGGAAAGTTGCAAATTTTATTGGATTGAATGGGAAATGCATGTCATCTCAAATTTTGGGCTTTCCTGTTGTGAGGATGCGCGGTTGCAGTGCTCATGCATTCATTGTACCGAAGTCTTCCGTAAGTATCAAAGGATTTTGATGCAAAGAATGGGCAGTGCGTATATATGCATGAATTCACTCCATGCTCTCACAAAAGGAAAGCCCCAAAACTTGGCATATAACATGCATTCCCATTCAACCTGATCACTTTTGCAACTTTTCCTTCTTGACATTGCCCGAAATTTACTCACCCTGTAAGCGCCCAAGTGAAACACTCCAAACAAAGATGGTTAGGGACCTAGGGTATTATAGATCAGCACAAATCAACATGTGTTTGCATTTCATGGGACCTTGGGGATGGGGATGGGGATGGGGATGGGTGTGATGGGGGATGAGGGTGTTAGTGGGTATATAGGCAAGTTTATTCAACCATTAACACAATGCTATGATGTATTTTTTTTTCTTTAGGGGAGTGAGCATTTTATCGGTTTCACTCACCCCCCCCCCCCCCCCCCCCAAAGATGGGAAATTCTCACAGAAAGTGCCTGTGAATTGAATTGCAATCAAACTTGATACACACTGGAAAACATCAGTGGCAAACTTAGTGCACATAGAAATACACTAAATCAGGTGGCCAGTAAGTATTTTTGAATGATTTAGTCATTGTCATACCGTGCACACAAGAAAGTTAAGTTATTTTGTCCTTTTTTTCATGCAGTATTGATGCTACGAAGGAACCCATTGAAGGCCCAAGACTAGGCAGGCTATTCAACCATGGAGATGGATGTAACGACAGAAACTGTAAACCAAAAGTAATTGATTACCAAGGCAGGCCAAAACTGTGCATCTTCAGCACAAGGTATGTTGCCTGTCAAAAAATGTTTATTAAATTTCTGTAATTCAGTATCAAATAATGTCAATACATATCTTCCCTTTATTTCAATCTGGCCTGAAGGGTGCTGAGGCATTATGCTTTCAGGTAATCCATCAGGCTGTCCTTCAGTCGGCCCGTTCATTTGCTTTCATTCACAAAATAACTCTAGGACTATCCAACAGAATTTCATCGAACTTGGTTTATTTCATTGAAGCTGTTTCAGGTAGTTCTCAAGAAAAATTTGTTTGAGAATCACGAATAAATTTGAAATGGTGTAAATATTATTAACTTGTGTAGCCCATTTTTTTTTTCAGAGGTTTTCTTTGGTGATCTTCATGCATAAATGATAGCTATAGTGGACAGGTGGATTTTAACACCCACCGGCATGCGTAATTTGAGCTATGTTCTTCTTCTGAAGTTCATGATTCAAAGGTGTATCCACTTCAGAAATCCATGATTCGAAGGTGTATTCCACTTTCCAACCATGGACTTCTACAGTGGGATACAATTTCCAACCATTGAATTCTGAAGTGGAATATATTTTGCAATTATGGACAATTTGGGGGGAGGGTCTAGGAGGGGAGTATCCCTCAGGGGAAATTTTGAATTTGGAGACCCAAAAAACAGTTTTCTGATGCATTATTTTCGACAGATATAGCAGCAATATGATTTCATCCAAATAGCAGCTTTATGGCTAGGCAAACTCACAAAATCAAGATTCTTTTTAGATACGTTCATCATTCCTGATTATCTGTAACAAAATGCTGTTGTAGTCTGACATCACATGCTGTGATTACATGTCCGTTATCGACGAATGCGTGGTAAAAGTTTATGTGGTTCGTGTAGTGCCATCTTCTTCTTACAGCGTCAGTTTATCCAGGCGTGGTGTGAAAGTATTTTTTTTTTCGGGGGGGGGGGGTAGTACTGGGTCCTTGGAGAGAATATATGCGAGGGAGTGAAGCAACAAAGCGGGGAGGGTGTTCCCCCTCCCACGGTAGGGACATTTTGAAAATACTAATAATAAGTATGCATTTCTAAGCATAGAAAATACATGTTCTAAAGGTATAATTCAGCAGAATTGTTAAGGATTGTTGTTAGGCTTTTGAGCAGATATGTACAGAGAGTATGAAAGAAAAATACTTGTTTTATCAAGTAAAGGGAACTTCAGTGTGGTAAATAGAATTTGAAGATGACTTGGAAGCGAGCGAAGCGACAAAGCGGACCAGGGATTTTTTCAAAAAATCTGTCTATAAAACTTGCATTTTAGAGCATCACCCAGTGGTTTTCTGGGGAATTAGATTTTGTTTTATTGATTAATCATGTGGGAGCGAAGCAATTGAGCGGACCACAGACTTTTACAAAAATCTGTCTAGTATAACTCTTGCATTTTAGAGCATCCCCAAACGGTTTTCTGTCGCATTAGATTTTCACCTTAGAGGTCTAGATTGGAAGGGGTATTTCACTTTAGAGTTCCTTGATTGGAAGGTGTATTTCACCTTAGAGGTCCATGATAGGAAAGGGTATTTCACTTTAGAGGTCCTTGATTGGAAGGTGTATTTCACCTAAGAGGTCCATGATTGGAAGGGGTATTTCACTTTAGAGGTCCTTGATTGGAAGGTGTATTTCACCTTAGAGGTCCATGATTGGAAGGGGTATTTCACTTTAGAGGTCCATGATTGGAAGGTGTATTTCACCTTAGAGGTCCATGATTGGAAGGGATATTTCACTTTAGAGGTCCTTAATTGGAAGGTGTATTTCACCTTAGAGGTCCATGATTGGAAGGGGTATTTCACTTTAGAGGTCCTTGATTGGAAGGTGTATTTCACCTTACAGGTCCATGATTGGAAGGGGTATTTCACTTTAGAGGTCCATGATTGGAAGGTGTATTCCACTTCAGATCTCCATGAATTACAAGTGTATTGCACTTTAGAGGTCCATGATTGGAATGTGTATTCCACTTCAGTTCACCATGAATAGCAGGTGTATTGCACTTTAGAGGTCAATGATTGGAAGGTGTTTCCACTCCAGAGGTCCACGATTGAAAGGTGTATTCCACTTCAGATCATCATGAATTCCAGGTGTATTGCACTTTAGAAGTCCATGATTGGAATGTGTATTCCACTTCAGTTCACCATGAATAGCAGGTGTATTGCACTTTAGAGGTCCATGATTGGAAGGTGTTTCCACTCCAGAGGTCCACGATTGAAAGGTGTATTCCACTTCAGATCATCATGAATTCCGGGTGTATTGCACTTTAGAGGTCTTTGATTGGAATGTGTATTCCACTTTAAGAGGTCCATGATTGGAAGGTGTATTTCACTTTAGAGGTACATGATTGAAATGTGTATTCCACTTCAGATCTCCTTGAATTCGAGGTGTATTTCACTTAAGAGGTTCATGATTGGAAGGTGTATTTCACGTTAGAGGTCCATGATTGGAAGGTGTATTTCACTTTAGAGGCCCATGATTGAAATGTGTATTCCACTTCAGTTCACCAGGAATTGCAGGTGGCCATTTTCAAACAAAAGTAGACATGAGGGTGAAAATTAAAACTTGCAGGAAATCAGTAGGCTCCAATTTTTTTTCGAAACTAGATACCTTAGACTTTATTTTTCCATTACAATTACGCAAAATAGTTTATTTTATCTTGTAATACAGTGTATTTTAGTATGTGGGTAATTTGATGTTACAAAATGTTGATTTTTGCATTGAAATACACACATTGCATATCGTGATATAACATTTGTATTTGCAGAGTATTTGCTGGCAAGATACAACCTTAGTTATTTTATTCAACTCCTAAATAGCCTAACATATTCTCAGAAGTTGTTTTCGGAATAAATGAGGGTTTTGAAGTTTTCAAAAATGGTTGTTGTGTCACTTACGTTTTAAACATAAAACGTTTTCTAGAGCTCTGTATTTCAAAAATCAAATCATCCTAATACAGGAGCAAATACAGTTTCCCCGTACCCTATTTTATATATAGTAACTTTGTCCAATTTGTAATAGGTAAAGCCAGAATCAACAGTTAATGTTCTGTCGTGTCACTCACAATGTCGTGTCACTCACGATATCATAGCGCACATAAATCAGGACATGAGGCTACTCATTGAAACAGTATACTAAATAAAAACAATGAATATAGTCAAATGTCATTACTGGCAACAAGTAGGCCTACTGTAGCCTTCCCTATTTATTTTCTAACCCATTGCTAATGGAATAGTCTGGTGATGATGACTTTATCTGCAGGTGAAGACGTGTTTGCAATTTGCATCATATCTTTTCACATGTACAGTGTATTTCAAATCTACAGTTCTGCTCGCAATATTAGTGAAGTTCTGTGAGATTGAGATTGGGTAACATTTTGTTACTTATCAATCATGTAACAGAGTTGTCAAGTCGATTTAGTTTTGAAATATAGAAGGCAGTGTCAAGTTAATGGTCTGGGGAGTGCTGTACACTGGGCACATATGTTGGGTATGTGCACATCTTACACACATTGCCATTATTGATTGATGACATCAATGAACTTGAAAACATAACAACCAATTCCTTATTGATTACCTCTCCATTTTGTTAAACCTCTTGTTTTGAATGACCAGGTTGGTTTGCAGGCAGAATTCATGCTGTGCAGCATGGTGCCCGGGATGTTTTATTAAGATACACAGATTAGTTCTTTGCTGCGTAGCCAGAGACTTTTTGCTAATGTAAGGTATTCATACTATTATAGTATAGACTAAAAGTAATATCTAAGGTATAAATTCCAGAGTCTAGATAAATTTCAGAGTCTAGATCTACTTTGTTATGTGTAATATACTATGGTGTATTTACTGGTAATATGTTAGTAGATCTACAACTCACAAATTGGACAACACTTGTACAGTCATGCATGGTGTAGGCATGCTAATGCTGGCTGTTGCATGAATTGCAATCAAAACAAGATGAAGTTCATTTTTTTAGGTGCATCCCATGTGCCAATAAAAGGTCTTTCTGTTGTCTTGACAGATCAGAAGTGAAAAAAAAAGCATAAATACATGTTACATATTTTGTACCATATAAAGTGGGCAAGTCGGTACAGTCACACCTTTCATCTCCACTCGTCCCATCACAATGCACTGTTTGATAATTGTTGTTTACCAAGAATACGATGACCAAAAAAGACCCTATGCAGTCAATCATTAATGTAAAGAACAAAAAAGGATGCTTCACATTTTAGGCACACATGAATTCGAATGTGCATGTGACAGATCAATTACGTGAAAAGCATCTACCATGGTAGGAAGATACCCTGTCCATGATCTTCAACCACTCAGGCACCCTATATTTCTCACCAGGAACCTCCCAGACCAGTGATCATCCACCTACTCTCAACAACAAATTAACACTTGTTAGCTGCTTCATCCTGAAAAAAGGCCGTACCAGTATTAAACTGCTGACAGAATACAATCAAAGCAGGATACCATGGCTTTAGAAGAGAATGACATTAATTTGGTGTGATTTCCTTGTGATTATATTTATTATACTACAGAACATTTTCAGGTGTTGTTGCTTGATGGAAGCTAGAGTGTGACAATGATGCAGTGTGGTATAGGGAATGTGAGGTGGTAGGCAATGTAATAGTGAACCAAGAATGAACTGTCAGGGTGACCTATATCAGCTTTGAAGAGGGCAGTTGTTATATCATGCAGTTTGCTTCTTGTTGATATCATTTCACTCTTGTACATAATGCCAAAAACACTTGCATTGATGAGATAAATGTTGTATTTTTGCACACGTCGTGTCACTCACGGCACGTAGTGGGAAACCATTTGCCACAGAGAGGGAGTGATTGATTGTGACTATATATGTTAGATAGGTACACTATTTACGTACATGTACTGGTACTCATGGTATTCTTGGAGAAATAATTTGGCATGAATCCCAGCGTAACCGCTTATGGTTAGAAATCCATGTCCAAAATTTATCATGTCACTCACGCACCATTTCTTAATCATAATTTAATTGACAAATTGTAGAATTCAAATCCAACTGGTAATGGCACATGCCAGTCCTACATTACACCTAATGTGGTAGTCATGATCCATTCATAACCTCAAAGTGGGAAGATATGTGCCCTTCCAACTCTCAGATTGTCGTGTCACTCACGTTTGAAAATGACCAGGTGTATTTCACTTTAAAGGTCCATGATTGGAAGTGTGTATTCCACTTTAGAGGTCCATGATTGGAAGGTGTATTTCACTTTAGAGGTCCATGATCGTAAGGTGTATTCTACTTAAGAGGTCCATGATTGGAAGGTGTATTCCACTTCAGATCTCCATGAATTCCAGGTGTATTTCACTTTAAAGGTCCATGATTGGAAGTGTGTATTCCACTTTAGAGGTCCATGATTTGAAGTGTGTATTCCACTTTAGAGGTTCATGATTGGAAGGTGTATTACACTTTAGAGGTCCATGATTGGAAGGTGTATTTCACTTTAGAGGTCCACGATTTGAAGGTGTATTCTACTTCAGAGGTCCATGATTGGAAGGTGTATTCCACTTCAGATCTCCATGAATTCCAAGTGTATTGCACTTTAAAGGTCCATGATTGGAAGGTGTATTTCACCTTAAGGTCCATGATTGGAAGGTGTATTCCACCTTAAGGTCTATGATTGCAAGGTGTATTGCAATTTAGAGGTCCATGACTGGAAGGTGTATTCCACTTTAGAAGTCAATGATTGGAATGTGTATATGCACTTCAGATCTCCATGAATTCCAGGTGTATTGCACTTTAGGGGTCCACAGTTCTAAGGTGTATTCCACTTCAGTTCTCCATGAATTTCAGGTGTATTGCACTTTAGAGGTCCATGGTTGGAAGGTGTAGTCCACCTTAGAAGTCCATGATTGGAAGGTGTATTCCACTTTAGAAGTCCATGATTGGAATGTGTATTCCACTTCAGATCTCCATGAATTGCAGGGCTATTGCATTTTAGAGGTCCATGATTGGAATGTGTATTCCACTTGACTTCAGATCTCCATGAATTCACGGTGTATTCCACTTTAGAGGTCCATGATTCAAAGATACAGACCAAGTCAAGTCGCTTCACATTTGCCTAGTAAAATATATCACTCTTTGTGTTCTGTCAATGTATCTTTTTTCCAAAAGACGTATTTTCCTATGGACCAAGTGAAAGATGAGAAACAGATTTTTGTCTTGTTCAGTATTCATGGTTAGAAACTGAACTTGACAAGCAGGTTGGCCTTGTTCCATAACTTATAGGTGAGGTTTTATGTGATCACCAAGCTCATTGCGATCAGTCACCGTCCGTCGTCCGTCGTCCGTCGTGCGTAAACTTTTTACATTTTCATCTTCTTCTTGAAAACTCCATGACGGATTTTCACCAAACTTGGTAGGTAGCATCCCTAGGGGGATAGGATCTCAATTTGCTCAAATGGGCATGGCATCCCAAAGTAAGGGATCTTTACAAATCTTCTCTCAAACCTTAAATGATAGGCTAAGTTAGTGCTATGAGTAAATACAGTGGTGACTGTAGTTTCAAACTTGTTCCTGGCAGAGTGGGCAATGGACCAAGGGGGGGGGGGGTACAAAATGAGGGCAAATTTTCACATTTTCATCTTCTTCTTGAAAACTCCATGACGGATTTTCACCAAACTTGGTAGGTAGCATCCCTAGGGGGATAGGATCTCAATTTGCTCAAATGGGCATGGCATCCCAAAGTAAGGGATCTTTACAAATCTTCTCTCAAACCTTAAATGATAGGCTAAGTTAGTGCTATGAGTAAATACAGTGGTGACTGTAGTTTCAAACTTGTTCCTGGCAGAGTGGGCAATGGACCAAGGGGGGGGGGGGTACAAAATGAGGGCAAATTTTCACATTTTTATCTTCTTCTTGAAAATGCATTGTCACATTTCATCAAACTTGGCAGGGATTGTCGCTAGGGTGATAGAATATACATCTGTGCAAATGGGCACCCTTCCCTAATAGGGGGACACAAGGGGCACAATACTTGCAGGGGGGGGGGGGGGAGGAGGACAAAGCCCTCAAATTAAGATATCTACACAAAATCTTCTTCTCTAGAATCAGGAGGGATAAGCTATACAGTTAGTGCTATGAGTAAGTAGAATGGCAACTGTAGTTCAAGTTTGTTCATGGCAGATCCACGGGTGGGTGGTGGAGTTGTTCAAGTTTGGACCCGCTGTGCTCATTTTCATCTTCTTCTTGCAATGCCTGGTCAGATTTTCACCAAACCTGCAAGGTACATGTTATCACTAGAGTGGAAAAATATTGTTCTACAAATGGGCATAAATTCCCACTTGGGGGGGGGGGGGGGGGGGGGAGAGAGACAAAGCCCCCAAATTATAGAATCTTCTGTAGAACCAGAAGTGATAAGTTAACATACTGCCATAAATAAGTGGATTGATGAAGTCATGTGTGTGTGTGTGTGGGGGGGGGGGGGGGGGAGGGGAGTGGTGACTGAATTAAGGCCTAATTTTCACATTTTCTTTTTCTTGAAAACATGTCAAATTTGTCACCAAATTTGACAGGCATTATCACTAGGGTGACAACATAAATCATATTTCATATAAGGACTCCAGAACCCCATGATTAGATAATCTTAAAAAAAGAGATCTTGTTTAAAACCAGAAGTATTCAGAGTAAATATGTTAGTGACTGTACTTTCACGGTTATGTATGGTAGATCCTGTTGTCAGGCTGGAACCGAATTGGGGCCAGTTTCTAATATTTTTTTTTCTTGAAACTGCATAGTCAGAATTTCTAAATACAGTACGTGTACTTGGCAGGTTTCTATCAGTGTGATAAAATATACAAATGGACACCATGCCCCCTGGACCCCTCAAAGCTGTCCCCACCCCCGAAGTTTGCTATTTTCTCAGGTAGTAGTCTGCAAGAATGCGTGGAAGGTGAATTGCGATACTCGGGTGGGCGCAAGAACCCCTGGGTCTCTTGTTTTTGTTTTGTTTTTTTGTTTTTTTTTTTGTTCAGTGATGACATACCCCAGCTAGAAAGGGGAATTACATCAAGTGGGTTGCTAGCTGTGTATGCTCACTTGATTATTTTAACCAAGCAGGGCTGTCCTTATCTACTTTCTGTCCACTGGTAGATAGTAAATTACTACTCTTTTAAGTTGTTAATGTATGTTATCCCTGTCTCCCGAGTTTCTCCATAGTTATACATGAAAATTTCACTACCTTGTAATATCAATTGATTTTACCTATTTTATTTTCCTTATAGGACTGTTTCAGCAGGGACAGAACTACTTTATGATTATGGCTTTCCTAAGGGCAAAGAGCCTTGGAACCAGATGTGTGTGACACAGGCACAGTCACAGCCTACAAGTGAATCTAAACATCCAGACTATGTAGTAAAGTCCTCAGACCAGAAGAATGACTTAGTTACGGAAAAGGAGGATGAATTAGAAGAGTCACAGAAGCCGGTGCCACATGTGTTAGAGGGACAAACACAGTCACAGTCTGCATGTGAATCTAAACATCCAAACTATGTTCGCAAGTCCCCGGAAAAGAAGAATGAACAGGTGTCGACTCAACAGTCTTGTGTGTCATCGTCACAAGTACAGCATGCATGTGTATCCAAACATTCAGATAATGACTCAGACTGTGTTCCCGAGTCTTTAGATGAGGAGAGTGGATTAGAAGAGTCACAGAAGCTGGTGCCACATGTGTTAGAGGGACAAACACAGTCACAGTCTGTATGTGAATCTAAACATCCAAACTATGTTCGCAAGTCCTCAGAAAAGAAGACGAGGGTGTCTCAGTCTCGTGTATCATCGTCACAAGTACAAAATGCATGTGAATCCAAACATTCAGATAATGATCCAGACTATGTTCCTGAGTCTTCAGATGACGAGAATGGATTTGGTACGGATGAGGATAATGAATTGAAAGGGCCATGGAGACGAGTGTCACAGACGCAATTGCAGCATGCATGTGAATCTGAAGTTTCAGATAATGATCCAGACTATGTTCCTGAGTCCTCAGAGGAGGAGAGTAGATTAGAAGATTCACAAAAACAGGTGTCACATGTGTTAGACTTAGAGGCACAATCACAGTCTGTATGTGAATCTAAAGCTCCAAACTATGTTCACAAGTCCTCAGAAAAGAAGGAGAAAAAGGTGTCTCAGTCTCAGCTATCATCGTCGCAAGTACAGCATGCATGTGAATCCAAACATTCAGATAGTGATCCAGACTATGTTCCTGAGTCCCTAGATGAGGAGAGTGGATTAGAAGATTCACAAACACAGGTGTCACATGTGTTAGAGGGACAATCACAGTCACAGTCTGTATGTGAATCTAAAGCTCCAAACTATATTCGCAAGTCCCCGGAAAAGAAGAATGAACAGGTGTCTCAACAGTCTTATTGTGTTTCATCGTCACAAGTACAGCATGCATGCGTATCCAAACATTCAGATAATGACTCAGACTGTGTTCCTGAGTCCTTAGATGAGGAGAGTGGATTAGAAGATTCACAAAAACAGGTGCCACATGTGTTAGAGGGACAATCACAGTCACAGTCTGTATGTGAATCTAAACATCCAAACTATGTTCGCAAGTCCTCAGAAAAGAAGACGAGGGTGTCTCAGTCTCGTGTATCATCGTCACAAGTACAAAATGCATGTGAATCCAAACATTCAGATAATGATCCAGACTATGTTCCTGAGTCTTCAGATGACGAGAATGGATTTGGTATGGATGAGGATAATGAATTGAAAAGGCCATGGAGACGTGTGTCACAGACGCAATTGCAGCATGCATGCGAATCTGAAGATTCAGATAATGATCCAGACTATGTTCCTGAGTCCTCAGATGAGGGGGATGAATTTGGAATTGATGCCACAACTTTGACATCAGCAGAGAAACCCATGGGTGAAACTCATGAAGATGTACCAGTTTGTGATACCACCTCCTCCTCTTCCTCCTCCAAAATAACTGTGAATTCAACAGGAAATGGGAAAAATCGAAGTTGGGAAAAGTCTCAATACTGTCAATTCTGCCTGCGCCCTCAGAAAAAACTTCCCCGTCACCTGGCTACAATGCATGAAGAAGAAAGTGAAGTGCAGAAGTGGCTTGGGACAACTGAAAAGAAAGAAAAATCTAAGTTGCTAACACGCATGAGGAATTATGGTAACTATCTGCACAACTGTGAAGTCCTAAAGAAAGGGAGTGGTGAACTTATTGTTGTGTATCGTCCTGGAAGTAAAGGTGATCCAAAAGATTACTTACCATGTCCCAGATGTTATGGTTTTATGGTTAAAACCGACCTGTGGAAACACAAGTGCTGTGAGAAATCAGAAGATGAAGATGATGATGAATCTGCACCTCCAACGAAAAAGAAGAGAAAGTTTAATAACCACATACGTGTAGCAAGACAGATGATCCCTAGTCTCTCCTCAAGCAGTAAGAGGACACATGAAATTCTGTCACATATGAAGTCAAGCTCAGTTTCCAGAATTGTCACATCAGACAGACTGATAATAGCATTTGCTGAACTATTGACCGAGAAGCATGGTCATAATAAAGATCAAGATGACTATATAAGACAAAGGTGTAGAGAGATTGCAAGAATGTTGGAGCAGTACCGCAGAATGACAGGGAAAGCAGATGCCGAGCTTGCAAGCGTTCTTTGTGGTGAAGAATTCATGGGAGTTGTTGGTGCTACAAAGCTTGCAGCAAAATTCAAGGAGGAAACTCAGCTATTCGGCATCCCAAGTCTTGCCTTGAAAATTGGACATAGTGTGAAAGCATGCTGTGATCTTCTTCGAGGGCAGAGTTTGATGAAGAGTGATAGAACTGTTGAAAAGAAGTGCAAGGCATTTCTTCACTTGTACAGTCTACACTGGGCAGGGAAAATCAGTCACCATGCCTTGCGGAGTCTTGAAGAAGAGAGAAGAAACAATCCTCAACTACTTCCTTTGACAGATGATGTTGTCAAGTTTTCATCGTATCTGAAGGACGAGGTGCACAAAGCCAAGGTTGAGTTGGAGAAGGAAACAGACCCCAAGAAGATCCCAGATGCATGGCGTAATCTTGCGGAAGTAGCACTAAGCCAGGTTGTGGTTTTCAATCGCAAGAGGCCTGGAGAAATATCCAAAATGAGAGTTGCAGATTACAAAAAGATGACACATGGAGAAGGACATATCCTAGATGGAGCCCTATCACAGTGGGAGAGGGCACTGTGTCGTGCTCTGTGGAGAGTGGAGATTGTTGGCAAGTGCTCTCGTACTGTTGCAGTACTTTTTACTGATGGGATGAAGAGTGCATTGGATGTACTGAACAACAAGAGAAGCGAAGCAAATGTCATGGATAGCAACATTTATTTGTTTGCAGCACCTGAGAGTGATGGTACCCATATGCGAGCATGTGATACAATTCGCAAGCATTCCAGCGAGTGTGATGCACAGGAACCCACATTGCTAAGAGCTACACGGCTGCGAAAGCAAATTGCCACTGTTTCTCAAATCATGAATCTCCAGGACAATGAATTGGACATTCTCGCACGGTTCATGGGACACGATGTAAGAACGCATCGTGAGTACTATCGATTGCCTGAGTCAGCTATCCAAGTAGCAAAAGTCTCGAAGGTACTTCTGCTGATGGAAAAAGGAGACATGCAGAGTCTTGCTGGCAGAGGGCTAGATGAAATACAAGTGCAACCCGATGAAGGTATGTCACTTCTCTTGAAGCATGAAAAGAATATTATTGTCACTCTGATATTTACTTTTTCAGATATGACATAATCAGTACCCCGGTGTACCAACTAAAATGTGCCATTTTGTTGATTTTTTTTTTCTTCAAGAGCTGTACCCTGGGTTACAAATCTGTTTTTTTTTTTCTTGGGGCTTATTGTTGAAAGGCCGTTTTGGGACAAATGTGACCCTGCACCTCAAAACAAACAAAAAGTAGCCAGACATGAATTTTTAGTTAAGACCATATTCTGAAAGAGCAGACCGTAAGCTTTAAAATGATGTATAACTCAAATCAAATGGACTCTCCTAACCTATCTTAATATTGGAAAGAAAGCACAAACTCAGGAAAAGTGTGAACTGAGAAAAGAGGCTCTGAAGTACAGTCTGTGTCTATTCAAGCGCTTAATCTTTACCAAACCGTGCTGGCTGTGCGATGAATGGGACAAAAAACAGGAAGTAAACCACCAGAGTAACAACAATGAAGGGATTATTAGATTAAACTGAAATTAAGCATGCCTTATTAACACATTCTGTTCATAATTAATGCCAACTTTCAAAGCAGTAGCACTATCCTTTCAAAGCTTATTAAAGTTGAAAGTGGAGAGTGTGGACAAGGTTTTTCAGAAATGAAGAAATGATTCTAAAGACACACCTAATCACACTATTCTACCAAAAATGTTCGAGACAAACTGCTTAAAAACACACTTTCCTGCCCGTTTTATGATACCAAATTTTAGCATAATGTAAAAGAAGACCCGCTCTTTCAGAAAATATGAAAAAGTCAAGTTCGGCTAGGTTGACCCATTTCACTTATTTTCAGTCCTCACGCAAAATCAGTGTGTGCGACTTTATGTTCGTTTTGAGGTGCACGGTCACAAATAAACACTGATTATTGGGCGTAAATGTAGGTAGCATATATGCACAAGCTAGCTTGAATGCATACTGCAGTGGAACAATTGTAACTATAGTGCCGCTGTGCACTAGCACTCTCCTGTTGTACTTCAGGTGGACAAAATATTGTGCAACACAATGCTGTAAACCAAGGTACAATAGTACCCCAGGGTATTTTGTGGTGCATCATATATGACTTGGATTTTTATTCTTTCCAGGTCTTCAGATAAAATTAAAAAATGTACATATAATCACTAATTTGGTATATTCTAAATGCTTGAAATCCAATTGAAACAAAACATTGTCAGTATATTTGGATGTAATTACACTCAGTTAACCTCTATACTTTTGTGCACTCTCAAAAGTGGACAAAAATAGTCAGCCTCACGTTCAAAAATCAATTTATCACTAGCCTTTAGCCAAGGCAGTCAATGCTGCTATTTTACTAAAATGTGCTTGGATCCAAAGAGTATAAGACTAACTGCACGACAACTGTGATCTGTAACCGAGGTGTAGCAGCACCTCCCCCTTCACCAACTTGATTTGTTGTTGTAATTAGATGTAAAGTAGCTCACCAAGAGTGCCAGCCCAACAACTCCTTCAATCCAATAATGCACCAGTCAGAGTTCGGGATGTCTTAAAGGTTACAAGTTCATGTTTTCAAAACTTTTCATACAGATTCACATGTTCATCTTCACATGCAATACAATGATACGATCAGGAGATTGTGCGAAGTACTGTATGTAGTGTTGAAAGACAAAAAATATAGACAGAAATTGTACGATAACTCTACTGTTCTGAGATAATATGATAATTAGATAAACTTGATTTATTTTCATCACAAATCCAATTGGCCATAATGGTCAGTAGATGATGCTGTCATTTGCATCTCAATATAAATATTCAAATATTTAGTGAATTGTGCAAGTTAGCCCAGGCCTCACCGCTGATGCGGCTCAATCCATGGATCACAGTTGTAAATGCATGGCGCTGTAGTCTGTGTCAATTCTCCGCAGAGATGATAGCAGCAAGAGGCCTTGTCCAAAAGGCTAAGTAATCACTTAAGTCGAAGGCCTGAAGCAGTTCCTGCATTCATTTCGTCTTCTGTTCTTTTTTTTAAAGATATATTTTAGCCAAATTAATTCTGTGTCCAAGCTTTTTCTTCAACCCGAAAAGATTCAACTTAATACGGCAAGGTTGATTGTAAATGAACAAGAACCATAAAAATGCAAATTTTGGTAATTTTCATTTATGTTAGGTTTGCTGCCAGGGAAATACATGTAGCTCTACTTCAAATGTGGGTGGGGACTAATGAGAAATAACAGATGGTTTATGTTTTACATGTGTGTATGTAGTATTGGAACAACTATTATAAAATGATGAATACATTACATACAATGTTACTTTTATACTGTAAAGTGCATGCACAGCATTATTTGTAGGTGGGTCAAGGGTAGCTAAGTATGCATGAAAAAAAATTATTTAAGATTGCAGTTTCAGCTGAATTAAAAAATTGACCATATTTGTATCATAAAGCAATACAATGTGTTGGAGAGTCCTTGAGTCAGGCAAATTAGCCAATCTATTGTCAAGTCTGCCTCGAGTGATGGTGGTATTCAGGATGAACTTGTAACACAGGGAATTCATGACACACAGTCATGCATGTTTGTCCCAAGAGTACCAGTGAATTGACAACATTGATGAGCTGATTTTCTTTCAATATACAGTGTGTCCCAGAAAAAAGGAAACAGGTTTTTATTAGTGAAATGTCTTCATTGCCAATTATGTTTAGATCAAACTATATACTTCATTGGCAAGGGCAATATCTCTTCTTTTGATTCCAAACACGTGATGATATCTCAGTGCATGACTGCTATGAAAAATTTTAAACTCAAGTATGTCAAAATAAATTTACGCAGAATAGTGGCATTGTGTGCATGGTTATTACTGAGTTCAGGCATACATGTAGTAATCCGTGTCAGAATAAAATCTAAGGAGAAAAAAACAAACATTACAAAAGCGACAAAAGATATGCTGATGAATGTCTTTTCAACACATCCTTTTATTCTGAAATGTGGCAGATCCCTTTCAGTGCCGTTACACCCTTATTTACCTATTCTGCACAAATCAATTTTCTCATCACAATTTCAAATAGCTTATGCTTGGTTATGCATGGGCATTACATTTTATTTCTGGAGTCATAAGAAAAAGGATAAAATCAATTTTTTGACAATGTAATTTTCTTTTTATGAATTATCATGAATTACTGAAACAATTCCTTGGGTTTCTGTCTTTTGGGGACCCACTGTACATACTCTTCGTGCAGAATACATCACTGACTCAAAGACGGATTCTGAATCTGAGGATGATGATAATGAATCACCAAACATGCAGAAGTCAAAAACCAGAGGTGAGTAAATGCAGGGACAATGTAGTAATGACAAGGTAGACCATACTGATAACAAACCTCAACTTCTTGCCAGACTGTTACAGTTTTCTGATACAGTGGATTTCCGTTATTAAGAATAATGATGAAACAAAATCATGTTCTAAACTTCTAACAAAGGGATTTTTCCGGACGTAATGAAACTCCTTTGTATGTTGTTGCCTTTGATGTCCTGATATAGCATAATTCAGGAGCTTTCCTGATATTCATATTGTATACACCATTATTTTCGTGTACAGATATTTTCGCTGTTTTGGCAAGGTGCGGAAATTCGTGAGGGTGATGTACTATACATGGACATCAATTGAAATGAAAATTTTCAGGAGGGTTTGACTTGTGAAATGTGCATAGATTAACCATAGCAAAAATTTCAGCTCTTGCAGTAACAAAATTTCAGTATACAGTTGGGGCCAAAAGTTTACATACACCTTGTGTAAAATCAATTGATTTAATTTTTCACACCTTTACACATGCTTGCTTCCATTCATTGTGATATAGCTAGGTAAATTCATTAAGAATTTTTTCATCAACATTATTTAGTGAAGTATGTATGGTTGATATATCGCTCAATTTGCATAAATTCAATGGGATCAAAAGTTTACATACACTGACCATAATACTTGGTAATGCTGCTTGTAGTTTGTTTCATTTTCATGTTTTGCTTGATTTAGCGGTCAAGAAGCTTCTTTCATACCTCTTCTAGGATTTTAAAAAAAAATCTATTTCAAAGTAGATTTTGATTCTGTTTCTTTTATCTGATAGGGCTTGGAAAAGGCTTCAAAACTTCTACACAGAACAGTGAATTTCATTAATTATGCAGATTTATGCAAATGTATTTAAAAATCAGTGAAAAATGTCACCTTTCCTCTATTCAGAAATCACAACATATCTGCACTTCCGGCAGGGACCCTTATGTATATTACGCAGCACATAATTTACTTTCTGCTTGTTCTCTATGACATCATGTGACCTTTAAGTTTGTGTCCATTGGCCCCCTATACAAATAATTTCAGTAGGTTAGTCCAAGACAAATCAAACATGATATGTGATGGCCCAGAAAAAGCAGAATGGCAAAGTATCTGCTCCTTCTTTCGCTGAAGATTTAATCTTTTGGAAAGTATAGGTAAATCCCGTTATCAGAAGTTGTTTATAACGAATGACCGCTTACAATGAAGCCATTTACAAGACCCGATTTTCTGCATGTACAAACCAATGGCACAGCAATTAGCATAAAACAAAGTCGCTTTTAACGAATTTTCGCTTATAGCAAACTGGTTTCTCAGTCCTGTCTCTATATATCCTTCTATCTAGAGTTCGCTTAGAGCAAAGCCGTAAATTTTAAGTCGGCAAAAGCTGCAGCTCACTCCATCTCTCTGATTAGACGCTGTGCTCCTTATCACGCGAGCACTCGAAGCCGTCTGAGCTGCACAGATGCACGCAGCGAGGGCAGCTAACTAGGTGCAATTACTGTCTGTCGTAAGTAGCGTATTAAGGTGCTAGGCTGGACGGTCATGAATATGCATTAGTATTGACGTCAGTCATAGACGCGTATTGTACTTTGATGTCTTAAAAAACTTCAATTTACTGACGAAATAAACCTCAATCCCACTTATAAAACACAAAAAAACATGGTGAAAATAATATCAAGACTCTGATCAGGTTTCGAACCCGTTTCGAACCCGTACAGCCCTTCGTGTCGAGTCTCTGACTCTGAGCCCAACCCATTGAGCTATGCAAGATTTGCTGCCATGCTTGGGTTGTTTTGGATTCTTTGTGTTTTGTGTATCCCACGCGGAACTAACACATTCGTGTTTTGGTGTGAGTGTTGTATGCAATGCATGCAATCGACGGATTCGTGACATCATCGTGTAATGTTTATTCATGACCGTCCAGCCTACGGTGTAGCACCTTAATAAGCTATTAAGGTGCTAGGCTGGACGGTTATGAATATGCATTAGTACTGACGTCAGTCATGATCAAGATTTATGCTGCATTATTTTTGAGAAGTTTTTGTTTTCAGTTATTGAATACTTTCCTTCAAAAAATAAATGTCTTTGACATAACAGGTTATCATGTATTGTGAGCACTTTCAGCATCAGTTTGCTGAAATAGACTGTGATGCATGGTGCTTGGTGTACATTCGTGTTGTGCATGTATCACGTAACGTTTAGCGGGTTTGTACATATAGTATTTGCACACAACATATGAACTTCTCTTAACGAAGTGATTTTTGTGGTCCCCAGCGATTCATTATAACGGGATTTACCTGTATATTACCTTCTTCTGTTGGTTCTTTTATATTTTTCATCTACTTTTAATCCAATACATTCCTATATCTCTCCTTCAAACCAAAGGATGCAGCAAAAACTTCTGCAAGTGCCAGGGATACATTTGCATTGCGCGGCAATGCACAAATTTTTAGTTTCCTTTTGTGTTTATTTTTGCGTAGGACATGAAGTTCATAAGAAGAGATGGCGACCTCAAGCATCAAAGAGACGATGGTCTGCTGAGGAGAAAGCAGCTGTTTCAAGTCACTTTGAATTTTTTCTCCGGACAAGGCAGCTGCCAGGAAAGAAAGCAATTGATGAGCTCATGTCCAAACAGGCTCCGCACACCTTTGAAGGAAGAACTTGGAGAAACGTCAAAGACTTTGTCCGTAATCAGATTAGGAAAAAGGATCCTTTTTCATTTATGCATACTTAAAGGTACACCTGAATCGATTTGATATGTACATGTGCACATACTGTAAAAAAAAAAGACTACATGTTTTCACAAGTAACCTTGCCTGGACACAAATTCCAGAAGTGTTGCACAATGCCAGATCTCCCAAAAGTTAAATTTTTGATGAGAAGGCACTAGAATAAGACTCTTTTCTGGATTTTTGGTTGCCAAACCGTTCACATGGAGGCAGCCATTGAATTGTCTGCGCTTTATAAGAAATCTGTGAGGCGTAAATGCAACAATGGCTAATCTTCGCTTTTGATTAGTTCTCACAAGACGTCATGAGACAAGAGAGACGGTCTCGAATGACAGCAAGGACCAGCAAAATTACTTGGTTATAAGAAACTTATACAACCTGTAAGATTCAGGTACTCAGGTGATGTATGTTTGTTTAATAGCAACAAAGTTTGAGACCTACGAGAAATGCATTGAATGCATGTTTTCATTTTTTATTACCTTTTTCGTTGTTTGTTCATACCTGCCATGCATTACATTGAATTGACATGTAATCAAATATTGTGACAGTATGTTTGATTCAGCTATTTCAACCACTTAACTAGCAGTTTCTCAGTTTAAGGATACAGGGTAATTTTGCCTTCAGCAATTTTTTTTTTCTTTTATAGTTGACGAACCTCTGCTAATTGTTCAAAAGAGTGACAAATTTGAACAAAGCTGCAGTTGTTGTAGGTCCATGTTTGCATAGATGCATCTGGTTGTACAATTTAGCCAGGTACTAATTGCGCAGCACCATATCCATGCTATGTATGTCAGTATGTGAAGAGTTTCATTGCAAAACAGCTGAACTTCATTTTGGTCAACTTGAGATACTTGAGATGTAAAGGCATAAGTTCACATTGTTACCAGTTTTGAAAAATCTGAGCTGCACTGTCTCACATGCCATCAGAAGATGACTACTGTGCTGTAATTACTCTTGTATATGAGAAACAAATAGAAATTCAAAGCTAACTTTATAGTGAGTGCATAATTTTCATTTTTTTTTTGTATCTTGGATGTTTATTCACCAACTTGAAGAGAAATAAACAGGTAAACCAGCACAGATTTGATCATTATTAAATGATTCTAACCAATGCCTTTAAACTGCTGAAATTTAAAGGAAATATTTGATAAAATTTCAATACTTTTGATCATACATGTAGCTTCAAAAATATTCCTTTATATATAATGTTAAATAATGAGAAAGGCACTTAAGTCGTTTTGCAATAAAATTCTTTGTGTACTACTCTGATACATGTACAAGTACATGTACATGTAGCTATTTTAAAATTGCTTTCTTGGGTATAAGTAATAAATTTTTCGTCATCTGATGAATGCGATATAAGGAATTCTATGAAAGGAGTTCTGAAATCAGGATTTGGATTGCATGAAGTTATGTGTATAGTTGAATATTCCGTTGATGACATAAACCTAGCTGTTTCACTTTAATTTGTTTTAATTGTACATTTTTCATCATCTGATGAATGCTTTTAAGGAGTGCCACGCAGCTCTGAAATCAGGTTATGGATAGCATGGAATTACTAAATATTAATTCATCTTGTAGTTTAAGTCTGTTGATGACATAATCCTTGCTTACAATTGTTTACTTTTTTAAAGTGTTTATGTCATAGAGGATAAATTATATTGATGATACATTCCTGTATTTTGGACAGAAGTGAAGTTGAGAAAGAGGTAAGATCATAAAATGTCATCAGGTTGTGTACAAAAGGCTAGTTCTTTAAAAGTCATTTCGCATGGGATTCTGGAACCCCCATAGACTTTATACAGGGTCCACCCAGTTTCTGTACAGATTGGGTTAACATCTTATGTACTAGTAATTGATACGAAGTTCTGAAATGCTAGTGGGAATATAACCCTCTATACTTGCATTACTGTATTCTGCTTTGAACACTTAACAGCATACATAGTTTTTTTTTTTCTGTGTTACAATTGAGAAGAAAGTTTGTATGAAAGAAGAGTTGAAAGTTTACCCCATTATAGATGTCAAATCTATGTTAAACGTTATTTTAAGAACGCACATGACTCTAAAATGGCAAATGTTTGATGAGAGGGTACTAGAATAGGACTATAGGAGGCAGCCATTGAATTGCCTGTGCTTTGTTAGAAATCTGTGAGGCGTAACTGCAACAATGGCTAATGTTTGCTTATTGATTAGTTTGCACAGGGCGTCATGAGACGAGAGACGGTCTCGAATGACAGCAATGGTAGCCTCCATTCATTCTTTGCAGGAACAGTTTGGTGACCTAAAATCAAGAAAAGAGACAGGTTTAATTTAGTGCCTTCTCATTAAAATATGACATACTAAAGTCATTTGTGTAGGCCCATGTAGAATGTATTTGGAGATAACAAAAATTAAGTTGCCCCAGTCTGTATATGTATGATTTCAAGTTATCTAAAACTTAACTCTTTGGGTCCCTTACTCAAAGCCATGCATACACATGAAAATAATCTCAGCAATGTTTGCAGTTGACCGGTATATAGCCATGGTCCTCCCCATGAGATTTGAATGATGTACAGTGGAACCTCTGTATAATGAGGTCGGTGGGACTATGAAAATTGCCTTGTTTTAAGAGATTTTGTTATATGTGACCTCATTAAAATGAGGTTCCACTGTATAAGAAGAAACTTGTACAACCTGTAAGATACATGTACTAACATGTGTATGTATTGTTATTTATTGAGCCTTGAGAAATGCATTGAATGCATGTTTTCTTATTGTTTAATACATGCCTGCCATGCAGTGCTTTGAAGTGACATTCTGTCATTAAATATTGTGACAGTATGTTTGGTTCAACTATTTCAACCAATTTGTTACCAGTTTTCCTGTTTAATTTTGCATTCAGAAGTTGTTTTACAGTTTACAAAGTTCATCAGCCAATTGCTGCTATTTGCATCAATGACTCTGATTGTACAATTTACCCAGGTAGTAATTGCGCAGCACAATGTCCATGTCATTATGTACTACTCTGACATATGTAGGTATTTCACCCATAAAAGTGGTTTCTTGGGTATAAGAAGTGTATGAACATAGTTTGAAGATCATGATGAAATTTGGCATGAATTATGGCAGAGAAAATATCACCCAATGAAGTGATCAGGCCATGACGTCAATTTCAGCTACATGTAGGTCGTTTCAGCATGGGCTAATGTATCTAAATGGAACGTGGTACATGTACGTGTAATTTGGGCATTAGTTGGTCATAGGACAGGTCAAAAAGCTCAACATTTTCAGTGCCTGTTATCCTTATAACTTTATATGGATGGCTTGCATTGTTGCAATCAACTTGATACATGAATGGGTACAGATCAACAAATTACATTTTAATTTGCAATTCACTTAATTGATTCATGTACGCAGGTACAGATCAGAAAATAACTTTTTAAGGCTCAGAGATTCTTGTTTTGATAAATGAACATTGTGATTTTTTGTAGTATTTCCACTACTTCTTTGTGATAGCATCTGTTAAGCTAAAAAAAAAATATATATATATATATGTTATATTGCCCTAACATGCACAAAATTTGAAAATTGGGTTGGTCAGTCGATGTTTTTTTTTTTAATGTGCAGTTGTTTAAAGTACTGAGAGAGTCGAGTTTTCCAATATTTTTTAAAAGTTTCTAAATGGGGGAAAACATGGGCAGAATACAGTCAAAATGCATATAGAAGTGTTTTTTAAAGCTATTGCATACATATTTTAGCAAATTCTTTGCCCAAATCTGATATTTTCTCACTAAGGAATAAAATCCAACCCTGTGTTTTTCGTATTTTATGATCAGTCGGGTGAGGGCAACATGGCATTTTTTTTTGGGGGGGGGGGGGGTGGGGGCATATCCGAAGACTGATGTCATTTAGATTTCAGAAGATTGTTAGCCACAGGTTTCTTTAAAGAATACATGCTCTTACCCTTTATAGTTGGAAGCTGCTGATTCATATTGGTGTAGTTGGAAGTGTAAAGCCTCTGAGCTGCTGCTAGTCACATTGAAGCAAAATGAGTAGATTACTCATATTCTTTAGACTGGATTTAAATACCTGTGTTATAGGCACAATTTGTAACTTTGTGCAGTTGAATTTCTCTTGTCCTAGTGATTTTCAGTGTGTGTTTCATGTTTTGCATTTTCACTTTGTAGGCACAATTCCTTGTAGGCACAATTTCAATTGCAGTGGAGTTTTGTTATCTAGTTCTAGTGATTTTCATATTTTGAATTTATCTGCCAAACTACAATAGGCTGTTCTGTGTACCTTTTCCAATAAGTGGTGCCAGAAGCATTATGTATACACTTTCACTCCCTGCCGTCTTCCATTTGAAATCATAATTTCTTACCACTGCACCTCAAGAACAAAAAAGCAAAACAAAACTTGGTATGTCTATGTATGAGTAGAGGGTATATCAGTGAATACCTTCCTGGTGGTGAATTAGGTCCAAGGTCAGGTTTCAAAACAAAATTTACACTTCATTATACACTGTATGTTTGAACTTGATTATGAATTGGATAAATTAAACTTGGTACATACACCATAAAGGTCCTATGAAATGCAAATGCATGTTGATTTGTGTTGATCTATAATAATCTCACCATCACAAAAGATTATTTAAATATGTGCCATATATTTTATTACAATTTTTCTGTTAATTTTCTTCAGAGTACTTGGATCTGCCTACAGAAAATCATCCAAACCAAGATACTGGTTTTGACATCATCTTGTTAGAACTAAGTGATCTCTCACAATTGCATTCCACAAATACACCTTCACTACCTTCCTTTTGCAGGTGTATCGTATCATGCCATTGTCAGAGCTCACTCAGCACTAACTATGTGGCATAGCAGTATCATTCAAATGTTTACTGGCTGATGATTGACAAGTGATGGTCAAAACCAGTATCTTGGTTCTGAAAATTTTTGTGTGCAGATCCAAGAAACCTGACAAAAATTAACAGAAAAATCATGATAAGTCATATGGCACATGTTTAGGTAATCTTTTGGGCACATTAGTGATGGTTAACCATTAAGAATTACATATCACAAGTTCAATATTTTTATGAGGCTCTGATTTTATTATATGGGGAAGTGCGGCATATCAAGAAATGATTTTCATAAAGCAGTTCATTCTGTGAGTGCAAGGTGTATTCAACTTCAGAAGTCCATGATTGGAAAGTGTATTCCACTTCAGAGTCCCATGAAATGAAGGTATACAATTTCACTTTAGAAGTCCATAGTTGGAAGGTGTACTCAACTTTAGAGGTCCATGATTGGAAGGTGTATTCCACTACAGAAGTCCATGATTGGAAGGTGTTCTTCACTGTAGAGGTCCATAATTGGAAAGTGTATTTCACTTTAGAGGTCCATGATTGGAAGGTGTATTTCACTGTAGAGGTCCATGATTGGAAAGTGTATTCCACCTGAGAGGTCCATGATTGGAAGGTGTATTTCACTTTAGAGGTCCATGATTGGACGGTGTATTTCACTTTAGAGGTCCATGATTGGAAGGTGTATTTCACTGTAGGAGGTCCATGATTGGAAGGTATATTCCATCTTACAGGACCATGATTGGAAGGTGTATTTCACTTTAGAGGTCCATGATTGGAAGGTGTATTCCACCTAAGAGGTCCATGATTGGAAGGTCTATTCTACCTAAGAGGTCCATGATTGGAAGGTGTATTCCACCTTAGAGGTCCATGATTGGAAGGTGTATTTCACTTTAGAGGTCCATGATTGGAAGGTGTATTTCACCTTAGAGGTCCATGATTGGAAGGTGTATTCCACCTAAGAGGTCCATGATTGGAAGGTGTATTTCACTTTAGAGGTCCATGATTGGAAGGTGTATTCCACCCAAGAGGTCCATGATTGGAAGGTGTATTCCACCTTAGAGGTGCATGATTGGAAGGTGTATTTCACTTTAGAGGTCCATGATTGGAAGGTGTGTTTCACCTTAGAGATCCATGATTGGAAGGTGTATTTCACTGTAGAGGTCCATGATTGGAAGGTGTATTTCACTTTAGAGGTCCTTGATTGGAAGGTGTATTTCACTTTAGAGGTCCTTGATTGGAAGGTGTATTTCACTTTAGAGGTCCATGATTTGAAGGTGTATTCACTGTAGAGGTCCATGATTGGAAGGTGTATTCCACTTTAGAAACTCATGATTGGAAGGTGTATTCCGCTTTTAGAAGTCCATGATTGGAGGGTGTATTCCACCTTAGAAGTCCATGATTGGAAGGTGTATTCCATATTAGAGGTCCATAATTGGAAGGTGTATTCCACCTTAGAGGTCCATGATTGGAAGTTGTATTCAACCTTAGAAGTTCATGATTGGGAGGTGTATTCCCCTACAAAAGTCCATGATTGCAAGGGGAATTCCACCTTAGAGGTCCATGAATTTAAGGTGTATTTCACTGTAGAGGTCCATGATTGGAAGGTGCATTCTACTTCAGATGTCCATGATTGGAAGTGTGTATTCCACTTTAGAGGTCCATGATTGGAAGGTGTATTTCACCTAAGAGGTCCATGATTGGAAGGTGTATTTCACTTTAGCGGTCCTTGATTGGAAGGTGTATTTCACTTTCGAGGTCCATGATCGGAAGGTGTATTTCACCTAAGAGGTCCATGATTGGAAGGTGTATTTCACTTTAGCGGTCCTTGATTGGAAGGTGTATTCCACTTTAGAGGTCCATGATTGGAAGGTGTATTTCACCTAAGAGGTCCATGATTGGAAGGTGTATTTCACTTTAGAGGTCCTTGATTGGAAGGTGTATTTCACTTTAGAGGTCCATGATCGGATGGTGTATTTCACTTTAGAAGTCCATGATTGAAAAGTGTATTCTACT
This sequence comes from Diadema setosum, assembly GCA_033980235.1. Classification (NCBI taxonomy): domain Eukaryota; kingdom Metazoa; phylum Echinodermata; class Echinoidea; order Diadematoida; family Diadematidae; genus Diadema; species Diadema setosum. Next base: position 29,763,514 of record CM067069.1, on the reverse strand, counting down.
CATTTCCAGAAATCCATGATTTAAAGTAATATAGTATCCCTTGGTTGTCCGTGTTACAACAAGGTCAGTTGAGCATATTTCATTATCCACAGTGCTTCAGTAATGCATAAATTATGGACAGAAATATTGATGATTTTGATAATTACGATATAATTATAATACTGTTAAATAATGGTGATGCATAAAAGTAACAATTATATTAATTGGATGTGATGTTTGAGTTTTTTGTTTTCTAGACGTTTCCATGTCTTTGCATGTCAGGCACCGCTATAATGTCCACAGTTGAAGGTTTCTACCAGAGATGTCCATTGTTGTCAGGTTTTTATGCCTAGTCCACTATTGAAGGCTTGTACCAGTATGTGTGTGTGTGTGTGAGATAGAGGGGGGGGGGGGGGAGAAAGAGTTGTGGGATCATTGATGAAATCGTAACGCCTAAAGCAGTGTTTTTCTGGGTATTATAGCACTGTATAATTTCTTGAGTGTTTGTATGCGCGTGCAGTGGCGTATCTAGGGGGGGGGCAAGGGGGGCACGTGCCCCGGGCGCCACTCCTTGGGGGCGCAAAAAAAAAGAAGAAAAAAAAAAAGAAAAAAAGGGGGAAAAAAAAGAAAAAAGAAGAAGAAGAAGAAGAAGAAGAAGAAGAAACAACTCACCGAAGGGGGGGGGGGGGGGGCAGAAAACCAAATCAAAAAAAGATAAAAACAAAACATATGATGACTCGGACAAAATGACAATGTTTATTGTGTTCACACAAGAATTCCATGTTATATAAGCTGAAATACAACGATTTTCGGCTCGCTTGCTGCGCTCGCTCTCCAAATTTTACATAGAAGAAGAAGGTGAGAACAAAATGTGATGATGGCGCGGACAAAATGACAATGTCTATTGTGTTCACACATGTCATTTTATGTTTAGCAGGCAAAATGTTTCACGGAGCAGCGGCTGCAATTTCTTTCGTTCTGAAGCGATCGCCAATTGGATCATAACAAGGCGCCAACGGTTTCGAAAATACGGGGGGGGGGGCGCCAAAAAAATCAAACAAGATAAGAACAAAACGTGATGATTACGTGGAAATATACAAATTTCGGCTCAATCGCACGTACTAATTTAGAGTATTTCTTCAAGTCCTCCGTTTGTTGGTAAAAATCGTTATCTATAAGGCCGTCACTATATCTTGATTAGAATTGTAAGATTTGATAGGCAAAAAATGACAAGAGTTCCATGTTTTGTAAGCTGAAATACAAAAATTTTCGGCTCGCTCGCTGCGCTCGCTCGCCAAAATTTATCAAAACACAAAGGAGATAAGAACAAAACGTGATGATGACGCGGAAATATACAAATTTCGGCTCACTCGCTCGTACTAATTTAGAGTATTTTTTCAAGTCCTCAGTTTGTTGGTTAAAATCGTTATCTATAAGGTCGTCACTATATCTTGATTAGAATTGTAAGATTTGATAAGCAAAAACTGACAAGAGCTCCATGTTTTGTAGGGTGAAATACAAAAATTTTCGGCTCGCTCGCTGCGCTCGCTCGCCAAAATTTATCAAAACAAAAAGGAGATAAGAACAAAACGTGATGATGACGCGGAAATATACAAATTTCGGCTCACTCGCGCGTACATGGGGGCATTTCATGAAGCAATTTGTCAGATATCTCGTCTGACAAACTGTTAAAATCTACTGAAATCCTTGCTTCTGATTGGCTGAAATGCTTCATGAAATGCCCCCCCTAAAGTACTCAGTTTCTTGGTATAGATAAATCGTTATCTATAAGGCCGTCACTATCTTGATTACTTATTGTAAGATTTGATAAGCAAAAAATGACAAGAATTCCATGTTTTGTCAGCTGAAATACAAAAATTTTCGGCTCGCTCGCTGCGCTCGCTCGCCAAAATTTATCAAAATTCATTACATTCAAATCACCCTCAAAAGACCCCTTTTAATAAGGGCTTGAAAAGCATATAATGTGGACTTTGCTTAAAGTCCCTACCGGGATCGGGTTACGGTTGGACACTAGTCTTTTTCAGAAATTAGGGGCGCAATTTTCGCGCTTGCCCCGGGCGCCGTTTTCCCTAGATACGCCAGTGTGCGCGTGCATGTGTATTTGTACGGGGGCATGCATGCACATCAGCGAAAAAAAATCCTGTGTTAAATGAACAGCGAGTTTAAATAAATAAATTGTTCCCTTCTTTATGTTTATTCCTGGAGGAGCAGAAGGTGCCAAGGGATCAAAACACTCCTATGCATATGAGGAAACGGGTGCACGTTACGAGACCAACACCCACGAGTCATACAACCTCCGAGTTATACAGCCCACGAGTCATACAGCCTCCGAGTTTATGTACAGCCCACGAGTCATACAGGCCATAAGTTCGACACTAAGTAAACAAGGTCCACGAATCTGACACATTAAACCCCGTATTATATCTTTCGAACTCGTAGGCTGTTTTACCCAGTGTCGGTCCCATGAGCTTTATTGTCGAACTCTCTACCTTCGGCTGTAGGACTCGTGGGCTGTATGACTCATGGGTGTCGGTCTTGTGGGATGACCCCGATGAAACAGGTATATCTACAACGCCTTTATGAACTTGCGCAGTGCGACGATAGACTTTTCCCCCGTCAGGTCGGCAACGGTTTCAATCAGCGCCTCCTTGGTTTCAGGGGGAACGACCAGGTGTCTGAAAACTGGGTCGTCGACCTCGACGCATTTTGTCATCATGGCGTCGACCACATCGTCTACTGAAAAGAAGGGAAATTCTTTCAATACGTCAAGAAGGCAGCGTAGTTGACGACGATCGATGTCGTCAATGGTATCGTCGTTGAGCTGGGTGTCGATGTCCGAGAAAACTCCTGTCACTAGTCTTGTCTTTACTTGAGTAGTTTCCATCATGCAAATCCTATAGGGAAAATAATAATCAGTTCAATTGGAACTAAAGATACTGCAACTGACGTGTGCCACACACATACACACACAAACAAACAAAAAGATCTACCCACAACAGGCTAATCGTTATTAAGAGGTCACGCCAGGAGACATCTTGAAGGTGGTCTTGTAGTCTTAATTTTCAAACTTATCTCAGTCAAATTCGGTACAACGCGATCACCTACCTGAAGATATCTTCATTAAAGTGTTTGAACGACTTGAAATATCTTCTCCTGACTTCCCACGTCAGTAATAGTAGACTAATGCATTGTTTTGTAATAAATATTTTGGAAAAAGTATGATTGTGAAATTTCTGTAATGAGATGAACATTCAACAGGAGGTCGAGGCTTCTATCAACCTTTAGTGATTTATCTTCTTTTGCCTGCTATAGTGTCCTGAGCACTGGACCGAATATCGGTGATAAAGTGTATCTCGAATCCTAAATGTGGGCTTAATTCTCTTAATCCAGATGAACTCTTTCACTTTTTTTTTTTGGCCAAAAATTAGTTTCAAAGGCTAGGACTGCGGCCGTGGCGTCATTCCATCCTATTTTGTGTTTCGTCTTGAAAAGTGAAAGAGTCCACCTTAATTAAGAGAATCCAGCTCACACTCAATAGGGATTAGGGATACAATTTATCACCGATCTTCGGTCCAGTGACCAGGAAACAGGCAGGCAGTGAAAGAGAAACGGTATAACCACTTGGCCTGAAGAAGTCCAAAGGAGTGGAGTAAAGCTAGCCAGCACAATTGCTAAAGGTTGGTAGAAGCATTTACTTCCTATTGTATGATCGTCCACAACTCATGAAAACAGATGGACATTGTTTTGTTAATAAACTGTGCAAAGATAATCTGGTCACAAAGGAGGTTCACACCGTATCTATTAAACTTTAGATTTAACATAATATTGGCATGGAGCTTGAATTCAGGAGTAACTCGATAGCTTTATGACTTCATTAATACAAAAACAAAATTAACATTTTCAAGACGAAATAAGCTTTACCAAACATAAAACGATTGACGGACCTCGAGAGGGAGCTATCTCACCGTCCGTTTGAAATTCGGATTAAGAGATTGGACCACCATTTAATATGGCCTGGATGATAATGACTTACTTTTGTTATCTCAGTCATTTTCAAACCGATTTTGTGTAAGATGCTCTGATTTACCTTTAGAATGATACATTTTGGCCTCGTTTCGCAACATACCCCTCCCCAAACAACAACAACAACAACAACAACAACAACAACAAGTAACAACAACAACAACACAACAACAACAACTACAACAACAACAACAACAACACAACAAACAAACAGACACGAAACCAAGTGTTAACAATGCCAACTTCAGACAAATCGTCATTCAACAAAACGATATTTTTTAAATTCTAATCAATGATTGTCTCGCTCTTCACGAACTGGGGTTGTACCGGTAAACTATGCTGGTATAAATATTTCACTTGGCTGTTACCTGATATTGAATGACTTGACAGTAGAGAGAAGCGATTCAAAGAACCCTTCCACGGCAAATTTGGAGGAGCTGTAGAAGTCGCCGTAAGGCATACCTGGGATTTGAATTACACGATAGGTATAATAATTAAACATATCCACCAGCTTGATGATAATGATAACAATAATGTTAAGCACAATTAACCTTGACTATACACCGTAATCGAGGAATATTAATTTTTCCATGTTTACTGATACTAAAATTTTCACTGATACCATCCTCTCTACTTTAACCGGTGCGAAAATAAAAGTACGTTTATATTTTGTGGATGTAAAGTGTCCAGAAAAGTACAGTGACATAAATTGGCCGATGGGGAAAATATATCGCCTGAAAGCCATCGTTTACACGTTGCTAACTCATTTTTTTTTTTCATTTAAAGCAAATCGTTTTCTTACAGGTATATCATAATTTGTCTAGCTATTTGTAGCTACGTCAATGGTAAAAAAAAAAAAGATGTTGATACGAATAACAACTTCAGTTTAACCTCATTGTCATCAATTTACTTTTGGCTGAGTATATTGCATTGGCGTAAGTTTTTGTCAAAGAACAGGGCATTTCAGGAGAGATACACGTGTAATTGGAGCAAACCAATTATTAACATACATCACCCCCCCCCCCCAGAAAAAAAAAATACTAATCTTTCACAACATAAAATTTGCAGAATTTCTAAATCGACGGCTGGTTCGACATGACGTACTTTGGCAACAATTTATGCACGTACCTTGCTTTCCCGCCAAACTCGAGACACTGATGATTTTTCCCGCCTTTTTCTGCTTCATGTGAGGGAGTACGGCCAGGGTGAGTCGGATCGTGCCGATAGTGTTGACGTTAAAGATGTTCTCGATCCTGGCACGTGACACGCGCTCCGGGATCCCTATGGTAGCAATTCCTGCTATGTTGACTATAAAAATTAAAAATAATAATAATAATAATAATAATAATAATAATAATAATAATAATAAAAAGGAATGAATGATTTGTACATCTCGAGCAATTCGTCAGCATTTAATCTACTGGCTAAGACTTTTCAATTTCACTTAGATGACTTCGGCATTGCCTTTGTACCTACGGATAGGACATGGCCCTGGGATAGGACATAAAATGGAGGTCCCGTGTGTGAGAGAGTTACAACTCAGGTGAGAGAGTTACAACTCATGCACGTAAAAGATTCCGCTCCATTCATTCATCGCAAAGAGCAGGGTGTTTAACCCGGTGAAGTGGTCCCGCCTCACATCCAACTGGACCCCATGGACGACCAGCTTAACGTAGCTGAATATGGGCTATTCAGCCATCTTGTCAGATGGAAAATGAACAAACAACAAACAAACAAACAAACAAACATGGCATGCTTAGATTAATTTAAAAAAAGATAACAAAGAAGAACAAACAGACAAAGCAATAACAATGTCAGAGCAGCCTTGACTTTAACTGCATATTTTGTCTTGAACAATGATTTCAATTCGCCATATTAAATCTGTACGAAGTCATGAAAAACTTATATTAATTTTAGACATTCCCTAATATCAAAGGGTTTTGATAATTGAAAGTGTCATTCAAACATAAGGGATAACAATCAAGAACTGCAATGAGTACTATACCGTATGATGCACAGGGATGTGGGACACTATCCCGTCTCTTTAAACAGCAACAATAGAAGGAAAATATTTTGTTCGCTTTGTTTACGACGACAAATATTATTACCTGTCAAGTACAGACCTATTAACCCTTTATGTGCCCAGACTCTAAGCTTAACTTGTAATGATTATTCTGTAGCATTCATTAACCCCTCCATATTTGATCTACTAAATGTAAGGTGTTCCAATCTTACTCGGGCGAGACAATGTGGTGGCATCAATGAGGTCTAAATATTTAGACCAGATTGAAAGTACTCACTGAGAATATCGATACGTCCGTGAGTTTTAATGACGTCATCAACTACTCGTGTGATGTCTTCATCCTTGGTGATGTCCATCTCCGTGATGAAGATTGTCTTATCGATAGTGTCCCCAACGGCGGCAACTAACTCGGCCTTTTCTGCCATGGCAATGACGGTAGCTATGACAAGGTAGCGTTGATCGGGGTCTTGTGCGAGACGTCGAGCCGTAGAGAGCCCGATTCCCGACGAACATCCAGTCACGAGTACTACTTGAGGAGCCATAGTAACCAAGTAAAGTTCGCCAAGTTGGTTCCTATGAACATGATGAAACAGAATGCAAGCGACCATTTTTTTTTTCTGAATGGATAAAAAGTATAGATAGAGTTACCGTTCACGGACAGTGTAGCTAGGTCAGGGACTAACATCACCCTAAAGTTCAAGTGGTTCACTTACATTCACACAACATTTACATGCTTGACAACAACACTATGTAATGGGTAAATATATTTTTCAGCCATTTTCTTTTTTCCAACTCAATTAATTTCTACTTCTCCTTGCATTTCTTGTCTCCTGTTTCATTTTCTCTAATAGCTCCAATATCATAGGTCTAATATTATTTTATAATAGTAGTAGTAGTAGTAGTAGTAATGATGATAATAATGATAATGATACTTATACTAATACTAATACTTTTACTAATACTAATACTAATACTAATACTAATACTAATTCTGATACTAAGACTAATAATAGCAATAATAGTAATGATAGGTGGCTACTTGCATAGTTCACATGACTGTCATTTATTTAGTTCTTCCTGCTTGATAACTCCTGCTTTGGATTAAAAGGGAAATATAACACAGTGTTGATTTTAGTCGTTTTGACAAATATGTTCAAGTCATTCCTTCCTTTTCTGTGTTGTGTACTTTCTCTGAATCTGTGTTTATTTACTTGTTAATCTACTAAACTGCTCTGCAATACATCCCTCACCAATTCCAACATAATAATAGGACGCAGCTAGGTCACATGATGTTCGTCACTTCATGTTCTATCTCCCGTTTCCCATTTGTTTTTACATGTATACACCGACTCACTGATCATGGGTCCTGTGATAACGAGTGCAAATCACGGTTCCACAGGAGGCCCACATTGAAAAAAGAAAAACACAAAAAGACAGTATTCTCACCTGTTGCCACTAGCCTGAATTTCAACGGGGTAGTGCAGATGGCAGTACGATCATCTGTGTACTCCGTCCTTTGCTTTCAATGTCAATGTTCCAGTGAGACGAGCTGCAGAATATTCATGATATTTTTCTGCTTTGGACTTTGGAAAGACCTAAAGGTCACGCACCGATCACAGACTCGGCCATAGATCGAGGTCACACATACAACGACATCACAATCGCAAGATCAGATTACGGTTAACGTTTAAGTTTCACTTTGGGAATGAAGTGGGTTTTTTTTTTCCCAACATAAGCTAGATACACAGTTTGACATCTATTCGTGACTGAGTTTGAAAATACATGTACAGTGTACATCTTTTCGGAACTACATTGAAACTGAGATTTAGGTATGTGAGAGATGTTACTAATGGACAAAATATCACAAAAGAAAGTGTTGTCAAATCTCAGATTAATGTTAAATCACTGAGTCAAAGACAAGATACACAGACAAGAGAGAAAACCTAGAGTGTGTGTGTGTGTGTGTGTGTGTGTGTGTGAGAGAGAGAGAGAGAGGGAGAGAGAGGGGGGGGGGGGGAAGGGAGAGAATAGAGATGGCACCTGCTGTGGAGAGCTCGACATAATCGTTTATGTGCTTTGTTTGTTTTTGTTTTGATTGTTTTTTCCCATTCCGCATTAAAAAAAAATATACAGAAAACTTAAATCATAAAAAATATATAAATAGTTAAATATTACAAAACAGATTGTTTGCCCTTTTCAGATTCATTATTAGAATGATTCTGTTCTTCCATGGGGTACCTATAATAATACCGTGGATCCTTTCTAAAGTATAATTGATTCAATAGCAATTCTTACAAACAAAGTTAACATCATGAGAAACATAAACAAGAGAAAGGAGGGAAGTGAAAAAAAAAGAGAAATCGGGAACCATGGGCATGGTTCTGCAACCGAAATAAACAATGGTATAAATGACAAATATGGGTCTCTTTTTAATTGATATGTGCCCTTTCGTCATTCCCAATCTTTCAACACTATTTTCAAAGAATGGTGAGACTGTAAATAATCCCCACACACTTTGTCTGAAATTGTCATACCGGGTCTCAGTCTCATGGATGGCTTCATTTGAAAACTGGACTATCCCCGGGTCCACTACGAGTAGCTATGGCACATTAGGAATCGGTTGTAACCAAGGGCGTGAAGGGAGTGGGTATTTTACAACACAAATCATGATGGTGAGGCATCAACGTCAATCTTCTAAAATGCTTTTCCAATTTAAGGGATGGTCATACATCAAAGCGACCGTATTTTTAAAAACAAATTCTGCAACCTTAATAATCAATGGTATAAAATAAATGACAAAAATATGGGTGTAAAGATGAAAGAGGAGTTTAAGCTTACTTCAAAAAAAAATACTAGCAGTAAGATGCAAAAATAACATTAAAATGCAATGTAATATTGAGGACTTCAAGGGTTAAATGATTTCTTTTTTAAAAGAGGTAATCAAGTTCAGAAAACACTAATATGAGGACACATTGCTTGAACAGACGCTCGATGCGTCAACTCCCTTTATATTTTCTTTATAATGTTGTCCACACATGACATCATAACCTCTAGTGGTCTCCTCTTCAAGCAGTTCCAACACAAAAAAAAAAACTTTAAAAAAGCATAACTTTTACATCGATTGTCCGATTTTCTTCAAACTTTCACTCATGTGTTCTACTAATGTTGCTGCTTTCACTCAATCCACATTTCTCTTTGGGTTTTGGTTTCCTTTAAGTACCACTCTATTTTTCACACAAACACGCACACACACTTTCCGTAACACCCGTTTTGCATTTGCGTCCCTCCCTCTCTCTCTCTCTTTCTTTCTCTCTCTCTCCATCTCTCCCTGTCGCTCTCTTTTTCTCTTCATCAGTATGTATTTCTGCCATTCCCCTTTTCTGTGCTTCCCTGTCTGTTTGTGCGTGTGAGTGTGTTTATGTTATTGTGTGTGACGAGAGATGGAGATATGATGCTGCATGTATTCAATTACTTTGTGTGTGAGCGTGTGTGTGTGTGTGTGTGTGTGTGTAGACGTAATCTTGCTGAATGTCTATTGATTGATTGATGTGTGTGTGGGTAATATTATTGAATGTGTTGTCCTTGTCGTTTTTTTTTTCCTGATGCGCGTGGTTCAGCGAACAGTGTCCGGGTATTAGCATTGATACTCTATTTTTATTTTTTATTTTTTCCCGACCTGCGTATCTCAAAATAACTACATGTATATCTTTACAAATGACTTAAATAATCTATATCAAATACAATAGCTAAAAAAACCCTCAAATAATATATTATTTACTCATTATTTATCTAGCGATCAACGTCCCACAAGCTTTGCTTTTTAGTGGATCACTATTTTCCATAATTGATTTTATTTTCCGCACGCCCACGAAGTATATATGCATTGTTCCTTCTAATTATTGTATATATTATATATATTGTATGTGTTATATAATTTATCTCGTATACTACATGAATCTTTTGCAAATGTTTGAACAATATTATTTCATGACATGTATACTTTGTACTATGTTTTGATTTTCGTCGGTTGGAAATAAACTATGATTGAATTGAATTAAAGTCCTCACGTACATCAGGTATTATGATCAGTTCGCGAAATCACACGACAAAAGAAAGAATTATTAAAAAATATGTGTGTTAAGCATACATAGACTTTAACCCTTGGGTACCTGACAATAATGTACTGTCCTGTTGACCTTAGGTTGATTCAGGGCTACTAGCTCCGTGGTTGATGGAAGTCGGCTGAAACTAAAGAGTCATTTTGACTAAAATATTCCGTTCTACTCATTGGTGAAAAGCACAGCGGACGGTGCACACACAAAATCCCTCTACCATTCCATACAACCGGCAACAGGTGAGAATACACTCTTTAATACGTGCATGTTGCTCTGTTCTTTCGACGTATTGTAGACCCGTGTTTTAATTTGCATTCGTAGATATTTACGTGTATGTAATGGTCCCATTGTCAGCCAGCGCACGTGTAAAAAATAAGTAGGGCCTACATGTAAAAAGGATGCAACATAATGTAATGGACTTTGAAGTGTTCGCGTTCTTCATGTCGGCATTGGTTTGAAGTGTATATATTACAGATGTATAGTGTAGTATGCGCCTTAATTAATCTGATAAGCGAATAGGCAGAGGAAGTGAAGAGTTCACATTGCAGGAAATGAGGGAATAAACATAACTGTATTGACTGAAACGACGTTCCAATTAAATCTTCTAAGCAGACATTGTCATAGAGGAGAACATGACGTCTAACTTGCATACTGAAATTATGAAGGCCTATCTGAAGTTGAATGAGAAGAAGATACAATATGCGGGAAAGGTAGATGAAAATGAAAAGGAGAAGAAAATTGCAATACATGGAAAATAAAATGAGGGATGGTAAACTTAACCAGCCTTGCTTTACGGTCAAAAACAATAATAATTAACGTGTGAAATTGCGACTGCAACATTACATGTATGATTCCCGACAATACTAAACATTGAGATTAACGTGTTCCCATGCATTCTGTTTCCCTCAAAAGAACTTGGTAAACTTCGTATGGTTACTATGGCTCCTCAAGTAGTACTCATGACTGGATGTTCGTCAGGACTGGTATCGGGCTCTCTACGGCTCGACGTCTGGCACAAGACCCCGATCAACGCTACCTTGTCATCGCTACCATCATTGCCATGGCAGAAAAGGCCGAGTTAGTTGCCGCCGTTAGGGACGCTATTGATAAGACAATCTTCATCAAGGAGATGGACATCACCAAGGATGAAGACATCACACGAGTAGTTGATGACGTCATTAAGACACACGGAGGCGTCGATGTTCTCAGTGAGTAATTTCTGGGCTCAACAGCTACTGTCACTGCTGGAGTAGTTGTTATTTTCGGAACGGTCAACCTAGGTCTGTATATTTGACAGGTTATGTTTGTCGCCACAAAAATTAAAAGAAAGATCCACAGGTTTACCTTAATTACCTTGTTATTTCACTACTGGTATTGCTGCTAACATACAGTGGGAAGCATTTCACCTGAACTGGGTTATTCCTCTTTTTCGAGTGGCATGCATTTTTGATATTCAAAGGTTGAAAGGCTTTTATTTCTTAACTGGGTCATCTATAGGCAGTAGACTCAATACATAGATTAAAGGTTTTTGGCTTTGGTTTTCTCTCAAGTGGAAAAATTTGTTAGAATTTCTGATTTGTGCAGATATGAACTATTTATTTGGAGATTTCGGAGTATTGCAGTGTTTTGTTACCGCCGTAATGACAAACCATGACAGACCAACCAGAATTCGGGCGCAGGCTATATCAAAACTTCAAAAATTATATTCGCTCTCCCTCTATGAAAACGGAGCTCTCATTTTCTTTTTAAAAGTGTGATGTTGACTGACTTTCTGACATTCTGTGTCTGATCTCATCCTATCTAGTAAAGTCCACTGAACGTGGTGTAAAAATCACACACTTAGTAAATTAGGCTGGAAAAACATTCTTCCTATTACGCCAATCGAGAAGGAAGCATGACAACATGCAGCTGTCTTGTGAAAGTGTATTTTTCTTCTCGTTTACCACAAATCAAATGTGCCTCTCTAGTACTTATCACCCTTGGATTGGGCGACGCTGTTTTTTCCTATTCATACGAATCCTGTTCATCAATAGGTTTGTTTGTTTCTGACCAAATTTCTGTCCATCGTCAGGTTCATATACCTCGACCAAAATCTGCAGATCAACCAGTAAATTACATTTTGCAAAAGAATGTTACTATTTTTCCCCTTCTGATGAATCTAAAGAAAGCTCGCACGTCAAAATACCATCATCTGAAGTATAATCGCAGTACACTGGCGAGTTATATGGACACAGGTAGATTGAAAAGTTTGTGTTGTGATGAGATACTCGTGATGTTTTATTTCCTTTTCTTTCATTGATCTCTGTTCAGTCAACATAGCGGGAGTTCCTTCCACAATTCTCCCAGAACGTGCGTCTCGTGCCAAGATCGAAAGCATATTTAACGTGAACACTATCGGGACAATCCGACTCACTCAGGCGGTACTCCCTCACATGAAGCAGAAAAAGGCGGGAAAAATCATCAGTGTTTCGAGTTTGGCGGGAAAGCAAGGTACTGAAATGCAGACTCTTGCAGGAATTATTGCCAGACTTCGTCATTCCAAACATGCCTTTTGGTAAATGATATCAATGAATATGAACACCTGAGTTTATGATAGACTACTATATTCATCATGGACCTCTAGAGATAGTATCATCGTGGGAATGGAAATGATAATAACGGTAATGATAATGACAATAATAAGGACAATGATAATAACATCACGTCTACAGCGCATTTGGCTCCAGTCCCTTTGTGTTAAAGAGTAAAAGATAATAACTTGGTGGGTAGCACATATTAACATAACAGATGAAAATAAGTTCTTGTCATAAACAGCACACACCTTAAATAGGAAAGTTTTAAAGGTTTCACAGCTTTCAAAAATTCACTCAACAAATATGCTAGAGTCTTGATAATATTGTTCCATCGTTTTGCACTCACTTATTTGTACTTATTTTTGGAGAAACCAGAAGTGATATGTGGACGAAGATCTGAAATATGAGGTAGGAGTGTATTTATACATCAAATAACATACATATAATACATGAATATGAAGAGATTGCTTCCAAAAGGCACTAAACCCATTGAAAAATGATGGATTTCACGCCTTTTAGAAGCAAGCTGTTCATAATTATGATAAACGACAAATGTCCATCGAATTTCAGGTTTGCCTTACGGTGATTTCTACAGTGCCTCTAAGTTTGCTGTTGAAGGATTCTTTGAATCACTGCTCTCCACTGTCAAATCATTCAACATCAGGTATGGAGTATAAGTATTAAAACAAGTTCCGTTTTACTAACAGTAAGGCTGTGATTAAATCCATGCGCCACCATCTAGAGGATTATAACAATTCATGATGTAACGGGTAGACAACGATTTACAGAAAATAGTTTTATTATAGAGAGAAATCCATTTTTTTTTTCATTGAAAGTACTTATTCCTTGTACTTTTGACTGACACAATTATGCTACGGTTAATATTCCCCTGCTGCCTGAAACGTGTTAGTAGATTGCACTGTCATTATGCCTGAAAAAGAAAATGAAATTGTGTGATATCACAAATTGTTATTGGTTACTGGTTATTGGACATGCAGTCTAATCTGGATGGATCACCCGAAATTTTTAAAAAAATCATAAACTATCTTTCTAATTGATTGTTCGATTTTCTTCGATCTGCACTAATCTTTAGTACTAACATTGTTGCATTCTTTCTATATTAAAATATGTATTAATATAGATTGAATCCTCCTTTACGGAGAAAGTACAGATTCGGTTGAGAAGGCCCTTCATTCTTTTCCCATTAAAGTTGTTTAGATACTTCATATTTGATTAGATTCGTTTGAAAATATTGATAGAGAATTGATATTTAAGAATATACTGTCTACTCGAATTTTACAGATTCCAGATTAAGGTTTAGTTTTGTTTCTCTTGGATGTATGGACTATTACGAACTATTTTCAAAACCTTCCCACCCAATAGCAACAATCTTGCTGTGTAGAGTTTATGTGTATAAATGTGTCTGTCCCTGTAAACATGATTATGGATAGTAAAAGTATGTTTAGTTTGAAATGTGTGTTTTATTCATTTTATTCCGTACAGGGTATGCATGGTTGAACCTACTCTCGTTAAAACAAGAATGTTACCATTGGGTTTGTCTGCACGCAATGCCCTGATTAATGACGATACCATTCATGAAATCGACAGACGACAGCTAAGATTCCTTTGCGACTTTGTGTCAGGATTCCCCGCCCTTTCAGTAGACGACGTGGTCGACGTCTTGGTTACGAAATGCGTTGATGTCGACGACCCGGTTTTCAGACACCTGGTCGTTCCCCCTGAGACCAAGGAGGCATTGGGAGAAGCCGTTGCCGACCTGACGGGGGAGAAGTCGATCGCCGCACTGCGTAAAATGATTGGGGCTGTATAAATAGTTAGACAAGGTATCTGCGCAGGTGCTTTTAAAAACAAGAGATGATTTAATGATATTAATGAAACAAAGTCTGATCGTGATCAATGTCTTCGGGTTTATACGCATACGTAATTGGTCCATGCATTATTGTTTTACATTTAACTGAGTGATTTGCTTTAGCACATTCAATTCTCTCCTGCCCTTATAGAGAAGAAAAACACAATGAATAAATTATCAATGGTCAAGACATAGAAGTATTAGACTTTCCCATACGATTAAGGTAAATTTTCGAGAAAGATTTTGCATGGTCATTATTCAGCAAGGATATATACCATATCAAAATAATTCTCCAATGGATGCAGCAAAGTTGGTAACTCTTGATTCGACAGAATATTCTATTTATCAAGGGATCGTGTGGGTTCTGGCGTTTCCTCTCGAAGGCCTCATTTTCTATTGACAGTCAGACTGAAGTCAAATCCAATGTCTGTCCAAAGTCATCTTTACGTTTCCCCCTATGAGAGCCGATCAAGATGGTCGACGGGTTGATGATAGAATGAACTGAAGTTGACCACCTGGTGTTCAGCCACCTGATATTTACATTCGTTATCCCGATGGTTCGTTATTCCGAAAATGACAAAAAGTTTCGTTATTCCGAAGATGCAATAATCGGAAAAACGCAATCAAGTTCGTCTTTCCCCTTTCGTATACCCCCCTTCTTTTCATTTTCGGATTAACGAGCATTCGAAACGACAACAGTTATTTCGTTTGCGGATAAACGAACATTTTCTTTAAAAAGAAAAAAACTTCTTCATAAACGTCTCTCATATCCATGCCTTCGTTTCACGATCATAATGTGCTGAGTATTTCTTGTTTTTTAAGGTTGCACATTAGTCCTATTTCAGAATCACATGGATGTGTAACCTTGTGTGGATGACTGACAAGTATAGATAGGTATCAAGCTGTGTGTTGTAGGCATTTAGGTTTCAAAAGTGCTGGTTTAAAGACTTAATAAAGTGATAATCTTTAACTGTTATCATTTTTGTCGTTCTTCCACCTGTGGTCCGGTTGTGGTGATATAATCTCCGTCGCTTTCAACTTGTATTTTCTTTCATCTGCTTTCTGTTCTTCGGGTACCTTTTTAATCCGCCAGTTTTACTACGAAAGTAATTACTACACTTAGCTAGCAGTATTTGAATAACAAAATGAAGCACTTACAATAACAATGAACCTTCACCGAACAAGGTCAATGCCAAACTTGCTTGCCCATAAATTCCGGAAGCATTGTCGTTTTATCAGGATATGCCAGTTCATGACCTATCAATGAACGCTCTTTATGCCATAGGAATATCTGTACAAATTTAGGGTAAAGAATAAACGTAGGGGTTGGTTATTCGTCATTGCAGTTGAAAAGATTGCTCTACATTCAAACATTAGTCCCTTGTAAAGCTAAAAGACGCTAGTGTTATTTTTTTAAACTTATAGTTGAGAGTGCTCAAATATAAAACTGTCTAACAATTCCAATGTGTTATGAATGCTCAGTTATCATCGAAATTGCCGTTTGTTTACACAGTAAATCTTTTGCAGCTACCAAAGGCAATGTCCACCTTCTAACATTAAAGTAGACTTGCTCTGAATGGACCAGACAGCATTGGTGTTATTCGTACATTCCATCTTTCCCCCTGAGTGACCCTATGACTCGTGATAGACTCGTTCCTGTAATGGGTCCTTGTGAGAGAGGTTCCTCTAAAAACTAAAAATATATATGTACTTCTTTGATAACAGACACATGCCTGAAATTGAAATTCGGAATTTTTTCGTAAAAAGTTAGCTTAATGAACTCCAGAAAAGACATTTTCCGTTTGATACCGCACCATTTTTTTACTACAGTAAAATTGCTGTGCTCTTTGTTAGAAGATTGTAAACTACAATTAAAAAAAAAAACCCTCTTCAATCTTTGGCGTTGTTCGGTGGCATTACACCGTTGTTATGGTGACATAATTCATTCTTAAAGTATCCTGTTGCTACATTAAAAGTACTTTCTAATTGGCACCTGCACTTGTAGCAGGTAGTAGTTACTCTTTCAGTCTCAAATTAGTAACTTTTTCCATTTTGTACCCCGATTTACGCAGATTACACGATTTAAAATAAATAAACAAATAAATAAATAAATGAAAGAATAAATAAATACGAGTAAATATCTCTCACTGTTCAAGATACCATAATGGAATAGTTATTCCTGCTACCAAACGTCTTCCAGATTTTAAGAGTTAAAACAGACACCTAATACTCATAAAGATGGTCCAGTTCTCAGCCCATCAATCTGATTAACCAGATGTTTTGATTTAGAATTCAGACAAAGCATTTAGTTAAGAAATGCAGGAAGTAAAAAAGTGATAGATTCAGGAGTGAACAAACTAGAGCTGTTACTTCTAAGGAAATATGTCAACATCATATATATATATATATATATATATATATATATATATATATATGTTTGTCATCTTGGCTCCCTACTCACTTTGTTTTCTCAACACGAACTTTCGTAACACATACACCCCACACACTCCGTTTTATTGTACTTTCGTTCTTCTCTCTCCCTATCCCTCTCTCTCTCCCTCTCTCTCTTACTCTCTTTCTCTCTCTCTTTCTCTTTATTCTTATGTATTTGTGAAATTCCCGCAAATTATGCCGCATAATATTCAATACTTCCTCCCTTCTACGAAATTAAGTACTAATGCAAATTTTTACACCAAAAATTTATCTTTATGAAAACTGTTTTTTAAATTTTGCAACTAAAGTCCTCACGTACATCACCTATTTGATCAGTTCGCAAAATCTGAAGCTGTTCAATCACAAACTAATAAAAACACAATAAAATTATATATTTACGCTATGGGAGATCGGAAACTTGTGTCTTAAGCATACATAGACTTTAGCCATCTGGTAATCGTACTGTTCTTAACATTGACCTGTGGTTGATTTATGCTCGTGATCATAGCCCCATGGTAAATGAAGTTGGCTGAAACTTGAAGTTTATTTGCACAATATATACAATATATATATATATATATATATATATATATATATATATATATATTTATATATATATATGTGTGTGTGTATAATACATATTATATATTATACACATATATATATATATATATATATATATAGATTTATGTATGTGTGTATATATCTATATCTATAATAATGAATAATGAATAATGAATACTTTTATAATGTTATTTAAGAGAAATATATATATATATTTCTCTTAAATAACATTATAAAAGTATTCATTATTTGAAGTTCAGATACTGCTTTGTTTAAAGCCAGCTAATGTCAGCAGATTGGAGTAATGTTTTTTTAATGAAGATGAAGTGAATAAGTATTTCAGTAATTCTTTTTAATCTGATTAATACTTTATATCATGATTCAGTTATTTTGAAGGAAAAAAATTATAAAGAAGGTCCCTACGCATTCGTGTTTAAATAAGTCTTTGTTGAAATGTGTGAATGAAAAAATACAAGTTGTTTTATCCAAGTATAAAAAGAATCCTAGAGTTCTTGTGTTCTTGTTTTTTAAGTGTTTTGCGTTTTAAAGAAAAGCTATATTTTATCAAGCAATTTGATAAATGTTATAAGAATATTAAAGCAACATGGAGAGTAATTAATAATGTTTTTAATAAGGGGAATTCTCGGATTATTCAGAAAATGAAAATAGGTGATGAAATTGATAAAGATAATCAAATTATAGCTGAAGAATTTAATAATAATTTTGTTAATATAGGACGATAGGACTACAGAAAGTCAGACGATGGCACTCGAACCCACACCAAGACTACACGAAAATGTGAAACTTTATATATCCGTATTAGGACACAGGCAGTAAACACAGTATGGCTACACCAAGATTTTGCCATCGCATAGGAAGAAATCTTTGAAGGCTTCCGTGGCGGTAGAACGTTGGGTGGTAGAAGGCTTAACGGTGCACCACGTATTCTTTGAGAATACTCCCTTGAGAACGGCCAGAACATGTTTGCCGAAACGTCGGGATGGGTAGGCCCTTTCAGGGCCAAACACATACCCTAGGAAGATTACATGGTGCACACCGTTAAAGGGATGGTACAGTATTGGTGGACATGAGAATTGGGCTTGTAACTTTTTGCGAGATATCAAGAAAACACTCATGGAATAGTACAGACCAGACCATTCCAAGAGGAATTAATTGTTTGTTTCATGAAAATCAGGTTTGGAATGACTGAAACATCCAAAACAAAATAAAACAAAGCGATTGTAAAAAAAAAAAAAAAGTGTGGGTCCCACACTTTCTAGAACTGCACTGTTTTGGATATCTCAGCCATTTCAAAACCAATTTTCATCGAATAAACGTTGAATTCCTCATGGAAGTAAATGCTCTTTCATATTTCATAAGAGGTTTTTGATTATCTCACCAAAAAAATTTAGAAACCTGAAATTAGGTCTCAACCAAAACAATACGATCCCTTTAAACCTTCTACCACCCTTCGCTCAGGAAGTTTTTGATGTAGCCTGAGAGACTCCATCAACGGTCGTACGATGGCCTCACGAATGGCCCGATATTTTGTACGATTAGAGCCGAATTTGAACATTTCCTTTTCTTCGCTCACTTTATGGGGACAGTGACGGCAGCATAACGACTTTTCTAGGCCTCACACTTTCCCGACGTTGAGCAAAGATGCATACGCGATAAAGCCACAGTATATGCAGTGTGCAAAGTCCCACTTCTATGTTTTTGTGTCGTTTTATGAGGATACGTCAGTTCATGAACTAACTGTGAACTATCTTTATTACGTCAGGATATGTGTACATTATGAGGTAAAGAGTAAACGTACACTCTAAAAACACCCGGGTCAGAACTGACCCTGAAAGGGTCCGTTTGGGTCACACTCCGTTCCGGGTCAGAAATGACTCTGAATGGGGTCAGACATGACCCAATTCAGAGTCATGAATTGGGTCAGGGTGACCCCATTTCGGGTCTTCATGACCAAATTCCAAGCCATTTTTGACCCGGAACGGGATGTGACCCCAACGGACCCTTTCCGGGTCAGTTCTGACCTGGGTGTTTTTAGAGTGATAGGGGTTCCTCGCTATTGAAGTTGAAAGATCGCTTAATCCCTGGCAATATAACCTTAAAAACATTCACTCTGTACAGGACGGGGTCACTCGTGTTCAAGGAGAGCTGATAGACGTTTGTTGTATGTCATTTAGAGGTCAGCTTCAGTGTTCCTGTTGATTAAACTTAACACTTGAGAATGCTGGTAGATAAAACTCTCTAACGATCCCAATGTGTATGGACTACTCCCTTATTATAAATAACACTTATCACAGTATTCACTGTCCATCTAAACGACAATGTTCACCTTACAACATTAAGTAGACTACGCTTAAAGGAGACCTCCGGATGATTTTCAGATTTTTACATTTGAACAACTATAAATTAGTTAAACTGAGGACAGGGTTTCAGAATTTGTGATAATTGGGATGAAGAATAAGAATATTTTCAAAATTTAGAACAAATTGCAATGAACAAGGATGATGACATGGCAGAGTCACCATAAGAATGCCATGAGTTGGGGCTCAAGGAAGCAGAACAAAAGAAGAAGGCATGCATAGATTATACACAGGTGAACTCGCAAGCAAACAGTATTGTAATGGAATTACACTGCTACATTTCTGAAATATGTGAACCTCCTATGTCATCATCCTTGTTCAGTGTAATTTGTTTAAGGTTTTTCAAAGTATTGTTTCTCTGCTCAAGAACCACGATAAATTCCAGAGATCTATACATGGAGTTGTCGATTTATGTACTACATGATGTGAAATTATGAAAATCGTCTGGAACGTCCCTTTAAAGCCTCTGCTCGACCAGTCAGCATTATTGTTATCCGTGAATTTTATCTTTCCCGTGAGTGACCCTATGACTCGTGACAGACTCGTTCCAAAAGGGGTTCTTGTGAGAGAATTCTTCCTAAAACTTAAAGCTTTGGTACTTCTACATGATACAGCTAACTGCCTGCAATTGAAATTCGGAACTCCTTCGTCAAAATTCAGTTAAATTGAACCCACTAAAACATAATTATTTTTACCATTTGATGCTGCATCTTCTTTTTTTTTCACTACAATTTCTCTGTTCATTCTTAGTATACAATACACTCTGCCTTTAAAGTTTTTGGTTAAACCTATGGCCAAAGGTGACTCCAAAATAATACCTTTCACTGGGGGGGGGGGGGGCAATTCCGAAGTGAATATAGTATTTTTATAGGCACTGAGGCCCAGAGTTTTAGCCAGAAACTCGAAATTAGGCGGAGTATAATTGTTTTATATTTGGGATTAAAAAGTCAAACAAAAATAAAGGAAACTGTAAGGCAAGAAGTCATGGGTTGATGTGATCTTGTGGAAGGATCCTACATCAGTGACTTACCATGCAGGGCGCGATGTCACAATAATTGCTCTGTGATGTCATAATTGCTTTGTTTGAATGGTTACCCACAGTTTAAAGTTTGATTTGAGATATGAAAAAAAAAAATCACTTTGCAAATCGTCATTTACTTTTTGTAAGTATGCACGCATAAATTATACAGATGTAATTGTAATTTCACGAATTCACATGACGAAAAAAAACCCCAAACGGCAATGTGTTCTTTAATCATGGCAGGTTGAAAAGATGTCATATGTCCTCAGCATACATAGACCAAATCGTCATTTACTTTTTGTAAGTATGCACGCATAATTTATACAGGTATAATTGTAATTTCACGAATTCACATGACAAAAAAAAAAAACCAAAAACGGCGATTTGTTCTTTAATCATGGCAGGTTGAAAAGATGTCGTATGTCCTCAGCATACACAGACTTTAACACCCCCTATCTACCTATTGTATTGTTCAGTTGACAAGAGGTTATTAATTATCAAGGTTTGTTTGTACCCACCTTTATTCCATTTTCGGGTTAGTGACTGCCACAATAATGCCACAAATTTTCGAATTGACGAACTCTATTTCATTTTCGGATTATCGAACATCTAGGTGTTCAGGGAATTTATGCAGGTGCTTGGGAATAACGAACCTCATTTCATTTTCGGATTAACTCGTTCTTTTTGACTTCGTTGTTTGCATTTATTGGTATAAGAAGTTCCCATTATCAGCTAGTGTACGTGTAAAGATCAGACACAAGAGATACAACATGAAGTCCGATGGACTTTGAGTTGCTCGTGTTCAGCATGTTTGCATTTGTTGGACGTGTAAAACGTGTAAAAAGAATAATAAATCAACATTTTCATCATTAAAGACATCGTCAAAGGGGGAGAAATAGCGATACTACTATTACTACTATTAGTAGTATTTATAGTAGTAGTAGTGTAGGAATTGTAGTAGTAGTAGAAGTAATAGTAAAATAGTAGTAAAGTAGTAGCACTAGTGGTAATAGTAGTAGTTCAGTAGTAGTAGTAGTAGTAGTAGTAGTAGTAGTAGTAGTAGTAGTAGTAGAAGTAGTTGTACTAGCATAGTAAAGTAGTAGTGGTTGTAGCAGTAGTAGTACAACTGTAGTATGAAAGTAGTTGAAGTAGTAGTAGTAGTAGTAGTAGTAGTAGTAGTAGTAGTAGTAGTAGTAAGCCTAGGCTATAAGGGTCTACCAACTGTTGAAGAGAAGAAAAAGAGAGCACGAAAAGGATGAGAAGAAGAAAAATAAAATACATGGAACATAAAAAGTTGGAAAACAAAGTCAACCTCATAGCCGGCGTAACGTTTTCAAAAGTGGGGGGGGGGGGGGACTTCCTGGTTTCATGAACAAGCGAAAAAGGGTAAAATAAAATGAATAACAAAGACAGGTCTACAGCACTAAAAAAACTAAGGCCTTACCGCGCTTAAAGGTTCATTCTTATTTCTTGTAGTATTCCTTTGTACGGGTGCAAAGTGGGATTACTCCAGCCCTGAATCTACCCGGGCATTGCCGTAAAAATGAGAGAAAATGAAGTGAAATCGTTCATGTACAATGTGATATGTTGGTATCAAACGCCACTTATAATTATTTTTGACATCTTGCCTTTTCATGAAGAATTCCACAATAATACTTGTCTATTCAGGTATATTTTCTCCTGTTCTCAGTACAAGGAGCTGGGCTAAATTCGTGTGGTTACCATGGCTCCTCAAGTAGTACTCGTGACTGGATGTTCGTCGGGTATCGGGCTATGTGCTGCTCGGCGTCTCGCACAAGACCCCGATCAACGCTACCTTGTCATCGCTACCGTCATTGCCATGGCAGAAAAGGCCGAGTTAGTTGCCGCCGTTGGGGACGCTATTGATAAGACAATCTTCATCAAGGAGATGGACATCACCAAGGATGAAGACATCACACGAGTAGTTGATGACGTCATTAAAACTCAAGGTAGCATCGATATTCTCAGTGAGTACTCTCTGGTCCCAGCAACTGTTATACTGCGTAAGTCAGCATAACACGTTTACTCTTCTGAAAAGGTCAACTTAAAGATTGCAGTTAAAAGATAATAGTATGTTGTCCCCAGAAAACGAACAAAATATTCAAGTTTTTCTATTGATCAATATTTGGGCATGCCATTTATTGCGTTTACTGCTGTTAGGATTAGTGCGTTACGGCCGTAGTGGGCTCGTTCAAAGCAGAGGCGGGCTTCTCTCGGCATGTCCTCTACAGATACTCGACCTCATCCTGTTAGCTTCTGGTCATGATGATTTTGTCACAGTTTCAGTCACACACACTCACACCCACACACACGCACACGCACATACATGTACAGTAAAACCCAAGCCACCACACCTCCTCACAATGTTATAAGACCAAACAGCAGTTCAATGGTCATGTGTTATTCCAGTTGTTTAATGCCACTGTCAGTGTCCCATATATATAGTTCAACATAATATTGTTTCTCTTCTTAACTGATTTTTCCGTGAGCTAGAAGCCTATAAAGGATTGCGGACAATGATCATTTTTGTCATACACAGCCAAATTTCTGTGGAATTCTTCTTTATTATTTGTGCAGATTTGAAGCATTCAGCTATTTCTATAAGCTTTCTCTAGAACACATCAAACTGTGATGAGAGTCAAAAGTACCAATTTGATAACGAAAAAAAAGTGATGATATCTGTAACAAAACAAAAAATTTTATAGAGGTCTCAGTTCGTTTGATCAGACCTGCAATTAACAATTTTTTCATGATCGTTACGAGACTTTGCCAGTCAACTGCGTGATTCACCCAATAAGTTTACTGTCTTCAATCTTTCGCAGCTTTGTTTTAGTCGTTTTGACCTACTATGACAGATCAGCAAACGATCAGCTGCTATCAAAACATATTCCCTCCCATTCCATTGTCTCCTGGCCGGCCATTTTTGTTACGCTGAAAAGCCCGAACTGTCCAGACGCTTGTCAATTCTTGCCCCGTATGGACAAAATTGCAAAAGGGACTGCATTCATCACCCTTAGTGTCTTTTTTTAGTGTTTTTAACCCGTTGAGGACGGACTGATTTTACTACAACACGCATTTCCCATAGACACCTGCCCGAGTATACTTGGGAATCGCTTTCAAAAGAATCTTCTCACAAAGAATCTTCCTCAAAAGAATCTTCAAATGTTCTTTTATTTCTTTTAAGCTCATTATTGCGAGAATTTCAAAATGTAAAGTGCATTGCACTTTGATATGCTACAATATATTTATGGTAACAAATTGATATATTTGCCGGGAATAAGGGGGTATACGAGATTATTTCATTGCCTAAACTAGAATTGTATTGCCCGAGTCGAAGACAAAGGCAATACAATTCTTGTCATCATTGTATATTGTGCAATGTCATAATTGTATATGAAATCTGTCCAATTTTCCGAATGGCTATAACTCGACTTATGTTGCTCCATGATTGCACCAAGGTTGTGCGTTTTACTTCACTGTGGGTGTAGGATTGTCAATACCATCCAAGGGTACATTTCTAGCATTTTGTTAGCAGACTTGCCCTATTCAGCAAAGTTAACTTAATGTGATGTGGAATTCATTACTGGCTGAATCAGGTTCATACCATTTTTTCTCTTACGACAGGTGATAAGCCTCCATACTTCACCGATGAAATGTGGTTTTAACCGTCTGAATCCCGTTTATCAAAATGTTCGTGTTTAACCACCAAATTTTTGTCCATCGCCAAATTCATTTGCCACGACCAAAGCCTGTTGATCAACAAGTGCATGGCATATTCAAAGAGGTTATATTGTTTGTTTTTGATAAATATAAAGTAAGCAATGACGCAATGAAATCTAATTGCTTTTTACGTTGTAAGGTAGTATGTGGACGTATGAAGTGCAAGCGCAGTACATTAGTCACAATATTCATATGTCAAGTGAAGATTTTTTTTTTTTTTGTTCAAATAAAATTCTTCAGTCAACGTAGTAGTCAAGGCGCTAATTCCTGTAAGAGGCTTAATTAAGGAGTTCGTTCAACCCACCCCGCAGAAAAGGTTTGACCAGACAAGGTGGTAGATGGGACCTCTATGAACATCCCCAGGTAGTATGTGGTTCCAAATTGTGGTGTCAGTAGAATTTTACTGGCCACTTTTCATCATGATTTGTCGGAACAAACGTAAAAGAGTCTGCGCACGCCAAGACTATTACACGCACCACTAGCACTGCTACAGGCGCCAGTGCCAGTGCTGCGTGTAGTAGTCTTAGCAGGCATATACTTTTTCTTCGATAAACAAGGGTTTTGCCTGAAAACTAACTTTTCACGCCAAGCTGGGTTCGGTGTAGTGTAGTTTCTAGCCGTTTTTATTTCGTCTTTATTTCAAGAGTTCAAGCAAGCCGAGTGAGAGCGCATACCCGGTGATTGTGACGACCGAATCACAATCACTGGGTGTGTGCTCTCACTCCACTTAGCGCAATATATACAGCGGGCTTCTGCATAATACACAAGCTGCAACTCAGAGAAATAAAGACGAAAAAACGGCTAGAAATTAAGACTAGGGTCGGTAAACGCTTGTCGCTATTTGGGGCACTGAAAACGACAAACTCACACAGTTTTTGCATTTGTTTCATGAATAATTCATCAAAACTGCATAAAACTATATATGTACATGTTGCTAGAGATGTCATCCATACAGTGGGATTCATTGTAAGTTATAATATTGTGCATGGTTACCATGGTAACCGGATGCCTAAAGGTGTCTGGTAACCCTCAAAATGCCTCCTGCTGCTGCAAACATTGTTTTTTTTTTTAATCTTATAGATGCAATTAAAAAACACACACTTTTTTATTGATTTTCATTTAAACAGTTTTCCCTGTTGCCATGGCAACCAGTATTATCCAATCAGAATTTAGTTGTCAATAACTCAAAAACTAAAGCCCATAATTTCAAAAAGCTCAATAAGCATGTCCTTCCTTCTGCATAAAGTGTACGACATATATGTGAAGAATATTTTGAAGCATTCTCAAGTTACAGCACAATGTGTAAGCAAAGGCATAACAAACGGCCATTGAAAGAAAAATATCATTTTCGAATAGTAAAATGCATGAAAAAGTTGCATCCGTCGTACTTTCAAAACAAATTTGACTTCAAAGCATAGGCAAATGTATATAGTTTTTAATAATGTATGGACACAAATTTCCATTAAAAATAAGATGAATACGGAAAGCAAAGCCAATATTCTATAGTAGCTCTTTCGAGTATTTACAGAGCGATGGTTATTCAAAACAATCCTGGAAAAGAGCAGAGGAAAGCAATTGATTGTTTATGTTCTTAAAGGAAGTTTATTCAAGAATACCGATAATTTCCTTTCTAAAGAAGGAATATACACGTGCGCTGGATTATCCATCAAAGAATTAAGCGTACTTTTGTGTTCGTTAGCTATTGTAAAAAAATATATATAGAATAAAGTGAAATATCATGATATGTAAATTTTATTCAAAACGTGCAGTAATGAATTAATGCTGAGGAGAGAATGAGGGAAAAATCTTGGGCGTCTTTTCCCTTTTTATCCAGACTAATTTTACAGTGTAGAGCTCATCTTCAATGAGTGATTGTGCACGAAAGGCAAAAGAAACAAACCTGTCTAAGTAATTTAGCAAAACACATTAAATCTGTATAGACAATGGTACTACAAACCAATGATGTTATAACAGTAGTTTTAAATGTATCTCAATAGTTCATTATGTAATACGTGTTTAAAAGGACCAACACCTACTAGCACCTGTGCTACCTCTTGGTTCTTTTAGCAACCTCATTGTGTACAACATTGCCATATTGTAGCTCTTTTTTAGATTAATAGTTTTAGATTACATAATCATTTATCAATTATATATTATAGATTATTTTCAATATGTTTTGTTTAGATCATTTAGACAATTACATGTGCTATGTACATGTATTAATATTGATGTACAAACATGTATTCAAACTTTCCTGTACATATGTTGTTGTTAAATAAACTCAAACTCAAACTCAAACTCAACTCAAATTTCAGATATTTTGGGGAATTACCAATCACCTGTAGGCATCCGGTTACCATGGTAATCATGCACAATATTATACCTTACAATGTATCCCATTGTATTCCTGACATCTCTAGCAACATGCACATATATAGTTTTAAGGCGTTTCGATGAATCCTTCGTAAAATAAATGCAAAAACTGTGATAATTTTGTCATTTTCAGTGCCCCAATAGCGACAAGCGTTACCGACCCTAGTCTTAATTTCTAGCTGTTTTTATTTCGCCTTTATTTCTCTGAGTTACAGCTTGTGTATTGTGCAGAAGCCCGCTGTATTGCGCTAAGCCGAGTGAGGGTACATGCTCAATGATCGCCACGAAAAACGGTTCGGGCGTCACAATCGCTGGGTATGCACTCTCAATTGGCTTGCTTCAACTCGAAGAAATAAAGACGAAATAAAAACGTCTGGAAACTACACTACACCGACCCCAGCTTAGCGTGAAAAGGCAAAAACCGATGTTTGTCGCGGAAAAAGTCTTTGTACGCTAAGACTATAAGACGCACCACTGGCATTGGCGCCTGTAGCAGTGTTAGTGGTACGTGTAGTAGTCTTAGTGTGCGCAGACGCTTCCCCGAAGAATATGGTCATGTCGCAACTAAAATGGCCTGTAAAATTTCATTGACACCACAATTTGATATCACATACTACCTAGGGGTGTTCCAGAGGGTCCAACCGACCACCCCATGCAGTCAAACCTTTTCTGCGGGGTGGGTTGAACGAAGTCATTTTTTCTGGGTCGCTGCGCCTGGACTATAGCGGGAATTGCTGTCGTGGACGTCGCAGAACGTGTGTCACGCGCCAGTATCGAGCACCTTTTTAACGTGAACACTATCGGCACTTTTCGACTCAGTCAGGCGGTACTTCCTCACATGAAGCAGAAAAAGGCGGGAAAAATCATCAGTTTTTCGAGTATAGCGGGAAAGCAAGGTATGGAAATGCAGTCACACTCAGCATAGATAGACTCAGCGCCAATCCCTCAAAATTGATGATCAAAAACGAAGCACGCATTAACAAAATATTCCTTGAAATACAAATGAATACCTACCAGTGCCTACTACAGCTCCAATATTTCAGTGCTTGTCTGTCTGTTTGCAGACATGGAAATAATTGTGTGTTTTGTCTTGTTCTGTTTTTTGTTTTTGCAATTTCGCACTAGTTCAAGGTGGAATTCGCTGCTACAGTTACGGTGTTTCATCGATAGGTCAATTATGGAAGTGGATCTTCTTACAAAATACCACCAAAAATTTTTGTTTCATATCTTTTGAGAGTTTAAAGGCATATTTTACTATTTGCAGATGAAACAAAAACCCAGCATTAGTGCTTTAGAATAGTTCCAAAATGTGAGTTAGAGAAAGAAACAACCACTGTAAAAAAAAAATGAATCAATAAAATCAATATTATGTATTGTTAATTATACAAAATGCGAACAACAGTTATAATACAAATGCTTCCAGATTAAACTGTCTACAGTTGTTACGGTTTATTGAGAAAAACACAGATATCTTGTTATATTTCAGGCTTTATCGCGAAAATCTTACATGATAGGATGTTTTGTGGTACAACAGACCTACACATATTCATTAAAGGGAACGCAAACCCAAAGAACAATGTGGATTGAGTGAAAGCAGCAACATTGGTAGAACACATCAGTGAAAGTTTGAAGAAAATCGGACAATCGATGGAAAAGTTATGAATTTTTAAAGTTTTGGTGTTGGAACCGCTGGATGAGGAGACTACTAGATGATACGACGTATGAGTGGACAACAATATAAAGAAAATATAAAGAAAATTCCACAAAAATGTATTTTTCATTAAAATTACAAATTCCATCAACTTGATATATACTGACATATGTTAAGGGTAGCAATTATTCCCCCTGCTTTCTGAAAGCGGTTAGTCAAGTGCTCTTTCATAATGCTAGAAAAGTGAATTTTTGTTGAATTTCCTTTATATTTTCTTTGTATTGTTGTCCACTCATACGTCATAACCTCTAGTAGTCTCCTCATCCAGCGGTTCCAACACCAAAACTTTAAAAATTCATAACTTTTGCATCGATTGTCCGATTTTCCTCAAACTTTCACTGATGTGTTCTACCAATGTTGCTGCTTTCACTTAATCCACATTGTTTCTTGGGTTTGCGTTCCCTTTAAATGTCATATCTTGAATATTTTTGAAATGACTGTTCCCAACGGTAAACAGGACCTTTAATGATTATTAACAAATATAAATAAAATGATATTTACAGGGGAAAAAATGACAATTGAAGATGACTTCAGTCACCTTCCAACCTCGTTCAAAAGGAGTTGTAACTACTTCTGGAGGCAATGAAAAAACTGAAAAAAAAACTTAAACATGATAGGTACACCGTATATTATATATTTATATCATAATGTACATATGTGTAATATAAAGGTTAACTGCTCCATTAAATGGCACAACATTGAATTGTCTCATTAAATTTAAGGTATAACTTACCACGACTTCTACTGCGCCTCCAAATATGCCTTGGAGGGATTTTTTTAGTCACTGCTCTCCACTGTGACGTCATTCAACATCAGGTAAAGAGGATAGTAATGGTTTTCTCTTAAAATAATATCAATCCACACAAACCGTCTTACGGTATTTTTTTTACCCAAATAATTATATATATCTGAATTTATGAATATAGACTGACAGCGATACTGAATCTATGTAAAGTTTTTGTTAAATCCAGGAACCGTCAACAAGAATTCTACAACAACGTGAAGATGATAATACTTATTTAAAAATTCCGCATTTTGTAAAGGAAAAAATCATTATTCCTTAGACTTTTTTTTAAATAGCATTTTTACCCATCGCTGGCACAGTCACGTACTCTTGATTTTTGGCTTTCTTTTTTATTTTTTTATTTTTTTTTTTTTTGGGGGGGGGGGTTTAGAGGGTAGCTGTTTTAGATGCATTCTTATAAATCCCGTTTATTGTGTCTTACAATACCACTATGATATGCACTTAAGATCTGTATATATTCTATATATTTCATATCTTTTGTTTGAAAAGATTTTATTTTCTGCATTTCATATTTTCTTTCAGAATAACAGAAATAACAAAGGCAGGTTCAGTTACACAAATACAATTCTGAAAATTATTGACATATTACATAGTAAGTCATATTTTGTATGTAAAGACAAATGAAACGTTAAATAACATACAAAATGTTTATATGGCCAATAATGACTTAATTCACAGTACAATTATATAATATATACATATGATGCAGAGGGCCGCCGTTATAAGCCGTGCTTGAACAGA
Source organism: Diadema setosum (assembly GCA_033980235.1). NCBI lineage: Eukaryota > Metazoa > Echinodermata > Echinoidea > Diadematoida > Diadematidae > Diadema > Diadema setosum. Next base: position 29,733,143 of record CM067069.1, on the reverse strand, counting down.
CGGACAGCCAGAGTTAAATTACCATTTTTTATTGTAGTACTTGAACACTAATACAGATGGGCCATGTTAAAGTGCGTGTAAATCCAGTTTTATACAATTACTTGGTAAACAGGAGTGGTGCCTGTGAGTGCGTGTGCAGGTGATGAAGCGCGAAAGTGTTGATGGTCAGCACTTCTAAGAGAATGATTGGATATGTTATGATATGGGCGAAGGGTCAAGCAGCAAAGTAAAAGAAAAGGAAAAGGGGGTGGACCAAATATTGCCTTGTTGTTGAGTATAAGAGGTATCTACCAATTGATAGATAAAATTAACACACAGTTTTGAATGCATCGTGAAATAGCTCCGTTCGCTAATTGAGTCCCATTGATTTTTTTTTCTCAAGCTCTTGTTGCTTTGATTATGTAGTCTTTGTCTATGTATTTCTGGATTTATTATTGTATCAACATTAACCCTTGTATCTATGATTCTTTAATGTCTTTTCCTGGATTCAGGGTCTGTCACAGATACACTGAGTTTCACTAAGATGACAATATCTGGAAGATTTATTCATTCATTTGTTAAGTTATTAAATTATTCAATTAAGATTATTGAAATATATACTTTATTCCAATTCACAGTATGTTCTTCGATTGCAATATTATGCTAGTTTTGTGTAATTATGCGTGTATTTGAATGCTCATTTGCAATTAAATGTTAATTGGAAATGAAATAAATGAAATTTGGTTAAGTATGAAATGAAATGAGATGAGATGAATGAAATGAAATGAATTGTCTCTCTGACATGGCATGACGTGGCCTCTTTCTAGGGAACGTTGTTCGACCGTTGATCGATCTTGTGTGACTCAACTGCGTGTTCGTAACTGTGTTACTTGTAATATAGCAGTATATTCAGTTTAAAACCGTATTGTGTTGTTGAATTTACTTAAGGGTGTGCCTGATCGAGCCTGCTAAGGTGGGCACAGGACTGGTGACATGGGCTTTGTCTCAACTAGACGCCCAGAGCAACGACGACACCATTCCCGACATCGATAGACGTCAACTAAGAGGCCTTTACGACTCAGTGTTGGGATTCACCGGCTTTTCCGTGGACGACGTGGTCGACGTCTTGATGATGAAATGCGTGCAGATCGATGAGCCGGTTTTCAGACACCTGGTCGTTCCCTCGTCGAACGATGAGGATACAATGAGAGAAAGCGTTGCCGATCTGACGGGAGAAAAGTCTATCGAAGCAATCCGCAAGTTAATTGGAAAATAAATGAAATAATCAATGATACCTGTAGTTTGATCAGATATCGAGCGCAGGAACGTTTTAATTTTAAAGCAATTATTGCGCCCCCCCCCCCCACCAAAAAAAAAAAAAAATGGCAAAAATGATGAATGCGCTCTCTGTCGTTTGAAAACACGAATACTGCATTTTCAATTTCGTATGAAGTTGACCCCAAACGTAGTCAAAAATCAGTCAACAGCCGAAACAAATACGATGACTAGAAGAAGGTCGTATGATGGCACTATAGAACCAAACAAGAAGGCTACATGAAGATTTGAATTTTTTTATGGACGTTTACCTGAACGATACACGAAGGAAGTTGCTGCCCGAGCATGAAAACTCCGCAGTCCACCGGATGGTTTTAGATGCCCTCACTAAAGATGACTCAATGTTTATTTGATCATGCCGAATTTGAACATTTCCTTTGTTGTCTGTCCATCTTTGCTCAATTAGCGTCTGCATTACATCCAGAATATAATAAAGGCATACATTAATCAATATTATTCATTACTGGTACATGTAGTTCTTCTGCGTATTAATTTATTGGATCTCTCTTCTACCTTTCGTAACACTACCTCTAGTTGTTATCATATTAAAAATACTTGATTTAAACGCTTTGCGGTAAATCTAAAAGCCACAGTACTACAGTATGTCAAAAAGTCACTGTCTTATTGTTACTTTGTTTTGTTAGGATATCTCAGTTCATAATTTGTACGTAAACCTCGATCTCTATCATGTCGAGGTATGTGTCCAATAGGGGAAAGCATGCATACACGCACAGGTTTAGTTCCTGGCCATTGCAGTTGAAAGATCGCTGGATCAATGGCAATAATGATTTCAACATTCAAACACTCTGCGCGGGGCGGGGCAACTCTTTTTCAAGGGGAGCTGATGAAAGACGTTTTTGGTATGTCATTTAGGAGTCAGCTCTAGTATTCCTGTTTTGTTTTGTTTTGTTTTTCAGCTTGCAAATGAGAAGGCTCAAAGATAAGACTGTCTAGTGATTCCACTGTGTTATGAAGTTAAAAGAAAAATCACCTGTTTATTCAAACGGAAATCTTCTGCTGCGATCAATGGGAGCTAGTTGTTCATCTTAAAATGTGACATAAACTACCCTTCGAGCCTCTGATAAGCCAGTCAGCAATTGTCATCCGTGCATTTATCTATGAAGGTTAAAAAAAAATCACCTGTTTGTTCAAACGGAAATCTTCTGCTGCGATCAATGGGAGATAGTTGTTCATCTTATAATATGACATAAACTACATTTCGAGCCTCTGATAAGCCAGTCAGCAATTGTCATCCGTGCATTTATCTTCCCTCTCTGTGCCTTTATACTGACTCGTAATAAACTCGTTTTTATGGGAGCTTGTAACGGAACTGTTCCTAAAACTGAAAACTTTGTACATGCCTGTACTTGAAATTCGGAACTCCTTCATCAAAAAGTTAAAAAACAACAACAAACAAACAAACAAACAAACACACACACACAATTTATACCGCATCATTCTTTGTTACCTTTCTTTCCTCTATAGTTTCCGTATCTAAAAGATGTTTGTTATAATAATTATGTCAGGGGTCAGCTCTTTGTTCCTGTTTCCTAGTATATCAAAGTTACACTTGGGAATGCTCAAAGGAAAGACTCTAGAGTCTAATGATGACACGGTTATCATAAAACTCACTTGTTGTCTACGCGATGAATCTTCTGCAGCTATCACCCCGAGTCTCTGATCAACCATTCAGCAATAAAATCTTGTCATCCGTGCGTTTATCATCCCTCTGTGTCCCCTTAAATAGTCATTCCAGCGTATGGCACATATGTACCTTGTTGGTGATACCGTTTGCTGACATTTCTAATCACCTTGACTTGGAGGGGGGGATCCACGAGGGATCGGAACCATTCGCCCGTTTTCTTGTATGGTTAGGTAGGGGGACTACGTTACACCTTGCTCTTTGCAATAAATGTATAGAGTACATGTGGTTTCAATGCTGCGTGAGTCGTGTCCCGGGAAATATGCAAATGTCTTGCCAGGAAATTTGCAAACGTTTTGCCTTGAAATGTGCAAATCTGTAAATTGCTTCAACGAGAAATGGGCAAATTATTATGGCCCCGTGAAATGTGCAAACGCCGCCGGGAGATGTGCAAATCATTTACTTCAACAATGTTTTTCGGTTCCGTATGTTTGTCTGTCAGTCTGTCTATATACAAGATAACTAGAGAACGAATAAACGAATTTTTACTGAACTTGCAGGGTGTATTCAAAACGTAGGGGCAAAGAAACGATTATGTTAGGGGTTATAAGGTCAAAGGTCAAAGACAAGGAGATCATAAAATACATAAAATTATCTTAATCTCCCAATAACTAAAAAATAGATAATCTGATTTTCACCAGGGTGTGTTCATACTGAAGTAAAAAAGAAAAAAAAAAAACATTCGAGATGGGGTCAAAAGGTCAAAGGTCATAGGGGTCATAAAGAACATTGATATGTTTAATCTCCTAATAACTCAAGAACGGATGACAGGATTTTTCACCAAACTTTCAGGATCTGTTCATAATGAAGTAAAACCAATTCAGTTTGTGGTCATGAAGTCTAATGTCGAAGGTCATTTGGACATTAAAAAAAAGCTTCAGTGAATATTAAAGCTAAAATACAGTAAGCTCACTCCTTCCTTCTTTTCCATCCCTTCCTTATAATCAACTCCATGAAAACCCGAATGACAGATTTCAACAAGCTAGGCGATTAGTATCCCTCGGATAATACGATCTCAATATGTTCAATGGGGGTCATGCCAAACCGGGGGGTGGGGGCAGGGGCAGGGGGTAAAATTCACCAAACTTACGGAATTGTGAAACAAATCTTCTCTAGAACCACAAGACATAGAGCTTGTATAATGCCATTAGTATGTAATTTAATGCTATCAGTGCACATTGCTTCTGTCGGATCCAGGGATGCCTTCCTCGTTGCCGGGGGTGGGGGTGATGGATTGTTTTTGTTTTTGTTTTGTGAAAACCCTCTGATAGATTCTTCCCAACCTTGATAGGTATTGCATCCACAGGGTCATACAATCTTAATCTATAGAAATTGGCAATATGCCCATCCTGAATAATGGGGGCCACAGGGGCCGAAAAGCCCCAAATTATGGAATTAAGAGGAAAAAAGGGCACTTCGCAAATCGAGACCAGTTTTCACGTTTTCATTATATTATTTTTGTGAAAATACCCTATTCATTGTACATAATGATGATGACGGATTTTCAACAAATTTGGCAAATCTCAATTTGTTCAATTGTGTTCATGCCCAACCTTGTGATGGGAATGGGGGGGGGGGGGGGGAATAAGTGGTCCGAACTCCTTCCTCTCCTATCGCCCCCCCCAGGTTCATGCCCAGTTAAAGGACAAGTTCACCTTCATAAACATAAGGATTGAGAAAATGTAGCAATATTAGTAAAACTCATCATTGAAAGTTTGAGGAAAATCGGACAATCCGTTCAAAAGTTATGAATTTTTGAAGTTTTTGTGCAGTAACCGCTGGATGAGAAGACTACTGCAGTGTACGATGTCACATGCGTACAACAAAAAAGGAAAATATAAAGAGAATTTCACAAAAATTTCATCTTTTGAAAAAAGTATACACTCCCTTGACTCATTACCGACATATGTCATGGGTAATATTATTCCTCCTACCTTTAGAAAGAGGCAAGTCAAATGCTCTTTTATTATGCGAAAAAATGAAAATATATTGAATTTTCTTTACATTTTCTTTATACTGTTGTACTCATATGACATCACAAGCTGTAGTAGTCTCCTCGTCCAGCAGTTCCAACACAAAAATGTAAAAAAAATCATAACTTCTGCATCGATTGTCCAATTTCCTCAAACTTTCACTGATGTGTTCTACTAATATTGCTGCATTTTCTCAATCCTTATGTTTATGAAGGTGAACTTGTCCTTTAAACTTCCATATTTATATCAGTAAAGAAAATTCACACATTTCCCCTCGGCGTTTTGCACATTTACCGGCAAAATTGAACGTTTCTACATTTTCCGGCGTCATGTTTGCATATTACCCGTTGATGCGTTTTGCACATTCCCCGGCTTCACATACATCCATTTGATGTCCTGGCCGAGGGACAGAATTCTCCAAGTAACTTAGGCGTAACAGACTCGTTTCTATGGGGTGTTGTATTACAAGATCTCATTTTCTTTTCTTTTTCTCATTTCTCATTTTCCCAAAACTGAAATCTTTTTTGCTGTTGTTGTTTTCATACAGGCACTCCCTCCCTCCGTCCGTGCGGCCCAAGGAACGTGCGGCCCTGTTTTCATACAGGCACTCCCTCCCTCCCTCCGTGCGGCCCAAGGAACCCAGCATTCCTAGCGGCTCCGCCCAGCAGGCTGCGCAGGACCAGAGCGAACCGTCCATACGGGAGCTTATGTCCATGATGACTGATCTGAAAGAAACTATCACAACAAAAATGGACACTGTCCTTTCGGAAGTGGTTTCCTTTAAGAGAGACCTAGCCGAAGTCAAAAAGAACATTGCAGAAATGGAGCACAGCGTAGCTGACACCTCGGACAGGATCGCCGAAGTTGAAGATAGTAAGTTGCCCAACCTGAGAAAAGAAATAGACAAAGTACGATATGATATGGAAGAGAAAATGCTGCTCTACGAGATTCACAACCGGAAACTAAATCTACTCCTATACGGCGTCACCCCACAAAGCACCGAAAATGTCTACCGTAAAACGGGTTGAATAGGGACAAATTTAAAGTTCTAATGATTGTATTTTTTTTTCATGCAGCTCAGAGACTCAATCTTATGTGGGGATTTTATATCCACCTAAAATACCTTTAATTTGGTTTTGTGAAAGAAAATAAATATTTGGGGGGAAAGTATGTTTTTTGATAAAATGATGCTGTCCCTGTTGACCCCAAATTTGGGGTCAACAGGGACAACACTAATTTTGATCCAAAAAAAGCTGTTTTGAGGCATTCTTTTTTCAATCCATCCAATGAATTGGATTAAGGGAATGACTACAGAGTTTAGAAATGATATACAAACATTTAAGAGCAATCTATTCCATTGTTAAATCAATCTTTAACAAAATGAGCTGATATAAAAAAACGTGACCCATCAGGTCAAAGTTTAAGATTGAGAAGTAAGTCAAAACTTTACTAATCCATTGAATTGCACTCAAATATTAACCCACTTCTTTTTCAAGTGGCAAATCATGATGTACAATCTTATTCATACACTCTAAATTCATTGTAACTTGACTCTTACAATGTCGGGGATATTTTGGGAGTTCTTACAGCAATTATAAGCTGGCACCTATAGTATGGGTCTGACCCAAACAGATGTGTTATTGGCATTAAAACATGCAGAAGACAGAGAAAAGGGTCAAGAAATACAAGTGGAAAAGTCCTAGCCTGTCTTAGGCAGTGAAAAAAATTCCCAAGAGGGTGGGTGGGGCCGGGATTCCAAGACCCTTCCTCCCCAAGTTAGGGTTAAGACAGCAAAGTTTACTCTCATCTATGTAAGATACAAAAGTGAAGCCACATATCCAAAGATGTTATTGCTCTCTTGTCAAGAGATTTAGAATAAAAATTCACACTTTTGGAAATAGCTGGACATAACAAACATTTCAGAGCAATTTATGACAATATAATAGTTAATCATACAGAAAATTTAAAGGGCCAGTCAAACGACACCATGGTGTCCCTATTCACCCCAGTTTAACTGATTTTTTGCCTATGAGAAGAAAAAATGTGCTGTCACAAATTCCTGTTGAAATGATTATTTCAAATTTAATGGTGTGTTGTAGGACCTAATAGGCTAGATTCATGAACCTTTTTTAGCGTATTTCATTAATCAATGGCAACAGGAGCAGAAAAGTTTTGACCGCCCTGATTTTTTTGTGATTTTTTGAAAACTTTTTATTTGGACCTCCAGTACCCTTTAAAAAAATTTTCACATCAGGAGGACCACTTTCTGGACACTGTTGGATGGTCCTTCCATCCTGTGATAAAAATAAGAAAAAAAGTTCAAGCAAATTTGAAACATGCACGTTCAAAAAACTTTTCTCGGTTTTGTCCCTATACACCTCGCCGTCCCTTTTCACCCCGTTTTACGGTACGAAGAAGTCTACACTGTCCTCGCAAACCTCCTTGGGGTTTCCCGGGACCAGGCGGAGAAAATACCTCTTACCAACGCTCACCGAGTGCCTCGTGCGAGGAATCCTAGGGAAAACCAGAGTGACCGAGCGAACAACCCCCCGGACCCCATCATTGGACCGCGATAGAGTCCTCCGAGCTTTCGAGAGGTCGGTACAGCGCGAGGACTAGTCCACTTCCTGGACTGTATTCGTAGTGTGCCCGCGTGTGTACGGACGTACGTTGATGGTGTCTGTATGTACACTGTATTACACAATTCACCCCTCCTAGTACCAATTGGCGGAGTGTCGCAATCAGCGGTTGGGCGCATTGGGTGGGTGCCGAGTGTGTGGGGACTGCGGATGATAAAAATCGTCCAGTATCTGGACTACGCGAGGACCCGCCGAGAGCTGCCGCACCCAGAGCTGCTGCACCTGGCGCCACCAAAGTCTCCAACGAACGGATCACGATCCGTTCTGATCTACCCCCAAGCATGAAGCGAGAAAGAGGAAGGCTCGCAGCCATCGCGTACAAACTTCGACAGCAGCAGAAAGTCTCCACCAGAATCATCATTAACAAAACCAAGGTCATCCTGCAAACTAGAAAAAAGCAAGACGAGGGATGTCCAGATCCTTGGTCGACCTACAGTGAGTCAGGAAAGTAAAAAGAAAATGCATTAATATTGCAAGGGAAAAGAACAGGTTAGCATTTTTGCATCTATTGTCAATGTCAAGCTCTCGTCTTTTTTTTTTTACTATGTTTATAGATACAACTCTGTTATCTTGTATCATATTGAATCTGTAGATTATAATAATTTTGAATTTGATTATCAAGGGACAAAAAAAAAGTCCCTGGCATTATAGCGAACAATTAGATGTAATTGTTGTAGAGATTGATGAATTGTTCTCTGCAAGTATGTATGCTAACTTACAACTACCATTTTTATTTTTTTTTCTTTTCTGACAAAAAAAAAAAATCGAATCCCTCGTTTCTCCGAAACTGTGCATGACAAGGGTTAATTGCACAGCAAATTATCATTAAGTTCATAAATGATATTACTTTAATAAATATATATTGGAATAGAACAGTCATTATTAAGTGTTCTGATATAAAGCTGAGTATCATTTTGCCATTTTTGCTCATTGACTGTATCGATGTATACATTTTGCCAAAAAAAAAAAACAACAAAAAAACAAAACAAAAAAAAAAACATTTCCATGAAGCGGAGTATCATTTTGCCTTTCTGCTCATAGACTTTACTGATACATACTCCGGCCAACTAAAAAAAAAAAAAAAAAAAAAAAGAGTGCCGCATATCAGTCGGTTATATTTTTAAACGACTTTCCCTTTATCAGATCATTCAATCTGCAGCTTATTACAGGGGTCATATAAATCTACATTTCTACAGCGTTGTTATTGCCCTAAAACATGGCAAAGTCCTACACTCAATGATTTGCTGTCAATTCACTCCTCAGTCCATATCCCTATACAACCCTTCGATTTCATCCTGATTTTATTTGCAGAAATACTTTTCTGTCAACATCATCAATATTATGTTCGTATGGACCACATCACTCCGCTAATAGCTACGAGCCTTTCCTTATTTTTTCAATGCTAAGTGTGGTCATTGTAGTAGCATCATACCAATGGGATGTTGTGTGATCTACGTCTTTGTTTTGCATATTATGCATATCCGCATACCTTTTATACGCTCCTACGCTTCCACTTCAGTCAACAAACTTTCATTTTTTAGGTGGCACTGCCATATTTGTTTCTTTTTCTGATTTGTGGCAAATTGTAACGTTCATACTGCACTGAACTGTGACAAAACATGTATAAATACATGCAGGTCACATATTCTTTGTAATTATTGTGTGCTTCATAATTACATAAAGAATCTCCTTCCCCTCCCCCCTCCCCCCCCCCAAAAAAAATTATATATATCTACCCGAAATTGAGGTAACCTACATTTTTTTTTATTTTTCTTTATTTGCAAACCGGATATTTCAAATAATAGTGCTTTCGGCTCAGGCTACCAGCCATCCAGACCTATTATTCAATATTACAGTCTTGACGTATATGCTAAACTGTGTAAAGCATGCTGTTTGTTCATGTTCTGATAAAGTTACAAATATTTCTTTCGCAAATGAGCATACACCTGCCCACATACCGGTTTTGACTGACTATAAACTCCCCTATGCAGTCTGTGACCTAAGATGGCTGCTCAGCTCGCCGAGTTGACATACAGTCTATCATTATCATTTTGGCGCCACTTGCAGCGAGATTTAGTCTCATGAACTTGTTTTATGCCCATATGCATGTACACTAATGATTGGAAAGTTTTTTTTTTTCTTTTTTTTTAATGAAACTACTGAAATGTTGTTCCCCCTTCTTATTGCTTGCTTTTTTTTTCTCCTCTTCTTCTTCATGCTTTCGAACTGACGTTTAAAAGCTCACGTTTTTACGATACGGTATATGTTTTTTCTTTTCTTTTCTGTCTCTGCATGGTCATATATAAATGTACTGGTTTGCACCTGTTGTATTCCTAATACTCTGGTAACGAATTTGCCGCTCAGCTCACTGAGCTGACATACAAAGGTCTATAGTCGTTGCCATTTTGACACCACTTACTTTTGTCACACGATTCGTGGTTGGTCAAATACATTAACGTTGGAAAATGCTTTAAGCGCAATTAAAGATGTTATCCGCCGCCATATGCAATAGCGGCACGGGTTCTGTTTAATATGTTTAAGACAACACTCTTGCGTTCTCTGAACCACTATGACTGTCATTGTCAGTGTTGAAAGTTTATTTCTAAGTTTAATTTTTGGAAAAAAACAACAACTATGATTTGTATATAAGGTATTCCACTGATGGTTCATTAGCAGTAACCACCCTACTGGATAGGTTCACCGACCTATCATACTATCCAATCTAAACATTCACTCTTAATTTATGCTTCATGGACCTTGAAATGCTATTGTCTACATTTTATGCTGTTATGATCTTCTGTTCGAATCAGGAGCATCTGCTTCGTCATGTAAATGTACACTGGTTTTGGCCGGCTACTTGTCTGACATGCCTGAATTAGTCGCTCAGCTCAGACGACCGGTATTTAGTAATCAGCTGTTATTTTTGGCGCTCTTTTAATACAATATATCACATTGTTTGTGGAGGGTTAACAACACTTAGAAAGTCTGTTTGAGCTTACATGAGCAGTAATCATTTAACAGGCTAGGTTCACCAACCTGACACATTATCCAATCTTTTCATTTACTGCTTATCTGCGCTTCATGCATTTGAACTGCTGTTTGCCCACATTTTTATGCTGCTATGATTCTCTGTCGCATTGCGAGCACCTGCTCACATATTAACGCATATACTGGTCTAACCGGCCATGCCGGCTACTCACCTTAAATGCCCGAATTGGTTGCTCAGTCCACTGAGACGACCGGTATTTAGTAGTCAGCTGTTATTTTGTCGCCTTTTTTAGTGCAATTATATTATGCAATTTATCACGTTGTAAGTGGATGGTCAACAACACTTAGAAGATGTGTCTAAGCTATCTGGCACTATTCATTGTTGTTGTTTTCATTTTGGAGCCACTCGTGGCGCTTTTTCATCACATGGTCTGATACCGGCCATGTGTTGCTATGATAGGAAATGTAAAATACGCATCACCCATTATTTATCATCAGAGCGGCGAGGACTCTGCTAAATCCATTAGAATTTTGTTGTTTTTTTCCTATTTTTTCAAGTAAAAATGGTATTGGCCAACTTATCGCATCCTTTTAAGTTTATTAAGAAGAAAAAAAAAACGTTGTAGACAACACTCTTGCGTTCTGTGAACTATTATGTTATTTGAGTGTAAAGTTTATTTCCAAGTTCAACAATAACATAAAAAAGAAAATGACTGTGACTTGCCACAAGGCATTGCAATGATAATTCATTGTGCAGTAACCACCCTATAACACAGAATAGGTTCACCGACCTGACATATTATCCAATCTCAATTTGGTAATGCTAATCTATGCTCGTGCATTTGAACTGTTGTTTGTCCACATTCTATGCTGTTATGATATCTCTATAGCATTACGAGCACCTGCTTACATTTAATGTACTTGTTTTGTCCGACTATTGTACTCGCCTGACATGCCTGATGGCCGCACAGCTCGCCAAGTCGACATACTCATTATTAGTCAGATGTTATTTTGGCGCCCTTGTAGCGCTGCCCTTTCATTTTGTTCGTTAATAGTAACATCTCCCTGATCATGTATATTAATGGTTGAATGAGTTTCCTTCAATAGCCATGCATTATTTGATGTCCATACAACAGCGGTACAGACTCTGTCTGAACTATTTTTTACACTGGTTCCGTTCCTTTTGACTTTCTTCTTCCTATATTGTCGAACAAAAGTATACCAAAAGGTGTATATATAATTTGATATCTTCTACATACTCGTCATTAGAGTAAACGCCATGATTATGTATTATGTTACTCTTGTGCCATTTGCTTCCGCCATTTGCTTCTGTGTATTTTTGCCCCGGAAGCCCACAGAGACACTTGATTTGTTCTTGTTATTGTGTTGTGTGTGTTCTATGTCACTCTCTGTTAATGCCTCTGTACATTCTCACTTACCTTATTCTGCTTTTTCTCGTCTCACTTTCTTCTTCTCCGCAGCGATCTTCTGCTTATCGTGATTTTGACGTCGTTTATGCTTATAGATTACTCCAGTGTTTTGCCTCTTTCTGGCGACTGGTCATTTTCTTGTACCATCTACTTATCTACGATATCCTAGTCTTGCTGATATCGCAGACTTTTGTAATCTCGTCTTGTATCTTTAACTATGGCTAATTTTCTTAATGATCCTTTTAATTCCGTATCGAATGATGATTTATTTGAATTGTTTAGGAACACCAGTTTAGACTCTGACCCTGTTAGCGGGCTAACCAACACACGACCCACCCTTTATGATGATTTTGTTACCGAAAGCCTGAATACAGCAGCTAGTGAATTGCCTCATGATTTTAGTAATGATCCCACTCAAAATATGTTGTGCAATTATATCACAGTGAATCAATACAAAGATATCATTCACAACTTCTCTGAGGATACGTTTTCTTTATTACACTTAAATATAAGGAGTTTAAATAAACATTTTGATGATTTAAAGTTTTTATTAGCATCTGATGAAAGTCAGTCGTTATCGGTTATCGGATTAAGTGAGACATGGTTGACTTCCAATGCAGGAAATTCTTTTGCAATCGATGGTTACGATTTATTTGTTAATAACAGGCCTGATAAGAATGGTGGGGGTGTGGCATTGTATATATCATGTTGCTTTGAAATTATTGTCCATGAAGGTATTTCTAGAATGGACAATGTTGTTGAATCTTTGTTCATAGAAATTCTCATCCCAGGATGTAGAAATCTTATGGTAGGCATTATATACAGACCTCCTAACTCAAACGCCAATGATTTTTTATGGTATTACTCAGATTTGGTAAATTCACATGTTTTCCGAAATACGGATTGCCTTTTGCTCGGCGATTTTAATAAAAGAGCGGACATATTAAAAACTAGAAATGTCGCTTTGGCGACTGGTATGCCTCCGCCATAATGCATGATTTTCCCAATAGGTCTAGATAGTACATGTGGACAATGTGTGATTACATTTTCACAAAATTGGCAAAATATTGAAATGACAAGTTTGTCACAAATGTGTTGAATGTTCACATTCCTTGACCTAGGTTTAATTGGATGAATAGGAGAGCATGTATCTAGGGATTTAAGGACTTTAACTCGACTTTGACCCATTCATACATTTAGGCATTGAGTAATTTTCAAGGTACAGGTGTGGAGAAAAAGTGCAATTTCTGAATTGAATAGTAAATTGTTACCATTTTCATCTGGCCCTTGACCCTAAAATTCATAAGATAATCACTTTCAGGTAGAACATGCATAATATGTACTAAGTTTCAAGATAACTTGAGCCACTTCCGAGATATGGAGGAAAAAGTTAGTTCAGCACTTTCACTTGATCTTTGACCTTTTGACCTTTGAGGCAAAAAAAGAAAAAAAAAACTTTCCAGAGAATTTCTATTAGGTTACACATGTACGCATACACCAAGTGTAAAAAAACATAACCCTGCAGGCATTGCATGATAGGAGGGAAATAGTAAAATTTTGAAGTGTTGCACTTGACCTTTGACCCCTGACCTTTGACCCATGAACCCTACATTCTCTAGATAATCACTTCCAGTCAGTATATGTATATACTATGTTCCATGAAGATACCTTGAACAATTTTCCAAGGTATGGAGAAAAAAAAAGAAGTTTTAATATTTTTACTTGACCTTTCGACCTTTGACCTTTGACCTCATGACCCAAACTTTCACCAGAGAATCTTAATTGCGTAATACATGTATACACTAAGTTTCAAGAAAATATCTTCAGGCATTCAATAGATATGGTGGAAATAGTGAAATTTTATGCATTTGACCCTGACCTTTTGACCTTTGACCTTTGACCTCATGACCCAAACTTTCACCAGAGAATCTTAATTGGGTAATACATGTATACACTAAGTTTCAAGAAAATATCTTCAGGCATTCAATAGATATGGTGGAAATAGTGCAATTTTATGTATTTGACCCTGACCTTTTGACCTTTGACCTTTGACCTCATGACCCAAACTTTCACCAGAGAATCTTAATTGGGTAATACATGTATACACTAAGTTTCAAGAAAATATCTTCAGGCATTCAATAGATATGGTGGAAATAGTGCAATTTGATGTATTTGACCTTGACCTTTTGACCTTTGACCTTGAGCATGTGCACCCAAAAGTTCATAGGCACAACTTCACCCCCTAATACACATACATGCCAAGTTTCATTAGGATACCTCAACAGGTTTTGATAGTTACCTTGTCCACAAAATTCATTACGGACGGACGGAAGGACGGACGGACGGACGGACGGAAGGACGGACGGACGGACGGAAGGGCGGACGGACGGACAACCCGAAAACATAATGCCTCCGGCACCACTTCGTGGCGGAGGCATAACAAAGAAAACAAAGAATAGACACAATGATGCATTGTTCGATGACTATCATAATTATTCAAGGAGAACTTATATTCGACAGATTATTTTACTCTCATGATAGAAAATAGTTGATGTGTAATGATTAATGTATATATATATATGTTTATAAGATAAGTGATAACTTAATTGAGTTAATGAAACAAACCTAGTCCGGTAATATGTTATAAGATTTCAATAAAAATAATTTCAATTTATTCTTGAAAGAATTCAAAGTTCGTGCTGTTACAATATCATAAGGAAGTGAGTTCCAAAACTTTGGCCCATCGTAAATAAAGGTGTTCTGAGCCAGCAGAGTTCTGAAAAAGGGCAAATGAAACTCATTCGAACGCCTTGTTGGGTAATTGTGAACGGACTGATTTCTTGGAAACATTGTTTCAAATATATTTGGAAGATTTTTTTTATCATAATTAAACATAAATTGTCCTAGGTTATACAGATACAAATCCTTGATTTTCAATATTTTGTTTTCAAAAAATAACGGGTCGGTATGACACAGAAATGCAGTATGACATATAATACGGAGTGACTTCTTTTGTAATAAAAGTAATTTATCTAAGAATGTTTGATATGTATTTCCCCAAGCAAGAATACCATAATTTAAGTACGGCAATATGAGAGATGAATATAATGTAATAAGGGACGACAAAGGAAGACAAAATTTAACCTTGTTGATTATACCAATATTTCTTGAAATAATTTTACATATACTATCAATTTGGAATTTCCATGAAAGCTTATTATCAACTGTTATTCCCAGAAATTTAATATGGGAAACAATTTCCGGTGGAGATTGAGAGATAATTTATTTGCCTTTATCCATTGGGCGACATTTTCTAATTCAGAGTTTATTGTATTTACAAGAGTAAGAGGATTATTGTGCGAAAAAAAATAAATTTGAGTCATCCGCAAAGAGAATAAAGGAAAGAACATCTGATGACCTACAAAAATCATTTATATAAACGAGAAACAAAAGCGGACCTAATAAACTTCCCTGTGGGACCCCACATTTGATATTTAACATTTGTGAATTATACCCATTCAAAGAGACATATTGCTTCCTGTGCATGAGGTAGCTCCTGAACCACTCCAAGGCCTTCCCACGCACTCCGTAATGATGTAATTTATCAAGTAAAATATCATGATTAATGGTGTCGAAGGCCTTGGAGAAGTCCAGGAACAAACCTATTAGATGCGAAGATCTGTCAATAGCGTGTGCCACTTTTTCTACAAAACTTAATAATACATGTGTTGTGCTGTGTTTTTCTCTAAATCCGAACTGAGAATTTGAAAGTATATGATTGAATTTTAAAAAAGTAATAGTTCTTTTATGAACGATTTTTTTCAAGAATTTTGGACAATGTACATAACAAAGAAATCGGTCGGTAATTATTAACATCTAATTTGTCGCCTTTTTTAAACAAGGGAATGACATTTGCCATTTTCATGCTCTCAGGGACAATGCCATTGGAAAGAGATAAATTGAATATGTGAGCTAAAGGATCCGCAATTGAAGATATTACCCCCTTCAAAAGAAAATTACTGATGTCATCATGTCCAGCACTTTTTTTAGAACTAAAATCTGAAACAATATTAATTATCTCCTACTTATATGTTGGACTAAGAAACATTGATCTAGAATTTGGTGGACCTAAAAATTCAGAAAAATGTTTCGTTGAATGGGGTATATTGCTTGCAAGATTTTCCCCGATTAAAGAAAAATGATTATTCAAAATATTACAAATCTGATGAGAATCTTCAATGATTTCATCTTCAAACCTAATTTTAGTAATATTACATTTATCATTTCATATATTCATTGCTTGCTTTAAAACCTTCCATGTGTTTTGCATATCGTGCCTATACAAATATAACTGCTTGGTATAATATTTTCTCTTTTCTATGCGTATAATTTTCGTCAACGTATTTTTATAACTAGTATATTTAAGTTTCGATTGCTCAGTAGGTTTCATTTTAAATTTATAATATAAATTATTCTTTCTGTTTATTGAACGTAAAAGTGATTTAGAGATCCATGGGAGCCTAGGTATTTTTTTTTATAATCAGATTGTTTTTGTCTACGTTTTGGAATATGGATATCCATGAGTCGAAGAAACTTTTGCATAAAGTATTCAAAAGACAAATTTACATCATTTGTATCAAAGATACAAGACCAGTCTGTCATGTCTAAACTAGCACATAGACTGGCTATATTTTCATGAGTGATTCTTCGTCTCAATAAACAACCATATTTATTATCAATAGTATCATTTAAAGAGAAACTAGTAGAGATGGGGAGATGGTCTGTTATGTCTGAAAGCAGTATAAGGGAATCGGGAGGAGGAAGAATATTACAAAAAAAATATTATCAATAAGGGAGGCAGATTCATCAACTATTCGTGTGGGCTTAGATATCAAAGCCAAAAAAGAAGCAGATAAAAATATTTCCAAAAAATCTTGTGACATATTATTTTGTTTAAATAAGTCTATATTGAAATCTCCCATTATGAAACATTTTTTGTGAAGAAAAATTGGGTTCTTCACCAAATCCGAAAAATAATCTAAAAATGATTTAGTGTTTGCATTTGGAGGTCTATATACTACACCTATGATAATATTCCTACTGCCAGGAACGGATATTTCAATAAAAAAGAGATTCAATCGAATCAGTCATGCTGTTAGCTCATCACGAACTACATAATGTCACAAATGTACACACAAGTAGTTATGTACATGTTTAATGTATCAAGGCTGTATGCATGGTTGTTTTAATGTGTATGTACACGGGTGACCAGATTAATTGAGAACATTCTATATGATATAGATATAGTGCATACAGGCTGACCAGATCAGTGGAGAATTTTCTACGTGGTATACAATGTAGCTACAGTACATGTATGCATGTGACAGAAAATACATTAGACGTCTATAGCTCACTCAATCTAGAATGATTTAACCCATTCCAGAATATTCTAGGAAGTGCTGGCTGAGTGAGGCACTGCCCCTGTAACCCAATGTGATTGGTAGTTAATTTTGGCAATGATGTTATGCACATAATTAGGCAGTGAGTCATCCAGGATTCCTGGAATTTGGACTTGCTAGTATGTTCAGGTATGTGGCCCCAGACTGGAGAAAATTACAGAATGTACTAGAAAAGGGTGAATGGATAGTATATAAGCAGGAGAAATTCTGAGGTAGGCAGAGTACCTAACGCCACTGCTCTGAGAGTTACGTCTCTTCTGGCTCTGAAGCGACTTGTTATAGTCCGTCCTGTGTTACCTGCTGACCTGCTATACAAACTGTGTTTGTGGAGATAAGGCCTGGAAGACACTTTGCCTGCAGAGAATTAATTTGCCTACATTGGAGATAGACTCCATATTTTAGTGTCAACGGACATTATTACGGCAAAGCTGTGACGGGCTGGATTCCTTGCTGGACAATATAAAGTGAATCATCATTCAACGCCTCGACTGGACGTGGTCGTCATAACGTTTGGATTCTGCACGTTTCGCCGTGGACATATATCGTGGACTTTACCCCGGATTTATAACGTGGATTATTGCAACCAGCGCCTCTGGATTTACGTCGGAGGAATCATTCATCGGTGCGTCGCGGATCATTCATCTGTGCATCGAACATTGTATCTGGACACTACCAGGGAACTGTAGGGACTTTGTTCTTTAAGATTTGGATGCATGTAAGTGATTCCATGACCGATTTGTAATTGTTTATATTGATCATTATTGTACTGAAGTGAAAACGGATTACGAGTCTGTACCCACAATATCACTGTTAATAAACCGCCTGAACATTAGTTGATTGTTTCTTTTGTGCGATCATTCTCAGAGTGATTGTGGTCGTAACAATAATCATACATTTGTGAAACGTATAACGCAACGCCCCCACCCACCCTATGTTGCCTGTTGTTAACTACAAAATCATATCCGTCGAGAGCGTATGGAAGACTTGAATCCTGGGAAAGCCAGGTTTCGGTCAAACCTATCACTGAGAATTTTTGCCTGATGGGTTTATTCAAAAACAACTGCAATTCTTCAAAATGTTTATGAACACTTCTAATGTTGAAATGTATAAGAGAAAAGGTGGTATCATCATACTCCTTAACAACATTATTAATCTGGTTGAGAGTGAGATATTCAGAAGATGGACTTTGAAGTTGGTTTTCTATGTCAAAATCATATTGAAATTCTTGCGACAATGAATTAAAACTATCTGAAACATAATTATCAAAAAAGGTATCATTTTGAGTGACATTTGCTTCACGTTCTGCCAAAGAAGGCCCGGCCGTATCAAAAAAGTCATCATCATTAATTGAATTGAATGCTGTGTCTATTGTATTGTGGATCAAAGGGTGAACGTGATGTCCGTTGCTTGTGTCCACGAAGGCACCCATAGAGGGCAGTACTGATGAGTTTGACATCTTGAATGTCTGTGATGTGCGAAACTAAAGAGAGAGAAAAAGAAAAAAAGGCTGTGTCTACTGGGAACCAGAGTCAACGTATACAAAACAAACTATGCAAGTATGTCAGGACATTATCGGCAAGTGACATGAAAGGTGGCTCCAGATGGCCTGTGGGTACCAAGGAAATTACACAATGATAATAATAATAAAAAGAATAGATGTGAGGAATTGACATAAGTTCCGAAAAAAAAGAGTTGCTTGGCAACCTCACGCAGTGGTTTAAATTCGTTGGTAACACTCTCTTGTGTGATTTAGATAATCGTAAGCATCTTGGAAAGAGAACAAATTATTCACTGTGGTTACAAAACTTCGGCATTCTGCATTCCGAATGCCCATGTATGGACATAAGGTTAAAATAACATTTCTGAAACTACCAGTTGTTAACATTCATGTTGGAGGACGATGACCGGGGAGAATATCGTTGTGTACGCTGATTAGAGAGAGTACGAGTGCATCTGAATGAGGACTATTACATAAGTGGCGTAATTACGGCTAACATGCTACAAGTGTGAACGGAATGCAAGCCTATAATTCTAACATCTGTGTAGGAAGGTAAGTGAAGTTCAATCCGAAACAGAGTAGGCCTACAATGTATAAGTATCGATTAAAGGGGCGTTTTGATGCTCACACTTCACCAGAACTATTGTCCTCTCGAACATACAACACACCTGCAAAGCTATACTCTCCCTTCCTCATCCCCTCACCATTCCATCCTTCAATGACACTCAACAAATCTTACAGCGATTAATGCTGGTGTGTGAAATTGAAAGTATATAGTTTTGAAAATAAGCAAACCTATGTATTTAATAAAAATGTCAGAAATGTGTTTCTCAATGTGTAAGAATCGGCTCTTTTCTGGAGTGCCAGGGAAGGTGGCCGTGTGCGGGTGAAAAGGATTACAAAAATTCAAGGTGAATTAAAGTATGGTTTAAACAAATACTTTAGCAATTTCATGGGAATGAAGAATACAAAAGTAATTGAAGGCACACTTTAAAAAGGACCAAAGTTAGGTTCCAAAGTTACCCCATGAGGGTACAGTACAAGGCAAATACCAGGATTAAGTATAATAAACGGGAGGATGCAGATATTAAGAAAGATAACTTCTGCTCCTTACAATTCAATAATGTGAACAGCTACCTGGATTCAAATTTCATAATAGATTATGAGTGAAGTAGGTGAATACTCGTTAATTGTTGCTGAGGTTTACATAATCACATAATGAGGTTTACATAATCACATAATCACATAATCACATAATCATAATCACATAATCTGATAATCACATAATCTGATAATCACATAATCACATAATCACATAATGAGGTTTACATAATCACATAATCATTTGCCAATGACCAAATTCATTTTCCACGACCAAAACCTGCTAATCAACAAGACCACTATGTTTTTATCAAGGGGGTTACGTTGTTTGTTTTCTACTTTACACTTCTAAAGGCAGTATAGACGTATGAAGTACAACCGCAGTACATTGGCCATATCATTGTGTCAAGTGGAGATTGGAAAATTTTGCTGTGATGATGTGGTAGCTCACATGTTTTGATCTCCTTCATTTTCAGTCAGCATAGCGGGAATTGCTATCGTGGGAATCCCAGAATGCGTGTCACGCGCCAAAATCGACAGCATCTTTAACGTGAACACTATTGGCACAATTCGACTCACTCAGGCGGTACTCCCTCACATGAAGCAGAAAAAGGCTGGAAAAATCATCAGCGTAACGAGTGTGGCGGGAAAGCAAGGTACGGGAATAAAGTTTCCTGCATGAACGCCAATTGATACATTGGTGGTAACGCTTTGTTCCAAATTTCAATCCCAATGCTCAAAATCTTGTTAGGGCCACTGGAGGAATTTGAATACACACAAGGCATAAAACGAGATAGTGACTTACTAAAGACGGGAAGTGTAATTCAGAACTGTAAAATGGTGATAATGATGATGATGGTGATGATGGTGATGATGATGGTGATGATGATGATGATGATGATACTACTAATAATATGTACAACCACGTCTTACAGAAGCATATCGATTCAATCTAGCTAAGCGATAATAATGGTAATCATAGTAATAATAATCAGATTGGTGATAACATAATGTGTTGAGAGGAGAAACTGTCGATGTGCACTACGGTGCAAAAACTCCTTAATGATTATCTTGGTGCACTTTAATGAATACTGTAAATATGTAGATACTGAACAAATCTTGCATCCATAAATCAAATTCATCTACCCCACCAACTTGCTCATCAGAGAGAATAAACGATTGATAAACATGTAAACAAGAATAAATAAATAGATAAGAATAAATGAATAAATAAATACAAACATAAAATAGATCGGTAGAAATTACTAAAATTGTTTTTCGGCAATCTTAGAATGTGTGAATGCGATCAGTAGATGTCTAGTTGTGTCATCACAACTTGAAAGTTAGTGTATGAAGTTTTCAGATATACTCAGCACTTATCAACAGATGATAGAGGAGAGAGGCGAACAAGCTGCTTGTATAGCCGCTTAGCAGACGTTTCTTCAAATACAATGGGAAACCTACATAAGCTTCCATGTTTCAGAACTTCAGACATGCTAATTTTTCACTCCACGTCATTGTCAATGATTACATTGTGTACTGTCTCACTGGATTACAGGTGTCCCTTACTATGACTTCTACAGCGCCTCCAAGTTCGCCTTGGAAGGATTTTTTGAATCACTGCTCTCCACTGTCAAGTCATTCAATATCAGGTATTATGGAGTAGTAATCATTTTCTTTGAGACTTATTAATTATTCCAAACAATCACAGGGTAATTCACCCCCATTACCGATAATCATTATAAAGATCATTGCAAACGGACAATTTTGGCAATATCTATGAGAGTCATGGTCATTTAGATATTTGATAAAATTCATGAGCCATCAACAACGATTTGTGACAATTTGAAGAGAATATGTCAAGATTCCACAATTTTTTTTTTAAATCTAAAGTAATCATTCCTTAGAACTTGTTACTGACATATATAAAGGAAATATCATTCAAACTGCCTTCTATACAAGAGGTAGATATTGCGCTCTTTCACTATGCTGGAAAACTAGTCTTTTTACCAAGCGATGACGGCACATTAAGTAATATCAAATTTAAGAACTTTTTTTTAACAGTTTTGAACGTATTATCGAATAAACTTTAAACTTTACTATAATGTGTACTACATTTTGTGCATTTACTAAATTCACAGGTATATTAGAGATAAATTTCTACTTAAAAGCAACAAGAACAATTTTGGTTTCGATATGATTTCAGGTAAAGGGACATCGAGTCAACGCATAATTTTAGAGGCAATTAAAAATTTCGTGACAAAAATAAGCTTTAAAAAGACCGAGCTGACCAAAAGAGAGTTTCATCCCATCAAAGTGATATTTTGCATTTGTTCATTACAATTTTGAATTCAATGTGACATATAGGTCCATCTGCTCCATTAGTCACACGCCTTCGAAATTCTAGACTAGTGTTTTTGGTTACATTAATGTATCAGCTAGATTTTACCTATGAATTCATGATTCTTCAATGTGTTCTTCTATATTCATGGGAAATATCTGTTTAATTAGGACCGTAACATCACAGCTAGTGGAAGATGTGACAACGAATCTTGCAAGGCATGGCCTCTTTGTAGGGAACGTTGTCCGATCTTTTTCCAGTCCCGTGTTATTGATGTGTACCCGTGTGTCCGTGATTGCTGTCATAGCGATCGTGGCAGTAGGGAGCCTACCTTTAGAGTTAGATTAGACGCGGACGTTTAAGACGACGATTGCGTTGGGCGTTCTCCTCTCTCCCTGCGTGTTGCAAAGAAGTTTAGATAACGGGGAGACGGAACCTTTAAAAATAAAATGGCACCCTAATATGATCGGTGCGTCAAGTAGCTCTCTGCGCCATGAATTAAGCGGACGTAAAAAATAGCCCAGAACGCGTAGTGAAAACTCAGACAACGCGAGCTATGAATAGATGTTGATAAGGAATTTTGCGCATGCGCAGAACATGTTTTTCCCGTTGAACGTCCGCGTCGCGAAAATATAAAGCTCCCTAATGTGTTCATTTTAAAAATTTAATGTATATCATGTATGTTGATTTTACCTTAGGGTGTGCCTGATCGAACCTACTAAGGTAGAAACGGGAATGGTGACATCGGTTTTGTCTCAACTAGAAGCCCAGAGCAACGACGACACCATTCACGACATCGATAGACGTCAAGTGAAATGCTTAATCAACGCAATGAAAATGACCCCGGGCCCTTCAGTCGACGACGTACTCGACGTCTTGATGACGAAATGCGTCGAGGTCGACGACCCGGTTTTCAGACACCCGGTCGTTCTCCCCGAGGACAAGAAAGTGCTGGGCGAAGCCGTTGCTGATCTGACGGGGGAAAAATCTGTCGCCACGATTCGGATGTTAATTGGGGCTATGTAGATTTTTAATTTGATCATAATACATTAAGGCCACGAGCATTTTGATTTCAAAGCACCCTGTTGCGATTTCAAAGATTGACAGAAATGATAAATGAGGCCCCTGTCAAGGAACTCCCGTAGTAGCATGTGTCACCCAAGTCATATTACACAAGCGACATTAATACTGTGAACGAAAGGACATGCAATTATTTTTCCATACTATCATGTATACACTAATAGTGGCTTTTTCAATTACTTACGTAACTCGGGAGTAGCAAACAAACAATTCCAGTGCATACAAAATCATAGTAACCTGATAAACAAAACTTTTTTATTTCGGTTAGTTTGTTCAGTCAGTTTTTCAGAAGAGTAATATGTATTGTATATCCTTTGAAGAGTCGCAGCAATGACTAGGGCAGTCAAACGGAATGTAGCAAGAATATGTAAGCCTACTTCAAAATGTCACAGGAATAATAATGTTATAAGGAGGGAAGTCAAAGAATGATAATAAAAGAATCCATTGGAAAACGGAAAAAGCAAGGCATATCTGAATGTGAGGGAAAGAAATGGGTCTCTTGTTTGTTTGTTTTTGTTTTTGTTTTTTCTTACAGCCACGAGTCACACAGCCAATGAGTTCGACACTAGGACGGCAAAAACAGCCCATGAGTTCGATAGATACAACACGGGGCTAAATGTCTCGGTGTCGTGGGCCTTGTTTTCTTAGAGTCAGACTCATGGGCTGTATGACTCGTGGGCTATAAAACTCGTGGGCTGTATGACTCATGGGCTGTATGATTTGTGGGTGTTGGTCTCGTGACGTGCATCCGTTTTAATTCCACATCATAATGTCTGTATTCATGTTGTGACAGACTACAACTGCGTCCATCGACCCTTTGCCAAATTGTGACCAAGTCGTGGGATCTTTAACGTATCCCGGCAATTACCCTCAGAGGGCTCAGTCAAGCGGAATGTAATAAGAAAATGTACTTGAAAATGTCACATGTCTTTTGTATGCATTGTCATGTAGAGGGCTAAACACTGGTTAGTGGTAATGTCAGATTAAAGATTAGGGTTAGGGTTAGGGGAAGGGTTAGGAGTTTGGGTTAGGGTTAGGCTTAGGTTCAGGATTAGGATTAGGATTAGGGCAAGGGGAAGGGTCCGGGGTAATTGCCCAGGGGGTAATTGCCCTAGACCCGATCTTTAAAAACGAACTGCCTCTTTTCTCCACACTGTGTCTGTCATACGCCGCAAACCTGTATGTGATCACGCATACCTTATTAATATCCTATTTGTTGACATGATTTCTCAAAACAAGTGGCATTCTTAAATCGCATTTACATATGTGGCGTTCTATATGGCCATCCATTCGGCCAGCTGCGTGTCAAAAACGTCATAGCTCAAGTCACAAATATGTTGCTAGGGTGTTCATGCCTATAATCCTGGCTTTTCAAATACTTTTTCCACAAGTAAGATTTGTTCAAACAGGCTTACAGAAATGTTATCAAATCACGATGACTTATCGTCAAAACATGATACATCGTATGGTCTCCATATTCGGGACGGACGTAAATGGTGTTGTTACACACTCTTCAGCAAACAACTACTACCCTGTAATTTGTCATCGCATGAGATTGGGTTTGTTCGAGACGTTTCATTTCACGATTATCGCAGAGCTGCTCCATGGGTATAATAGCTCTGCCCGGATCTCTGTGTCAACTAGTGTCATGTTAAATTAATTGCTTTGGGGGTCGCACGATCATTATTAGTGCGCGACAGGCATCCCATGCTTTTAAATATTTCATCCTAATCCGACCATTTTCTCCCAAATCGCTTGCCACTAGCTTCCTGCTGTACCTAGTTGAAAGATAACGTTTCGTCCAAGGTTATTTTTTCTTGGGACTGAACGGAAGCTTCTTACCTTTGCATGAACACGCCGTGACTAAAAAGAAAAAAAAAAAGGAAAGACTGATGGATTTGCTAATTTAGGTGTATGAAAACAAGAGGAATCCTTTGTAATCACAAACGCATCTCATATTTTCATGATATTTTGAAATAAACTACCGGCCTGTGGCAACATGTTGGCCATTGGTGAGAAAATGTATGCAAAGATACCGGTAATCTACAAAATTGGCTTATTTTTTCGCTTCTATTCCAGGGTTAGGACGCTAAATATCAACGGGGGTAAATCGATCGAATGGTATGTACCCCTCTTGGATTTCTTTCCCTCTTGGTGGTAAAATTGATGGGCGTGGGGTTAATAATGGGAATGTAGGTACTGTAAAAGTGGAAATTTTCGCGGTGTTGAAATTTTCGCGCATTTCGCGCAACCAGAAACTAGCGCGAAAATAAAAACACGCGAATATTTTTGCTTGCCATACGTTCCTGTGCGTGATGTCTTGATTCCGCGGAATTAAAAACACGCGAAACTCTTCTGACCCGGCCTACCGCGAAAAATTAGTCACGCGAAAATATCCACTTTTACAGTAGTCGAGCTGATCTAACACCAGCTCCAGCAATAGACGTCTGTTGCGACACGGATTGTCGCCTCCTGCTCGGGGCGACAAATTAATTCCGTGATGGGCGTTGGCGGCACGGATTGTCGCCCCCTACACGGATTGTCGCCCGCCCTCGAAGCACATTTTGCTGGGTAATATCGTTCTGGACATAATCATTGAAATACTAACACATGGCTACATCCATGCAAACATGCCATGTAAAAACTCATGGTGAGGTTTCAAGGAAGTGTGTATGTGCGCGTGCACATGATAATTTAGTGTCCGTTTGTGCGTGTGCGTGTGTGTGTGTGTGTGTGTGTGTGTGTATGTGATGGAAGAATGTGTTTATTATGTCAGTTTTTTGCGTATGTGTTTTTTAGCTGCGCGTGGGGAGGGATACCTAGTAAGCTGTTGCTGGCATAAACATTGATATTGATTTTATCAGCAGCTTTGAATTTGATGAGTTTGTTTGGCAGATTTGTACATGAATTCGGAGTGGAGCTTGCGTGCGGGCGGATGCTGCTTTTCTGCATACGGTCCATTATGTCTTATTTATCAACATTGGGAAATCGTGTCATCAGGAAGGATGTGGTATCGGTTCGGGTGTGCGTCGGTATGTGGGAAGGGGGTTACATTTCGTTATTGCAAAAGTTTGTTATTCTGAAGGCTCATTCGTCCGAAGGCTCATTCGTCCGAAGGGTCATTATTCCGAAGGTTCGTTATTCCAAATTTCATTTTTGGATCAACGAACCACTAGGTATAGGGAATTGTGTGTTTCGGATAAATGAAGCCTCGGAAAAAACGAAACTTCGGAATAACGAACCTTCGTGTGTGTGTGTGTGTGTGTGTGTGTGTGTATGTATGTATTTGATTTGATTTGATTTATTTCTGCTTAATTCCGTTACATCAGATATGATTATGTACATGTCATTTATGACAAACAGTATATCGATACATAGTTTTTAGTACAATTATACAAGACAAATACAAACAGCTTATGGAACTTAAACAGAACGGTCTCCAAAATAAGCCGAGGCTTGACGGTATGGAGACTATATATGCTTACCTACTCTGGATAGGATAGGGAATAGAGAAAGAGAGAAATAGGGAAGGGTAGGGGGAAGAGGGAAAGTGACAGAGTGTATGTGTACCACTCCAACTACTTTACAATAATAGTAATTATGATAAATACAATATGATAATGATATTAAAGTTTACACGTTCAGTTGCCTTTGCCGGAGTAATGACCGAATATGCACTATGAAAATAATAATGTGTGAATACAAAGTATCCTATACATATTGTTATCTGATATGGAATGAAATATATCGTGCTTATTTTATGTACGCAGTAATGGTAAGGCACATCGTACACATACATATACATGCTCATATAATATACATGATGTACCTATCCTATATTTGTGTCGGTGAATGTGGGTGTGGAATGATTTAGGTTTTGTTTAATCAGGGGTTGGTGGGTTGGGGATTGGATTTGAAGAAGGATAGTTATAAATGGTATGACGGATGTTGGTAGGATTTAATATTTAGGATAGATGTAGGCCCTAGATTTGTTTCGGTTTGGGAGGGGAGGGGGTGGTGGGGTTTTTTATGACTGATTTCATTATAGATTTGTGTAATATATTTGTGTGTGTTTTTTTTATGTATATGCCCTTTTAGGTAAGAAGGTGTTACATGATCCAAACCAATATATTCAAGGAATATAGGTTTGGTAGGGCCCTATACATGTCAAAACTTTCTCATGAAAAAATTATTAGTAGGGTTGGTCTATAATCGAGTTATCTATATTGAAGTGAGATTATTTGTGGTATAAATTGACACATGGATTTGCTTTTGTTTCGAATTGCCATATGTAACTTTTTTTGTTCATGTTGCACCCAGAATGGGTCGATTTATGAATGATTTGAATGAAATCAATAAATATCATGGAAAAAGTGTTGAGTTGGTTTGTTTGCATTACGAGGTTTGTTTGAGTGTTTGTTGGTGTTTGTTTGTATTACGTATGTATTAGCGGTGTGCAATGGCAGTTCGTTTGTGCTAATTAATCAAGTTACGATTGACAAATTTTTTACGGCGTGTGGAAATTATTCGCTCATGCATAAAGCATGCCAAACCTATTCTGGGACAAAGAATAGTGGTATGGACGTTCTAGTTTATAAGACTGATGGAAGAAAATGACTGCAGGGGAAAATGAACAAAGACAAATAACATTTGGGGAGGGTACCTCCCTCTAATGTATTTTCTCTCGGTCTCTCTCTTGCCTAGCCCGCCTCACCGCTGATATTTGGTTGACACACCCATACTATTTTTAGATCAACGCTGGTGTGAATTCTTTAAACACGTGCTCATACACTCTGAAGGCGTTTGTATTGCCACAGTATAGCGCCACTATATTCCACATACACACGTAAACATACAGGAACACGTATATATGACAAACAAACCACTACCACTATGTAACCACCACACCATGCACAGTTTTCTACATATTGTATTATTATACTCCAAACACACACACAAACAAACACACACACACACAACAAATCATACACATCATATATCATGCAGCTCACAATACACACACACACACATACGCATAACTTACCAGTCATACCCATCCCACCAAAGCTTAAAGGGTGTGTACAGTTCTGGTCGAGGTGAGGATTTAGCTTTTAACATTTTGCGAGATAGTCAGAAACCACTCTATGAGACGTCAAAGAGCATGCAGTTCTAAGGAGTATCAAAAGTTTATTCGATGAAAATCGGTTTTGAAATGGCTGAGATATCCAAAAACAAGGTGAAACAAAATAGATCCTAATAAAGTTGTGGCATGTCGCCTTTTATTATTAGCACTTTTTTGGATATCTCAGCCATTTGAAAGCCAATTTTCATCAAATAAACGCCGAATCCTTCTTAAAATTACACGCTCTTTCATATTTCATAAGAGGCTTTTCATTATCTCACTTAGGAATGTTCAAAACATGAATCCCCACCTCAACTAGTACTGTACAGTCCCTTTAACACGTACCGGAGGAACCACCCCGAGCCCGGGGCGACAATCCGTGTTACAACAAATTTTTTTGCCAACACGGATTGTCGCCTTCGAGGTCAAAAACTGGGAACTGCACAAGCGTCACGGATTGTCGCCAGGCGACAATCCGTGTAGGGGGCGACAATACGTGCCGCCAGCGCCCGTCACGGATTGTCGCCCCGAGCAGGAGGCGACAATCCGTGTAGGGGCGACAATCCGTGTCGCAACAGACGTCATTGCCTCAGACATTTTGGTCATGCTGTCTTCGATTTCTTTCCGATAACATGCTTCCATCTATATATTTCCATTTCAAAGCATAATCATACTTACAAATTCAAATTACAACGGAAGCACTCGAGGCTCATTGGAATTAGCCTGAATTAGCCTGTTGGCTTATTTCAATTCCTTTTCGAAGAACTTGGCTTACAAGTGATATACCGTATTTTCTCGTCTCTCTTGTCCTGAGACACCTACAGAGTAGGTTTGATTTCATTTATATTATTTCTGCATCTATTTCTCTATACTTTTCTATATAATGGTATCCTTTTCACGCATCCCATCATTTTTTTTTCAATGAATTCTGTCGAGGATCACTGGATCTGTTCTGTCTCTCTGTCCGTTGTATTGTCTTCCTGTTATATTAGTCTTGTCTCGTTCTGTCTTGTCTATGAGTCCCCCTTTATTAGTTTCGCCGTCCCAGTTTCGTTTTCTGTTTACTCGCCTGAGTATGTATGTCTGTTTGATACTCTATCTTCCTAGAGGGCTTCCAGACTTTTTTCTTTTTTACTTTATTCCCAGTCTTTCTTCCCCTTTTTGCATCCGTTCAATTTCTATTGACATTCTGTACTTGAGGGGCCCACATTCTACAAGCATTGTCTTTTTAGTGGGTCCCTCCATTTTTCGATGTCTTACGTATTATGTCGTCCTTATCACTTCAGTCAAGTTTCATTACAACGTATTTCTTATTCCAAGGTTCCTCGATTTTATTTTTCTCAATTTACTTTGTCTTGACTATGCAACCTTATTCTCTGTTACCAAAGAAAGTGAAATGTTTATGTTCTTTTCGAAAAATGAAATAAAGCATGAATTGAATTGAAAAAAATTGAAGTGATCCCTTACAATCAATCGTTATTACATTTCAACAAGAGCAACCATTAAACAAATGCACATGATAAAACAAAGGTGGAAGATACAATGAAGAAAGAGAAGAAGAGGTACAGGAGGAAACATAACATACTCACACCCTTTCAGAACGCTATGTATAGTAGATTTTGCTGCTGTCGAAGGTTTTATTGTAATGGTTCGTGACAACCAGCATTACTAAAAAGAAACTGTAATCTTCAAAAACAAACAACAACAACAAAACTTATTGAAAGAAAGATATTATTCAGAGGGGTAAAGGTTCAGGTGTGATTTTCTCCTGTTTGTCTCCCTCTACAATATAATTAAATTTGTTAAGATCGCAACTGCTGATCTGTTTGTTAATTTACAGATCAGCAGTTCCGATCTGAACAAATTTAATTTGTAGAGGGAGACAAACATGACAAACTCACACCTGAAAAAACGTATTATTGTTATCACTGAAAGGAGGCATGACGCCGCTGATAGTGGTATGTAGTGACTAGTATTAATGGCTCGGGTAAAACTTTTTTTTTTCATTTTCTTCATGAAAAAAAATACCCGCTTTTGGCAGTTTGAGTTTTAACATGTTTAATGAAGCAGACTGTGTCCTTTTGAAGAAAATGGAGTGGCCGTTTTATTCTTATTGTAGACTAGGTTGTTTGTTTTTAGCATTGGTTTGAGTTGAGCATCTCCATCAGCCTGTCGAGGTTAATCAGCTTTTTACTCCACTGGGAAATTCTTCATTGTCATCTTGCGTCGGTGCGGGCTATAGTATTCATTGTTCGGGTCAGAACAATATCTTTATGAAGAAGACAACATGCCCTATTCATTTTTGGTTTGGGTTTGAAAGATCGGAGCATCTCCTTCAGCCGATTGCGGTTAATCAGCTTACTCCCCTATGAATATTTTATACGGTCATCTCGCTCTGGTACATGCCTGCCAGCATTATTCCCTCGGGTAAGACAATGTTTTTATTTAAGAAGAAAATTTCATTCTTGCTCTTCGATTTAGTTCAGTTCAGGTTAGTCCGGTTTTATTTCTGAATCTTGATTGTCGATACAGTGATACAAGAACTTACAAAGTATCGGCATAGTATATAAAATTAACACACATCTTCTGTTGTTGTTGTTGTTGTTGTTGTTGTTGTTGTTGTTGTTGTTGTACATGATTAATGAGAGGGACGTCCAAAACACAAATATAAGGCAATTTCATGTTGAATGAACGCAAGGAGAAAAAAAAAAGAGAGAACACTTTAGAGTAAAGTTTCCAGAAAATGATTTGAATGCAGGGGACCATATTTATAAGCATAGCCTGACTAGGAACATTTCAATAATTATAAAGTTACAACACCAAAGAAATAATCTGTCATCATATCAAACTGTCATTTGTATGAAGTAAATTTCTAATCTCGCGTATGTATGGGCATGATGGGTGTGTACAATATGGCGTATGTGTAACACATCTAACACCAGAACCCTGTATACGATACCACATCTAAATTGTGATGAGCCCTCTTTTATATTCGGACATCACTGCCAGCAAAAGTTCTGCTGGTTCGCGAAGCACATTTTCTCCCTTCATTCACAAATATATAGATTTATATATATATATATTATATATATAGTAGTCGTGACGATGGAAGAGCTAGAGGACGTTGCAGTAATTCACTTATTGCTTTCAATAATGCCGAGCTTTCGACTTTTTTCGGATCTTCATCAGGGCTTGGGACGTGAACATAACAAAAAGCAACCAACTGTATTATAGTCGATGTTCTAAAGCCTTCCTTTGTCATTACTTTCTATTATTTGTATCTCTCGAAATTCTTTTACTGAATAAAGATAATTATAGGCCCAGTCTCCCATCTTTTTCAACAATATTTCATTTTCTATTTCAGTATACAAACAGCATGTCACATTGAGAAATAAGTTCTTATATTCAACCAAATCAAACTGTTCATCGTTTTACATTCATCTTTCACCTCTCTGATTTCATCCATCGTTCCAAACGATAATAATTATGTGCCTTGACAAATCATAATCGAATCGCCAGCCCTCAACCAATTCATATGGTGCATTACAGCATTCGTGTTTGTGTACAATAATAATAATACAATGAAATAATGATAAAGCAATTCATAATATGTATTCCTCGACCATCTCTGTTACGTAAGCAGAATTGTTGAAACTCCATTACCTCACGCATAAATATCAACCGCTCCTCCTCCTACAAATTGTCAATCTGAAACGCGGCATCATGGCGTTTCACAAAAATGAAAAGACAAATCTATACATTATGGGCCTACATGTACAACGAGACAGCAGGGAAGAAAATAGCAAACAACAAGCAAACACATACCAGATAAAAGAATACAATTTTTCAGAAAATTAAAGGGCATAATTTACCATTTGCAGATGAAACAAAAACCCAGCATTAGTGCTTCCAAATAGTCCTAAAATGTGAGTTACGGATGGAAGCAACCAATGTAAAAATTGTAACCAGTATAATCAATGTTAAGTATTGTTGAATATACAAAATGTGAACAATAGTTATAATAAGAATGTTTCCGGACTAAACCGTCTACAGTTATGGTTTAATGAGAAGATTAGTGATATCTCCCTGTATTGAGGCTTTATTGCAAAAAATTTATATGGTAGGATGTTTTGTGATACAACTGACCCACACATATGCATCAAAGGTGATATCTTGAACATTTTTAAAATTACTGCTCCTAAAGGTAAAAGGAGCTTTAAGGATTGCAGACTTTGTATAATCTCCAGTGTGAGAGAAACAGATAGGTTTCACGTTTGAATTTGAATGTTTCTGCATGTAGACAGTTGGCGTAACTGAATACAGTTTTGATCCCATAACGGACATGACGGATAAAGCACGATCACTCCATCCATGTTTTATTCTGGTTGTTTAGAGTAACAGTCCATCTGATGATGAACGGAAAACGATGAACTTCGTGTTGGGTTGTATTTGAGAATAGAGTCACGTAGGTCTGCGGGAGAAAGGAGTGAACTGAATGACGTTCTAATAACATAATCTTAAAAATAATTAATTTTTCAACTGGCAGCCAGTGTAAAAGAACGGAGAACTGGTGATTTGGAGTCAAAATTTTCAGTGAAAGTTAACAACCAGGGCAGAATTTTTACAACCTTTGAAGTTTTTGGAAAACTTTCTTTGGAAGATTGTAAAATAAAAAATTCGAAAAATCTAACCAAGAAGAAATCCAAGCCTGAATAATCATCTCAGCTGCGGATGTAGACGAAAAATGTATGATGAAACTTCAAGGTTTTTTTATGACATACAAATACATGTTGATTTGCGTTGATTCATGATACCCTCAACATAACTTTAACGGTGAAAAGAATAATCTAGAAACAATCCATACATTCTTAAATAATTTTTTTTCTTCTATTTTTCTTCAGATTACTTGGATGCGCCCACAAAAAACCTTCCAAACCAAGATTCTGGTTGTGACCTCATCTGTCAATCATTGCTAAAGTAGGCCTACTAATATGTTTCACAAAGACATTGGAATGCACCTTCCCCTCGACTCGGCATAACTTACATGTTTCTGTGATATTATTGTGGCTAACAAAAGACATGGCGAGGGAGCATGCATGTTATGTTCGGTCTCGGGGAGGGTGCATTCTAATGTCTTTTGTTAATCTTATTAGTACTTTGGCAATGATTGACAGATGAGGTCACAAACAGAATCTTGGTTTGGAAGGTTTTTGTGATTATATCCAAGTAATCTGAAGAAAAATAGGAGAAAATAAAGATATATGGAATATTTCCACATATTCGTTTCACCGCAAAAGTAATGTTGAGGGTATCATGAATCAACACTAATCAACATGCATTTGTATGTCATAAAACCTTTAAATTCCGTAATGTAATGTTATACATTCCGCTCAACTTCAGCTATGTGACCTTCACTGACAAGTTCAGGATTTGCTGGTATACGGATTTCGTCACGGATATCTGTCAAAACATTAGCAGGGAAATGGGTGTGTCAACCTAATGTTGATATCCGTCTTATGACGCAGTTTTTGTGTCAAATGTCCACCTAATGGCGGACGTAGAAAATATATTACACATAGAGTATATGGATATAGATACATTTCCACTCAAGAAAGATTTATGGGCAAAATGGGGTTATGATGTTAATCTCTCAGGTAGATCCACTGACAATTACGGAAATATATCTTTTCTACTGTAGACATTGAAGGTGTGAAGTCAGAATGATAGAACCGAAGAACTCTCGCAAGCAGAAATGAAAATTCCGTATCAAAGAATTTCTATAGAACATTATCAAGTGGTATGCCTATTTGTCTTTCTGTATTTTGCGGAAGAGTCAAAGGCCTATTGGTTTCTCTAACAGATGCAAAATCTAAAGGGCAAAGATGTGAATGATTTTCTCTGCGCTGAAAAAAAAAGAAGAAGAATGGGAGACTTTCGTGATAAAGATCGACTGAATCGGGAAAAGTCGCTTGGCCTCAAATACTTTATCTTTAATTCTGTAACCTTCGCTGAGGACTTTTCTCCGTGCAGTCTAATCTCACTCTTTTCCAACAATGCCATGATTTCAATAAGAATCGATGATTTTCTTTGTGGGTATAGCTTTTCTTCACGTTAGGGGAAGTAGATAGTCATTTCACTGCCAAACTGGTAAATATCTGTTCATTCTGAAGAATTTGCACAAAACAGTTCCCCTTTTTTTTTTACTAATTAAATGTTGTTATCCACTTAGTGACATAACTATGTGAAGAAAAATTCAAGAAATGAGAAAAAATAAAAACCTTAGAGTAGCCTTTTCAACACGTTTCTATCATGACTCCTTCATCTTTTTTTCATGAAAAAGATGTGGACGGAGGCTATTTGTATCCATGCCGTGCTAAACGATGTTCGTAATAAATCCACTGCAAGTCCATTATCGCTCAAGGCTTCTCAATACGCTAAACCAGAAAAGAAAAAAAAATCTCTTTGTCAAGCATCCATATCTGCATGCATGTAAATATACGTATAAAAGGTTGACGAAAGAGATGAATTGGATACCAGTATCCAATAACTCAATATTACACTATTTGTTTTGTGATTCATCAACAACATACTCTGATATAATTAGCTTAGGCATTGACGCAAAAAAAGCAAAACACTAACAGTTATTGTAAATTAACGTTATCTGGCGTGAAAATACCATTTTTTTTTATGACCTGATTAGTTTCGCTAATACAATGGCAGCTATTAACGGCAAAAGAACTGTAAAGGAACGTGATTTTGACTGCGAAAAAAAAAACCCCACACAAACACATAAACGCAAGAAAGTTTCTTTGAACCGCACTTGCTC
Source organism: Diadema setosum (assembly GCA_033980235.1). Taxonomy (NCBI): domain Eukaryota; kingdom Metazoa; phylum Echinodermata; class Echinoidea; order Diadematoida; family Diadematidae; genus Diadema; species Diadema setosum. Next base: position 29,697,670 of record CM067069.1, on the reverse strand, counting down.
TAGATAGGGATTGCAAAACCTGAAGTCTTGAAATTCATATAAACCTCTTGGATTTAGATAAAGCATTACCTGCGTTTGCTTTTTTTTTTATAGCTGACGTAGTATTTTATTCTCACTCTCATGCACGAGTGGCTGAATATGAACAGTAAAGTCTGTTTCTATGCTGGACATGCTGGATATTGTGATTATATCTGGTTACCGGCTCCCCTACTTTGAGTGTGAATGGATCTGGGAAATTTAGTGAGAAATTAAGATTCAGAGTTTCACGATTTTAAGCATTTCCCCTGAGAAATGGGAAAACGACTTTGATTAGCTGTCCGGTCTTCATTTATTATTTCATAAAATAAGATAAAATCGTTATCTTCATTTCATTTTATTAAGTTTCCACACAAACTACATTATGTGACATACATTCAAAGATAAAGAATAGTAATAAATGCTTGAAAATTCAGTGTATGCAGACTAAGGATGATATGAATTCATGATACAGAATGGATTCAAATCAGTCTAGAGTACGTCCCATTCATATTGGAAAATTAAGATAATGTGCGCGAGGGAACCTACATGAAAGCAGATGCTTGTGGAGGGGGGGGGGGGGTCCCAGAAATGAAGTCAAACACAATCATTCTTACTCATATGCACACATTACATGTATAATCAGTAACAAAACATTTCAGTTTTCTTGAGTCACGTATGCCATGTTGTACTTAATTCTCTTAGTGCATTTTATCGGCCGGCTATTCTGCATCCTTGCTGTATTCTACATTAAATCAGATGTTCTGCAGACTGATTTTTGTTTGTTTGTTTGTTGTTGTTGTTGTTGTTTTTTTTTTTTTGGTAGCCGGCTTGCATACCGTGTTTCCAGTAAATCATGTGAAATTCAAAGAGAAAAATACGAGTCATATGAATGGTTGTAGTCTTGAAAGTCTTGTATCTCGTAAGCTGTGAGTGTATTTTGCGTGTGTGCGTGTCTCTGTGGGTGTCACAAAAGGGATGATAGAAAAGTTTGAAGAATAAAATTTGCCAAGTAAATGCAGGGAGCTTTATGCAATGTTATATTTGAAATCAAATAAGACCTGTCTTTCTCTGCATTTACTTACATCACTTTTTGTTTCTTAATAATGGCTCCGTCTCTTATTTTTTTTTTTCGGTCTTCTTTCGCAAACAATAGGCTGAAGATATGTGACATTAGCTCAGCAGAAGAGGAGCTTCATATTGTCTGTTTCCACACCAAAATCAATGATTTCTTTCAAGCGCTAAGTGCTTTTGAAAGCTCAAGGATCTGCTGAGATGGGTGTTGATGTCCATTTTACGCCGATTTCTACCTGAATACAACCTAAGCATATATATATATATATATATGTGTGTGTGATATATATATATATATATATATATATATATATACATGTGAATATGTATATCTATATAGTATATATCGATTTGTCAACTTGACAATTATTGCTTGATATATCTCTCAGACATCCCCTCTTCAGCATTTTCTTTTCTCTTCATGTGTGTCTTGAAAATCACAGCTTCCTAGAATAAAGGTTTTTAGTATCAATATTACCATCTATCTTCTTATTCCTTTACACTTTACACCAAAAGGCCTTTGTTTTCTACTGTTAAGTGAACATAATGCAAACGTCTGTCAGTTTATGTTGTTCAGAATTGATGGTCGTCTCTAACACACGGAGATGGAAACGGCATGAAACTTGAAAAGTGACATTAGCAATGTTTTTTTTTTTTATCATTGTCGGTAATCTCATCGTTTGTCCAATAAGCAAAAGTGTGTATGTATATAAATAATATGTGAGTGTGTGTGTGCGTGGGGGGGGGGATACAGTTGCTTGTACTCCCTCCCTGATCCTCGGATTATGAAAAAGAAAAAGAAAAACGATCATATTAATGAAGTCTTATTTTTTCAAGGTGTGGGCGTGATTAAATGTAAACTTAATGTAAATTCTCAAAACAAACTTCAGGCGGCGATGAAGGTGTTCTTTATAGCAAAGAATAAACGTCTCTCATGGTTCAGCACATTTTTTTCCAGGTTAAACTATACCCCTTCCATATGGAGTCTTGGAGGCTCGAATTCACAAATTTATTGTCAGTAGAAAACCTAAGATGGCATTTGCAAGACTTTCAAAATCTTGTTTATAGTAAATCAAGTGTTTAAATCCTCACAGGTGTTTATATTTTATCATCGAAGTTTGTAATTGTATATAATTCACAGCTGAAACACTTCTCTGAATGTTTGTATTTTCTTCTTATGTAACCATGTATAGATGCCTGTTTTTTGTGTTTATATATTTATCATCGAAATGTATAATTGTATATAATTCACAGCTGATATATTTCTCTGAATGTTTGTATTTTCTTCCTATGATCTATATTGTTTGTTTATATTTCTCATGCAAGGGACCACTCTGTAAAACAGCGCTGTCGCGATAACAGTGCCGGGTAGGGTCATCCCTCCGTTGAAGGTCTATTTTATGTAATATATCTTTGTTTGTATATCTTTTAATGACGGAAAATAAATTCAATACAATACAATACAATACAATACAATACAATGCGTTTTAAATTCTTGTTTCAAAACAGTGTTTGCAATCACGACTATTCCGAAAACAGCCTCTGGCTCTCTGCTGATAGAGGGCTTTCTAACTCTGTAGCAAAGGGAAGTAAACAGTCTATTGACGTACCTTACACATGCGTCACATGTTTCACGCTCATTTACGCAATTGAAGTTTCATAATCCATGGATTAGAATTCACATCATGTCTAGCGTAAGTATATTCTCCCTATTTAAACAATTTAAACTCCAGGATGAACTTGTGCATCCAAAACTTTGGCTACTAATAAGGTCCCCATATAACCATAAGTAAGCACATAAGTCTTAACATCTAATGGTTTTTTTTTTTCCCGCAGAATTAGACTAAACTTTGCTTAACATACACCTTTTCCTGAAATTCCATCAACATAAAAGTTAAACTCAACTCTTTATTATTGAAGATTGAAAAATGAAATCCACAGAGATTCCCTGTAATTCCAAGTTATCTCAATTTCTGTTTAAGTATGTCAATATCCTGGTAAAGCATCAATATACAATACCTCAATTTGATACTGTTGTGTGCTTGTATGCATAGTATGTCTGTGCGTGTGTTTGTGTTGTGTTGTGTTGTGTTGTGTTGTGTTGTGTGTGTGCATGTGTGTGTAATTATCCACATGATGACCAACTTTTGCGTACTCACATTATAGCAAGTATAGGTTTCGAACAATGCCAACAGCATATTATTCAACTCTTATTTAAACTATGGCATCTTGAACATTTAGGCCCTACCTGCCTCAAAATCCATAACAAAAGGAACATAATTATCAACAAACATTTATTTTATATATATTATGTACACATAGCAGTGCAGTGATTGACGAATGTGTTCTATCTACAACCCAACACGAACATTTAAGACCTGAAATAATCTTGCTAGATGCGATTTACTTGGCCTTTTAATCTAGTACAAATCTCATCAATAAGTGCATTGACAATAGCCCTAAATGAATACCATGCACTGTCCGTAATCAGTCTCTGTTTGATCATCTGCTTCTGATGATACTGCATAATCAGAAAACAATTCATTCAAAATGAAATGTATCAAGAAGGCATAATATTAAAACCTTCCTGAAGTGAGGGTTGATTACAGCTTTGCCGACACTCTAACGTATCTGCTTAGATATTCAACTTATTTCTCTATGCCTAAACTCTGATTCCAACTCTATCTCTAAATTTCATCAAAATCAATTTACAAACTTACCGAAGAAAACACTTCAACCATAAACACTGTCTTATCTATTCAGGAAACAAATATATACAACAAACGCATATATACATAAAGTTACCAAGAGTACAGGTATTCTATATAAGACGAAATGTCATTTATCTTTATCTAACCTTCTTACTTTTTACAATTCTCGGGTATTATTTTAGGTATTTTATACCAACTTGCATGGGGGAACTGTAATCAGTCAAATATGAATTCATTACTGAAACTACACGAGAAAGTATTAATTCAATGACATAAAAAAAAAACTCTGAATACAATTATTTTAAAGTTGTTTTTTTTTTTCCACTAGCCGAAGATATAGTCTACACTATTCGCAATCATTGTGGCATCACAGAATAATTCATGACATCAAAAAAACTCTGTATACAAATCTTTTTAGAGTGTTTTCCACCAACCGAAGATAGTCTACACTATTCGCAATAATTGTGTCATCACAGGGTCATAAAATAACGTGCAATCAAAACTCTGTATACGAATACATTTAGAGTGTTTTACATCAGCCTAGCATAGACAACACTTTTCGCTATCATAGTGGCATCACATGGTCACTGAATGACATGCAATCAAAAACTCTGTATGCAAATACATTTATAGTGTTCTCCATCAGGCTAGCATAATTTGCAATCATTGATGTATCACATGCTCATTTAATTACATGCAATCAAAAACTCTGTATACAAATATATTTGGAGTGTTTTCCTTCAGCCTAGCATATAGTCTACACTGTTCGCATTCATTTTGGCATCACAGGCTCATGCAATGGGCCAAATGCATAAAACAAGCAATTGCTTGTAAGCAATTGCTTCAAGCAAAAGCACAAGCTCGTCTAGTAAAAGGTGTAGCTCAAGCAATTGCTTAAATACATATGCATAATCTTTTGCTTGTGCACATACCTTTTGCTTGCATTCAGCAAGCAATTGCTTAGGGTTCGAACAATAGCGTCACGCTTGTGCGAACACTGTACGTCTGAGAACAAAGGCGTGTTTCGTATTAGGTATTTCATAGGGGCATGTGTGAGCTGGAACCTGACATAGCAGTATAGTGATCATAACAACGCTCATATGAAATACACACACACACACACACACACACTTATACCTTTTGCTTGTCCCGCACAAGCAATTGCTTGCGTTTTCAACAAAAGGGACGTCACGCCTGTGCGAACACAAGAACAAAGGCGAGTGTGGCAGCATGCATTTGAAAGGGCATGTGTGTGCAGAAACATTTCCTGACATAGCAGAAGAGCTATGAAATGACACTCATAAATGCACACACAGACGCACACACACACAACTATACACACACTCGTATTACTGACTGATTCCCATCACTGCTTACAATAGCCCGCATCTGCCAGATCACACGTGGAGAGACGTCTAATTGCTCTCCACCGAAGTGAGACATCCTATCTGTTTTTCATCAAATTTTTCTTGCTAACCACTGGACATTCCTGTTGTTGAAATGAAAAATTTCTTACTCTTCCTAAGAGTAATTTCTTGTAGATTTATACCACTCCTTCACAATTGTTGTCTTTCTTCCATGAATATGAAAATGATACTTAAAAGGGAACGTCCCAGATAAGCAAAAGCTCAAGCTCATTTTACAGAGCTTGGAAAATCGTAAGCAATTGCTAGCAAGAACTAGCAAAAGGTATGTTTTATGCATACGTTTTTAAGCAAATGCTTGGTCTCTAAGCAATTGCTTGCGGACAGCAAGCAATTGCTTGTACTTGCTAGCAAGAGCTTCTGCTCGCGCAAGCAATTGCTTGTTTTTATGCATACGGATTCGAGTAAAAGGCTAGCACAAGCAATTGCTAGCGTTTATGCATCCGGCCCAATGATTATGCAGTCAAAAAGTCTGTAAACAAATGGATCTAGAGTTTTCTCCATCAGCGTAATAAAGTTTTCGCAATCGTTGTCGCATCACAAGCTCATTCAGCGACATGCAATCAAAACTTTGTCACGAAATTCATGAAAATTTTTTGAACAAAGAATCAAATAACCTCTCTCTACATTTTCTAAATGATTCAACTTCTTGTATAACAGGCTCATCACCTAATTGACACAAAAAAACCCCACAAACACACACTGCATAATATTTTAGTCATTGCAGTGTCCACCAATTTGCCCAAGAACCATTGCACAAACGTTACAGAAAGCGGTAATCAGCACTGATTTATAAACAATGGATTACATGGGACATTCTGTGTGCCTTTGTAATTCTTGTAACCATAGAGATTGAGAGATAAAGAGATCTTCTAGTCTGATGAAGGTAGGTATGGCTTTTATAATATGTGATTAACGGAGAATGTGACGTCCTAAAAATTCTATGTTCGTCGTCTTCACCAAACATCATGTCGGGAGCATCTTTACTTCCGTTCTAACAGAGCTACTTGCTAATATTTCCTGATTCTAATAACGCTGTCAGAATATTGTTCGGGTAACGGACCAAATGAGTTGCCATGTGTTTTTGCGTGCCTCACAGAATACCATTTATTTCCGTGATTAATATGATCCTCAAATACGCCAATATGTAACCCTCCTTGAAAGATCCTTGGTAACACATAAATTAAATGAATTTGCAGGATCTATTTCACAATCTGAGATTTCTTCGTTAAACATTTTGAACTACCAAGCGATGCTCGAGTTTGAGTTTAAGTTCATATGTAAAGACAAACACAACATTGTGGTAATACAAACTGCTAAACATGCACACAAAAAAACAATTTCCATGTAACTCTCACAGCAAAAATGTACGCTTTAAGTCGCACTTTACGGCCCGTTGCAAATATTATACACGTAAGAAAACAGAGCGAGACAAATATGAAGCCATTCTATAAGCTACGAAAGCCAAAGTTTGTTGGAATTCTAGGTTTTTAGGTTGCAGAAGTGTGAAAGTTATTAGCATCGCTATTCACAAGCAAAAATAAAACAAAGCAAAGTAAACCCTGAACAAAAGGTGTATTCATGTAAGAAAGGAAAAAAAAAACCGGCTGATTTCTGTTTTGTGGCACAGCCGTAACGTAGCAGAGATGTCATTCTGTTTGGCTTTGTATTATAAAGATCGCAAAGACTGGCCTCCTTTAAAATTTGACCGAAATAAGGAATCTTAGAGCCGATTCACCAACTTATCCAAATGTTATAGTTAATCAAAAGCCGTTCCTGACAAAAAAGCGCAAAAGCCAGTTCGATGATTACCCACCATAGCAGTAGCCATTGATACGAGCAAACCGTATTAGAATATTCAATTACTAGGCCATAACTCATTAGGAAAATTGAAATTGTATTTGCACGTCGACAGGTTCTCAGGAAAGAAATATTCATAACACTGTATGCACAAGTGCAGTGGTGCAACATGCACTGTCCCACCCTGGCAAAAGGAAGCAAGTCATAAATGTGATATTTCAAGTCACGCTTTCGATTGTACAACAACAATACAATACTCGTTGTATGGATTCTTAATAATGTATTATCTCTATATGATCAATATTTCCACTCAAGATTTTGCCAGTACAGTGCATTATTCTGTAGCAATAAAACTGAACTGAACTGAACAATAAAAGCATAAGTGACTCGGAATTGAACGATTTGTCACCCTTCGAGTTAACTCGCTATTGAAGTTATCACACTTTATCATAAACAAAGATAATTGCATATAGTACACAATGTATACACCATAAAGAATGGCACCAAACAAAATAGAATCAACCTAACAAAACGATAGAAATTTCGTTTAAATTGAATTTAACATAAGAATGTGGAATTGCGCCATTTTTTACTTTACAAAACTAGGATCGCATAGGTAAACGTAAGAGGTGGCAATACAACTTACGAGTCTTCCACTGAAATGCACATAAGTTTTCGAAAGAGGAACGTAGAGTTGTCCTAAACCAGCGATGAAAATGTTTGACGGAAAGGCGTTTTTGATCACGATATCGGCATAAATCTATGGGGGTGATGTTCGTTGTTGCGAAGGTTCGTAAGTCGGAAAATGAATTCAGGTTCGTTGTTCCGAAGATTCGTTAAACCCAAACACATAATATCCCTAGAGCTTAATGTTCGTTTATCCATACCTTTGTGGCATTATTCCGAAGGTTTTTGTTCCGAAAATGAAATTAGGTTGGTTGTTCTCAACGTTCGTTAATCCAAAATGCAATAAGGTTTGTTGATATGAAAATGAAAAGAAGGTGCGCACAAAACCTTCGGAATTACGAACTTTATCTCATTTTTGGACTAAAGAGCTTCAGAACAGCCAACGTTCGGAATAACGAACCTTCTTTCATTTCGGATTAACGAACCTCGGAATAATGAATCTTCGAAACAAAGAACTGCAACCATCTGTGGAATAGGTGACATGCGCCTGGCATTCTGAAGGCGAGTCGAAATTAAAAGAGGAGATTAGCTATTTCGGGTCGAGTAAAAGTTTCCTGCAATTATCTCTGAAACGTCTATTAACAGCTATGTAAACGAAAAGATTAGTGATGTGGCTGACATACTTTACTTGATACAAAAAGTAGAGCAGCGTGCCTGAAATGATACTGGCGATATGGCCGATTTGCACGTGAGAGAGCTGATCGAGAATTATGCTAGGCAGCCAGAGGAGAAAGAATACGGCCGTGATGATTATCAGCATCTGTGTAGTCTTGTGATCCGATTTACGACCCTTCCTGGTCCCAGTCTGTGCTTGGTCAACGATCTGCCGACTAGGCGGTGGTCCTCTTCCAGACGGTTGTGAAAGAATAGGGTCGACGTTGGCGGATTGAATATCCAATACAACTGACGAGAAATCATCCGATGGCGGGTTTGAGGAGGTAGAAGATATTTTGAGGCTCTTGCTTACACTGTAAACACCTATCGCTTCCGGTTTGCTTTTAGGCCCAGAAACTGATTGATCGGACAAGACTTTACGACGGATTTTTTGGTGACGGCGGATGTTTTTCAAAATCAAGACATAGAGAGCAGTGACAGGTAAGGCGGAGGCACAGAAGAGAACCGCCTGTGACCGCGAGTAGACACTCCGCACCCATGCAATGTTTCCGTAGATGTTGCAAATATACCCGCTCCCTGCTTTCTGCGATGTCGTGATGAAAAAGAACGGTACATGTACAGCAAAGGCGAGAATGGTACACGTGACAGACAGCCAGGCGGCAGCCCACCGTCCGACACGTTTTCCGAATGGATGACACACGGCCTGGTAGCGATATGCAGCAATAGAGGTCGTTAAAAAAAGACCTGCGAATAGAGCCGATCTGGAACCGATGATTTCGAGGAGGCAAGCCCATGGATGCTCGTCATGGAAAAAGACGGCGGCGATTTTCACACCGCTGATCACACTCCCGACGAGGTCGACTACGGCAAGGGCGATGAAGGCGACGTCAGTGGCATTGCTGATTGACTGCCGGGTAAAGACAGCGATGATGATCATATTACCAGGAATTCCGAAACCGATAGAAAGAGCTCCAACTGTCAATCGTAAGATCGCGAAACCGCTTAAAAACATGGCAGCAAATTATTGATGGACACTGACACTTCTGGATAGAAAAGAAACTTGCCAAAATATACGCGATTACTCGATAATGAAACTAGTTGTCAGGCTGGGTGTTACCAACCTTACTGTATCAAGTAAGGAAATGACGTTTGGGGTAGGTGGTTCCTGGGAGAGCAGTTGTCATATTCCTGAGAATGTTGATAAATCTGTCGGTATGAGCTCGGTGCTCCTACATCAACTCGAATCAAAGCGTAAGATCAATAGACCAGTTCGTAATTCCACTTTGCGCATGAGCAGAAAAAGGTCATTTGTACCAACTGGCATTTTGGTTTGTAAATTCAGATAAGCATCTGTGATGCGATGATTATTCATGTGATCCTTATCTAAATGGTGCTTGCCAGCACATCCACCTGACAGCAAGAAAGGTATTTCGCAATATAAAAAGAAATAGGCTGTTATTGCAACGCAAGTTTATTCTTTGTTTGAATATGGATTCCATAAATTGTTACGTCGGGCAAGCTTATGCATTATGCCGCTTTGAAAACAAGTGAAGTGCCTAATCAACTGAGAAAAAAAGAAAGGTAATTTGTGATAATATGTACATGAGCTAATTACGAACTGGCTTATTAGGACAATAGCTTAAAAAACATTCAGCGTCGATATCTCACTCGATGCAATATGCCGTTGAAAGTTGTTGACCATGATTGACAGTCTAAACTAATCTTATCCTTATCCTTGGTAGAGCAGGCTCACCACCGAAATTGTCATGGTATATTCCTTTGAATCGCAAAAGCGAGGCTAACTCATTTTCTGCCTTTCCATTTTACAGGCATTCAAAGCAATGCGCTTGTGCGAAGCTGAAACCCAGCTCAATAGCAGAAATAATGCATAATATACTGTAAATGTAGACGATGCGTTGTAAACTGCGTCGTAGGTCATTTATTCAAGATCAAAAATGCAAATAAACGTTGACATGTACGTGTACCGAGGATAATTACCACAACTCCGACTACGACTGCCAGACAAGATTTTGTGAGCATTTATACCTTAACGATTCTTGCTTTGGAGTGCGTGTGGTAGACGACTAGCAGTGGAGTAACGTTAGAAACAAAAAAGAATGGCCGCCACACCTGAAATCTTTACTTTGTATCAAATGTCGAGGGTTCATCTCTATTAGACCAATAACCATTAATATCCTGGGTTTTCTTCTTTTTTTTTTCTTTCCTCGAGGGTGAATTGTTGAGGTACGAGCGGATGTCACTCAGTCTTATTACTATGATCCTTCACGACTCATGCGCGCGCATGCGCACTAGTGCTTTCTTGATGGCTCGCAGATGAATATGGCGATCAATGATTAGCTGGCTTCTAATAATTGGAGGTCGTGGAGTCCTGACAAATTTTCCTCTTTTTTATGATGATATGCCCCCTTCTCCCGAAGAAAAAAGGAAGAAATGATTGTGTGTGTGTGTGTGTGTGTGTGTGATGATTCCTTGATGCAACTAGGATCAATATTTGCTGAGTGCAGCGATGTGATGGCAGTGTATTTATTTTGGAATATTGTGTGTGTGTGTGTGTGTGTGTGTGTGTGTGTGTGTGTGTGCGTGTGTGTGTGTGTGATGATGATTCCTTGATGCAACTAGGAGCAATATTTGCTGCGTGCAGCGATGTGATGGCAGTGTATTTATTTTGGAATATGTGTCAGTGCGTGTGTATTCGTATTGAAACATGAAAGTGAAGATGGACAGGGAGATGGGAGAGAGACTCCTTGCTACCCAGTTTAAACCATTGTGTTTGTGTCTTATATTGAAATAGTGGAAATAAAGATCTATTCTTTATCAGGGTAAACACAAAATTGTTACCTTTAATTTCCTGTATTTTTCTTTGCATTTTTAAGGGTCTTCCTATACTGCCATATATACGATACAAATATTGTATTTGTAAGTTCTGTGACAGGCGTCAGCGATATACACCTTTTTATGCTATCCTTAAAAAAGAGTATAACATTAACACTTCAGTCAGCTACTCCAAATTCGAATGTATTCATATTAAATCTGATGATCTTCATTTTATTTTTCATGATTGCATTGTCTCCACCCCACGTATGTGTCCTTCTAGACCTTCTATCTTTAGTGTTAAATACTGGACAACAACTGAATCTGAATAAGTTCCTCTGTTTTGCTGGAACCACAGATTTCAATTCATCTTTTAGTGAAAAATTGAAGAAACTGCAATGAAATGAAGAAGGAGGAAGACAAGCTACTTTAGCAATTCATTTTGACTGACGGGAAAACAGGCTCCTTTCGTGTGTAAATGATATAATGTTACACTTTTTAATCCTACTGTGGCCCTTACTTTCCTTTCTTGTGTGTTAAGTTCGTTTATTGCCTTTTACAATTTCTCGACATCGTAATATAATCGTGGTTGGTGTCTCATTTGATTTTTTTTTTATTACACTATGCGACGCACGGACCAGTTTGAACAAATTAATTCATATGACAAAAAAGGGGGCTTCATAAGTGTCTGTAGCAGTATTGTGTGCATTAGAACACTGCTTTGTGTGTTTGTTATCAAGTTACCCCCTTTGATTAAAACGTTACTACAGAACTGAAAATTTAAAGGACAATTCCTGAAGAGTTGAAAATTAATTGAAAAGAAAAATAGTAACATTCTATAAGACTACTGATTCATGATTAGAATCAAATAAGAAAAATACGGCAGATATCAATAGCGATGTGAATTGACGAGTTTTCACTGAACAGTTCTTGAAAAGTCCCTATGAATATTCGAATGCACGATTTGATGATGTCATCACCGCACAATATTTGTCTTACAGTTAGCACATTAACTCTTTAAAACTTATATTTCTCTTTAAATGTAATTATTCCAAAGCCTCAAATCCTAATCCTAATTTTGATATATTTCCATAATTTTGTAAAAGTGTATTTATAGAGTAAACCATCAATATTCTCTCCAAAAATTGTCCTTTAAGGCATGATCTTTCGTTAAAAAGACTATGGCGTCCTTTATCTGATATTAAACTTCGGTGGTAAATGCTGAATATGAGACTGCAAATTCTACTTCTGTTGTTTGTTTTTTTGCTTTTTTGTGTGTTCTGCATCACCTTTCCAATTATACCACATCTGTAACATAACAAGGGATTTTCTTGAAGTCATGAGTAAAAATATAAAAGGTTTTATTCTTATTTTCTTTGTGTTTATTTCAACTTATCAAGAATGCAGTTTGCGATATAACTCTCCATAATCTTCTTCTGATATCTCACATCAGATTTGGTAGGCTCGTACTTTAATTTGCAGTTAAAATCTTCCAGTGAATTACTGCATGGATTTTCTGTAATGAGCTGGCTATTTCTACTAATGCATAAAGTCGTTTTATGTGTTGAAATATGCTACGATTTTAATTTGAAGAAAACTGAAAACATGAAATGAAATGCATTTATAATTCAGACACCTCAGGAATGTACTAAATATTGACGGAGGTAAGACGTCATATGGTCTTTATTTGCCCCAAACATACACAAAACGATCGTGAGCTTGTCTCAAAAAGTACAGTTTGCATATATGTCGTAATGTACACTGTAGAACTTCGCGGTTGTCGGAAACATACGCGAGACATTCTCCGAACTGTGGGGATCTGTTTGCGGCTTCAAAAAGATTTTATGGCCATTTTACACCTCTCCGGGAAGCATGCGGAGGGTCAATACCTGTCTTTCTGCTTGTTAGTTGAGAGTCGGCTGCGGCCAAGAAAATGACATTCTGTGGGACTTCTGTCATATCAAATTCCTTCAGAGGGAGTCCTTCACCGAGTTGTCAGCCCTCACACGACACCCATGCGCCTGACACGCAGGTCACACGGAATGCACGTAAGTAGAACGTACAAAGCACGGCTTCAGTACGTATAATGCATGAAAAGTCGCCTAAATCCTTGTCGGCCTGCAAAAAAAAAAAAAAAAAAAATCCTGCGTGCTGAAAAATCCCCACACGCAACAAGCCCGCCTAGCTTGCCCGGAAAGGTGTGACAGGGCCTATACTTGGCTGCTGGTGAATAGGACTTGCGTGCATAACTCCGGGTAACTACGCGTGAGATACGTTCTCGGTATTGTCATGTGCGGGCCATCTGCGGGGACCTCCGGACAACAAAAATTGTTCTGCGCAAGTCGCACTCAAGGCTTACCCGGAAAGGTGTGACAGGGCCTTAACGAACATCTCGCCCTTGCGACGCCCTTGGACTGTCCGCGTGAATGACGAGGCTTTCATTTTCAAGAACAAGCCACCCAGTGTGGGAAAAACGTTCACAAGAAGTTCAAATATTTTGAAAATTACCACCTGACTGACAAACAACACCCTCAAATAGTTGACGTTTGCGAACCCCCGCGCTGGTTTAGCGATCGTTTCGTAGAGTAAAACAATATACAAATGTTGGACTTATTGGCATTTTCGACAATGGCATCTTTCACAAACCGTTCGCTTGGGTGAACTCAGCCCTTCCGCAAGCATTGGCCCCAAAGTGAAATATCACCCTGAAGGGTTTTTTTCTTTAATGAAATTATAACATTGGGTCAACTGAGTGCGATGCTAGGGAATTCGATTATCCCTAAGTCCACAAAGAAGGATTCAAATTCTGCTTTCACTTACCAAGTGTTGCAGAAAAATGTGGCAGCAGAAATCATTTAAATTGACACCTCTGCGTTTTGCTGCAATATCTTATATTGGGGAATGATTAAATGGGATCGGTTGAATCCATGTATTCTGCACAAAGCTAAGAAAATGCACAAAATTTGAGATGAAATAGTGTCTATAATCGTCTCAAATTTGTTTTATATTTCAAGAGTAATTTTTACTGTAACCATTAGGAGCTTTTAGAATGAATTTTGTAACCATTATGCTGTCATTGAGACAATAAAATAGTCCATGGAGAGTTTGGGAAAAAACAGGTAATAGCATAACATTTTATAACCGAAATGGGGTTAAAACAAAAGAAAGGTTAATTTTTATTCTGCCTTGTTAAATAGGGCTACCAACATCGAATGAAGGAACTATAATAAATAAATAATACAGCACCAACTCCCCTCCCCCCCCCCCGAAAAAAAAAGAAGGTTACATGCTTTCGAATTTAAACTGCGGGCAAGTGCCTGTATTAAATAGAAAAGTACCAAAGTTTTAAGCTTTAAGATTTAGGAACACTTCTCTCACAAGAGCTCATGGGAATGCGTCTCTTACAAGTTAATAAGCAATAACTCGTAACAATAGCTGACTGGTTGATTAAAGATTTGATGCATAGCCTGACTCATAGGCTGCTTCACGTTACAAGGCAATCAGTGATGTTTAGAGCAGCATAGTAACAAAATTATTTACTGCGTAAATAATACGTGGTTGTATGATAATGATTATACTCATCATTAAGTATCTTTTACTTTAGCAATTCATGAATAAACTGGGCCTCGTATCCCAGAATTGTCTAATTTGTAGATGAGAATTTTATGATCTATAGTATCGAAGGCTTGATTAAATCCATAAATGTCAAAGTAAGGTGCTCTTCTTGTGAGAGTTGTTTTAGCTTTATCTTTTGACTATACCATAGCAAAATCAATGGAGCATTTTTAAAACCAAACTTCCTTATGTAGAAAAGAAATCGTCAAATGCTTTCTGTTTTACTCATGCTTCCTGTTTTACTCAAGAACTGGATTAACTTCGTGTGGTTACCATGGCTCCCCAAGTAGTACTCGTGACTGGATGTTCGTCGGGTATCGGGCTCTCTACGGCTCGACGTTTCGCACAAGATCCCGATCAACGCTACCTTGTCATCGCAACCGTCATTGCCATGGCAGAAAAGGCAGAGTTAGTTGCCGCCGTTGGGGACGCTATTGATAAGACAATCTTCATCAAAGAGATGGACATCACCAAGGATGGAGACATCATACGAGTAGTTGATGACGTCATTAAAACACACGGACGCATCGATATTCTCGGTAAGTATACTTATAACGGCATGACCAGTTTACCCTCGAAACGGCGTCCGCAATAGGTCTGTATTTGACAGGTTGAAATAATTCGCCATTCCTTTATTGCTATTAACTACTATATAGTGCCTCACGGGGTGCGCGTCAAGAGACCGACACCCACGAGTCATACAGCTCACAAGTTATACAGCCCACACGTCGGCAGCCTACGAGTCACACAGCTCACAAGTCACACAGCCTACTAGTTTATATACAGCCCACGAGTTCGACAAAACGCACAAAAGGCTCACGAGACCGACACTACGCAAACAAAACTCACGACCAACAGGATGTATATATATATATATATATATATATATATATATATATATATATATATATATATATATATATATATATAATATATAGGGTACGTGTCCAGATGATGGCATAAGAAAGATACGATAGATGGAAAAAGAGAGTTGCTGGGGTGTTACCCCGTCAGTTGCCCTTCCTCACCCCCACGAAAGAATTTTGATTGTGTTTGCTTGTGTGAGGGTTTGTGAAAAAATAAATAAACAGAATTCAACAAAAATTTTCATCAGATCTTTACACATTATTTTAAAAAATACCAAAACACCCTTGTTTCCCTTTCCGCAAAAGATATACATTTAATTTTTAAAATGTGGACATTCAGACCAACCAACTAAAAAAAAATGCCCAGCAAAATGAAGCTTACAAGGAAATATTTCACACAAAAAATGGTCAGTGTTGCAGTGCACGCCTTACATGGTCTGGAGGGGGCGTATGCTCATCTGCGAAGGTGTTGATTCAGTACAAATTCACAGAAAATAGCGTAATCGTCTAGTAGGTAGCGTTAAGGATTCGGAAAATGAAGATACATCCATGAAAACAGCTAAGTATTATATTTCATGAAAAAATGTACCGTTTTGAGAAGAATTATTATACCTACACCAGCCACAAATCGAAGTGAATCGCTGCGATATAAAACGTTTTAATCCATCGAATGTCATACATTATAGTTACAGAGATAATTACAGATTGAACGCTAAAACGTCTGAGCAGACGATTAGGATACATGAATATTCAAAAAGGCCTTCTTAACCAGTGAAGTGAGAAAGAAAAGGGGAAAATTGCATCTGTCAATCTTCTAGCTAGAAATTGGGAAAGCCTTTTAAAAATATCACTGTGGCATTATCAAAGCTTTAAGATTAGACCATACATCATTCTTGCCCTCTTTTTATTTATTCATTTTTTGGGGGTCCTATGAAGGGTACAATATTATTTTTTTTTTAAGATAATCGGTAAAAATGTCGCTCCCCGTCGCGACAGGACTGCCCTCTAAAAGCCACACGTGTAGAAATACATACTTGGTGTCATTGATATGTAGATGGTGCTGTTCATTTTTATAGTTACAATCTGTCGCGCAATAGCGTGACGAAATTGCACCCGCCAGTATGTCTTATTTCCCCTTCATCGAACACCCGGTACAGGTACATACTTGTAATTGACATGTAGACGGCGCTGTTCATCCTGTCAGTCTCGTGAGCCTTCTTTGCCTAGTGTCGGTCTCGTGGCCTTTCTTTGCCTAGTGTCGGTCTCGTGGGCTTTCTCTGGGTAGTGTCGGTCTCGTGAGACTTTTCTGCGTAGTGTCGAACTCATGGGTTGTACGATTCGCGAGTCGTATAAGTCGTGGTCTATATGACCCATGGACCTACTTTTTATGTCGGTCTCGTGGACCGTATGGGTGTCGGTCGCGTGGGATGACCCCGTCTCACCATCCTTCTGAACTACACAATAAACAATTGCCAATAGTTGTTGTAATGATAATCATTCACATATTTGTGAAAATTGAATATATTATATTCAATTTTCCCAAATATGTCACTGTCACTTTTACTAATTCTTGAACAAGCAACCAATTCCAGGAAATATTTGAGTTCAAGAGATTTTCTAAAAATGTTCAACTTCTTTCTAATTTTGTATGGTATTTTCTTAAGACATTCACCAAAATAACCTCTGTCCAATATGAGAAGTTCACAGAAGTCGAAGGTGCTTTAAAATTTGTATCTGATTCTTTTTTATTTGTTTTCGTGATGTACAAATCAATAGAGACACCAACTAAATGTGAAGTTGGTCATTTTGATTTTTTCTTTAGAGAAAGACATTTTTTTTTCCATAACGATTTGCTCTTTATTTTTTCCCTTTCTTCAGTCAACATAGCGGGAATTGTTACCGCTGGTGTCCCAGAGCGCATGTCACGTGCAAGGATCGAGAGCATCTTCAACGTGAACACTATCGGCACGATCCGACTCAACCTGGCAGTAATCCCTTACACATGAAGCCGAAAAAGGTGGAAAAAATCATCAGTGTCACCAGCGTCGGGGGAGTGAGATGTATGGTAAAATAGTCTCCTGCGTAAGTTATTGCCGTACGCCAAGTACGCCATTCCGAACATGTCGTCTATACACAGATATGATTTTTTTTTTTGGTGATAGATTTACACATCTCCATTATTTCAGTCTGTTTTAGTATTTAAGGTACTCCATACTTTCCTTCGTTCATCTGGTCTGAATACTCCTAATCCCAACAAAGTACTGCAGCAATTCCATATATTAATTAGCTTCACCAAAGAGTGTCAATTGCTGACAATAAGGTTTGACTCAAATCATTTTCACAATCTCGAAGATCTTCTTTGACCAAACGATTGGACTTAGCTTAACGCCGACAAAACATTAGATGAGATAGCAATTACGTTAACTGAAAACGTAAATATAAGATTAGTTCGGTATACTCTACATGCAAGCTTTCTTGCGAATAATTTTCCGTAATGGTCCAATTTAACTGAGTTTCGCTATTTCTTCTGCTCCGGCAGACTTTTTATACCGAAATGATATACGCGTGCTTTGTTTTTGTACCAGTTAAGTAGAGGGCGAAATCAAAATTAGCGAAAATTAAAACGATATTAGATATCCCACGTTTACAGTGTTTTGCCAAATTGATTGGTCTGTATGTGGCATTAAAAAAGTTTTGAAGAAAGTCGTATGAGTGGATTTCACGAGAGGAAATTTTTCTCTATATATTGCTGGGCATTGTTTTTTCTGTGCAATTCTAAAATTTGGGTTCTTATAGAACAGATATTTGTTTGTTTGTTTGTTTGTCTCTTAGTATGTATGTTGTTTTGCTTTGTTTTGTTTTGTTTGTTTGTTTTGCTTTGTTTTTTGCTGTGTGTCTAAAATACCTTTTTTCGGTCTCTGTATTACTTTGATAGCAGATGCATTATCATATCCAACGTTCTTAGTAACCAATGATCTGTTGAAATGAGTTACAGAATGAAACTCCCGATGGCATTTTGTTGAATGGTGATTCGTCTGAAATCCACATTGGGCACATTTGTCTCATGAATGTCTGTTTGGCTGTTGTTGTTGTTGTTGTTGTTGTTGTTGTTGTTGTTGTTGTTGTTGTTGTTGTTGTTGTTGTTTCGATGTACTTGAGGACTTTAGCCCGGAAATCAAGGCTAAAACGTATAGTTTTAAAAGCAAATTGGAGTATTTTGATCAAATATACTTGAAAATGACCGAGATATCATATAAAGCTGTATAGGTTCCGTGTTTTAATTAGGATGTTAAACAAACAGTGACATATCTCCCTCTACTGTTTGAGTCATATTTATTTGTCATTCAATCGGCAAGGCTTCTCTGGTTTGGAAAATTCAATTCGAGTGTTATATTTATGAATTCAAGAAGATATGAAGCTGACTCCTGGATTCAAGTTTTGTTCGAATATTTTCTTAAATAGAATGTTGCGGTATTCAGGTCTCCAATATGACTTCATTATTTTGGTATATCTTTATTCGCCTGCAAAACAATGTCCACCTTATGATTGAAATTCTAGCCAGTAATTTCCTAGAAGATTGTATAAGAAAACAAAATTATATGTATCTACCGTCAGATGTCAGCAGGAGATATATTTTGACGTTGTTCAGACACTAACAAATGCATTTTCAGGTTGGCCATCACGTCATCATATTGTATTTTCACCGAGATAAGCGTGAAAATTAAGACAACACGTCACCGTAACTCCAAGACATCTACCTGGCAATGCACATCGCTCCTGGCCGGTTTTGGGTGGCTTTTAACCCTTTCAGTGCCAATAAGTCAAATGTACACAAATATCACACACAAACCTATGGAGAGGAAATCAATGTGGCATTCAGAGGGTTAATGTGTGTGCATGGTGTGTGTGTATGTGTGTGTTTGTGTGTGTGTGTGTGTGTGTGTGTGTGTGTGTGTGTGAGAGAGAGAGAGAGTTGTAAATTGGATTGTGACAGTATGCTCATTTTAATATTCATGATTGTACCCGAGGGTTTGCATGGTAGAGCCTACTCAAGTAATGACAGAACTGGTGACGGGAGTTATATCCGACATCGACACCCAGATCAATGACGAAACCATTCACGACATCGATCGACGTCAACAGCGCTGCATTCTTGACGGATTGAAGAAGTTTCCTCACTACTCAGTAGACGACGTGGTCGATGTCTTGATGACGAATTGCGTTGAGGTCGATGACCCGGTTTTCAGACACCTAGTTGTTCACCCTGAGACCAAGGAGTTGCTGGCGGAAGTCGCTGCCGACCTTGCGGGGGAAAATCTATCGCCAACCTGCAAAAGATGATTGGGGTTCTGTAGATGGTGTGTTTGATTATACGGGTAGCAAGAGTGCTGGATTCCAAAACACATTTTGCTTCCTCGGGAATTGGCTCCTATCCTATACACTCCTATCACACCACTGAATCCAACAAGCAGTACTCCTAGCTGTGTGATTACATCCACAATTCATTAGCCCTATCTCCTCTCTCTCTCTCTCTCTCTCTCTCTCTCTCTCTCTCTCTCAGTTTCGTTCCTTTTTTTTCTTTTGCCATATACCAATGAAAGGGGGAAATTTTCTGTTAGAGTGCCACCATTAAAGTCCACCTTATTATTGATCGCGAATCCTCGCATTTATTGAGAGCCATCATCAAACATTTAACCGCATATGCGCATGCGCACACGTGATTCGTCTGAGAATCACTGTTACACGATAGAGTGATATTTGCAAGTCTTTAGACTTCTCTCCTCTCCAAGGAAAAAAAAAAGAGATATTGATGATTTTGGTGATATAGAGATGAACCCTTTGCGTAGTGTAAGTTAAAATTCCAGGCACCGTGGCCATCTACTTTTTTTTTCCGTTACGTCACTCTTGACAGCCAATCGTATTCGACACTCTTCAGATTCCGAATCGGAGAGCTATATTTTAATTAAAATACTGTCAAAATCTTGTCCACCAGCGTAGTCGACGTTTTTGGGAATTATCCTTGATACATGAATTACGGCATAGGAACGCTCGTTAGTATTTCTCGTTAGGATTTAATAAATGACGCAGTGCCTCTATTTACACGCATTATTTCTGACATTGAGCTGCACTTGGGCCATTGGATATTTAGATACTGCTTTTATTGTTGGGTAGATACAATCGATATGTCAGAGCACGGTGTGGAAAATTAGAGAAATTTTTAATGACAATTACAGTAATGGGCATTGGCTACACGAGGAGATACGATCAACACCGCCGTGTTTACATCATAGTTGATTGTCAATCAACTAACTTCTCTCACCGTCATATTGGATTGAGTGTGATATCGGCACTGCAAACTTGTATGCAATTACTCTAGACTGATATTCCGCTTAGATTCCAGTTAATGTTAGGGCACCGAGCGCATGCTGACAAATTTATTACTACTCTTAGCAATTATACGAAATCTTCACATAACAGGAACCATTTACCTCGTCAAAGATCATTCACTAACTTGGCACAGCAAGGCTCGCATAAGCAGATCCAACCAAATATCTTCGTTATCAAATAGTCGTGAGGATTCTAGCAAGTTCTCTCTTTTTTTTTTTCTCTCTCCTCAATTTATAGAAGCGGTATCGTCTATCTCAAAGTTGTTGCCATGTTTTTAAGCGAGTTCGCAATCTTGCGGTTGACAATCGGAAGTTTAGCTATCGGTTTCGGGATTCCCGGCAATATGATCATCATCGCTGTCTTTACCCGGCAGTCCATCAGCAATGCCACTGACGTCGCCTTCATCGCCCTTGCCGTAGTCGACCTCGTTGGGAGTGTGATCAGTGGTGTGAAAATCGTCGCCGTCTTTTTCCACGACGAGCATCCATGGGCTTGTTTCATCGAAGTCATTGGCTCAAGATCTCCTCTTTTCGCAAGTCTGTTACTCACGACGTCTATCGCGGCATATCGCCACCGAGCCGTGTGTAATCCGTTCGGAAAACGTGTCGGACTGCGGGCTGCTGTCTGGCTATCTCTCACGTGCACCATCTTCGCGTTTGCTGTACATGTACCGTTCTTTTTCATCACGACGTCGCAAAAATTAGGCCGCGAGTATGGCTGTAATGTGTATGGAAACATCGCCTGGGTGCAGAATGTCTACGCCCGGTCACAGGCGGTTCTCTTCTGCGCGTCCGCTTTACCTGTCACGGTTCTCTATGCCTTAATTTTAAAACACATCCGCCATCACCAAGAAATCCGTCGTGAAATACTGTCTGATACAGCCGTTCCTGAACCTATACCCAAAATGAAATCGGCCGGAGCTGTTTTCTCTATAAGCAAGAGCGTCAAAATGACAGACCAAGCTCCATCGGATGATTTCGCAGAAAATGTCGAGCCGATTCCACCTCACCCATCCGCTGAGAAAGAACCGCCAAGCCGGCAGAACGTCGACAAAGCACGGAGTGGACCCAGAAATGTTCCTAGATCTGATCACAAGACTACACAGATGCTGATAATCATCACGGCCGTATTCTTTCTCCTCTGGCTGCCTAGCGTCGTGCTCGATCAGCTCTCCTTCGCGCAAATCCGCAATATCAGTGCCACCATCCCAAACGGGACATTCATGCTCTACTTTCTGTATCAGGTCAAATATATCAGCCACATCACTAACCTTTTTGTTTACATAGCAGTTAATAGACGTTTCAGAGATAATTGCAAGAAACTCCTGCTTGGCCAGAAGTAGTTAATCTGTTCTTAAATTTGCGGCTCGCAAGCAGGATCATACCGAAAATAACATTAATGTGTGAGGCAATGATTCTATCTTTAGACCTCTTCAATAAAACTATACAAGAATCATTATTTGGTAAATTATTTACCTAAATAATAGAATCATGATTTGGTAAATTATTTACCTAAATAAAAAGCACACCCCTCAAAGATTTTCGTTGTTGATTTGGAAAAACTGTCCATGCAAGCATCAGGATCAATTATTTACTATTCTATTTCGTTTTGGGTTGTTGTTGTTGTTGTTTTTTGTTTTTTTTTTGCATTTCAATGAAAGTCTTGCTACTACAAAACTAACTTCGGTTTTACAACATAATTTTATTTTGTGTATAGATGTCAATTGTATATAATTTATATAGCAAGTATAATGGATGTTCACAATGGATAATGAAAATAATTCAGATTTCGAAACAAGAACCTGTGAATGTGTATTAATTGTTCTTAATTCTGCAGTATGTATTGTAGGCCCTAACGAAACCATCAGATGTAGACATGTTTGAGGACTGCATTAGTCACGGTAATGTTAGCATTTTGTGAGGTACACGAAAAGAAAAATGCCTGCACATTAATTGTTTAATACACCATAAATATTTGCATTTCTTTGTACTTTTGCAGGATCAGGAAATGGGTGTAGATACATAATCCACAGCTGAACACTAAATTCTTTCTCTGGTGGTTAGTTCGGACCATTAAAAGGATTAAAATTGAAATTTCGGGGGGCCGAAAAAGAAATCTACACTAACGAACTTTGACTCTTATTTGCCAGATCGGGCCACCAAAAGAAATATTTTTGGAAATTTGGTGGCCAAAGGTCAATTCCTAGTGGCCCTGGCCGACCGCTAATGTCGATCTCTGCCTGATCAAAATGAAAGTATAAATGCCACCCTAATAGTTTTCACGTCGAAATGCAAACGGAACAGGGCTTTAATAAGAATGACGAACATCCGTAGAACGATATTGGCGAAGTCGTCTTGTGACCATGCAGCTATTGGTAGAAATTTATAATACAGCTCGAAAAACGTAACAACAAACTACCATCAGACTATAACCAGGGCTCGACACCAACAGATTTCTCTGGTGGTCCCTTCTGGCCACTGCGGTCCCCAAATCTGAAATAATTTTGATAACCGGAAAACAAAATGTATAATGGCAGCGAACAAAAGGACACATAAAATTTTTCAGTTTGAATTTGATCTGCCCGATCGGGCCGCCATAAGATAACCCTTTTTCGGAAATTTCTGTAGCAGGGAGAAACAAACGCACTCTCAGAACACAACTGCTTTCGCTGGTGATTGCTTTAATCATGTGTTTTAGTCAGGGACAAAGGTGGCATGATATCAATGAATAAAACTCAATTTGAGAAATGATGAACTGGCAGTCTCCATAATCACAATAATCAATGTTTAAACAAAGTCCGACTATTACGCATGTTATAAACTCAAAACAAACGGAAAGTAAACTTGGATGATTAATAAATAGTAAGTTTGTGCTCGACGTTTATAAAGCAGCTTAAAACTAACAGTACCTATCACTAGAACTGATATTTCTTCTAAATGATATATATATATATATATATATATATATATATATATATATATATATTGTATATATATATATATGTTGATAAGGTAGTCCACGTGTTGGCAAGATAAAAAGATAAGTAACAAAGCTGCAACAAAGTTCATGCTGTATTCAGCAACGGTTTATTTCTTCGGTGTGAAGAAATAAACCGTCGGTGAATACAGCATGAACTTTGTTGCAGCTTTGTTACTTATCTATATATATATATATATATATATATATATATATATATATATATATATATACAAATATTACCCAAAGCATAGAAAGAAAGATAATGCTCTTTGAAAAATCCTGCAGGCAATGTGAAATGCAACCCAGTTCTCAACATCAGGTTTCGTTTCAATCAACATGAACGTAGAGGTCAATAAATGATTTCTTCATAATCGTTATTACCTTCAACCTATTAGCACTGACGTATCTTAGGAACTAAAAACAAACAACTCTATGACGGAAAAATAAACGAAAACGAAACAAATGCAACTTTTATCCTAAATATAATGACCCAGGGTACAGTAAATAGTTTGCAAAATCGATTGCACACTTAATCGCTATTGAACACACACACGCGCGCGCACAAAAAAAGAAAAAAAAAGTCTTTTGCTGAAAAAAAAAAAGGCCCAGGAAGAAACAAGAATGATTAATTAAACGTGTTAATAAGGAAGACGAGGAAACATCATCAGAAACTGAGGATTGGTGACGTGACAAGGTTTTCGGGTCTCAGGCTTACATACTTTTGTCTCAGGTCCTCCGTAAAGCTTAGTTATTACTTTTGTCTTATCGACTATATAATTCTCGGCATTTTCGTAAAGAGTCATGTGAGCTTTAACATGTAATCTCTATGACAAGTATCTACATATCGCGTACAACAGTTTATTCTTATTCATGTGATGCAATATCATAACTATTATTATCATTATCATCATCATCTTCACTTTTTATATTATATGATGGGGAGGTTGGAGCAACTTGAGTAGACAAGTTGACAATGAATCAGCCTCATTCTGGCGAGTTACTGTCCATGGAAGCCGACTGTATTCATGGAAAAGAGCTTACGTACGCCGTTTTTGTTTTGTTTTGTTTTTCTTCCCTTGTTAGAAATTTTGTTTCTTTTTGTAACAATGTTACACTGAATGCGTCATTAGTTAATTATAAGTTACGTTGATACTTCTGGAATAAGATTTTAAAAATATAATCAAGGAAGTCTTGATATAAAGAATTCATACATTATATCCACGTTTACGCTGTCCATCACAAGCTAACGAATTAACGCGTTGAATGTGATCTTAATGACATTAATGCATTTTCTTGCTGTTTTAATGATAAGTTATTGTGTTTATGTGTGTGCGTGTGTGTGGTGTGTGCATGAGTGCATGTGTTGCCGCCATTGCCAAAGGAAGGAAAATGAAACAAGAAATTTAAATAGTAACTTAAAGGAGATTTAAAATAAAACTGTTTGCCTCTTTGATGGTGACTTTTTTACGTTTGAATGAGCAATGTTTGTTTTGTTTGTTTGTTTTCATTTGTGTGTTTGTTTTTGTTGTTGTTGTTGCAAATCCAGTTCAAGTTGAATTGAAACCTATATACATCGGAATGCAGTAGTTTCACAAGGTTGGTAGCACTCTGTGACGTAATCCTAGACGAAGTTCTTGACTGGCAGTGACTAAAATCAGTGTTTGTCATTCTCGGCGAGTTGCTTTAGCCGCCATGACCAATTTGTTGAACAAAAAGTAAGTGGCAATAATGCAACATCTATTATGCAGACGCTTTGCTCCGGGTAATGTAGGACAGTAAGCTTACATTATTCTTAAGATCCATTTAAAGACGAAATCCTCTCCAGAATTTTTTCTATTTCATTAAAGAAAGAAAAATCCCTGCAGATTATTGCAAAAACTAATCAAAACAGTATAAGAAATAAGGAAGTTATGACATTTTGACTATCCCCATAAATATAACAAATAATCAAAATAATCAAAATAGTATAAGAAAGAAGGAAGTTACGACCATTCTGCCCCCCCCCCCCTGAAATTTTCACAATTTTTCGGAAAATACTTTTTACCAGCCGTTATGAATATTCAAATCAACAAGTTTATGATGTCACGCCCTTACAATTTTTGTTACTGTCATATACAGAAATGACAACAAATCACATATTTCAGCTGTATACGTATAAAAGTTGTCTTAAATCACCCAAAATAAAAAGGAGGAAATATCAAGTGATATATATTGCTATGGAAATATGCTTTTACCTGCATTACATAACATACATGATAAAATGTGAGGGCATGACTTCATCAACTCTCTCATTTGAATTTTTTAGGTAAGGACTAGTCAAGCAATGTTCTTGGGGAAAATGTGAAACTATAAGCTATCATAATTGTCTTGTTTTTCTTATCCTATTTTGTCATTTTTAAACGTTTGGAAGGGATTTTTTTTTCCCTTTCTTTCAGAATTGTTTATTTTTGGGGTGGATTTCTTCTTTAGGGTTTATCATATATACTTTACCATCATTGAAAATCAACATAAATTGCAACAGCTAATTACACTTTTCAGCTGTCAATGATGGATTACAAGAACCCTCCAACAACAAACAAGCAAACAAACAAACACTGCGCAGTGTCCGCAGGGTGATAATGATGCGTCTGCAAGTTACGTAATATCATAGTTTCATGCATAGTCTTATTCTCCGTCTCTCCCAGAAAAATGTAAAAATCTAAAAACTATGAGATGACACATGTTGCATTTTTGTTCGTTAAAAAAGTAATTACGTTTGTGTTTTTTTTAAATACGCGAAATGAAGTGAGTGTAAACATAGAAGGAATGAAATACTAAAAAGCCTTTATTCCAAACATTAATCTTTTAATCATTTTTTATGACATTTACTAGCTTGCGTTTTGTCTGATCAAAGTGATAAAGAATATGTCGGAGAAGACCTGCAAATATAGAAATGTCATTTGAATAAGGACCTCTTAGTAGTCTTACAGCTGCATGCCATCCACCTGATGTCTAAAGGATGAAAAAGAACAAACCCTGAAGAGGACTGTCGAAGAAATTTCATAATGTAAATGTGAAGATAAAAGCGAAGTATTTTCATGAGGGCTGCATTACAGAAGATATTGATTTCAAGTCGAGATCAAAACAAGACCTCCTCCACAGATCATGGAGGTTATTAAAAGCACAAAATACTGGGGAATATATTGATTTTTGCGAGGAGACAGACAATAGCTTCCACAGAGCTACTGCTGGATTTTTTTTTTCAGCCCACTTGTTTGGGAAAAGAGCAGCCATTAAACGCATAAGTGATATGTCAGTAAAAGATACATTAAACTTGAAGTCTTATTTTCTTTTAAAAGCAAAATCTATATAGCTTAATGCATTCCTGCATCCAAGAGGGAAATCTTTTTGTGCAAAACTTTTCAGCGACCCTTTCGTAACCAGAGAAAACAAAAAGAACATCAAGAGAATTCTACGTCTAAGAAATTGTTCAGCAATTTTCCCCGACTCTTATCGATTAGTGTAACTGTTCTTACGTTCTTACCTACATTCGCTGAATCAATACGCATGAAAAAAAATCCTTTTTATTGTCAATAGAGCAAGAAAAAGCCATTGAAAAAGTGTGTGCATACTGCTCTTCAGATGTAAATCATAAGTTGATCCGAAAATGATTATTATGAGGTTATTCTGAAGGTTCGTTATTCCTAAAGTTTGTTACTCCGAAAATGTAAAGACCATTAATTTTCTCATTCGTTGCTCCAGAAACAACTTTCACACCTCGGCACAATTTAAAGATAGATTAAACAAGTACCCAGAAACGGAGTAGTCATAAAACTGTGTTTGGATTGTCTTTGACTCTTGCCCCCTTTGATACTGTTTACTTTGTTCATGTTTGCAACAACAACAAAAAAGAAGTTGGGGTTACCAGTCTACAGCAGTTATGTTTTTTAATGTCATATCGTCTTTCTTTTTCTCTGCTCGATCTCTTAACGACTTTTCTCTCTGAGTGTCTGTATGTGTTTGTATCAGCGTTCATTAGGCCAATATGATTGGAACAGTTGAATCACTGCACTCGGGTTTAGAATGTTAGTTTCTTCAATTACATCACTTTGAATTATGATTGTTATGTATTTTGTTTTGTGATGGCAGCCATGTATATCATGATATCCTAACTGCATGATATAAAATGTTCGTTATCATTAATAAATAGATGTAATTTCCGTTTCACCCAGGTTTGTTTGTTCATTTCCATCTGAGAAGAATAATGGCTGGATAGCTCATGTCTTCCATGGGGTCCAGTTGGATGTGAGGTGGGACCATGTCACCGGGTTAAACACCCTGCTCTTTGCGATGAATGAATGAACCAGGATCTTTCACGTGCATGAGTTGTTACTCTCTCATACACGGGACCTCCATTTTATGTCCTCGAGGGACAGAGTGTTTTGCCTCTTGCTAGAGGGGGCGGTATGCTTAATACACACAACATTGCTCAGTCCAGACTCGGATTCGAACCCGGGCCCTTAGGATCGTGAGGCAGACGCGCTACCGTCTGAGCCAACTCACCGTCCAGGTAACTTTCAAGACAGGTGCCAAATTAGATTATTGCATTTGTACCTACTGATTTGAAAGCATGGTATGCTATATAGTTTCGTTGAGATGGAGAACCACATTTAAACTTTTTTAATTTGATACATAATTAAAACTACTTAAATGAAATATTACAGAGCGTACAATTTCTAGAGGAGCAGAGAGTCTATATGATGAAAACCGGACCCCTGTTGAAATGGCTGAGATATCCTAAAACAAAGTTAAACGAATGTGGTGCCAATAAAAGGAGGGACCAACATTTTAGTTTGTTTTTTCATATGAAGACAATTCACAAATGCTGTTTTCCATTAGGAGCAATGTTTCAAAAAATTTCCGAATTATTTTGAGTTTGGTGCATGTGTAGGTAAGTTGTATTACAAAATAATTATCCTACCACTTAAAGATTTTGCAATAGGGCATATGTATGGCCTCAAATATAAGGAGATTTCCTTTATTTTGCTCAATAAAGCAGAACTTTAGACGGTTTATTCTAGAAACAATTTTATTATAACTATTGTTCGCATTCTGTATATTTAATAATACTTAACATTGGTTATACTGATCATGGCATTTTACATTGGTTGTTTTTATATACCTAACTCACAATTTAGAACTATTTTGAAGCACTAACGCTGGATTTTGTGTTTCATCCGCCAATAGTAAATAATGCCTTTAAACACTTTTAAGAGACCAGAAATGCAAATATACAGATCATATCTTAGATCACAGACAAACGATGGAATAATCATCACCCTGTGTTAAATTGAAATTAATTTGTGTGTCCAAATGTGGTTTATAATCAACAAACTTAATTATAGAATCATCACTATCTCATGACAAAAGATCTGTCACAACAGGTAATAACCGTCTTTGGCAACATGCAGCTAAGTGGACTATTCCTGTCAAGAACACTGATGAAAACACTTTCACTCTGTTACACATGATCCAATCTCCCAGCAAACACATTTTACTCCGTTCTAAACGATTTAAAAGCATCGATGGAACACTCATAACACTGGGCTTTTGTTGTTGATGATGCTGTATTTCTTGGCCCAGGGGGATTTAGAAAGACTCCACGATATCTGGGTCCCTCATTTTGCTGTATCGATTGTCCTACACATAATAAATTATTTCAACGCGTCAGTACACATTATGGAGTAGAATCGTTCAAAGGAAACTTTAATTATAAACAGGAAAGTTTGGAAGAGGAGGAAGACAAGCCTCGATCTTTACATTCAAACTGTTGCAAACATCGCCTGAGCAACTCTGCCCTCTAGTGTTCAATTCAGGTCATCTGATAATTGCACTCTACGAACTCAAATAATCCGTGATGCCCAAACCACAATTTAATTTAACTACGAAACATCCCACCTTTCCTTGCGAGCAGAACTTTCAGTTTTATTCTTGGTCTAATAAGAGTCATCAATCATGTTGACATTTTCGCAAAACAGATTAGGAAGTTGATAGCATTAATTCTTTAAAGCGGGTTTTCAAATACATCAATCTATATATTTTTTTTTCTGTGTCTGAAAATATCTGTAAATATATATATATATATATATATATATATATATATATATATGTTGATAAGGTAGTCCACGTGTTAGCAAGATAAAAAGATAAGTAACAAAGCTTCAACAAAGGTCATGCTGTATGGAAGAAATAAACCGTTGGTGAATACAGCATGACCTTTGTTGCAGCTTTGTTACTTATATATATATATATATATATATATATATATATATGAAGAGTTTGTTTGCAAAAACCGATAAGTCCATTTTTGAAGATTTTGAAGTACGGTCTCTGTCATAAAGTACAAAATAATTCTTTTTAAATGATATATTGGTCACTACATATAAAGGAATATTTTTGAAGTTATGGTCAAAAGAAGCAAAAATTTTCTTATTATTCCCTTTATTTTTCGTGACCTTTAATCGCAAATATCTCCATTTGACAAATATGGACTTATCAGTTTTTGCAAACAAACTCTTCATATATATATATATATATATATATATATGCATTGACTTTTTCAACTGTTTTGCAATTTGTTTTGTAACTTGTTAAGTGAATGTTGTTTATTTTTAAATGGTTGTATATTTTGCCATTCCACTGTGCAAATCTTGATGAAAACAGTTGTATGTGTAAACTGGTGTATTTCTTTTCCCAACAACAAAGGTGAAACGTGTGTTTTCCATTTAAGAAGAAACGTGTGTTGTTCTGTTTCGAAACGTCAACACAAGAAATTCAAAAATGTCTTAACTGTCTTAATTCGTATATGACTTAAATCTTATCATTCAGATAAACAATAAAAATTATACAAATGGTTTATGGAAGGTTATACATGACATGCTCGGGTAGGCACAACATCACTTACAACATCATTCTTTAACACAAGCTGTTTTACCAGATCTATGAATAGCTAAAGACAATCCCATGATTTTCCGTCACAATACATGGGCACATGACATACCGTAGACTCCCATTATGTTACAAAATTACTGTATTTTTACTGATTAACATTATCACAGCACAACACTTACGTCACCTGACAGTAGACCCTCCGCGCTGCTGATCACCGATGGACTGGCAAGACATATTATGTATTTAACGACACTTCATGTAACATTACCTGCGGCAACCTTTCTACTGAAGCTCTGCTTACAAATATAGTCTCCTGCATTTCCATTTTTTATTTATATTTTCTTAAAACTCTGTTCGAGGTGCTTCTTCTCCTAGTGTGCATTTGATATGAAATTGTTCGGTATCATTTCTGTGTAGGTTTTTAAAAAGCTATAATTGTTATAATGTTAATTGGTGCGTATTTTTTACCTGAGAATTTTACATAGTGTGTATACACTGCAATGTATGCCGGGACTTCGTTATATTCTATAATGTATTGTCAATGGAATGCAGAAATATAACTCAGCTGAACTGAAAAGCAGATAGTTATTGCTTTCGCAGTTATAGACATACTCCTACCAAAATGAAAGATAGTTAAGTGCTTAATCCCTCCCAAATCATTTTAGTCCTCTGGTTGGTCGAGAACAATGAAAGCGACAAAACATTTTTACCATGAAAATCCTCGTCAGGTCAGAGTCAAACTATTTTCTTAAGTTAATAGTAAATGAATATCATATGTAGCCCAAGCGGATACTAGCACATAAAACCAGCAATAGCGTAGTAATGTTTTTCCTAGTTGCCCTGTGACGTAAAAGTCAGCGTTATACAGCCCCTTCTTTCAGTTTATGAAATCCTTTGTTTTGCTTCCTGTCAGACTTTCCTTTTTTTTTTCTTGTGGTCAATTTTTCTTTCCCAAGAAAAGAGTGATTGATGGCAGTTTACGAGTTTAGCATAGATAACTCCTCCCATAACAGGTCCATAATTTTCAGCACTAAAGCCCCACTCCAGAAAACCCTAATTTCCATGAGCATGATGATTCTTTGAACAAGGAAGTTCTCCCTTTTTGCGAGAATTTCCCCCTTTTTCTTTTCGGTAGTGTTTAGGAGAGTTTGGTCATACAGGAGTGCTAGAAGTAAATTGAGAGATATGATGACAATGTGAATACACCTTCGAACAATGACCCCGGTTCATCATGAAAAGCCGCTACATAAAAGTCACCGCATAGATATTTTGGCTATCTCTTATTTAGGAAAAAATAACTTGGAAACAATCGAGGCTTGTGCACTGATTCCGGTGTCTTAAAGAAGTAGTTAAATAAATTAGGGACCGTTGGTGAGCAATGCAGACATTGGCACTTTGTCTCCTGCCCCTTGTTTAATATTGTTTTACAATTAAGCAGAAATTGAGAGGAACCACGACAGCAGATTTTGTATAGAAAATAATGGGAGGAGCTAGAGGGACATTTCACTAATGGGATTTTAGTTTCTTGTGAACACCACTCCCCAAGAACAGATTTGAGCCAATGAAATAGTTGTAGGAAGAGAAAATGTGAATAGTTAATTAGGTATAAAAGAGAGAGGAGAAAGTGGCAAGCAAAATTCGAGCAAGCTCTTTCACATTATGTAGAGAAGCAATTAAGAGCTGCAGAGTATTTTGGAACTTTGAGAGTTGTTTGAAGCTTGAGGAGACAGGAGCAGACTTTTGGTTGGAGACCACTGATATAGATTTCGAAACCTTCATTAACATAAGGATTGAGAGAATACAGCAATATTAGTAGAACACATCAGTGAAAGTTTGAGGAAAATTGAACGATCGATACAAAAGTTATGAATTTTTAAAATTTTTGTGCTGGAACCGCTGGATGAGGAGACTACTAAGGCTCGTGATGTCATATGAGTACAACAGTATAAAGAAAATGTAAAGAAAATTCAACATATTTTAACTTTTTTCGCATAATAAAAGAGCACTTCACTTGCCTCTTTCTAAAGGCAATGGGAATAATATTACCCATAACATTATGTCAGTAACGAGTCAAGGGAATGTGTACTTTTTTTCAAAAGATAAAATTTTGTGAAATTCTCTTTATATTTTCCTTATATTGTTGTACGCATGTGACATCATATACTGCAGTAGTCTTCTCATCCAGCGGTGACTGCACAAAAACTTCAAAAATTCATAACTTTTGAACGGATTGTCCGATTTTCCTCAAACTTTCAACGATATGTTCTATTAATATTGCTATATTCTCTCAATCCTTATGTTAATGAAGGTGAACTTGTCCTTTAAAGTTCGAGCTATATGCACTACTGAAACGCCTTTCTCTCCATCTCTCTCTCTCTCTCTCTCCCTCTCCCTCTCTTTCGCCCCTGCCCTTTTGGTCTTATAAGACATTTTTGGGAGGAGGTGGACGTGTCCCCAGGATTTTTCTTTCTTTTATTTTTAGCAACAAAAAGAATATTATAAAACATTTTTGGGAGGGGGTGGACGTGTCCCCTGGATTTTTCTTTCTTTTTTTTTTAGCACTCTTGATAGACCTTGTCATGTTGATTTGCAATGCGAACATGTTGAGGATTACAAATGTTTGATTGAAAATTCTCAAATATTCCACAAAAGGTGTGCATCACAGTCATGGTTGAATTTTAATTCTGAAAATGCATAGGCTCCCTCCCCGGCCCCTTTGGTCCACCTCTTACACACTGAGGACGCGCATAATGTCGATCTTGGATAAAGAGGTCGCGAAGAATAACGGATTTAGCCACATTTTCCCTACATTTAATCTCTTTTCTTTTATCAAAAATTGCAAATATTTCACCTAAAATGTGCAACAAATCGTATCAATTCTGAGAATACAAAAGGTCCCTCGTGTGGGAGGGAGACATCCTTCTAAACATGGCTCGCAGTCCCACCCTCTACGTACGCCCAGCCTCCCACCCGCCCTTCTCCACTCACTTACCACCTGTTGATTATTGGCCTGTTCTTCCTCCCCCGCGCTCGGTGAAGCGATGGTCTTTGCACATTGCGATAATTGCTCAAAGAAATGGATACAGGTAGGCGAAAACACACACACAACACACACACACACGCACATCTATGTGACCGTGCATCACAAAACAAACAAAAAGTCGCACCCCTAGATTTTACGCGAGGACTCAAGAAAGATGAAATGGGTCAACCAAGTCAATTTTGAGTTTTCCATTTTTCCGAAAGAGCTATTCTTCTTCTACATTATTCTTGAGTTTGGGATCATAAATTGAATGGGAAATTGTGTTTTCACCAGTTTTTCTACAACTCTTTTTTGGTAGAGTATTGTGATCATTTTTTTCTTAGAGGCCCCTTTATTCCTTGAAAATCCTTTGCACCCTGTTCACTTTGAGCTCTAATAACTTTTGAAAGGATGATGCTACTTCTCTGAAAGATAATATTTATCATGGTCAGAAAGTGGTAATAGACAATGGTCAATTTCAGCTTAATCTGATAATCCCTCGATTGTTGGTGCTACAGTGGTTCACATCATGTTTTTGTCCCATTCATGGCACAGGTAGCACGGCTTAGTAAAGATTAAGCGCTTGAATAGACCCTAGAGCCTCTTTTCTCAGTTTACACTTTCCAGAGTGTGTGCTTTCTTTCCAACATTTATATAGGTTAGGAGAATCCATTTGAATTGAGTTATACATCATTTTAAAGCTTAGAGTCTGCTCTTTCAGAATCTGCATGCCTGGCGACTTATATCTGTGGTGCAGGGTCACACAGGCACGTACACACACATACACACGCGCGCGCGCACATGCAGACACACTCAATAGCCTTACCGTACCCCGCCTCATGCTCCAATAACTCCATTGTCAGCCTCACAACTTTACTGAGCTGCAGTGTAAGCACATACACACCTAACGTCAGCACGCCTACCTCCACCCATCATCACTAGTAAGTAACAATTAGTACTTTTTTTTATATTTTTACCAATTATTTTCGTACAACCCTTAATGTTCCGATTCCATCACTGCTGCCACTGTGTTTAGATGTCAGATTACCCACCCCTGTTTTTGTTTTGTTTGTTTTTTTCAACACAACCGGAATGTTTCCCGCAATCGGTTGCCAACTGATTGCCGGCTTTCAACCAGCCCAAATGTGAATTGTATATCACATCGTACGTATCTATAGATTATGTATATATTTGTTTTTCCTTTCGCTTTTCCAGTATCTGGGATTGTTGTCAAACACACCATTATACACATATTCAATTAATATCATGATTTTTATTAATTGCCGTTATGGTTTATATGGTTGCCCGTCTTCACATGTGTGTGGAGATATGCAATTGTATATGTGCGTGCATATTTGTATCGATATGTGCATGTGCGTGCGCATGTGTTTGGTTATACGGTATGCTAATAGTGATAATGTTAATCGAAATAGATTATATAGAAATAAACTGAAACAATTTATAAAGCTTTCCCGCACAATGCGTTATTCGGAAGCCTACGAATATACTACTGGAAACATGTCAACCACTTTTAAAGTTATTAATGAGATTGATGAATTGATGATTGATGAAATAGATCCCACGCAAATAGATTTATCGCAGTACTTAGGTACGTCAAATAATAATTCATTATTTTTCAAACCAACAGATTAGAGTGAGGTCCTTGACATTGTACATTAATTAAAATCAAGTTATATAATTGGTCATGGTGAAATGAGCACGTCTTTTTTACAGCAAATTGTCGGTAGTGAAATGACACCTTTACTACATATTTGTAACTTGCCGCTCTCAACGGGTATATTTCCGAACGAATATACAATTGCAAAAGTTTTCCAATAGACAAAAAAAAAAATGATTTCTTTCTTGTATCCAATTTCCGTCCATCCTCGCTCTATTCTTTCTAGTCTCTCTAAGCTAATAGAAAGGTTTGTTTATAACAGACTGTATGATTTTTTTTGACACAATATGAAAAACTTAAGAAAGACCAGGAATGGTTTCAGGAAATTTCATCCTACAGATATGGCACTAGCCCAGTTGTACGATAGAGTGTCGACTGCCTTAGCTGAACAAAAACATGTCATTGGTGTTTTCATGGATGTTAGCAAGGCATTCGACATTCTTGACCACACTATCCTTATACGTAAACTGCAGTGCTATGAAATTCTTCGTAGAAATATCGCCGCATTTCATCTATTACGCAATCATGCAACCAACCATGAACTGTAACTGTTCACCGGTACCTCGATGAGAAAACATCTTTTCTTGCCTTACTGATCAGTGATCCATGTCTACTAAATTTGTGAAAGCCTTTAGTGAAAGCAGACTGACCTCTCCTATCCCTTTCTCCTTTCTACTACTGTATTCCTATACGCAAGTCATCCCTCCCATATAACGAGAGCTGCACGCAAATCAAGCCACGCTTAAGCTGTATAGCCCTCCTGTGTCCATTGTATTGCTGTTAGCATGGTTAGGTTTCTGTTGTACATTGTGTAAAGGCAATGAAGAAAAAATATGTTGCGTACGTCTAATGTTTTATGTATATGTATGGCACCAACAATGTATTTATAACACAGTCATGTACATGACATGTACAATAATAATACAGGAGCAAATCAAATCACTGTTAACTCAATAAACATATTGTGATTAAGCTTAAAGGGAAATTCCGGACGATTTTCATAATTTCACATCATGTAGTACATAAATCAACAGCTCCATGTTTAGATTCGTGGAATTTGTTGTGGTCATTGAGCAGAGAAACCAATAAACTGAAAGTCTAATCAAACTACACTGAACCGTGTTGATGACATCAGAGCCTCATATATTTCAGAAATGTACGCAGTGCAATTCCATTACAATACCACTTGCTCAACAAGTTCACCTGTGAAGAATCTATGCATGCCTTCTTCTTTTGTTCTGCTTCCGTGAGCCCCAACTCATGCATTCTTATGGTGAGGCTGCCATGTCATCATCCTTGTTCATTGCAATTTGTTATAAATTTTGAAAACATTCTCATTTCTCATCCCAGTCACTATGAATTCTGAAACTCTGTACCCAGTTTAACTGATTTATAGTTGTTCAAATGTAAAAGTCTGAAAAAATCATCCGGAGGTCCCCTTTAAAGCAAAGGAGATAATAATAATTTTATCTATTTTCCCTCAATAAACCATAACTGCGGACGGTTTATTCTAGAAACAATTTTATTATAACTATTGTTTACATCCTGTATATTTAACAATACTTACCATTGATTATAATGATTGTTATTTTTACATTGGCTCTTTCTATTCCTAACTCACATTTAAGAACTATTTGACGCACTGAAGCTGAGTTTTTGTTTCATACGCAAATGGTAAATAATGCCTATAGCAGGGCTCCACACTAACTTTTTTTATTTGGTGGCTCGATGGGGCCACCAAAATCATCAATTTCAAATTTTTGCTGGCCCGAGAGAAAAATTTGGTGGCCCCCAAAAAACAATAAAAAACATTAAAATTCCTGCTTTTTTTTTTGATGAGTCAAATATTCAAGTTTCATCATAGTAAGAATTGGAAGCTGGACATATCTACTCATAAATAAACTTCAACAAACTCGCAACACTCACTCTCAGACACTCATTCAGTCGTTTTCATCCATCCTTTAAACAAATTTAACTGCTGAATGGTAAGACTAAGTATAAATATTCATTGACAGGCACATGGGTTGCAACATCTTAACATAAATAAATGACACTTTTCAACAACAACAAAAAAATTGGTGGCCCGAGGCGGGCCACCAAATTTGCCCTTTTTTAAATTTGGTGGCCCGACTTTCATTTTTGGTGACCCCGGGCCACGGGCCACCGTTAGTGTCAAGCCCTGCCCATAGGTTTATCATGTTTATAGCAGAATATGGGCCTGTGTTTTCACAGTAATTTACGCCATATTAGCCTATTTACATCCATACAGTCTATTTACAAGTATTTACAATACGATGAATAAAGACTTGCCACTGTTATCAACCGTCAGTCGTATATATTCGAATGGAAGCCCCCCACAGATGGCGCTGCAACAATTTTGTATCCGATATGAATGTGGTTAGGTGGCTGTCGTCGGCTGGGTAGCCTGTTAAAAATGATTTCTGATGTGTCAAAAGATGAGCAAGATTACTACGTATTTATGCCGTATCATGGCAATTACCCCTGAATGTATCCGGGGAATAACCACCAGAGGGCAATTAAATACTGATTAGTGGTAAAGTTAGAGTATATTAGATTAGGGTTAGGTTTAGGGTTAGAGTCTCGGTTAAGGTTAGAATTAGGTTCAGGAGTAGGAGTAGGAGTAGGAGAAGGGGAAGGGTCCGGGTTAATTGCCCACGGGGTAATTGCCCTAGACCCATTTTGTACATCATGGTTACCCTTCCAACCTACCTGCAAGGTACAATGTACATAGTGGTCCAATCAAGTTTTCGCAGCACTTTGATTAGGACATTTGAGGTATTATGGTATCGATTTAGAGTGAGTATCTATATTTTTATGCCTCCGCCACGAAGTGGTGCCGGAGGCATTATGTTTTCGGGTTGTCCGTCCGTCCGTCCGTCCTTCCGTCCGTCCGTAATGAATTTTGTGGACAAGGTAACTATCGAAACCTGTTGAGGTATCCTAATGAAACTTGGCATGTATGTGTATTAGGGGGTGAAGTTGTGCCTATCAACTTTTGGGTGCACATGCTCAAGGTCAAAGGTCAAAAGGTCAAGGTCAAATACATAAAATTTCACTATTTCCACCATATCTATTGAATGCCTGAAGATATTTTCTTGAAACTTAGTGTATACATGTTTTACCCAATTAAGATTCTATGGTGAAAGTTTGAGTCATGAGGTCAAAGGTCAAAGGTCAAAAGGTCAGGGTCAAATACATAAAATTTCACTATTTCCACCATATCTATTGAATGCCTAGAGAGATTTTCTTGAAACTTAGTGTATACATGTATTACCCAATTAAGATTCTCTGGTGAAAGTTTGGGTCATGAGGTCAAAGGTCAAAGGTCAAAAGGTCAAGTAAAAATATTAAAACTTCTTTTTTTTCTCCGTACCTTGGAAAATTGTTCAAGGTATCTTCATGGAACATAGTATATACATGTACTGACTGGAAGTGATTATCTAGAGAATGTAGGGTTCATGGGGTCAAAGGTCAGGGGTCAAAGGTCAAGTGCAAGACTTCAAAATTTTACTATTACCCTCATATTTATGCAATGCCAGCAGGGTTATTTTTTTACACTAGGTGTATGTGTGTGTAACCTAATAGAAATTCTCTGGAAAGTTTTTTTTTTTTTTGTGCCTCAAAGGTCAAAAGGTCAAAGATCAAGTGAAAGTGCTGAACTAACTTTTTCCTCCATATCTCGGAAGTGGCTCAAGTTACCTTGAAACTTAGTACATATTATGCATGTTCTACCTGAAAGTAATTATCTTATGAATTTTAGGGTCAAGGGCCAGATGAAAATGGTAACAATTTACTATTCAATTCAGAAATTGCACTTTTTCTCCACACCTGTACCTTGAAAATTACTCAATGCCTAAATGTATGAATGGGTCAAAGTCAAGTTAAAGTCCTTAAATCCCTAGATACATGCTCTCCTATTCATCCAATTAAACCTACGTCAAGGAAGGTGAACATTCAACACATTTGTGACAAACTTGTCATTCCAATATTTTGCCAATTTTGTGAAAATGTAATCACACAGTGTCCACATGTACTATCTAGACCTATTGGGAAAATCATGCATTATGGCGGAGGCATACCAGTCGCCAAAGCGACATTTCTAGTTTTGTTTTACTTTGTGGATGACGTTCTTGTGGTAGCAAAAGTATCTGGGTCCAAAACATAGGAGGCATAGGCCCTACTCTACAGTTGGTCGGACAAAACGCTTTTGTAAGCTGCAGCGCTGACATTAGGGGATTTCATGCAAAGATTTCGTCTTAGAAATGCAAGGACCTTGTTGGCTTTGTTGAGAATATGGTGTTGGGTCCACACCTAAGTATTTCACGCATTCATCAAATTCAGGAGGGTCATTGTTCAGATACACGTTTTGATTTTTTTTTCTTTTCCTGGAAATTGTCAACACCTTGCACTTGTCTTTGTTCTTATTTGCCCCCTAACATGCACCAAATGTTCGTTTGCGAATTTTATGATGTCGTAAAATGATTGGAAAAAACTTGGCGTATTTCGTCAAAACATAGTTATGCGAGACCGTCTCCAAAATTTCAGGATCTTTTTTTACAGGATGTTCAGAAGATTTTGCAACCCACTATCGTGCATCATCGTGTTGCGAAGGTTTAATGAGGCTTCCAAGACATTTGGGGAAAATGCTCGCGAGAAATTTCCTTTTTTTTCTTTCTCAGTCTTTTAAAGTTACCGCCTGTAACGGCACCTTCAAACAGTATAGCGATCTTTTGTACACTAAACTAAAATACGAATGTTGGACTCTGCAATTGTCGACATGCGTATGCGCGCCGTGAAATCAGCCCTTTCACAAGCATTGGCCACTCACTGGAATATCAACCTGAAGGTGTTTTTTTTTTTCCCCTGAAATCATCAGATCGGGCCAATTGATTTTTGTGGCTTTAGAATTGGTCTATCCTTTAGTCCATGAAGAATAAATTAAATCTCCTTTCACTCACCAAGTCTTACAAAAAATCATCATTTAAAGGGATAGTACAGTATTGGTGGAGATGAGAATTTGGCTTGTAACTTTTTGCGAGATGCCAAGAAAACACTTATGATATAGTACAGAGCAAACTGTTTTAAGAGCAATTCAAAGTTTATTTGATGAAAATCAGGTTTGGAATGACTGAAACATCCAAAAACAAAGTAAAACAAAGCGATCGTAATAAAGTGTGGGTCCCACACTTTACTAGAATCGCGCTTTTTTGGATATCTCAGCCATTTCAAAACCAATTTTCATCAAATAAACATTGAATTCCTCATAGAATTACATGCTTTTTCATGTTTCATAAGAGGTTTCTCATTATCTCACACACACACAAAAAAAAAAATGTTAGAAACCTGAAATTAGGCCTCAACCAAAACTATACGATCCCTTTAATTGGAACCTTTTTATTTCATTGTCTATCTCACATTAGGAAATGATTAGATGGGATCCACTGAATCCATGTATTATGCATAAAGCAAGAAAAATGCGGTGGAAGGGGCAATTTTAATAGACAAAATAGTGTGGGTGATAGTGTAAAATATGTTTTAGATTTTGATAGTATTGTACTTCAGACTATAACAAAGCTTTTAGAATGATTTTTTGTGATAGAAATAAATGAAGGCATCACATTGCATGACCAAATACATTCCTTTTTTTTATTCTACCATGTGAAATATACTATCAGTGAATGAAGGAATATAATAAAAAAGCAGAACCGACCTGCAAAAAGGGGTGTTTTCTAGAAGTTCTTAGGATACATTCTTTCGAAGTAGAGCTTAGGAAATGCCTGCATTACAAAAAAAAAAGGAAAAAAGTTTTAGGAACACCTGTCTCAAAAGAACTTAAAGGAATGTATCTATTTCCACTCATCGGGTTACTCTGGGGAAAGATAGAATACATGGTAACAATAGCTGACTGATTGATCACAGTTCTGAAGCATAGCCTGAGCTGTAGGCTTCGGTTATGTAGGCAAAATAATTCAGATGAATATTACTGTGATGGCATAAAATTGATAGAATCATTTAATGTGTATAGTAGGGATAAGACAGTAGTGCTTTTCTGATCATGTTTACTCATCATACTAACTTAACATGTAATAGTACGTCATGAATAATCTGAGTCTCGTACCAGAATTGTCTATAGAGTTTCATGATCGAGAGTATCAAAGATTTTATTAATAACTGTCAAAGTAACGTGCTATTCTTCTGAGAACTGTCTTATTACTTATTATACGATAGCAAATGACTTTCCTAAAACCAAACCTCTTATCTTATTGTTTTACTCAAAAGCGCGGAGTGAATTTCGTGAGGTTACTATGGCTCCTCAAGTAGTACTTCTGACTGGATGTTCGTCGGGTCTCGGATTCTCTATGGCTCGACGTCTCGCACAAGACCCCGATCAACGCTACCTTGTCATTGCAACCGACAAAGACATGGCAGGAAAGGCCGAGTTGGTTGCCGCCGTTGGGGACGCTATTGATAAGACAATCTTCATCAAAGAGATGGACATCACCAAGGATGAAGACATCACACGAGTAGTTGATGATGCCATTAAAACATACAAACGCATTGATATTCTCCGTGAGTATATAACGGCATCACCAGATTACTCTTGAAACGATGTGCGCAATAATTTTGTATAGTTGACATTTTGCATCGTCATTGCTCCGCCATTTATTTATTGCCATTACTGCTTTGCAGTGTCTCACCGTCCTTAATGTACAATAAACAGACGATAAACAGTTTGCTAATGTATAGTTTCAAATGGTATTTTTCAATTTTCACAAACCTTTAATCGTTTCTTCACTAATTCTTAACAGCAAATTCTAGAGACCAGGTGAGTTCACGAGATTTTCTAAAAACTTTCAGGCCTACATTTTTATATGATTTTGGACACATTAAGGCATTCACCCAATCCCTGGTACGTCTCTCCCAAAAAGAGAGTGCAGAGAAGTAAAAAAAAAAAAAAAAAAAAAGTTAATGAATGTGTATTTGACTTTGTTGATTTTGCTTGTTTTCGTGTTGTATAAGACCACTAGAGACATCATCTAAAATCAATTTACACAGTACATCAATTAAACCGAATTACGTTGCGTACTGTAATTTTTACATTTTCGCTAACATGTTAAAGGAGACTTCCGAATGATTTAACTCTGATTTTTACATTATGAATAACTTTAGATAAGTTAAACTGAGTCGCAGAGTTTCAGAATTTGTGATGATTGGGATGATAATAAGAATGTTTTTGAAATTTAAAACAAATGAACAAGGATGAGGACATGGCTGCCTCATACTAAGAATTCATGAGTTGTGGCTCAAGGAAGCAGAACAAAAGAAGAAGGCATGCATAGATTATACACGGATGAACTTGCAAGCAAGCGGTATTGTAATGGAATTGCACTGCCACATTTCTAAAATATGTGAGGCTTCTGTGTCATCAACATTGTTCAGTGTAATTTGTTTAAGGTTATTTCAGAGTATTGTTTCTCGAGCGCATTAAGTGCATGGCAACCAAAGAGATTTCTCTTTGATGGCAACCGAATGTAATATTATGCACATTCAAGAGCGAATCAGTGGCTTTCCTAGCCCGTGTAATGATAATATTCATGAGATAATATCTCTAGGTTACGAAAAGAAAAGCGCGAAGCGCAGTATTGATACCAAGTTTACCGCGCGAATTGATCCTCAAAATATATGGCGCTCCTACCCCCAAAGTAGGAGAAGGCGACGTAGAGGGTCCAGCAGGAGCGCTGTCGAGGTAGCCCGAAGCTCATAATTATATTAATCGTCCGCAAAGAGGCTGGGGGTCATCATAGATAATAGTTCAGGTAGTTCAGGTAAATATATGTTGTCATTAACAAACTGCTCGTGATTTTTTTTCCCATTCTTCATTTTTGTAGTCAACGTAGCCGGAGTTGCTACTATGGGGCTGCCAGAGCGCATGTCACGTGCCAGGATAGAGAGTATATTCAACGTGAACACTATCGGCACGATCCGACTCACCCTGGCCGTACTCCCTCACATGAAACATAAAAAGGCGGGAAAAATCATCAGTGTCACCAGCGTTGGGGGAGTGAGAGGTACGGTAAAAATATAAAAGTCTCCTGCGTAAATATTTATTGCCAAAGTACGTCATTCCGAACATGTCGTCTCTACACAAATACAATGAACATGTCATTGTGCAATAGATTTACATCTCCATTCTATTAGTTAATCTTGCCATTTAATGTGTAAGTGTAATGTTAATTTCTAAATATTGTTATGTGATTTGAAAAAACAGAAATAAAAGCAAACCAAACCAAACCAATAACCGCACGAGTAGACTGTAA
The DNA here is from genome assembly GCA_033980235.1 of Diadema setosum. Classification (NCBI taxonomy): domain Eukaryota; kingdom Metazoa; phylum Echinodermata; class Echinoidea; order Diadematoida; family Diadematidae; genus Diadema; species Diadema setosum. The sequence goes on along the minus strand of CM067069.1, from coordinate 29,653,695 downwards.
ATTAAAGAAAGCCCTTTGGTCACAATGGTTTACTCTCTTTTCATTACCTACAGTGTAGATGGGTTATGAAAATATTTTTTATTGAGTTGATGTCATTTTAAAGCACTGCTTAGAGCCTCTTCTACTAGCATCTGTCCTTTATTATTACAAATTAAAGTCTGGTGGCATTTTGGAGGTATGTGATGCATTACATTCATACATACATTCCTCTAATATTATGAAGAGCTTGTTACCAAAAGGCGCTAAATCCATCATTTTCAATGGATTTAGCGCCTTTTGGTAGCGATCTCTATTGCAAAGCACCCACAAATACCTCTGTAAAATGAAAAAAAAAAAATAACATGACAAAATGTCAGGGTGCCAAAAATTTGCGTGTTCTTCAACATTTCTTGAGTTCTGATGGTATTGTGTGTTTGTGTGTGTGTGTGTGTGTGTGTGTGTGTGTGTGTGTGTGTGTGTGTGTGTGACCCTGCCCAGGAAAACCAGCAACTGGTCGCCAGATGAATAAATACACGTATACATGTATCTTCTAAATTGATGTGCAGGCGTGCCTTACGGTGAGGTGTACAGCGCCTCCAAGTTTGCTGTGGAAGGGTTCTTTGAATCGCTGCTCCCCGCTGTCAAGTCATTCAATATCAGGTGACAGCAAAACGGAATTTGTGGTACAACTCAAGTTTGTAAAGACGAAAAGAGACTAATTATTTCCTATAACAACAAGTGCATTATCATTCCCATTGCCTAGTATGTTAGCGCATCGTCTTGTGAATGTCAGAATAGCACTCAAAGTGACATTTCATTGGATTTCACTTAGATAACACTTGCTTCACGTAGATTTGTAAGCTGTTGTTGTTGTCGTTGTTAATATGTGTTTGTTATTTAAACCCAGATCTCAAGTCCGAAACGTATGGTTTTAAGAGAAGACTGGAGTATTTTGATCTAACTCTATAGCTGTTTGGAAATGACCGAGATATAGATGATATCAAGTGTACTGGATACATCTCTTAATCCGGATGTCAAACGTACGGGTGCTGTTCGTTATTCCGAAGGTTCGCTATTCCGAAGGGTCGTTAATCCGAAACACGCAATTCCCTATACCTAGAGGTTCGTTAATCCGAAAATGAAAAAGGGTTCGTTAATCCGAAAATTTGTGGCGTTATTCCGAAGGTTCGTTATTCCGAAGATTGGTTAATCCGAAAATGAAATTCGGAACAATGAACCTTCGGAATAACGAATCTTAGGAATAAAGAGCCTTCGGAATAACGAACCTTCGGAATAACGAGCTGTAACCCAAACGTACAGTGTATAGATCCCTCTACCGTTTGAGTCATATTTATTTGTTTCTGCTGTTTTGAAAACTCAAATCTAGTATCATGTTAAAAAAAAAAAAATAAAGAAGGCATCGACCTTATTCCTGGATTCCAGTCTCTATGAAATCAATTTTTCCTTAGATAACATGCTGCGATATCAAGATCTACAATATGTCATCAATGTCTTTGTATATCTTTACTGTATTTAAACGCTAAACATTGTCCACCTTATGATGGAAGATTATGTCAAAAAAAAAAACGCGTTAGTTTTTGTTAATGGTAATTATGTCAGCAGGAGATATGTTTTACCGTTGCACAGCCACAAACGCATACATTTTCAGCCAGGTCCTCAAGTCATCACACTCAATTATTGTTCGAATTTCACTGAGATAAGTTTTAAAATTGGGACAACTGTCGTTTTTTTCAGTCCATTGTAACTACAATACGTCTATCTGACCAAGGTGGGTACTTTTTTGTGGTAGTTGTTTTTGTTGTTGATGGTGTTTTTTGTTTGGTTTTTATTTTTTATTTTTATTTTTTTTTTTTTTTTGGGGGGGTGTCAGTACTAATGTGGTTTGTGGCAGTATATTCAGTTTCAATAATTATTGATTGTACCCTAGGGTTTGCATGGTAGAGCCTGCTCAAATAAAGACAAAAATGGCGACAAGAGTTTGGTCTGACATCGAGACCCAGATCAGTGATGAAACCATTCACGACATCGATCGACGTCAACTGCGCTGCGTTCTTAACGGAATGAAACGGGCTCCAATCAATCCAGTAGACGACGTGGTCGACGCCATGATGACGGAATGCGTTGAGGACGATAACCCGGTTTTCAGACACCTGGTTGCTCACCCCTTGATCAAGGGGTCGCTGGAAGGGCCCAGTGCCGACCTTACGGGGGAAAAAACTATTGCCATGCTGCGGAAGATGTTTGGGGCTGAGTAGAATGTGTGTTCGATCATACGGGCAGGAGTGTTTCAATTCCATCACACATTTTGCTTCTATTCTTTCTCTTCTGACAGCCAAACGATCAGCTCTCCTTCACGCAAATCAGTCCAATCAGTGTCACCATCCCACACGGGACATTATGCTCTGCTTTCTGCATCAAGTCAATTTAATGATTTATGTTAGCCACATTACTAACCTGTTCGTGTACAAAGCTGTTAATAGATGTTTCAGAGATAATTGCCAGCAGCTCTTGCTCAGCCTAAAGCAGCTAATCTGCTCTCATGTTTACCACTTACAATCTGTGGGTCAGACCGAAAACAAGACTCGTCACTAGTAGGCGCGGTCTGACTGGCAACATGGGCCATTCGTACGCGCGCAAGAAAGGGTGCGCCGTCCGAGGGCTAGTGATTGTGACGTAACAATGCACATCTGTGCATGACAATGGCCTTGCGCTTCGGAGACACCGCCCGCAAACAGATCGAGAAGTTTCGCGGGAAGTTGCGCAGGAAGTTTGCGGTCACACTGGCAAAACTTCGAGATCTTAAAGATCGCGATCTTAAACTTCTCGATCTTTTGCCAGTCTGACCGCACCTCCCACACCTCTTCCATAAATTTACTCTGGAAATAATGATGTGGTCAATAATTTGTGCATTTCAGGCCCGTAGCCAGGGGGGGGGGGGGGGGGGGGGGTGCGTCGGGTGCGTACGCACCCGCCCCCCCCCCAAAAAAAAAAATTCTGAAAGGTCCACTTTTTCATAACGGTTTTTAGCAATTCTCAAGATAACAATCCAAATAAATATATCGACACATTATATGCTACGTAAATGTGGAAGAGTACGTTTAACTATGTTAAAAATAATTGTACGAAACCCTTTTGTTGTATGAACCATCGGATCGTCCCCATGCACACAAACACAAATGTTATGTATCAATTTGTGCGAGCTATTTATATTGGCACTGCATGCCATATATGGCCCTTGGCGCGTGAGACCGGTGTTTTTTTTTTTTTGTTTTTGTTTTTTTTTCCACTGGCCGCCCGAGTACGTGCGATTCGTGGATGACATTGAGGTTGACACTTGCATTTTTTCACAGGAACAGAGGTAACTGGATGAAAATCTAATAGCCTCAAGTTTACATATATGATAAAAATTAAAGAAATTTCCTCGAAATTACTATAATCGAAAACCTGAGACATTTTATATCTACGTCTCACAAAGATATAGTACATGTATACAGGGCTGCACACTGGCGCCGGTCCGACGGTCAAAGACCGGTAAAAGTCACTGTCGGACCGGTAACTTTTCAGGAAATCCACAAGTTACCGGTCCGACATGACCAGTAAGAAAAAAGCATTGGTGGGGTCAGTAGAAAGAAAAAGAGCAGCCCCTATCAGGAAGAAACAGAAGGCAAGATATCGCACTGTTCAACAAGTTTTACGCAAGTTTTCGTTTATGTCTACCGGTCCAATTTGTACAGTAAACATATTAGTTTTGAGCACTAGCAGTCGACCAGTTATTCGCGCTCGCTTGCGCATTTGGCGCTGTTCACGCACTGCCATGCAATGCAATACATGCAAAGCATGTATAGAACAGTGTAACTGCTTTTCGTTTGCTTGCGATCGGCGGTCATGCCAGACAAGAAGCATTGATAGAAGCGCACGCATTTCTGAGTCATTTTGCTCATGATTTTTTAACGCAAGATCAATCCGATCCCGGCTTCGCAGCAGCGTGGCAGTTATGTTAGAACTAATTTACTTGTGTTGATTTTTAGAAAAAGTAAAAAGACATTCGATATTCAACGATACAGTAAATGGATCTGATTGCGTTTATTTTCATTTTACACAGTCATTTCACAGATGAATATTTTCATTCGTTCAGAATGGTCTCATAATGAAGATAGGCGCAAAAAGGATCACGAAATCGGCCCTTCCGTGTACTTTTTAAGAACGCATGCACAAAATGTGAAGAGATAATACTAGGGAGAAAAAAAATCATAAAATCATCGCAGTCCCGCTTACATATTTGAGGTAGAAATCGTCCCAAAAAGGATCATGAATTCGACCGGCCGCGTCGTATCTTTCAAAAGCTTATGTACGAAATGCGAAGAGATTATAGTGGAGAGAAAAAAAAAAATAAAGGACACATTTGGTGAGTACATCATGAAAGATTACAGCCGAATAACAATTCATGAAATCAACGCAATCCCGTTGAAATTTGAGGAAATAACGGGCGCAAAAAGGATTTTGAATTCAGTCCTGCATGCCGTGTTGGTTATCAAACACGCATGCACAAATGCGACAAGATTATCGGGAGAAAAATAAAAAACACATTTTTACCCTTCTGGTGCGTGCATTACAAAAGATTACATCTGAAGTAATTCATGAAATCGCCACAATCCCGCTGATATTTGAGGTAGAAATAGGCGCAAAAAGGATCGTGAATTCGGCCGTGACGTATACCTTTTAAGAACGCTCGTACGAAATGGGAAAAGATTAGCGGGAGAAAAATAAAGGACACATTTTCACCCCTTTTGGCGTTTGCATCGTATAGATTACAGCCGAATAGTAATTCATGAAAATTCGCAATCCCCTTGGAATTTGAGATAACAATAATAGGCGCAAAAAGAATCTCAAATTCGGCCCTGCATGCAGTGTATAATTTTGAAAACGCATGCACAGATGCGAAGAAATTATCGGGAGAAAAATAAAGAACGCATTTTCAACCCTTCTGGTGCATGTATCACAAAAGATTACAGACGAAATAATTAATGACATATCGCAATCCCGCTGATATTTGATGTAGAAATAGGCGCTAAAAGGATCGTGAATTCGGCAGTGACGTAGATAGGCATGTATACGCAATGCGAAGTGATTATTGGGTGAAAAATACAGGGCACATTTTCAACCCCGTTTGGCCCGTGCATCATAAAGATTACAGCCGAATAATAATTCATAAAATCATCGCAATCCCGTTGAAGTTTGAGGAAACGATAGGCGCAAAAGAATCATGATTTTTGGCCGTGTCGTGTATCTTTTAAGAACGCATTTACGAAATGCGAAGAGTTTATCGGGGAAAAATAAAGGACACATTTTCAACCCCTTTTGGCGCGTGTATCATAAAAGATTACATCCGAAGTCATACATGAAATCATCGCAATCCCGCTGATATTTGAGGTAGAAATAGGCGCCAAAAGGATCGTGAATTCGGCCGTGTCGTATACAGGTACCTTTAAAGAACGCATGTACGGAATGCGAAGAGATTATGGGGAGAAAAATAAAGAACGCATTTTCAACCAGTATAGCTGGTGCGTGCATCACAAAAGATTACATCCGAAGTAATTCATGAAATCGCCACAATTCGGCTGGCTGATATTATTTTGATGTAGAAATAGGCGCTAAAAGGATCTTGAATTCGGCCGTGTCGTATTCGCATGTACCAAATGCGAAGAGATTATTTGGAGAAAAATACAGAACACATTTTCAACCCCTTTTGGCCCGTGCATCATAAAGATTACAGCCGAATGATAATTAATGAAATCATCGCAATCCCGTTGAAGTTTGAGGAAACAATAGGCGCAAAAAGAATCATGATTTTTGGCCGTGTCGTATATCTTTTAAGAACGTATTTACGAAATGCGAAGAGTTTATCGGGGAAAAATAAAGGACACATTTTCAACCCCTTTTGGCGCGTGTATCATAAAAGATTACAGCCGAAGTAATTCATAAAATCATCGCAATCCCGCTGATATTTGAGGTAGAAATAGGCGCAAAAAGGATCGTGAGACTCACGATCCTTTTTGCGCCTATTTCTACCTCAAATATCAGCGGGATTGCGATGATTTTATGAATTAAATTCATAAAATCATCGCAATCCCGCTGATATTAATGACGTGAGTTCGGCCGTGTCGTATACCTTTAAAGAACGCATGTACGGAATGCGAAGAGATTATGGGGAGAAAAATAAAGGACGCATTATCAACCATTCTAGCCGGTGCGAGCATCACAAAAAGTTACATCCGAAGTCATTCATGAAATCGCCACAATGCCGCTGATATTTGAGGTAGAAATAGGCGCAAAAAGTATCATGAATTCGGCCGTGTGAAACATCTTTTAAGAACGCACTTATGAAATTCGAAGAGTTTATCGGGAAAAAATAAAGGACACATTTTCAACCCCTTTTGGCGCGTTCATCATAAAAGATTACAAGCCGAAGTAATTTATGAAATCGTCACAATCCCGCTGATATTTGGGGTAGAAATAGGCGCAAAACGTATCATGAATTCGGCCATGTGGTGCATCTTTTAAGAACACACTTACGAAATTCGAAGAGTTTATCGGGAAAAAATAAAGGACGCATTTTCAACCCCTTTTGGCGCGTGCATCAGAAAATATTACAGTAAGTAATTTAAGTAATTTATGAAATTGTCACAAACCCGCTAATATTTGAGGTGGAAATGGGCGCAAAAAAGGATTGCGAATTCGGCCCTGCATGTCGTGTACCTTTCAAGAACGCATGCACAAATGTGAATAGATTATCGGGAGAAAAATAAAGAACCCCTTGTAGCGCGTGCATCAGAAAATATCACAGCTAAAATAATTCATTAAATCGTCGCAATCCAACTGACCACCAAGAGCAGGTTACGCAGCAAGTTCGTACGCCGATGTTTAGAAAAAGTCACAAACGCATTTGACACAATCTGAATTTGTTCATTATCATTTTACACAGTAATTCACAAACAAACATTCTATTTTTTCCTATTCTTTTTTTATTTCTTGTGCAATATATAATGCAAGTTTTCCAAAAGATATTAATCTGTAGAATATACATGGGTGGGGGGGGGGGGGGGGGGGACGTCCATAAAAAAAACAAACAAGAAAATGAGTTTGCAAGTCATTTAATGTTTTTTTCAGGTTGTCGTTGTTGACCGGTAAATTTTCTGTTCGGACCGGTAAAAAATGGTAAAACGGGGCATTTACCGGTCCGACAGAGACAGGTTGGACCGGCAGAAAAAATGGGTTAGTGTGCAGCCCTGATGTATATATAAGTACATGTTGGCATGATAATGCCTGGGGATAGATTATTATGACAACTATTTTCCATTATGAATACATGCTCCAATCAAATTGTGAAATTAAGACGTATTATAGTACAAACGATTTCTTGAGCCTGCACCGTTTCAGGCTCTGTTCTGGATACGGTGGTAGAAACTCATTCTTTTTTGTTGTTTATTTTATCATTATTTACTAATCTCTTTTCTAACTTACAGGTAGCGGATTTCTTTGCAGGCCAAATTCGGAAATGTAGTGTTGATTATTACTTATACATTTTCTCATGTTGTGACAGTTCTATTGGTTCTCATTTTAAAGTGAGCCAAAAACCAAGAACATTTTCACTTATAATTTCCAAAGAGTATTATGCAGGCACGCAAACTCATTTTAGTTGTATTTCATTTAAATGTAATGGGTAAGAGGGTATGAGAGAGAATGGAAAGTGCTGAGCTATGAAGTAAAATGGTAAAGTAAAAAGTTTGTCAGATAGTATTAACAAAAGAAACTCATTCTTTTTTTTTTTATTTTATCATGATTTACTTATCTCTCTTCTAACTTAAAGGTAGTGGATCTCTTTGCAGCCCAAATTCGAAAATGCCTAGAGACAGCTAGTAACCAAATATGCTACTATAATTTAACAAATAAGAAATAACCATTCCAGTATGTATCTTAGTGTGCACAGCAAGACAGATCTAATCAAATAGGAAAACATCTGAGCACTAAGCCTGAGGTCTGAATTTGCACTCAACTTCTTCCAATGGCTAACGGATGTTTAATTTTTGAATTTCACTGACCTCCAAATTTCACAAAAAAAACCTTCTTAGCATGATGGTTAATATGACATTTGACTGATATTGGAGATGTTTGCGAATCGGATCTACTACCTTTGATATTATTAAATCTAAAATGATTATTTGAAAGTTCGGAAATGCTGGAAATATCCTACCACAAGGAGGCAAAATATAAATGGTTCACATTTACAATTCATTTTGTTTTAAAAATTTTCTTATTTATTTTCGTTTTTGACACACTCGCATACCAACGGCTGATATACTGTATAGTAAAGTGAATGTTTCATCTTCCAAACAGCATCCAATGGGATGGAAAACTCCAACTGAAAGGTGGACACCGTGACCATACTCGCTAAAGAAAACGCGTTATAGGGGTCGTTTTTTTCTCACGGATTAGATGGAAAGTGTGATGTACGAGCGTATATAATCAAAGGGTATCAAAAAGGCCGAAATTTGGGAAAATGGTATATTGTTCAATCATGATGAAGTACTTCTTTAGGGTGCAGGAAACATTTAAGGAATACTTGTTTTTAAGGCCCGAAAAAAATCATCTGATCATTACTCGTTTAGGGGCCATTTTGAAAGTCCATGTATGAGCATGGTGTCCACCTTTTAATTGTCGCTACCCCTCCCGGGACAGTATCAAAGGACCGTTTTGTTAATTAACGCAATCCCCCCTTCCTTTAAAAATCCTGGCTTCAGGCCTGCTAACGCGGGTATACAATAGAAAAAATACAAGTTAAAACAACACCAGGAAAATCACTATTCTCAATTTTGCGGCGCGCTACGCGCGCAGAGTCTCGAACACAATTAAACTTTGCAACTTCCTGGCAAAATGAGTTTTTACTATTTCCTAGATGAAATACCGTAACGCGATTGCCTGCAACAGACAAAAATACAAATTTCCTCGAGACTTTAAAACGTCATTAAAACAGTCAAAATTCACCATTTGCGGCGCGCTTCGCGCGCAAATTCTTATACAACTTTTGTAGTTCGGTCGTCCAAAGAATATATATATATATATATATATATATATATATATATATATATATAATTGTGTGTGTGTGTGTGTGTGTGTGTGTGTGTCATCATTGGTATTGGTACCGAAGGTCCGTTTTTTTAGTGACCGCACCCCCCCCCCCCCCTTAAAAAATCCTGGCTACGGGCCTGCATTTCAATGTTTGATAAGTAATGACAGTACAAACTACTCTCACATATATCAACAGTTTTATAATATGAACATTGATGAAACGTCGCAATTCCACGTTTTATATATACTATAATTAAATTCCAATGAATTTACTACTGTTTTGTAAGGTATTGTACTTATTTTACAAAAAGTCAACTTGAACATAGAGTAACGTTTCACATGGTTAATGAATATAAAACAAATTATGAAATAATAACCTGTATGCGTTCATTAGATGTTGTTTTTTTTTTTTTTTGTGTGTGTGTGTGGGTATAAAAACTGAAGTATGTATTATACTGGGAACCATCAGATCTGTGTGTGTGTGTGTGTGTGTGTGTGTGGATTGCAGTAGTCAAGATCATGGTTGCATTGTGGACGATGTTCTGCATCGTCGTTGGGTCAAACCCAGGGACCACAGAGCCGGGGGCCCTCCCCTCCCCACCCCCCCCCCCCCCCCCCCAATTATTTGGGCAGAAAAAAATAGAGCATGTAAGTATGCTTAAAATCGCAAGCTTGCAACCCTTCAAATGAAAAATCTCCCTACTTAAAATGAAAAATCTCCCTACTGTAAAATCAATGTGGGGGAGGGGGGCACTTTGGGGCTACTGTGTGGGGCCCCGTACAGGATAAAATAGCTGGCATTGGTGTTTTGGATATCTCTGATGGGTACTACTTCCATTGCAAAAGAAATTAGCCGTGACCCTTTTCAGCTGAATAACACCATACTGTCAGGATGAAATAGCTGGCATTGCTGTTTTCATGATAGGTACACCCAAAGGAACAATATCCACCAACTTTTGTCCGTGACCCCCTTCGGCTAAATAAATGCATTTTTCGGGGCCCCTTTTTGTGGCCCCTAGGCTTACTGTACAGGATGTGACTTGGCCACTTGGTGACTTGGCCACATCCTAATATGATGAGACCATCAAAAAGTTTGACCCTTTTCAGCTGAATAAATCTTCTGGGCCCCCGGTCTATTAGGAAAGAAAGCCCACGAGACCGGCACTACGCAATAAAGGCTCACGAGACCGACAGTACGCATAAGAGGCTCACGAGATCGACACTAGCCAAAGAAAGCCCACGAGACAGGCACTAAGCAAAGAAGGCTCATGGGACCGACACTATAGGCAAAGAAGGCTCACGAGACCGACACTAAGCAAAGAGGGTTCACGAAACCGACAGGATGAACAGCACCATCTACATGACAACTACAAAATACCTGTACAGGATGCTCCATGAAGGGGAAATCCAGTTAACATTTGAACGTTTTCTGAAAGTTCTTGAAACTTTCCAAGTTCGTTATTTGAGCGTTTTGTTTTGAAATGTGTAACAAAAGACATTGGAATGCACCTTCCCCTCCACTCAGCATATCTTGCATGTTCCCTCGCCATGTCTTTTGTTAGTACATTAACATCACAGAAACATGCAAGTTATGCCGAGTCGAGAGGAAGGTGCATTCCAATGTCTTTTGTTAAACATTTCAGTACTCTAGCAATGATTGACAGATGATGTCATCCGAGGAATATTAGTCCATGGGCCAAGACCCGAAAAATGGGTTATTGGTACCACCTGAGGTGGCAAAACCTTTTTAGTGTCATTTTGTTTGTCGGGCATAGATATGCTTATCAAGCTATGATAGCATTTCCAAATGAGTAGCTTAGTCATATTAAATGAATTTTTAACCAAGTTGGTCTCGTCTTTATATCCCTATACTTCTGAATCGAAACTAACCGCTATACGAAGAAGAGCACAGTCTTCTGTATGTCCCACTGATCAGTGGTATGTCCACAGGTGTTCTGTTGTAAACGCGGTGCGCTTAGTCTTTATTCAAGGCAGCGAGGGGAATATCCAAAGGGTTATGATGTCCAAGTAATCGGTGTTTGAATCAAGTTTGTGAAAGAGACAATACAGCCGTTCTTGGTGCAACCATTGACTCGATGTGGTGAATCCTATTGCCTTTGATATTTTCCCCTAACATTTCTTTTTCCATTGGTTATTGATTTGTATCTAATGTGGACTTGGCGTTATATACATTTCAAGATATTTGATTAACATCACCGAGAAGAACCACCCACTTTCTCTTTGTTCATGGAATTATCTACTGTAACAGTAAGAACAAAGCTCTTCAACGGACGTAAAGTAAGCAAAGATGATAATAAGAGACATTTAACAACAGCAACAACAAAATCCTTTGTTGTTGGTGGGTGCCGGTTTCTTTATCCCTTTTCTTTTTTCGAACTGATATCCATTTATTGACTTTCTCGATGGTAGCAATAAATGTTCAAACTACTGCGCGTCTATCACAGTATCGCGAAAATAAAAATTTATATTACCGCCTAGTGCTTTAAAGTTTATATGGTGAATTCATTAATTTTGTCTAACTATAATCATGTCTGGAGCACATCGAGGATGGTATCTGCATTTCACCACGGGATTTTATTTACATAGTATATGCGCACACAAAATACTATGTTCATACTATGTGTGTATAATGTATTTCCATTTGTATGAATATCCATTCGTGAGTATACACATGTAATATACATTGTATGAAGATACATAATGTATCATACATATAGTATACATATATATATATATACATACAGTCAAACCTGTCTATAGCGGCCACCCAAGGGAGACGGAAAAAGTGGCCGTTATAGACAGGTGGCCGCTATAGACAGGTAATCCAACTTTGTGTGCATTGCTTACATGTACAAGTATCATCGTTGTATCCTTACATGTACATGTATGTGTGTACGCATGCATACACCGTGTGTTTCATGCATTAACCATGCCGGTGTATAATTATGAAATTGTTGCACAGTAGCATGTTTATTGTCGTGAAGAATCGTGCATTATTATGACTGAATGAGGGATGAATGCAGCGGTGGCTATCACTGAACGTTGCCCGCACGGCTACCGAACAGAAAAACACGCTGAATTATCGGCTTGGCTACGGCTCCATTGGGTTTTTGGCCGCTATAGACAGGTTAATATCTCCCTGGAAACAAAATTTGTGGCCGCTGGCCGCGTTAGAGAGGTGGCCGCTATACACAGGGTCTTTAACAGGGCTTTTCTCTCGGGGGGATTTTGCAGTGGCCGCTATAGACAGGTGGCCGCTATAGACAGGTGGCCGCTATAGACAGGTGGCCGCTAAGGCAGGTTTGACTGTATATACAATCATTTGGGGGAGACAGAGAGATATACTTGTTTATGGTAGACTGTATGATGCATATTTTGGGGGTGATGGTTATTTGTTTTGTATTGTCCACATGTTTTAAATTTTTATAGTACTTAGTAGTTTCCAAAATCAATCTAAGCGGGCTTTTCAGTAAATTACATTTTTGTCTGGAAAAAAAAAAAAATAAAACAAAGTTCAATATCCTTGAAAACACAGTTATTTCACACGATCAGTGAAAGGTTGCCACTTTTCAATTGTAGTTTTTACTTCACTACACACGTCGCAGCACTTTCATAGTCTTTATTCAATAAACTGTACAAACAACACAAAAACAACACATAAATTAAGCAAAAGATATCCCTCTGCACATCTTGTTTTTCCTAGAATGTATCTACATGCCCCTGATTTCTTTTCTATCTTTACTTGTTTATTCGATTTTAATTACTAGCAATGTACAGTTACTTCCAAGAAATATCACTACATAATTGTCTATTTAACAATCTATATCTATATCGGCCAATCAGAACTGAACATTCAGAGACTTATGTTTGATCTCACAAGGCGTTTTCACATCAGCCCTATAAAAATCCAAGCTCGAGATATTTTTCGCGATTGCGAATTAGAGCGCTATTTCATTTCTTATTCACATCAGCCCGAAGAGAATTAGCCTGCATTTTTTTTTTCGAGCTAATTCGACAGCCGAGTATGTGCAAACAGCATCAGTAATGTGTGTGCCCTCTCAAAAATTCCTCATGATTTGTGTGCAGTTTGCCTCGATCAATCGGGTCACACACGCTAGGCATGATAGGATGCATCGCGCTAATTTCTCGAGTCGTTTTCACACTATCAAGTAGCGCGCTATTATCCCGCTATTTCAGAAATTTCCCGAGTTGGACTCGAGAAATTTTCTCGATCAGAGCGATACCATTAACCCTATAAAGCCCAAGGGGGGGGGCACATTGTGCCCCCCCCTACCACATTTTCGTTTGCCACTCCTACACCCTTTACTCGATTTCAACCAAACTTGGTGACTTTTCCTAAAATCTTATTGCAAACATTTTGATATATAATTTAGCTATGTCCGGCATTGCTGGTTGCCATGGCAACCGTAAACTGACAACCGTGTCAGTCAGATTTTGAATGATTTTCTGTTCCAATTTCACTTAACAATATAATAATGGATGAAATGGGGGTTTTCTTGGCTGTAATTTGCTGAAGGACCAAAATGAGAAGTAATTATGGTTGTGAATTACCCTGAAATGGTCTTCTTATTATTTCCTTTATTTTTTATATGACATATGCATCAAACAATAGATATAATACAAATAATCGAAAATAAAGCATTTTCCAAAGAGTACCCTTTTATTTTGTGTTATCTTCACACAAGCTTGCCTGTAATTTCATATTGTTATCATGTTATCAATCTGTAAACTCAAAATTTCAATATTTTGGAAATATGAAATGTGATACCAATATAATTATGTACCCATTCCAAGCAATACATCATAGGTTTCATATATTTCTTTATATTGTAATGAGTAGCGCCCCCATATGTTGACCTTGAGAAATTTCAACCATAACAAATAGTGAAGGTTGACTTGCTTTTACTTTTTGGTAAATATGAAAATGATTGATATGAAATAGAAACATATATACTGAGGATAAAGAAATAAAAAGAAAAATACATGATTTTAGCGTATTTCCTATGTATTTCTGTATATTTTGGTAAATAGCGCCCTCAGTGGATGACCTTGAGAAATTTCAAATGTTGGGTCATGTAGAGTATGAGTTGCTCTACCCATGTGCCAAATATGACGGTCATGCATCATATAATAAAGAAGTTATATAGGGGGGGCACAATGTGCCCCCCCTTGGGCCTGGAAGGGGTCAAAATAGCTTGGGCTTTATAGGGTTAAAGCGTTAATTTGTGTTCACATTATCATATAGCGCGCTATGTCGTGATTGGGTTAATTTCCCAAGTCAGAAAATAGCGCGCTATTTCGAAACATAGGGCTGATGTGAAAATGCCTAGAGTTTATACAACATGGCCCAGCTGGTCTGCACAAATTCATTCTTTGTTCGAACATTAATCCCATAATTTGCCACGTCGGGCAAACTTATACATTTTGTTGCTCTGAAAACGAGTGAAGTGCCAAACCATCTGAGAGAGAAAAAAAAAAGAAGATCATTTTCTGAAAAGTGCACATGAGCTAATGATGAACTGGTTTATGTCAGTCCTGGGCGCTGTTTTATGAAGAGTTAAAATTGCTTATTATACAGTAGTTGCTTATATAGTCTATGGCAGCCTTTGTCATAAGGAAATTTAAAATCGATTTTATCCTTTGATAAAACGGGGCCCTGCTTTAGTATTTACATATTTCAATACAGCTAGAATCTTCATGGAAACAAAGACACTCTGACTGCACCAAGCCTGCAAAAGCTGTCATCGTATTGAGACAATTTAGACACAAATTACGTCTCAAATCGCCAAAAATTCATGAGTAATTTCCGCGAAGCACTAAAATCTAAATCAATTTTGGTGTCTCAATGTTGTCAATCGATGAATGAATTAAGTAGAAAAGCACTCAGAGAGTACAGACCTCTGCGAAGCAGCTCATTTCCATATGCATTGTGATTTCCACCCTATAATACAATACTAGCTTCACATTACTTGCATTATGAGATTCTTTTACCATCAAAATATACCCAAAGCAGATGGAATCATTATTGATATCATTGTTGTATGAATGGTCCTTTGTCCTAATGATAAAGAATTATACAAAAAATTCAAAAAAAAAATCCTGGATCCAAAATTCAATCATCTGTTCCTTGTGCTAACATCTATATCTTCCCTGAAAATTTCTCTAAATCTGTCCATATTTTCCATTATTTTGCAAACAGACAGACAAGAAAGCAACTCTGGCAAAAATATAACCTCCTTGGTGGAGGTAGTTAATCAATATCTCAGGACAAAAGATATGTCATTACGGGCAGTAAAGTGCATCACGCAGTTAAGTGGAAAATATGTGTTAAACACTGATAAATACTCCCACTCTGACACAAAACCAAATCTCCCAATATTCACATTTTACTGTGATTTCAACATTTTCAAAGCCTTGATGAAACACTTGTAACAATGTTGTTGTTGTTTTTTTTCTCTCATTTTTTTTTCTTTGGGGGGGGGGGGGGAATCCACATATGAGTTGCACATTCTGCTATGCTGATTAGTCTCAGAAACAGACCCTGCACAGGATTTTGAATAATTAGATGGAGCAGTTTCACTACCTCATCATCATAAACTTAAAACTCTCGCAGTATATTCTTGTACTGCTTTAAATTGCATTAAATACTTCACTTTTCAAGTACATCAACATCAAGGTGAATGAATACACTACCTCCGCAGCCATTTCCACAATATTTACTCTCTTTGCATTATGAACATTGCATAATTCAATTAACAAAATTTGTATCTCAGACATGTCACAGAGAGGATTACTTCAGACCTAATTTTCCTCATGCACATGTGAAAATTCTCACATATTTAGCCGGACAAGAAGTAAAATGATTAATGAACAATCTCTGAAGCATTGCACTCTGACATACCTCCCCTTTTCTCCAAGTAGTTGGCAGGTAAAAACTACGTAATAATAATAACTAGAGAAGCACTCTGAAAGCGCAGACCTCCGCCAAGCAGCTACTTTCTATCAATGATCTTGTTCTTCCATAGAGATCAGTGATTTCCACCCATACATATGCATGCTGAAAATCACCCGATTTTCCCCCCATACGTATGCATATTGAAAATTACACGATTTCCAAATAAAGAACCCTTCTGTTACGTCATCAACCCTCAGCTGCACGGCACACCTCGCCCTAGCAGAAACTAGAACGTGCAGTGCGCGTATGAAAACCTAAAAAATGTGCAGCCTGAACTCCCAAGTTTCATTGACCCTACCTGTCAAAATATTGAAAATCCTTTATAAAATCCATAAATTTTCTGGATCACTACCAATATTTAATCATTTGTTACTTGTGTCATTCTCAACCTTTCCTGCGAGTTTCATCCAAATCTGTTCACAACTTTTTGAGTCATTTTGCACAAGGACAAACGAACAAACAAACGGTTAGGAAAACATAACCTCCTCCCTTGTGGATTAATAGTAATACATACATACATAAGAACATCGAATAAACGCAGAGTTTCAGCAGCAGCTTTACATACTTAGAGCACTGGCTAACATACAGATGCCACAAGCCATTCACCTGTACCAGCTTGATTAAGTTGATTAACCCTAAAAAAATTGGGGGGGTTTTAGGCCCCCCCCCCTCGACATTTTTCGCGATAAATCTGAAACGTAAAAATCTCACGCCGCGACGTTTTATGACTTTTTTCTTTTAAGAGACCAAATTCGCGACGCCCGGGTACGCGGTTCTGAAATTACGCAATATTTTGTAAGTGCATGTCAGACCAGAAATTGCTCAAAGACGTGATTTCATGTACAAATCCAATGCAAATTCTGTTTTTGACCCAAATTCATAAATTTATCATTATTTTTACTTTTACTGATCAAAATCAATTAATTTCATGTTGTTTATGATCGAAATAGTGTCGCCGATGATTTCCATCGAAAAAAAAAGTCGAAAACAAAGAAATACATAAGAAATTTAAAAACAATAAAATACATAAGAAACATTTTTTGATACCGCCGTTTTTTTGATGTACATTCAATAAGAATCCTACACAGAGTACCTAAACTAAAAATCAGCAGTCAGTTTTGGACCTTTGATTACAGATTTACAGCCATTTTTCTAAATTCATGCATAAATTAGCATAATTAATTTATTAAAAATAATTTTGAATATTTGTGAAATAATTACCTATTCAGTTTTGTAGATAACCATTTGGGTGACTCGCGTGCCAATTTTCCTTGCAATTACGCGATCAACGGCCAAGATCTTTTGGGGGGGGCCCAATGAGCCCCCCCCCCCCCCCCCCAGTCCTACGAGGCATCAAAATAGCCCAGTCTTTTTAGGGTTAAGGTTTAAATGCACATCAGGGGGTCTAGGGCAATTACCCCCTGGGCAATTACCCCGCACCCTTCCCCTGGCCCTAATCCTAATCCTAATCCTGAACCTAACCCTAACCTTAACCCAAACTCCTAACCCTAAACCTAACCCTAACCCTAATCTTTACTTTTACCTTACCACTAACCAGTATTTGGCCGGGGGGGGGGGGGGGGGGGGGGTAATTGCCCTCTGGGGGTAATTGCCCGGATACGGCACATCAGATATACATGTACAAAGACACAATTACCTGAAGCAACTAACTTACTGCTCCTTTTCCACGCCATTATCCCATCCTTCTCCTTCTCCTCCTCCCTATCCTCCTACCTCTCCTCCATCTCTCCACCTTTCCTTGGCATTCTGCTTCTGCTGGCATTCTCAATTCTCCTTCACTGCATCTTTATGTAGCCGAGAGGGGGGGGGGGGTACTCTTTCTCAAGATACCTCAAGCAAAGACAAAGCTTCACAGACATACTCACAGCATGGATGTAGACCACACAGTAAATCATGTGGAAATCATTTCACTACCTATCAGAAAATGTTTACTCTGGTGAATAGTTTGCGTACTGCAGCTAACCTGGCCTACTGCATGCAGTCTTACTTTTAAAGCATTTCACAGAGAGTCTTAGCAGGTGTTCTATAAAGTATGTCCAACATTAACTCTGGAATAACAAGAGCAAGATGGCAAGATACTTGGCCGTTTGGTGGATTTTTTTTCCCCCAAGAATGCGGTGTACCCTTACTATAATGAAGTCCTCAGGACCAGCCGTTTTCTTTCGTTATATCAAAATTTTGTCATAAGCGAACAGTATAGAGAATAATCACATATAAATAGATGATAATTTAGGGACCTAAATTTCGATTCTGTCGTAGCGAGAATTTCTTTATAATAACCATGTTCATCACAACGGGATTGCACTGTATTCTCTGGAGCTTCTACACATCATGTTTTCATATACTGTCTGTTTAGATATGAGATGGGTGAAGTGTTCCCACAAGAATCTCATGAGGTTAGCACCATCTAGATCTCTGATAGAAAAAAAAAAGATTAAGGCGTAAGAAGAGCACCAAATGCAGACACACACAAAGTCATCATCATCTCATGCTACCGTCGGGGTGCGGATGCCTGCCTTTCCTTTTGACCCCTTTCCTCCCTCTACCCTTCATCTGCCCCTTCTCCTTTCCACCTTCTTCCTCCTCGATGGGCTCAGCGGAGGGTCCGCTGTCCGGTGAGACAAGCCCGTTGCTGATGCGGTAGTAGACGATGGTCGAGTCCGAGTCCACCATGGCGAGTGTCAGGGTCTTCGTTGCCCTGTGCTCCTCGGGAATCTCGGCACCCCGATGTGGCGTGATATTATCTAGACTGGTGTGCTTGGACTGCTTTGGTTCAATGCTTGACAAGAACTTGCTCAAACTGCACAATAGAACAAAATGACAAACAGAGCACAAAGATATATGAATAAATGTAGAGATGGACAGAAATGCAAGCAAACAAATACACATATAAACAGAGAACTATAGTACCTCCCGTGATCAAAAAGCAAAATGACTTCATTTGAAAGCAATGGTTTAATTACACATGAATTTACAAAAGATAGACTTTGTGGACTTTCATTTCATATCATTATCTGGTTGACAATTTTGAAACCCTCTTTAAAACATAATTACATGTAAGATGCATCAAACTGCAAGAATGTCAATGTTTCCTTTTATATTATCAAAGAAGATAGGAAGTTTACAGAAAAGGCAAAAATAAGTCATCATAATAATTGTCCCTGTGCATAAACACTTTGATAGTGCCACTACTAAAACATTATAGCACATTTCTTTCTAATCAATTTTTTTTATGTATATGATTGTTGTTCTATGTAGCTACATTGTAAATATGAATTAAAATAAAATTGTCCCTCTTCTCTGCAAAGCAATTTTGGTGTTCCCTTTTGCAATGTAAATCTTTGTGAATTGTGTGGATAATGAGGATTTCATCATAGCATGATAAAATTTGAACATCAACCATCAGTGAGGATCGCATTACTCATACTCATAACAAGTTTGCTTCAGAGAAAGCTAAAATCATTTAATGTGATATCCAGTATCAACAGGAAGAGCAAAAACATTTGCATGTCAACCTGCAAAACTCTTTGCCCAAAGCCGTCCACGTTCCATAATTGCCACATGGTTGACTCGCAAATCAATACTGGACATTGCCGTGATATTCTGATTATGGAGGAGAAATTTACCATGCTGGAGAGAGGACAGCCTTTGTCTGCAGAGGAAGCACTGCTACGTAGCCTTCCTTCTTGTTCGGTTTGCCCGTCATATACACCATCTGAAGACTCCCGCAAGGATGGAGCTCCACATTCCACCAATTTTTGGCTGGAAAGGTGAAGTAAAAGCAACTACAGTTGAACCTCTATTATCCGGCCTCCCTTTATCCGGATCTCTCTATTATACGGACGCAATCTCGCCGTGATTTTTTTTTTTTTGTAATAATTACAGGAAGAAAGGGGGATTCCCAACTCCTTGAGAACTCCTACCCAAACACACATGAATTACATATTACTTCCAATATAATTAACATACATTGCATCAAATTTCCTTCCAAATTGCTTACCTTCAGACATTTCAACATCCCGAAACATCCCCAAATGTAACAATGAAAAGGTTGCAGTATACACATTACTACATGTGGTACTACAATGGGCTAAATCAGTACGTGTGTATGTATATGTACATGTATAAAGCATTGAATCTCCCGTATCCGGCCAAATCCCTTATCCGGATGAGCCCCGGTCCCGACTTGTCCGGATACGAGAGGTTCAACTGTATCTCAAAGTAAAACTTCGTAAATATGCATCCACGTCAGGAGAACAAATCACAAGATTACATTTCATATAACATGTATACAACAGTAGTGCAGTTGGCATCTTTTACAGGAGGTGCTCCCGTAATAACTCTGTAATGTATTAATGCCCTCTCCAGCATTGCTAGTAATAACAAATTGTGATACACCACACTACTTGTCACTCTGTGATTAAAGACATGCACGACTCGTATTCTTTGTGGTCTTCACAAAAGAGGGTAGCACATTGTGTCAGGAGTGGGATGTTGTTATCACACTAGAGGAATAAATTACGCCCCTGTCGCCTTTGCATATTTTACGTGGTGCATGCCAGCATCTTGGCATGTTTACATTTATACAATCGTTCATTCCACCAAAGAGGATCCATGGTATGCATACTGTACTGAAGTCCAATGCCATGACATTCCTTTAATATATTCCATGTTCTACTGGGAAAATCTCTTGGGGAACTCATGAGATTATATGACTTATTCTAGAAACCTGATGATAGGCCTGTTAACCCTTTGTGCACTTTGAGTGCTGATTGGCACATAAAACCCCATAGCATCGTACACATTGTCCAAAGCCCCCGACAGAGAAAGGGTTAAAGGCACGGTCATTAGGCCAGTTAGATCATATGTTTGTATTCATATGACACACAGACCAACAACCACTGTTTGAAAATCAATGTGTACACTTACCATGCACTACTTAATTTTTTTCTTTTGTTTCCTGTGAGTAGTAATTGCTTAGACCCTTTGAAATGTGTAGTGATATTTCTTGTCCTTTACAAAGTAATCTTGTGCATAATAGACACAAGGATTGGCTAGCCTTTAAGAGGAAGACACAGTACACTATTACACAATGGCATCTGTGCTACCAAGTGGGCAGGATGGGCAAATGTATAAACTACAAACCTGGTATTCAAAATGAATATGATGTTCAAAGTTTATTGTTTACCTTCACACAAATCTAGGTAGACCAGAAGAGTTGAACTGAGTTGTCCGGTGTCCTGAAAACCCCATGACAGCATTTCCTTATACTGCAGAAAATAGAGATATACAGAGGTTACAATATGACAAAATATGATGCTGTGATTACACACAAAATATCTCCTATGGGTTAAAGTCTTATGTTACTCATAATAGCATTAATACCAAATGAATCATGCACACAATATATACATGGCATTAATCAAAGTAAATATTGTCATTTCTTTAGTCATTATCACTTGTTGTTTCAGAATGGCTACAAACGGTCTATTATAGCTACTTGTGATTGCAACTCTAGCTAGAAAGTAACCTGTCAAAACAAACAAAATGGCCACACAAAAAATAAGTGAGCAATGTACTAACTAGAAAAGAACTCGGACAGCACAGACCTCCGCCAAGCCAGCAACTCATTTCCACCTTTACACACATGCAATTTCCCCAAATACTAGAAGTCTTTTGTCCAAGTCATTGCAAGGCACCTTGCCCAAGCAGAGTACACGCTTTAATGGGCGTATGTAAACCTCCAGTACGCACAGCTTGAACCCCAAATCTGTTGACCTTATATGCCAAAAGATGAAAAATCCTTAAAAAATCAATAAAAATTCCCAGATCACTACTAAACTGTACAAGGAGTTCCTTGTGTCAATATCGACTTTTCATTTTAATCAGTACTCAACTTTCTGAGTTATTTTTCAAACAGACAAACCAATGCTGATGATCACTTAACCTCCTCCTTGGCGGAGGTAAAAAATGGTTTCTTTCAAACCACTTGATTTCATAGTCAATCACTAATCAGCATTTTGGTTGTCTCATCATCCTACTATTGTACTGAAGTAGGGGCCTACAATTATATTTCATAATCTCATCAATTGTTTTACAATATGCTAATGCATAACGATGAGAGTGAGTGACCACGTCATTACTTACATTTCTGTGTTAACATAACTTTTGTACATGTCATATAATAAGTATGACTTCTGAGAATCTTATTCATTTCATTATTTATTCATAAATCACGCAAATTTTTTGTTTCTGTGATTCATGTAGAATCTAATCTTAATATAGATGGTCTAGGCCTTAGTCTATGTTTGTTGTCGTTAGAGCATAACCTGGTTTGGGACAATTTGAGAATTGGCACTGACTACCTAGCAGGTAGTCCTGTTGACCAACAAGTATGTCTAATTCCGCAAAAAACTTCTCATTTATAGTACTGACATTTGCTGGGTCAGTTCCTAAAACTGACCCAGCAAATTTCTATAAATGAGAAGTTTTTCGTGGAATTAGATATACTTGTCGGTCAAGTAGTCCTTTCGAGACTTCCGGTACGCGGTACCGCCTTAACCGGTCATTTCTTCTGGTTGTAAATTTACATGATCCTACTGTAGCAGCTCAACTTTCTCTGCTTCTCTCTCCTCCTCAATCTCCTTCTCTCCGCTCTGATCTCTCCATCTTTCCCACTCTCTCTCTCCTCCTCTCTCTGTGGGTCATTCCTCTCCACTGGTTCTCCTCAAACAATAACTTTCTCTATCCTGTATTATCTCAGCAAACTCTCCAATGATGATTTGCGAGCCTCTGCTCGCCAGAGAGTCCGACAGCACGCACATACAAATTCTTAGTATTAATTCTCTCCTATGGTTTGTCAACGGACACCACCTGACGTCCATTCATCTTCCTAGGCTGTCCGCTGTAATGTACATAAATAAGGCCGCCTATAAATCTCAAAACAAGGTAACCGCTTGTCAACACTGACCACTTGTTTCACTGTCTGATACCAGAGAGGCGAGTCACCTCCTGTACATGTATAAATACCAACTGCTTTTTGTGCAAATATGCAGAGTGTGTTACAAATATAATACAATTTCATCATGAGCTACTCGCTCCGACAACTCGCCTCGGTGCAGAGCATCCAATAAAACCATCCAATCTACAATGTACGCCCGGAGTGCCTGATATCTCATTTTTCTGTATACAACTTTTATTAGTGAGTAGGTGTTGTGGTGGAGTGTATATTTGCAGAACTGCAATACGAGCAACACAAACACACGCACATCTACCATCACCAAGTAGGTATGAGAGATACCAAGGAGGATACCTCCTAACGTTAGCTCCTTGCCATCACTAAACTACCTTAAATCTAAATTTGTCCTTACCTAAGAAACAATCTGTGAAACTGATTTAATCTGAGCTACCAATATGTCAACAAAGACCTTCTTCTTCTTCTTCTTCTTCTTCTGGTTAAGTCTGCCTCCTTCAATAGCCTGAAGATTCTTGCAGACTGGTGCTATTTACATTATAATACAATTTATTTACAGATATTTACAAGCACATAGAAAATTTGATGAAAACAACTAGCCACTGTGATCAACCGTTAGACGGTTTCGAAATGATCCCACAGATGGCGCAGAAACAATGTCTGACAGGGAATTCCAGTTCCTTACAGTTCTTGGGAAGAACGAATGGCGATGCGATTCAGTTCTCGAATATGGTACCTGATAGGAGTGTGGTTGCGAGGCTCTCGTTAACTAAGTAGCCTGTTTGATAATATAGTCCTGTGCTGAAAGAGGAGTAAGATTATTGTGTATTTTGTACATCATAATTAGCCTGTCATTTTCTCTGCGCTGTTCCAGAGTGGTCCAATCAAGTTCTTATAGCATTTTGGTGACACTTGGTGTTACCTTACAACAGATACAGTTCAATTACTACCGCAACCGTTAGCACTACCAACTAAATAGTTGTAATTTTATTCTGACTTCTGTGCAACTAGTCTAGTAGCAACTCGAACTGCAGTGCTGTGCGCTTCAGCTTCCACCCCAATCCCATCACACATTCTTGCAATAACACAAAATGCAATATATGGGACACACCGCCGAGCCCACATTGCATTAGGGCCAGGGTTACCACCTTACCTTTGGATGTTCGGTGAACCAGTTGAACCTGTCAACATTTACATCACTTATGTCATATTGGGCCGCCATTAGTACTCAAGATAGTACTCACTTTCAGAGGTCATAACTACTAGCATATCGGCACGCAGTGTAAACAAAGCACAAAATACTTGTATCAGTAGTAGGCCTATAGTGCATGTATTGTACATGTTTTTCAAGCATGAGCAATGCACACACTACATGTACTACAAGTTTCTACGTGTAGAGCAGTAATGTCACCTCCCCCCCCCCCCCCCCCCCCTACGCACACACACATACACACACCTCCTTATGAATATTAATGTATTGTTGTTACTTTTTGACCAATCAAATACGACAGTAATGATGTAATAGCATGATGCGTATACACGATACGCCCACTCTACGCCGTGTATATAAACGACAACACTATCCATAATGTTTGTGTTCAATGTATTCCCACTGGTCTATATTTGGAAAGTTGCACCATACTTACACGTTTGAATATGCTGGGCTTACGGCGGGGTGTTGCAATATCGTGCAATTCTGCAATAAAGCAGTTTGTCATGTGAAATACAACGGCATTTGCAATAAGTACATGGCCCGAGCCAGATACCCAGCGGTCTTCGCTGAAGGAACTGTGAATTTTACCTTATTTCCTCGTCTACCATAGGAATTAAAGCAAAATAATCATGGTGGCAGAAATAGGGAACGTTGATTCTATTGACCCTCCTGAGGAGGAGCTCAAAAGCAATGGAGAAGTTAGTCACAAACAGAAGATTCAGGCCAAGAAAGCCGCAATGGCGCTCAGCAGAAGACGTACCCAGTCTGATGTCGAAGACCAGGAATTATCAAAGAAGCCCGCTCATTCAGAGACAGTTCGCCAGAGCATTCAAACAGACGACGCGACGAACATGAAGAAGAAAGGTAGAAGGAAATATAAACCTGCGCCGTGGCTTTGTGAAAATATCACCGTCGAATCAAGGGCGCCGATTCGCTCAGATCTCGACGATGCGCTGGCGTTCATGGCAGGCCGACCGAAAGTGAAGAGCTGGGACGAGCATCACGCCGTCAATGACTGGATCATAGAGGCCGACGTGGAATACTGGAATAGAACCAAGAGGAAAGGAAACTTTTCTGGAAAAGTGGGACACGTAACTCTGGAGAACTTCGACACAAAGTGTAAAGTTAGAGACGAGGTGCGAGTGATGGACAGACAGACAGCCATCAAGAATGAGATCGACGTTTTGGAATGTGGGTCTCAGTGGTTTCGGAAAAGAGAGGTGATTCGGAGCGACGTCTTGGCTCGCTTGAAAGAAGTCGACGAGGATTTGAGTGCGTTGAAGGAGAGCTGGAAGGCAAATACAGAGAAAAAGTTAGCGCGTCTTGGATTGAAAAGGAGAGGAGAGATTAAATCTACAAATACTGCAACCCAGAGTCAAGCAGAAAAGCCGAAGTCGAAAAAGTACTGCAGAGTAAAGAAGTCTCGCGCTGTGGCGCAGAGGCGGAAAGCGAGGTGGAGTCATGAACGGAAGGAGGAGCGGGTTCGCATTCCGCACGAATATGAACTGCACGCCCTCAACGTCGAGTGCGACGATCCCGAGGAGACGGACCTCTTGGTTTACCTCATGGACCTCCAGAACAGGGACCTGAGCCCCGAGGACTACGAGATGCTGCTCCGACTCGACGACAAGATCGCACCAAAGACGATGGATGCCGACAAATTCGCATCCCTCCGCACCGAGACGGTTTCGGGGGTGGGGCAGGAGGGCGGTGACGGAGACCGATGGGAGGAGTCGCCTTGCACCATCTGCATGGAGGCGTTCGAGAATGAGCAGTCAGTCAAATTCTTGCCCTGCACACACTTCTTCCACGCGCAGTGCATCGAGATGTGGCTAACGAACAGTGGCAACCGATGCCCCCTGGACGGAATGGAGGTATGACGTCAGTGGACGGGCGCGCACCTGCGCCAACATCCGAATGGTCTTTGTGTTGTTCTTACTGCCCAAATAATATTCTCAAGTAATCATCATTTGCTCCTTGGCTGGATGGTGACAGTGTCTTACTATTCACAAATAGTTTGTGGAATATTGTGATGGTAAATATGGACTGATTTGTATCGACGTGAATGCAATTTTCTGTTAGTGCCTATACTATGTCCTAAGAAATAACTATAATTGTATGCAAACAACGAATCTATTTTGTTGTTGTTGTTGATCTAAGAGTCTTTCAAGTCACTGATTATTATAGCACTTCATGTTGTGTCGTTCTCACTATCCAAAAGATGCTTGTCAATAATCAACAATTGCAACTTGGATGGATGGTGACATTGTCTAACTATTCAAAGAAATCAAGTGTTAATGTTGATGTTAAATTTGTAGGCCTATTTTTTTTTATCAAGGTGAATACAATTGCCTACAAGCGCCTAAATTGTGTCAAAAAAAAAAATGAAGTATACGATTATACGCAAATAACAAATAGTGGTTTTTTTTTCTATTCTTTTAATCATTACAAATTTCTATATTACGACAAGATACAAGTCGTATCTAAATCAACAGCCATGGTGATGCCAGTGTGGTAATTTCATTGTCATCAGTTGGCAAACTTCGATACCACGCTGCACTTAATTCGAAACAGCGCCATCTATACAACTTAGCACTCATTAGCGACTTTGTTCTTTGATTATTTAACGGGAACTCAGTCTTGCTCTTGTTGAAGTGTAACTTTAACAATGAGAGCTATTCATGTTAATTATGGTTATCATGGAATTTGATTGGTAAGGTTTTATTGACTGTGATGGTAATTTTGTGTTGCATGTGAAAAGTTTAATGCGCATTCATAATGAAATACATGTATATTATCATATCACTCGCATCATAAAAGTAATGCAAGTTAAACAAATTGATATGAACCTGTTCAAGTTCTGTCTACACCTATTTTACGATTATGGCCGTTCGAGATAGCATGTCTAGCCATGGCTTGTCTGGCACCGAAACTACGAAAGTTAGATTGCATATAGATTTTAGGCATGAAATGGTATTCAAAATACAGGTGTAAATAGATTGTGAATTCGGTGAATTTGAATGCAAATCAGTAAACTGGGCAACTGCAAATACTGACATTCATGAATTTGATCATTATGAAGTAATGAATCCACGTTTTGTTGAAACATTGAAAAACACATCTTCATGAAGTGTAAAAGGTCAATCATTCAGGCTGTTTTGATGGGAGATTTCTTACATATACGTGAAATTACTTCAACAACTCTTGTCAAAACCCACGTGGTAAACTATTTTTAATCGTTTTCTATGCCTTGTTACATGGTAAAAGTTGCCCAATCCACTTGCATCCTACTGCATTTAATTCATTTTTTTCTTGTTCAACAGGACATAACATAAAGTAAGAAAATTACATATTAATGATCTCGAGTATACGACGGTTGACTGTATGATGAAAATTACGGGTAATTGAAAGCAGGTTTATACAATTTTAGTACAAACTTGTTACATCATCTATGTTATGAGAGAAAAAAGAAAAGGAAGAGCTAGGGGTCCCCGAAAAAGTAGTGCTTGTATACATGTATACTGTTTACAACTCATACAATCGACGCAACAACTTGGACTTCGTTAATTACAGAAGGAAAGGCTTGTTGTATTTATTTTAAAAAAGATAGTAATAACAAGTACGGTGGAACTAGGTGACCTCATCGCACAGTTTTTTGTATGTCTAGATGTTGTTGCTGCCGTCGTGTTGACCTATAATAGCTCAGAGTTGGCTACTCTTTAATACAAGCTCGATGTAAAGTTTATTGTCAATGTCGGACGCACGGGCTGACGATTATTTTTCTTATTTTTTGTTTGTCAGTGTATGTCTGTTTATGTTTTGAAATAACTCATTCGAAAGAGAAAAATGTACCTTCTTCTGGAGAAATTAAGCCACCAGACAGAGAGAGAAAAAAAAATGTGAGAACAAATAAAAACAAATATTTCATCAAGTGACCTTGTATGACTTTCATTTTAGTTTCAGATTACAGTAACTTTTGGAAGTCAATAGCACTAATTAGTGTATACATAAAATTGTTTTTCTTTTTTTTCCAGGAGAGAGAGTGGGGGAGGGAGATATATGTCTATATATAGTATATATACATATATCTCCCTCTGTAATATATAACATAAATTATATATATTATATATTACGGAAAGAGTGACAAAGAAAGAGGAGGATTCTAGCTAGACTTCTTTTGAAACACATTGTTGAAAGAAATGCAATAGATATACCTCAGAGATCAAATCACCACAGAAAACGGGATGTAATCTGTGCCATGGTGCACAACCATATCTCTAATCCTCAGGTCCCCATTATGGGTTATAACTAGGGCATTAGAATCCACTGATTGTCACTGCCAATTGCACAAAATGAATGGCATATATTATATGTATATAAAAGTGTGTGTTTGTATATACAGCTGTATATATATATATAAATATATATTTGTATGTATTATATACATTTATATTTATATATATTACATATATATATATATATATATATATATATTTATATACGTGTATATATATTTATTTATTCATTTATATTCATATATATATATATATATATATATATATCGAAACTTGTTACATCATCTGTGTTATGAGAGGAAAAAGAAATGGATGAGCTAGGGGTCCCCGAAAGTGCAGTACTTGAATACTGTTTACAACTCATGCAATCGACGCAACAACTTTTATTTTCTTAATTACAAATGGAAAGGCTTGTTGTAATTAAAAAAAGAAGAAGTATGGTGGAACTATGTTACGTCATCATACAGCTTCTTTATATTTTTTTTCTAGTCGTTGTTGCTGCCGCCGTGTTGACCTATAATAGCTCAGAGTTGGCTCGATGTAAAGTTTATTGTCAATGTCAGACGCACGGGCTGACAATGTAGAATATATAATACATCGTATACTATATATATATATATATATATATATATATATATATATAAGCGTCCATAGGGGGAAAATACGTCTGAAAACGAGAATCTTAAGGGGAATTCGTTCCAAATGATAAATTTTTGATTCCCATTTAAAGATGAGCCATCCCTTTTCCATTCCTTCCCAAATAGCACAGAACATGATATATTCCACCAGAATTACAAGACTATTGTAAAGCTATAACATATCTGTGATATTTGAAGGTGCTCACCGTAACGTATTCTGTGTACGAGGCACAGCAGCATATCGTTGCTGGGGCGACAAAACCCCAGCGACGATATACTAATCCTGCTGTGGTTATAATATGATACTTATATTCGAACAAAAGATATATGCATGTTAATGCTGTCAGAAAGGAAGAATTCACTACCTTCTTTTACTT
The DNA here is from genome assembly GCA_033980235.1 of Diadema setosum. Classification (NCBI taxonomy): domain Eukaryota; kingdom Metazoa; phylum Echinodermata; class Echinoidea; order Diadematoida; family Diadematidae; genus Diadema; species Diadema setosum. The sequence continues at coordinate 29,624,055 of CM067069.1, read as the reverse complement.
TGTTATCTATGGCAATTAACAACACACCACTTACATGAACTACATACAAACCTGTAAATGCATCACACAGGTCTGTAAAACTAGACTAGTAGTTTAGATTTGTAATTTTTTTCCTACTACGAAAAAATTATTTGAATATCAACGGTCAATTTCACTCAACGAATAAAGACCCTCTTGAGTTCAAAATTTACAGGAGGTTTCCAAAGAGTGCAGTTTTCTTCAATACCTAAGTGTTCTCACCAATTTATCAAAAAAAATGCATGCAAAAGGGATGATATATCTTTAAGGTTTTGAAAATGTTTTTCAAAGCCTTATCATTGATCTGAGGACTACTCCACAGTAGGGCATAGATGGTATAAGTGTTTATAGATTGAGGACTGTACCATCAATACAATTTAGGGGAAATTGGCAGGGACGCAAAAAATGGGTGTATTTATTGGATGTGCATAGAAAACGGGTCATTGGGGGAATTTAGGTAGGCCTATATCTGCTCTTTCTAAAAAAAAAAAAAGAGTTGTGTTTCCTCATTAACATATAGAATTTAATGGTATAAGATGCATTTTGTGCTCTTGTCAGTTCAATCTGCATTGAGCCCATATATATATATATATATATATATATATATATATATATATATATATATATAGCCTACATTATCGAGCGAAACTTCGCTCGAAACTTTGTGTGCCGAAATAAACTGTTGGTGAATTATACAGCAGGAACTTTGTTTCAGTTTTATTTTTTATGATATTAACACGCCAACACGTGTATGCACAACTTACTCTCTCTCTCTCTCCCTCTCTCTCTCTCTCTCTCTCTCTCTCTCTCTCTATATATATATATATATATATATATATATAATTATATATGTATATATATATATATATATATATATATATATATATATATATTGATTCATTCACATTCATTACCATTGTAAAATCCTTATCACTAACATCATTTGGAAATATTGGGAAGTGATACGAGAAGATGATTGTTCGAACTTTTTCACATGAAAGTTTGCAAGAATATTCTTGAATAAATGGAGAGCAGAATGGAATGAATGGGTGATGTGCGAATGTGTATCAAAATAAGTTATTTATATTCTAACAGTTTAGAGTTATTTTAAGATAAAATCTTCTAATGGTATACATCAATTGGATCGGGAAAGTGAACAGAAAGGTAACATATTATTACTATCAGTGTATCGTTTGCTTAATTCGGTCAAAGGAAATATTTTCATTGCGGCGGGTACCGTCACAAGCCTGTCAAAATGACTTTGAACTCAGCTGAAAACAAGCAAAAAAATAAGAAAACAAGACAAAACAAACAACCAAAACGAATCGGGACCTCGAACTTCTACGTCACGGCGCTTCCGATGTTGCCCTTATCAAAATGACTCATTTTGAGTGCGACTCTGTAGCACAAATCCAGGGCCTTATACATTATCTGTATACTGTATTATAGGGAAAAGGCTGATATAGGCCTATTGATTTCGGTGACTGACCAACTATACACCATCAGCCATTACTTGATACGCTCGTGTGTACTTAGAAAAATAGGAAGCTGTGATAATAAAGTATCCACATGGGTGCATAATTATATTTGTGCTTAAATATACATGTCTCTTTGGGCGGGGTGGATGAATGGGTGTGTGAGCGTGTTATGTGTGTATTTGCAAATGAAAATTGGTGCAGTTGTAAAGTGGAATTGTTCAGAGAGGAAGACACTGCTAAACAGTGGGATGTGTACACGATATCCCCGTCAAAACATACACTCGGGGAAAACCGAGCTGTCGTTTTTGGCATATGTCTGCGAACCTCTGTTGTTTTTGTCGAAAGAGGGAGTACTCTTACTTTTGCGATGAAACTGAAGATAGTATGATTATGTTCTCAAGATACATGTACATTGATGATATTGCTCACTGTTTACTGAGAACACCCCGACACATACAAAACACGATTATGTAAGCACGCACATACGTTCAAACCTACACACATTTTATTAGTACACCCACATTTATGTACATACGCATATTATTTTTATAGAGGATGCTCTCTTTATTTGGACATTATTTACGAGTGAAGTTGACATTGTATAATAATGCAGGGCAGAATATGTAGTTCATTGGACTTTATCGTTTTCCAGTTTGTGCATGATCTCTTTCGTTTTCCGCTGGAAAAGTATGACTGTCACTATAAAGCGAAGGTAGTATATCTGTAATATGCTTTTTGCTCATAATATGTTAGAGTATGCAAGCATTTATTTTGTTGTTGTTGTGTTTTATGTTTGTTTATTTTACTCATTTATTATTGCACATTAGACCCACATCTACAGAATGACAGCTTTTGGATGTCATGATGCATCATGTATTAATATATCCAAATGTTCTTATAAGTGGTTTCTCTTGTGCCATAATCATATAATTATGAAGCAATTGTATTAACAGGTCTCGTTTTAGCTGATCCATATATGATTTTTATTGATAATGCCTCAATGATTTTGTTATCGAGAAATATACCTTTTAACAAGAACACCAAAAACAACATCAACAACGACAACATCAGCAACCTGCCTAATGATGATGATGAATGCAAGCCTCCTTTGCGAGTTGTCGCAGCATTCAGAATGCCACAGTCTGATACGCATTTTGCAAAATTTTTAGGTCAATCCAATCCCAATTCTATTATCTTTGCTCCAATTACGAAATATGAAATAATAGGCATTGTTACTGCAATGAATAATAAACGAAGTGCTGGTTATGATATAAGTAATTTTATCATAAAGGGAATTATATTTTTCATTGCTGATCCACTTTCTCATATTTCTAATATCACATGGTGTTTTTCCTGATTGTATGAAAATTGCTAAGGTGTTTCCTTTATTTAAAAAAGGAGACCGTTTTGATATAAGTAATTATAGACCTATTTCTTTACTTTCATCCCTATCTAAAGTTTTGGAAAAATTGATATTTATAAGAACGATTAAATTTCTTAATTATCATAATGTTTTTACGAATTCCCAATTTGGGTTTCTTCAGAAACACAGCACCATTCATGCTCTTTTGAAGTTTATTGATAACGCCGCACACACTATTGATAACCAATCTCATCTTGTTGGTATCTTCCTGGACTTCTCCAAGGCCTTCGATACCATTGATCACGAAATTTTACTTCATAAATTGTCTCATTATGGTATACGAGGGAAGGCCTTGGAGTGGTTCAGGAGATACCTGCAAAACCGAAAACAATATGTATCTTTGAACAAGCACAGCTCTAGTCTTGAAGTCATTAAATGTGGCGTCCCTCAGGGTAGTATAGGACCTTTATTTTTCATCATTTACATTAATGATTTTTGCAGATCATCCGACATACTTTCTTTTATACTTTTAGATGATTAAAATATTTTTTATCCCACCAAAATCCATTTACCCTTGTCCATACTGTCAATTCTGAATTAAAAAGTGACTCAATGGATAAGAGACAGTAAATTATCACTAAATCTTCAGAAAACCAAGTATATGTTATTTAGTAAGTCTATAGACGTTTTACACACAGATATCATTTTTGATGACGTTCATTTAGAACGTCTATCTCACATAAAGTTTCTCGGTATTACAGTGGACGATAAACTTTCGTGGAAACCTCATATTATTGATATTAATGAAATAATTTCGCGTAATATTGGTATTATTAATAGACTTAAATCTCATATCCCGTTGTTTTCTTTGTTGACGTTGTATTTTTCATTAATATTACCTTATCTTAATTATGGAATTTTAGCATGGGGTAGTGCCCATCAAACTTTATTAGATAAACTATACAATATAGTAGAAGTGTTTGTTCGCAAAAACCGATAAGTCCATATTTGCCAAATGGAGATATTTGCGATTAAAGGTTAAGACAAATAAAGAAAATAATAAGAAATTCAAAAATGTACCTTTATATGTAGTGACCAATATATCATTTAAAAGGTATATTTTGTACTTTATGACAGAGTCGGTACTTCAAAATCTTCAAAAATGGACTTATTGGTTTTTGCAAACAAACTCTTCTATTGTTGTTACAAAAAAGTGCACTTCGTATTATTATTTGTGGTGTTTCACCACGTTTCCATGCAGATGCATTATTCGTGAAATATAAGATATTAAAAATTAAAGATTTGTTTTTCTTTCAGCTGGGTCAGTTTATGTTTAATTATAACACAAATGCACTTCCCAGCATCTTTAATTCAATGTTTCCAAGAAATCTTTTTTTAATAATTATCCCACCAGGCGATCTAATGAGTTTCATACATTTACCAAAAATACATTTACAGTGTATTTACACTGGCCCTAGATTCTGGAATTCTTTAAGGTGTGATATAAAAAACTCTTTATCTTTGAATTCGTTTAAGCGTAAGTTGAAACTTTTTTTTGTTGAATTCATACTAAGATAACTTATACTATTCATTACTTAGCTGATCTTTACAACCTAAGGGTTCATCGTCAATCATTGAATTCATCATTGTGTACTTTTTTACATTATCTTAATAAACTTTGCTCAGCTGCTCGAGCTCTGAAGCACCTCAATTCCCTCTTTCGATCCCGATGTTCTGCGTGTTGGCTTTTCCTTTCATGTTTCTTTTTCTTTCTTTCCCTTCTTTTCATTATTCTTTTGTACTTTATTACTTTCAATGGTATACCCTTCCGTCAAGTCATGTAATGTCGTATGTTTCTCCTGTCTTGTTCCGTCTTGTTTTGTTCTGTCCTGTCTTTGTAAACAAATATATTCACATGAAGAATCCTTTGAGTGGTCCACAATTTACAAGCATGCTTTTCAGTGGACCTCTCAATTCTTCCTTCTTTTTTTTTCTCCAGACGTAACTTTGTATTTTGCCGGTATGCATGTATAATTTTGTATTTGTTAACTATTATCTATTACCATGTAAAGTCGAATACATACCTAATGTATGTTATATCTTCTGATTCATTTCGGGTTTTGTTTGCCGAAAAGAAAGAAAGAATGAAATAAATGAAATGAAATATGACATCGGGATCATTATGTTGTATAATTTTATATTCCTAATTATTTCTTACTTCACGATGTCGGTATAGCAATAAAACTCTATCCCATCTATTCCAGTTTTATCCATTATGTTTCTGAGGAGAAGAGTGGCTGTGTTAGCAGGTATATAAGTGATGCTCATGAAAAATGTTTACAAGATGAACTACAAGTAAGCTATATTTTTGTTTAAAACCCAATGATTCTTGATTGATAAATACGCATTTCCTGTTTTAATGTGCCTTTCCTTCATGGTTTTTTAATAAATGAAATGGGTGGTATAGCGTAAATCAGTTTGGTATTTGTTCTCTTGTTTTGATACGACAAACTTCATAAGTTTGAAAGAACGAAATTAGCACTCCGGCATTAACTGCTAATAATTAGATAATATTCAATATTATCACTCATAGCTTTATAATTCAGATATTGTTTTGTGAGACGAAATGAGACTGTGTGGCATGCACACGACGAAACAGAAAGCAGATCAGTGAAACTGCAAAGGGAATAACACAATTTGTATTTAGGAAATTCGTGACCATTAACAGATACAATGTACCAGCAAATCATCTGCCAAGACAGTCTATACATGGGCAAATCAAGACCGTTGTCAGGGTAACGTGACCACATCTCCATTTACGTATAATAGTTCTCATTTGTTACAGACAAGAAAATGTCCATGGCTCTCATTATCTGGTAAGGCGCCTCTGCCTGATGAGTCTACCTGGGGTAATTACATCTAGGATGTTCTGTTTTTACATCAGGTACGACAGGGAGAGACTGTTCTCAGACGTTTCAGAAATATGATAATCAGGTTATTTATAATCATTATAATAATGTTTTCGTGTATGCATCCATGCTCACAATAAATCTACACCAAGCCACGGTGGCTGCATGCCAGAACACAATATCTCATGGCTCGTCACGTTTAGACTCGGAAACTTATTTTCTAATAAATCTTATACTTGTAGTATTGGGAATGTTGTGCAATTTCCTCGCCTCTAATCAGATTTTATTCGACCAAATTTCTCGGTAAGGAGACTTGTACCTAAATTACACTTACTTTTTTACACTTACTATTACACTTAATCAAATGTAGAAGAAAAGACAACAAAATTATCGAAAAACAAGCAATGAGATGAATAATGATAAAATCGTAAAGCATCCGGGATTGATATTCAAATACATGTGGATTGAGTGAATGCAGAAATATTACTAGAACAAGTTAATGAAGTGTGAGGAAATTTAGACAATTCGTTCAAAAGTTTTTTTTAATGATTTTATTTATTTTAATTCAATTAATTTTAATTTTATTTTATTTACTTTAATAGAAGACTATACAACAGTTCGCACCGTCACTACAGGACAATAATGCCAAGAGGATATAAAGATAAAATAATAATATGTTCATTTTCTAGCATAGTGAAATAGAACTTGATTCACCTCCTTCAGAAAGCAGGGAGAATTATGTTTTGAATTGGAGGGAATGTGTAATTTTTCATTTAAAAAAGATCCTCAAACTTCATTGATTCTACTGAATATTGCTGCATTCACTCAATCCTCGGATTATTTGCGTAATATCATTTTCCTTTAAGGCTGAATTCACCCGCACTGGACGCCGAAATTAGATTAGGAGGAGAATTAAAGAGAAGACCAGTGTAGTTTGATGAACTAACTTAAGTAAAGGGAAGTGAAAGAGCACTACTTAAATAGACTGGTAGATAAATAGAAAAGAAGTGATGCGAGATATAGGAATTCAACAGGATATACAGTGGAAACATGACTTACAAATCTATTATCAACGATGATTATTGACGTCAAATAAAATGAATGTGCAGGAAGAAAATGCATCAGACCACATGTTGTAAGCGTATGCTTTAAATGATACCTTAGATGCCTGAGAAAGTGCTGGTGGAAAAATATTGTGCCTGAAATTGTGGCAACTTTGAAAATACATTTTCATCGTTGTTACCAGAATACATTTGATTTCTATAATGATTTGATTTGATTTGATTTGATTTGATTTGACTTATTTCTGCTCAATTCCGTTACATCAGATATGATTTTGTACAAGTCATTTATGTCAAACAGTATATCAACACATATTTTTAGTACAAAATAAGACAAATGCGAACAGCTTAGGCAGGGAACTTAAACAGTTGCATAATGCACGATGATGCATCACTTCTGTTTCTAATGAAGTGTACAATAATGTGTTACATGCTTTCTTAATCTCATTAAAACAGACACACACACACACACGCACACACACACACACACACACACACACACACACACACACACACACACACACACACGGAATGGACGTATTTTGTAGCCTTCCCTGTGTGCGTAGATAATCCATGAATGAAGCTCAATCTTCTGGCGTTGGACCCGAAAGTCTACTCCGGGAATTCCCCGGGCAGGCATGATTCCTGCTCGCAGAGGTCTTTATTATGACGTTTATCTTTTGTTCTCATCAAGAGAGTTACAGGTATATTATAATGCTGTAGTTGCAATTTCCCTTCTAGTTTTGACATGTCGTAGAGTTAGCTTCTTATATTGCATGTATTGCTTTCCTGGCCTATAGAATAGTAATGCATAATCTAATATGCTACCATATCACACTGTTTTCTCTATGTTGATGGAATAATAATGATAATTATGATGATAGCGATAATGATAATATGGAAGATTTATATGGAGCTTAAGATGATAATGTTTCTAAGTGTTTTACAATGAAGGGGAAAAACATATATAAATAGTCGGCGAGTACAAAAACCAAATCCACGATCACGTAATAATCTGTTCTGTTCTTGAAATATATACTGTGATATCATTCTCAACTAATAACCTGCATGTATGAATGTCAGTCACTTTGATTGGCAACAAAAAAAAAAATCTCTAAGAAGGTATTTTATAACAATGATCGTTCCAGGAATTAAAAAAAAAAAAAGTCAAGATAACGCTATCTCTTGGTTTCGGGTCGCTAATCAGATAGTATTATTACTTCCGCTTTTGCACTCACTTCATGATCCCATATAATAGCAAGTGACGTATGACTGAACTAAGAATGTGTGTATGGTGTGTGTATGTATATTGTGTGTGTATATATGACTGCCACATATCTCTTTTATCTCACGTTATCATCGCTTACCATGAGCAGGCAAAGGTTAACATATGATTATATATCCCTGAACTGAGTTGAAAGCATGACATGAAGATTTTGCTTAACCTACATAATGATCAACTATACTACTTTAACAAAGTGTGTGTTTGTGTGTATGTGTGTATGTGTGTGTGTGTGTGAGAGAGAGAGAGAGAGTATGTGTGTGTGTGTGTGTGTGTGTGTGTGTGTGTGTGTGTGTGTGATTCAGATGCACGTTAACAATTATATCAGAGAGAATGACGTATACAATATGTTTCTATGCATGTGTATACTGTCTCCCGCATATAATCTTGCATTGCAGATATCTTGCACGCTTAGATGAACAATCATTGCTCTGTATCTGCACAGAAATACACCTGCACGGCAATCGCACAAATCAATCCTTTGATTCAAAATCAAAATGTGAACTTTTAATGAGAACTAACTTTTGCCAACTTTTCGTTTGTAATCAAAGAGAATGTTGTAAAAGGTGAAAATATGTGTGTACCCTTGGACCTGTATTCTAAAAAAAAAAAGTTTAAAGTGCTTGTTTTGTTTTGCTTTGTGTAAATGTACCATATCGGTTTAAGTTTCTTTTTTTTCTGTTAGTTATTCCGTACACGTCATCACCTATCTAAAAAACAAACAAACAAACAAACAAACACACAAAAAACATGAGGAAGAGAAAACTTGCGTATGCACTAGCTCTGATTAATAATTTCCTCCCCTAATTTACTATGCACACAAACAGAAACCATGGAACCTTATATAGCACACTTGTGTGTTGGGAGTAAATCAAGAGTATGAATTGTTTTCTTGGTCAAATGCATGCATGTTGTGACCACAGATGACAATTAGTATACTTCTGCGTAAAATCGTGATGTCATCGATGATTTTGATATGTGTCCAGGAGAAGATGACACATTAATAAAACATGTTTATAATGTGTAATAATCTACATTTCAAAATAAAAATGAAACAAATAATCATAATAATATGATGTTGTTCTTTTTTTCATGACGTCAGCGACTTAGATGAAATCGAGCAACATAATATTGATGGTTAATGTGCAATTAGGATAAGTTATAAGGATAAGTTAGTTTCTGTTAAATAAGGATAAGTTAGTTTCTGTGTAAAAGAATTGTCATAGTTTCATGTGTGATCAAGTGATCAGTGCATGCCAATGGTATAAAGAAGACGACCAAGAATCATTTAAGTTTGGATGTTTGACGTGTTCACTCATTGCGCGTGCATGTTGTCAAAGTGATCAGACAATCAGATTGTATACGATATGTGTTTCATTCATTTTCAGTAAAAGGAGGCATTCCCTAACTCAAGTAATTGACTTTTTATTGAAGGAAGAACTGAAATCAATTGCCTGAGGACACCCTCCTATAATGATAAGAATAATAGTTTAGTTTAGTTTAGTTTAGTTTATTTCTTTATAATTATTATTAAAAACAATCACACCCGTCACACGGACAGCCGGCCTGAAAGAGGCCTATGAGTGATGAATATAGTATACATCAAACATAAAAAGTAATTCAAAATATAAATATAGGCCTATATCATGCAATAAATACAGACAATAACAATAATTTAACACAACGAGAAAGAGAATATGATGGGCTAGACAAAACATGAAGGCGTTATTCAGTTGTGGGAATATAATGAATTGTTACGACATGTTAGAATAAGGTTGGCAAAATTGGCTAGTTGACAGCACAGTGATTCTCATGACAATAAATAAAGGATTGTTGGTAAATAGGCAAATGAGGAAAAGTAGGATCTATTTCTGATATAATACTGAATAATTGTGATCTGAATTCACAATATGCAGAACAAATCATAAAACAATGTAACTTCTACAATGTATCTTCTACATCACCGGAATAACAAATTATACAAAATCTTTCATCGTACGGGACATTATCATAACGACCGGTTTCAAGGGAAATAGGGGCACAACCACTTCTGAACAATGCCAATGCTCGCCTATTAGATCTATTCTGACAATGAATAATGATTATGACAACATCCAGACAATAATTTCTTTTCATTAATGACTTTTCTCGCATATCTACGCAACAGCTTAATCTCCCAACTCGAATTTAAATACCTTTATCAGCCTGCCAACTTCGTAACTTACCCAGAGTTAGTAATGACCCGTATTCACTAAGTCTTATTCACCAGTGTATATCTTGATCTATATATCTATTATGATATCAAGCGCATGAAATCACCTAAAAGTATCTGAACCCTGTATTCCAATCAATCTGTTACAAACACATGCAGGAATGCAAATATTATCATTTGGTATACACGAAAGCAAAATAATGTTTATTTCATACATTTCTTCAAGTCATAACAGTGACCTATACAGCAAACTATCATTGTCGCACAGAGACGCGTCTGATTTCGCAACATGTTGGTAACCAGCGACTTTGGTGCGCCTATGAGAATGCGTGAAGTTGAAAACGGATGGTGTGTAGCTGTGATGGCCGAGCGGTTAAGGCGTTGGACTTGAAATCCAATGGGGTCTCCCCGCGCAGGTTCAAATCCTGCTCGCAGCGTTTACATGATTTTTACTCTTTTGGAAGTCACAAGCGGAACAACTGCAGCTGTATAACAATATGTGGGATATAGAATCTCTCGTCCTTATAAAAGTGATCAACAAAACTTGGCTGAAGTATTACCTTTTCAAAGCAACATATATATATTTTTTAATTCATTGTATCGCAGCAAGTATTTATGATGGTGCAGATTGTTTATCTTCATGGTCATTGATTAAAGTGTTTTCCCTTATTTTGCTGTTCCAACTTATGCCATGAAGGGTGTATTATTTACTGCATATATCACACATGCATAATCAATCGAAAAACTTTGGAGTTTCAAAGAAGAATAAACTTGCAAATTGCACGTAACCGAAACCATCCGCATTTACAACATTATACTATTATGCTTATTAATGCCCTTCGTCGACTGTCAAAAGGCTTTATTGCATCATGATGTATCTGTCCATGTTTACACATCAACATGATGCTTAACAACAGTGAAAAACTGTCTTTAGTCATTGAATGTTTAAAGGGACATTCCAGACGATTTTCATAATTTCACATCATGTAGTACATAAATCGACGACTCCATGTATAGAATTGTGGAATTCATTATGGTTCTTGAGCAGAGAAACAATACTTTGAAAAACCTTAAACAAATTACACTGAACAAGGATGATGACATAGGAGGTTCACATATTTCAGAAATGTAGCAGAGTAATTCCATTACAATACCGCTTGCTTGCGAGTTCACCTGTGTATAATCTATGCATGCCTTCTTCTTTTGTTCTGCTTCCTTGAGCCCCCAGCTCATGCACTCTTCTGGTGACTCTGCCATGTCAGCATCCTTGTTCATTGCGATTTGTTCTAAAATTTGAAAATATTCTAATTCTTCATCCCAATTACACAAATTCTAAAACTCTGTCCTCAGTATAACTAATTTATAGTTGTTCAAATGAAAAAAAAATCAGAAAATCATCCGGAGGTCTCCTTTAAGAATGGAGAGAGGAAAGGCCAAATCATTTTCAATGTTTTGTCAAAAGCATTGTTAACACCCGGAAAAAAAAAAAACATCTTTGAAACGTTGAAATTCGCTACTTGACGAGGTAATAATTAAACTGAACTACCCGAATAAAAAGACCCATTGCAACCTTTTCTATGACTATTTTTAGAAAAAAATTAATTACCGCCTTGGATGCCTTCGCGGAGGAATGAACACTTTATCAATGGCATATTAATCAGCAGCAAATGCCAGCAGAAATTCATGGTTGTGCACGTGTATTAAGATATTAATGGACAAAGTATAACTTGTTGAAAGGCATAATATTATGCACGTCCTCGATGTAATTCCAAAAAGATGAGAGATATATCTTCCCTTTCAACCTCTTCTATTTTTTTTTTCTGTATATGCTGTCAACCTGAGCAGTGATATATAATTATGGTTTCAGTACACTTACTTCATCCAATTGCTGTTTCTTTTTTTTATGAAGCCCTGTCTTTAAAAATCATTCAGTTACAGAAATACCTTTGTACATAAGATAACAAACAAAAAGAAACAAAATACACAGAATTATACAATACAAACAAGAGGAAATTAAACAAATTATTTATATACAAAATTTTCTCAAAATAATCAGAAGAACAAAAAAAGAAACTATACGTTCTCACAGTTCAGTGCAGATTTCTGTTTCTATTCATCTCGTTTTTAAACATAAGTAATGTGACAATTAAGTTGGATATTTTCTCTTAAAAGCGATAATGGTTTACGTGCTAAAGTTAACTCACAACTCTCAATATTATTGTTTTTGCATAAAAGATAATCATAATAAAAAATCCTTTTTTCCGTTGGTAATTTGGCAACTGCTGCCATTCATCTTTCCAAAGCTTTCAGTGATGGTTATTGCAATGAAAAGAAAAATATTAATTTACATGAAAAAAAAAGCATTAATTAGATTCATAAGGTAATTATGTTTTCTTGTTGATTTCATTTAAAAAAAAAATGTGCTTAGGTAAATAAGGAGATTTGTTCTTCTTGTCAAAATCTACATTTGTATTTTTCACTTGAAACAGTCATTAACGTTTCATTAAGATAAAATCTCCTGTAAATTTGTGTGAGTGTGTGTATATATAATATATATATATATATACATATATAGTTATATCATATATATATACACACATATATGTTTATGCATATATGTGTGTGTGTGTCTGTGTGTGTGTGTATGTGTGTGAATGCTTGTGTGTCTGCGTGTTTATATGATACTCCATTCTAAAGCACACTGAATTTAGCACGGCGTGGAATAATTGTAGAAAGGCCTCCTCGATTTGATATACTATTGCAGATGTACGTAGTAGGACATCCGTGGAAGCTTATCTATGCACTTCCGCCTCCTACTAATTTTGACATCAGAGTTCGGGGTTGTTATTCTTTTTTTCATAGTATTTTGTTGACCAGGAGTCATAGGATCTCTAGCTGTGATTATTAACTTTTCGATGACTATACTATACGTTGTCGTCATTTGACATGATATAAAAGTATAGTGCTGAAATTCAGGATACATCATTCACGATCAGGACTGCGACTCGTTAAGCAATCTATAAGACTACCGCAGGGTATAGTTCATGTCATAAATCATGAAAGGAATAATATGAAGAATCCAGCGTAGTCTCCTACACAGAGACACTGTTCACTCAAGAGTCATAATATCATAATTGCACCGTCTCTGTATGTGTTGCGTTCACACTTTGACTTATTGCCGCGAATGTTGTTGTTTTTTACATTGTCTGCAAAGTCACTGACCATCTTTAATGTGTTTTTCACTGATGGTATACTATCACGCAAATATCGAAGCCAGTTTACCAATGTACTCTTCCAGTTTTTAAGGAACTGAATCAGGTTGCATCCCTAAGTTTTCTTGTTCTATACATTGAGAAAGAAGTAGTCAGATGTTCTTACATGCATGTTGTATACCATTATCGCACGAGACAAACATGTATGGATGTCAACTATATTGCATATTAGTTAACATAGGAAGTCCATAGTGCTTTTAATGTGTTAATTACTCTCAAAAATCTACTGGCATGTGGAAGCTAAACCATTTCATATATTTTTGAAAGCACTTTACATAAATAGGTTTTCACTTTTATTGCTTTACACTATTCAAACCTGCTAGATTGAATTCTGGTATTGGAAACGTGTGTAAAACAAAATTACATTCTGTGTTGGCGATACAGAAAAAACAACAACATGGGAACAATAATGTTGCAACAATTTTTTAACACACGCTAACTTTTTTCCCCCAGTAGAATACCAAAGACCCAACAGAAATTGCATTGCATCACCAGAGACACTATTGGATTAGGTTGAATGAAAAAAAAAAAAAAAAAAAAAAATCCTGCTGTATTTTTATCGATGTTCGTAATGAAGTATATGATTGTTAAACATTCTTTATTATATATATATATATATATATATATATATATATATACATATATATATATTCATCTCTCTCCCGTATGCTAACTATCTGCCCTGAAACCGATCATATGACCCAATTTTTGGAATACATCAGAGACATATTTCAATCACTATACATCTCTTAACTCCTTTAGGCATAAATTCAAATTCTTTATTGTAAATTTATATCTGTATAACAGCATTTTTTTTTTATTATATGTTCCTGGACACTCTGCGTTTGTGCTTTGAATTTCCTTCATTATCAATTCAATTGTTGTTACTCGTGACCACTTGTACGTTTTCCTTGAAATTGTTATAAATTTGTTCTGTAAATGTATTGTTTATATTTTTTTTCTGTTTATTCAATGGAAATGGAAATAAAATTGAATTGAATTGAATTGAATTCATTATCGAGCTATAGCTAATAATAGCTCTCTCTCTCAGGTCGTGATTACGCCGGTCTCTGTCTTGAATGTAAGGGACACTCATTTTGTTGCATTCTTCGACTTACATATTTTCTCCACTTCCTATAACTTGTGATTCTTTAAAACTGTAAATTTCATTTAAGAAATCATTCAATTTAGCTTCCGGGAATTAAGCAGTGAAAACAGTTTTTCTATGTTATAGATTCCCACATTACTCAGCTTATTGCCGTAACAAAATTTTTGTTACATTCGACAATTTACATATTCATCTGTGATAATTATGTTGATCATGTACTTAACAAACAAACATAACGAAGGGTGGGGATTCAAGTATGCCTATACAGTATAAATTGATTTATGCATTCAAATGACGGAAATGACTCATTGCATTTAAGCTATTGTACCATCTTTTCTTATTTTGGAAACGCTATATGATGTTCTAAATCCGAGCATTAATATAGTAACGTTACTCGATCGCTATTCATCAATAAATGTCTATCCTTATCGAGTTTCCCTGGTCATCGAAAGAAAATCAAACTTTGCTCGAAGTATTGACAACAAAACACAAAACACACATACACACACGCACACACACACACACACACACGCAATTATGATCACATAATTTCGTACCTTATTACTTAGCATCTGTAACCCTATTATATTATATACAAGTATATGTACTAAATAGTCGTGTGAAGGTCATTCTGGAATCTGTAATATACAGCCGCACGATATGTTGGCATGTTGCCAACTTGTGACGGCCAGCTACAAAACAATGAAAGAAACGAACACGCCTATACTGGCACAGCTTGAATTGCCAGAAAAAAAAAAAAAATCCATCAAGACTTGAGGAAACTCTCTTTTTAGTGTTTGGAAGTTACATTGACGCATGCGCAGGACGCTACACTTGCAGGCCTATCGAGTGGACAGGACAGCAGATATCTGGGAAACTCGGTCGTCATTATTTTATCAACAATGGCCTCGTATTTGATTGAAAGTGAGGAAAGCCCATGGATTTTACAAGTAACGTTTGTAAATAGCGCATTATGATCATGACATGTATATACCTTGATGTGCTATATCACTGAAATGTTTAACCGCGTTCAAAATGTTTTGTAAATAAATCAACCGCTGTAGTTATTGGAGTCATGATAAACCCCGCATGATAAGGAACTTGTTCTTTCCTCTTTTCCTCCTTTAGGTAAATTGTCATGTTTACTTCTTTTTGTTTTTTGCTCTCCTTTAAAATTTTTTCCTCTTTTCGTCTTCTACTCCTACTGTTCCCCCCCCCCCCCCCCCCCCCCTCTGTCTTGACTGATGATTTATCTATACAGGGATTAGGGACTCCACCCTTTTATCTATACATTTCCTCTTCTCCATATTCTACTCTACTATTCTTGGTACATATCTGGAGTTAAAAGAACGACTGCGTATATAGTCATGGTAGTATAACTACAGCGGTTAGATTATATCCAAATAAAATTTTCATTGACTTCTAAAAAACGGCTGCAATAAATAAGATAAAGTCAAGCAGAGAGAATGGTACACTGCAAAAAGTCCGGTGTTAAAAAGTGAACACCGAGCTGGTGTTAAATTTTCGGTGCTCATTTATGGTGTTAAATTAACACCTCCGGGTGTCATTTCCAAATTTTAAACTGTTTTTTGAAGAGTTTCTTAGTAACTGCACTTCTTGTTGAATTTTAATTTAAACAAGACGATCAAGAATTTTACATTAAAATACTAGATTTTTGAAAAAATGTGAAAATAAATTTACGCCAAAGTAACACCAGCTGATGTGGTCTCTTATTGAAGCTGGACGGGTGTTAAACCATTGCTATTAACACCAACAAATATCAAAGCAACACCAGTTATGTGGTGTCATTTTTGAATTAACACCAGTACAGTGTCAAAATAACACCAGGTACAGTGTCAAATTAACACCACGAAGTGTCAGGTGAACACTTTTCAACACCATCACAGTGCATTTTTAACACCTGTGGGTGTGGTCCTTTATTGAAGTTTGATCGGTGTTAGATTTAATACCTGTGGTGTTAAATCTAACACCGATGTTTTTACAGTGTAGATGTATAGGCCTATATAGGCCTATTTTTGTGAGACCTGCAAAAATACAAGGAATTTTCACTCCTTTTTTATAATAATTATGTGCGTGCCTATTATGATTAGCAATCACTATTGGCTGCTAATTAAAATTACATGCTGTCATTACCTCTAAAGTCTCACATTGACCTTAATTATTATTGTAAATCTATAATCCCTGTCCTGTAGGACCTAACTTATTGGCTAACACACGGATCATTAATCCGAGAAATGAACAGAAACTCCGAGTGTCGATCAGGGCCTAACAATTCTCGATAAAGGCTTATTTCCTCATTTTAATAAACCCTGTTGGCGTTTGAACTTGAGGCAATGACGCATCTAGCCTTAATACTAAAACAGATAGATGTATAAATGGAATCATACATCATGAATAATTACATGAATGAATTAGTAGGGCCTATATGAATGAGTATAATCATATAATAATCAAACAAATAAGGAAATGATGGCCAACCGAATATCATCTTTGGAGTCTTTACCAGTATGACAATCCCACTGTTGTGATAAGGAAAGATTCTACTAGACACGCTGTCTTTTGTTCAAGCTCGACTTATCAAAAATTGTTTTCCATCATTAAATTTCATGTTGATGTGATAGGACTGAGAATTGATCATAAGCGAACCCACATCCAAACAAAACGCATTTAGGCAAGGACCTAAGATCTTGTATGATAATAAATTATGATAAATATGATAATAATTCTACAAAGCTTTAAACCACTACGATAGTGTCACAATGCTCTGTAGCCAATTTAAGAAACATTACGACTTAATGTATAATGTAATGGAGACGATTTGTTATTGTTCCGGATCATTGAGTTTGTACCCCCCCCCCCCCCCACCCCCTACCCCTTTTCCCTCTCCCGGTCGAAAGGGTAGTTTACAAACACTATGAAGTCGGCAGTTTATGTTTAATTCTGACGAGTTCATCGACAAAACGTCAGTAGATAAGTTATTAACGTACATAAACATGACATTTATTTCTGGCCGATCATGCTATCAGAGGCTACTTCGCCAAACTCCAAGTAAGTTTTAGAGAGATTGTGCAAATGCGCATGCGCAGTCTTCCTTGCACGATCGCAACATGGCGACGAACGAAAAGGTGAGGACTTATCACGTACGAAAAAGCTGAATATTACGTTAATGCGTAGGGAGTAGTGCTGATTACTATAGATTTTCGTAGATGTATGATCAACGATGCTAGATTTGTGCTTGTTGTGAGGTGTTATGTGGTTGAATTTGGAGAATGTGTGTTTTACGACCACTTGATCGGTGACGATCATGCTAGCAGCACGCGTGTGCTTCGGCGTGCTTTCGTCACTCGGCCCCTCGCGCACGGAATTAATCCTTCAATCTGTGTGAACTCGTCGGTGGTGGGGCGAGCTGAGGGGTCGATACGGCGCTCCTCGCCTCCGCGCCTATTATTGTTGGTATGCTGTTCAAGAGTTGCTCGCTCCGTGAAGTAAAGATGTCCGGATCCACTAACTCGTGGTCCTGCATGAAAGGAAAACTTAGGCCTAGGAAAATAATAACCATACAGCTGTAATTCGAAAAAAGAAATGTGGAAATTGATATAGCCTGTGCAATGCACCTCTTGTGATTTGATGCCATTTTTCTTTTTTGGTGTGTTTGTGACGAGTGCCTTTCTAATTCTAATCTTGCCTCAGGATGTGAATAAAAACACCTGCTGACATTAAAGCTGCCGATTCCGTGGTATTTATTTGTTGGAGTTATTGACCGAGTGTGCCGTGGTTGAAAGAGGGATGAGACACTTTTCAATATTTTTTTTTTTCTTTATGAAAAGTTGTGTTGAGTGAATATTTGGCCAGCAGTAAAGAGTAAAAAAAAAAAAAAAAAAAAAAAAAAAAAAACACCAGCTGTGATTATTTCATCATTAAGGTGCTCCTGAAGATAGCAGCAATTAGATATCTACAAAATCAGGTCAAAATTTTAATATTGTATTGTGATATCGACATATTCTTGATTCCATAAATAAAGTGACATTTGTTCAAAGTTTGAGCCATTTTCTCTTGTTTTGTGTTGGTTGATGAGCACTTTTTTTTTTTTTGGGGCATGTCGATTATAAGTGAGCTGTTACATGTTTAACATACAAGAAATTCTTATAGAATTCTGGCTTAATTTTTTTTTCTTCTTTACACGTCTTAAAAAAGAAAAATGGATTTGAAAAATGTCAAATTATAAGAGAAAATTTTATATTGTATCTATATCAACTACTGGTAACTGTGTATTAAACATATTTCAATTTTCTTCCATTTTCTTTGTTTAAATGTGACATGATTATCTTGTTGTTCAGGTTTAAACAGTGATAAATATATAAGAGAAAGAGGAAAACAGTACCTGTAGAAGATTGCATATATTTGAAAGCTGTATTAAGGCAATAGCACTATACCAGCTATCCAAGGTTACTGCTGAATTGAGCTTTTAGACTGCACAATATTTGGTATGGGAATGATGTCGTGTTGGTATCCGGTTATTAAGAATATAACAATTCACATCTGTTATATTCCCAGAAAGAAGTTTGCTGTTGCAGACAATCTTGCATTTCAAAAACCATTGATGGTTTTGAAAAAAAGTGCATTGTGCAGTAGGCCTACATAAAAAAAACAAACAAACAAAAACACTGATGATGTCATAGCAATAGTTTGTCCAGAGAGTAATGATAGTACCGGTATATTTCTACTCATACACATTTTTTTTTGTCAACCATAATTTCCTCTCAGCAGTGCCTGTACTGTAAGTGTATTTTCTTACTTAAAACAAAAAGCCTTGGGAAAATCATTAAATTGGCTACTCAGAATTTTACTGCTCATCTTTTGGTCCAGAAAGACGTAAACATCTCTATATTTTGTCTACACATGTCTGCAAGCCTCCTAATGAGCACGCAACTCCACTATTTCAATGCGTGTGGTCTGACACCTAGATATGAATGAAGAAAGGCTCCAAGTTGGATCAATTATGAAATTAGGTGGATTGTCACTCGGGAAGGGACAAGCGCCGAGTGTCATTTCATTGCAGGGGTACATATGCCTCACTACATGCAGCCTACATAGACACTGCATCTGTGTGTGTGCGCATGTTAGACAAACTTTCTACAGGAGATATGAATGGAATATTCCAAGTCCTAGAACACACGACTTTAAGTTATGAGACAGTCACATGCAGCAAATAATCATGCAGTTGAATTTGTCGATAAGTTGACTTTTTACTTGGAGTTCCTTAAGATTATTATGTATGTGGTGTGTAAGGTATTTCAATATTAAGATGTCAAAATATCAGTCTACTTCTTTCACAACAAATCTTGCAAATCACAAAAATAATTCCAGGGAGCAAGAAGCTTCCTTGCCTTAGAACTGGTAACTGTGTTGTGCTATACCTGTACATAGGGCCCATGCATGACCAGGCTTCTTTACCCATCACATGCTGGCCATGGAAAAAAAGGCAACGTCTTTAAACAAACAGAGTAATTAGATTAAAAAATGACTGATTTTTTTTACAACCAATGAAAATAATTGTGATATCATCAGAATTAGAATGATCTGAACTTTCAGATGATATGTGTCTTCTTTATCGTAATTCATCACGAAGTTCTCAGAGAACAGTGAATACTAACTAATTTCAGTGTATTTTGTGAATTGGGAATATTGTAAGGCTATTATCAGGTGGTTGCATTCACGACAGCAAATCTGATTGAAAGAAGGAGGAAAAAAAAAAACACCTTTCAAAGCAATATCTATGCCAGTTGCCAGTTTCGCAATATACTGTCAATCAACTCTCAAAATTTGCTAGAATGAAAACACAGGGAAGGATACCCCTTGTACAGTTATTGATTACCCCACTCCCAACCAAGTTTGGCGTTGGCATCCATTTAAAACATTGCTCATAAAAACCGTCTACAAGTTAGTATGAATGATCGAAAATGAAAATGACTAAGTATTTGCAAGCTAGTAGTAAGCCTAATTTTTATCAATAAATTGCAGTTTAAAGGCTTCCTTAAGACTGTAATTTAGCTGATTTTGCCATTATTCTCACACAGAAATTGGAGAGACATGAAAAACATAAGTGGAGAATGACGATAGTTTTATTTCAGATATATGGATTTATTCATTATGATGACAAAACTGAGAATCCAAATTTCATTTAACTGTGCACCTTTTTGACATTGACCACACATTAAGAAGACAACCATGAGATGAAATACAAAAATAGTTTTCGGGCGTGTATTTTGAGCTAAATCTGAGTGTTACGAGTTTACATAGTGTGTAAAAATCTACATTAACTTTCCATGTGTTAGATGAAGCTAATTAAAATTCATTATGATTGCACAAAATGAAAAGGAAATTGCACAAATTTTTTTAATTTGAGAGAGGAAGACAAACTGAACACTGAATTTGTTTGCAATTTCAGAATTAGTTTCACATTTTGCAATTAAAAGAGGCTTTCAAAAATTTTGGAACTTAAGTGATTGCATGTGAACTACGAGAATCTTCAATAAAAGAATGTTTAACCATACCATAGGGAACACAATACTAAAATTGTGATAAAAAGATGAATCACCAAACAGCGGAAATGTTCTGGTGCTGAATACATAGCCTGTTATGCTGATTTGTGAGGACCCTCAATGAACAATTCTTGTTTTGGTGCATTTTCTTTTAAGTGTGGCCTTTAGCCACATCATTTTCATGAAATACTGACTAATTTCAGTGTATTACTGTATAATATTGTATTTTGTGACATTGGAATTGTAAGTCAATGATCAGGTGGTTGACTTCATGTCAGCAAATCTGATTGAAAGAATGAGAGAAAAAAAAAAAAAACTTTTCAAAGCAGTATCTATGCCAGTTGCCTGTTTCTTAAATATATAAGCCTCAGCAATTTATGATTTATGAAAAGGAAATCGCGGTATTTCCCAAACTCTTCAACATTCACATGCCCGACTCGCTAGACAGCATGCCAAGTTTGCATACTTTGCTCAAAAAGCACAATTAAACCCACCCAAGCCAATCGATAACTCGCCCAATGCCACAGTACAATGAAAGCTTCCCTCATGATTCTATTCCAGAGATGCCAAGTTCAAAAAACTTTTATGAGTGAGATTTTTATGACTCGGCGTCTCGGCGCTCGCGCGCATGCGCACGCGAACGAGGAGGGTGTCCCCCTCCCATGGTAGGGAGCTTTTTTAAATCATTAGCTCTTAATGATGCGATCTGGTGCATACTTAAGTGACTCTCCTTTACTATATTTTGAAAGGCAAAAGGGAAATATACCTTCAATTGCAACTATCACTCTAATCCTTTGAGCTATGCTCCTTAATTTTGGCCCAAATTGCAGACTTCACCAGATGCGTGAGAAAAATGGGTGCCATGCGTGAGATCGTGAGACAGACCCTAAATGCTTGACTCTCACGCAGAATGCGTGAGACTTGGTAGCTCTGCTATTCCCCTAACAGTTGGCTATTGTTGCTGGGTTAGAAAGATATGGATATCAAAACAAAATGTTTTCAAGAGTCTTCGTGCATTGTGGACTCTGATTAATGTGGCACAGAGGGGTTTACACCAAAGCAAGTCACCAACATTGTATATCTACACACACGTGCCTTCCCAGCACACACCCAGATGCCAATACATGTAGCAGTCTTCAGGCGTTTCCCATTATAACAAAGTCTTCAGGACTGGTAGTTTTCTCCTGTTATATCAAAATCTCATCTTAGCTGAATAGTAAAGAATGTAGAGATATATATGAAAACAATAATTATGTGACCTTGATTTTGAGTTTTTTTTTAACAAGAGTTTGTTACAAAGGTTTTGTTATGAATGGAGTGCACTGTGTAAATGAGTACATATAGGCAAGTACTGTACAAGCTGTTATTTTCACAAGGGTTTAATTTTCACGAATTTGGCGAATCATGGTCGCAAGTGGACCGTGAATTTAACAACAGGCGAAAATGCCGCCATGCACTAGGGTAATAATAGTGCATCTACAGTAGCTTCGGTGTAAAGTCCCGAAAATGCCTGTCACCTCCTCATTCGCAAAAATGTCTGCACGCAAAAATAACAGCTTATACAGCAATGCAGTAAATCTTTTTGTGCCACCTTTGCACTCCCAAATTTGCATATTTTGCTCAAACACACAAGCAGGCATAAATCAGTAGACAAATGGGAATATGCCAGATGACATTGAAAGTATACTGTAGCCACAGCTATAAGTATAACTTGAAGGGATCTCGTAGTAGTGTAGAGAATATCCTTCTACTCACCATTCGTTGATTCTATAACACACAATATCTCCCGCGTTGCCGAGCTGTGCCTGGAGTAGATGATGTTGCAGGAAATTAGCCCTCCAATTGAAAGTTCAGTTATTGCACTTCTCCCGTTTGGCAAATACACAAGAACATAACGCGACACAAAATATGATTTCCTGAAGTAGCACAATGGTGAAATAGCACGATGTTGAAATAGCACAATGTTGAATGCTCCATGAGACGGCAAAATCAGAAATGGAAAGAGAGATAGGCAGATTGAGAGAGAGAGAGAGAGAGAGAGAAGTTCGCGAGTCCAATGTTTGACCGTGGTTTGACGATGAAGTTTGGTGAGTTTGCAACTTGACGTTTCCGTGCTTTCACGTTGAAAGCTGGTCAAAAAGTGTAGTTAGTGTGTGTATTGCTGAATTTGTGAATGAAGAGATGTAACATGCGTGCGAAATTTCTTCGAGACGTGGAGCGAAGCAAGAAGGAGATTGGTTAGAAAGGATGTCCATCTCGCGTTGTCATGGTGACCGTAGGAGTGACCGGAGGTGAAGTTACATTGTTCGCGAGGAATTTCGGATGAATGATATATGAGTGCTCGTGATACAGTGGGCCAGAGCAGTCGTAAAATTGTGCTTGTATTACGTTGTAGAGTGACCACGAGCGCATATGGTCAGCGAGTGGACGAAAACAATTCTTAGTAGAGTTAGAAAATTAAAGCATGACTCGTGCTGCTACAAACTCTTTATGTGCCACGTTCGCGCGCCTGACTCAGTCTACGTCGTGCCAATTTCACACATTCTGCTCAAACGCACAAACCTGCCCAAACCGATCGATAAATCGACAAATGTCACAGTTTAATGGAAGCATTTCTTGCAATTCCGTTCCTCTCATATACTGTAAAAGTGGATATTTTCGTGCGATTATTTTTTCACGCTCGCTGGGGTAAGAAGAGTTTAGCGTGTTTTTAATTCCGTGTTTTTAATTCCGTGTTTTTAATTTCGGGTTGCACGAAATGCGCGAAAATTTCAACACCGCGAAAATTTCCACTTTCAGTATAGCTTGCATTTTATATGGTGATTTTCGGTTTTCCCTTCTCAATTTTTGAATAAATTACAAGTTTCTGTAACTATTTTATGTGCAAAAGTCATGCCTTTACAGTAATGTAGCTTCTGGTCATTTGTAAGAAGAAGACTCATAAATTTTTCATACAATTTACGTCAAAGGGAAGCTCAGCATTTTTACTACACCTTCGCTCACTACGTGTCCAACTTCACTGAAATTTTCATAAATTACATAGATTTGAAATACAGAATATTTTCTCAAAGCATGACTGCATTGCTGTTAAGAATAATGTGGCACACAGGGGGTTTCCACCATGGCACATAAAGAGTTAAACAACTTTGCTGCATGCACTGCATTTCTAGCATTAACATTTCTATTAAAGTTATATGGATTTGAGAAATTTAAAAATTTTTTGACCACAAACAAAAATTGTAGCACTCGTCAAAGTGGGGACACCACTTTTAATATTTTGCGAGCCACATGCAAGCTTTGGCTGCATGACTCATGCATTTTGTGGAATAACAAACTTTGTGGTGGTTTTGCTTATGATTATATTGCGAGTTTGGGTTCAATACTCGACAAACATTTCAATTAGTCTACCGAGAATATTACATTAATCATTGCACTTGCTCAATTTTTAGGGGATTTATGCCCGTAGCAATTCTTTTCTGTGGACTAACACACACACACACACACACACACACACACACACACATAAATTACACATAAATCACATGTCATTGTTCTAACTATGTACTGTACTGGGGGTGTGAGTGTGTGTTAGAGAAGCTGAGACTAACAAGGAGGGAGAGAGTTTCGTAACTTTTCCTAGTTTGGAATGAGTCATCGGCCATTGTCATGATTCAGTGATGTGCTAGTTGCCCAACAATAAGTGGAATAATCAGACAAGTATCCAGTTATATGCCGTACCTCAATGCATGATGTATGAAATGCAAAACTTGTGTGAAATTCAAAACTCTGCGAAAACCGCATGTTTGGGGGCATATCAAATGTTCCCGTCCTGACAGCAGTGGACGCGAGGAAGTTTAGCTCTGATTAGAGACTCGCTTTCTCCAAAACTGATGACTAAATCTGACAGCTGCAGATATCTTGAGTGTGATGAAGGTAAATACTCCCACACAGATGGAGTACTGTGCTTTGCTATTCAGACAGCACTAATCAGCATTTAAGTTTCCATAACACACCCAGAAGCTGTCTTTCTATGGTTTGACTGATTTTATTGCATTTTGTAAACCTTATCATTGTTGGCATTTCACCAAGTCATATAAAATATTTTACTTTTCAGCCCTTTGTTGTTATACTGGTAATTTTGTAGGTTTGGAGTTTTTGAGTTTTTTTTTTTTGTACAAATGTTGAAAAGCCTTTTGTTACTAGATTTATTATTGATTCATACATGTAGGTTCACATCATTTTTCAGCAGTTAAAAATGTGATATTCTCTTGAGTTTGGCAAATTTTTGCAAATTACTTTCTGAACTCTATGCTCTTTTCAGATTTTATGAATTTTCCATATGTTCCATCTGACTGTTTTTTCCAACATCAGCTTTTCTACAATTTATGCTGCATATTCCGCAAGGTTTTTATTTTTTTGAATGTTGCAAGTCGGGTGCTATTTGTGAATATAGCAACAGTTAAAATTATTTATTCCGATCACGCACATGAATGTGACATGCATGCGGACATGTCTCCCTTCATTACTGTACTCCACTATCGCGAATTAAGCCACTCGCAAAACTGTTGGGAAGTCTCAAATCGCAAAAAAAGAAAAGAAAAAAAGAAAAAAAAAAGAATTAGACTTGCTGAATATACAGATATGCCCTACCATATACAGTATACATTGAAATTCAAAGGTGCAAATTAAATGACAAGATATCATCTGCAGCGCAATTTTGCCAGGACTTTGCGTGAACCATGAAATGCTACCCATCAGGACCTGCTTTAATAGTGGGTGAATCGTTAGTAGTGCATGTCGAGGGAGCTATTTGGGAAATTAATCCACACGAAGGTAGCCATGGACCATGCAGAAATAAGCATTTGGCTTGGCCAATTGTATTATAGCTGCCCAGGAGTTACTAGTAAAGTAGACTTACATGCTAGGGCCTGATCGCAAGACGTGCCTTGCTCCTTGCAGTCTTGTGGAATATTCTTCACCTTTGTGATTCATATCATGTGAAGAAGTTTTATGGTATAGGACCTACTGTTTTACTCTAGATGTTGCATGTTGTAGTCTGAATACCAATAGGTGTACACAAAATGTTATTGCTCTGATATGTATTGCCAGCAGTAATGAATGAGTATTCTGCAGTATTAAACACCTTTGAATGATTCATAGCAACTGTGTGTCAAGCTTGGCAATGGGTACAGTTCGCGCCATTCTCTCTCTAAATTTGCAAGCTTCTAGGTCATTTTATACTACCTACGGTAGGCATCCATTTTAGAATCTAGGTCATTTCATACTACCTACGGTAGGCATCCATTTTAGAATCTGGTGTCATGTTTGCCACGGTCATAGATTGCCTTCCAGATTAATCTCACAAGGTAACCTTCATGCCCAATATAATTATACATACACAGTATGTGGTGGGGCAATTGGCCTATATGTCATTGGAGCATTACAAAAGGTATTTAAAGGCATAATTTACCATTTGCAGATGAAACAAAAACCCTGCATTAGTGCTTTAAATTGTTCTAAAATGTGAGTTAGGGATAGAAACAACCACTGTAAAAATGTGAATCCGTATAATCGATGTCAAGTGTTGTTAAATACACAAAATATAAACAATAGTTATAATAAAAATGTTTCCAGACTAAAGCGTATACAGTTACGGTTTATTGAGAAAAACACTGATATCTCCTTATATTTTAGGCTTTATTGCAAAAATTTTATATGGTAGGATGTTTTATGACACAACAGACCTACACATATGAATCAAATGTGATATCTTGAACATTTTTGAAATCACTGCTCCCAAAGGTAAACTGGACCTTTAACCATTTGTCCCACTAAGAATATGTGCAAAAACCTCATGTCTTACAGGCAAGTACTCATCCATGTAACTTGCCTAACAGTACTATTCATTCGCCTAGAGCGCCCGAGTAAGTACATTTGTAGCACACTCATACATTTTGCCCATAAAAAAGATCATCAGTCAAACTATTATCAGGCTGCTGTGAATCTAACCTGAGCCTGAAATAGTGCAAACCACCTCAGAGAATGCATCCCATTCGTGGTCCGAAAGACAGATTCTTAGGATGGATTGCCTTTGCAGATTCAAGTCTGTGCACATGAGTGCAAGACCATTTGGAACAGGTTGAAGTGCCTGCAAGAAATACTCCATAGTTTCCTTATGCCCAGCAAAAATTGTTTTATCAAAGCCTTCTCTTGTGTCAAATATTGACCAACTGCTTGATATTGTGACTCCTGGAAACCATGCGTGTATGGAGGAATGCTTGTTGCTCCTTGATTATTTCTTCCTACTTTGAAACTCCAAGTGGCCATCTCTAAATAACATAAAAGATTGAACAGCCTTTGATTAATCCATTGCCTCATCAAATTGGAACTTCTGTATATAAACACACCCAGTTCTGGTAGGCAATTTGTTCATTGGTTGATTTATCAGTTGGTTTGCATAAATGTTAACAGTAAATTTGATAATGCTTCACTTTTCCAAGAAATAGTTCTTGTTTATCAGACAATGTATGTGAGAGTGTTCAAAAGATTGGAAAACACAGATTTTCAAAGCTGAGCTGAATGATTACTGTAAAACATGATATATTCACGGCATGAAATTTTCGCGAATTGGAGCAGACGGCCTTATTCATGGCATGAAATTTTCGCGAATTGCCACTGGCATTCAATGCTTATAGTGTAGACAAGAACTTTTGCATGTATTTTAATTTTGCGATCTTGGCACTTGCGAAATTTGCGATTTAAAATGCACAAGAACATTCCTCGTTTTACAGTAATAGTGGAAATTAACATGTTAGTCAGGAGTCCAATCATTAGATACAGAATTTTATGTTTTTATACTCCCTTCCTGTTTCATATAAATTCTCCCTACCTTCAATCACCTTTGACTCTTCATTGTTGCACATAACATGATGGCTTTAATGTGTTGCTCATGGAATTTACTGTCCATTATTACCTCTGCCAAGGAAGTTTTGTTTTGCAGCTGTTTGTTTGTGTGTTTGTTTGTTTGTTAGTCTCTGTGTTTACAAAATAGCACAAATAGTTATGATTGGATATAGATGCAATTTTCAGGAGCAGTTGAGAGTGATACAAGGAACATTAAAGGGGATGGCTAGTACCTGGTAACTGATCAGTTGGAATCAGTGGGAATGCTGGGGGATGATTGTTCCAATCCTTGTGGGATTCATTTAAGAGAACATTATATATCTATTGTTGTGTGAAAATTATTTGCTTCAGAATGGTCTCATATTCAAGTAATGTGCAGGTTAACAATCGCTCTGTCACTGTACATGGAAACATTAAAGATTAATGTACTCTTAAATGAATCCCACAAGGATTGGAACAATCATCCCCCAGCATTCCCACTGATTCCCACTGATCAGTTACTAGCCATCCCCTTTAATATACCTAACCTATACCTAAATCTGACATCAGATATCAATGTGGTGGCAATATGCCTATCATTTGAGTAGCACTTGTAAGTTTGGCCAAATGTTGATATTTTCACACAGTTAATTTTTATGCTTAGGGACTCATGCAAACACATATTCATGGGGTCTTGAATTTGCACTCCGCAATTGCTTCATACTCGTATGTTTTCATCCAGTTTACAGAAAATGCATGAAAATTGATATGCTGCCCCATCCATTCAAATTTACAGCCTACACAAAACTGCCACGTACACACATGTGCTAAAATGAATACTACAAATAGTACTAGGACACATGCGCACACACACCCTTATACTGGAGGCATTACTGGCGATGCGCACCATTTAACCCATTCAAAATGAGCAGAGAAATTTACAAAGATGTTTTCACTGGTCATAGAATGTGTCCCAGCCAAAAGTAGCGTGAAATACATGAAATTGATGTGCAGTGAATATTTCAACATTTATGGTACATTACAAGACAGGTTGCTCTTTTCTAGAGCTAGTTTTACATCTACTTAAGCCAAAGTATTTCTGAACTTGAATAATAGCAAGTAGTATGAGAAAAAGTACAATTACAAAGACCAATACTGTATACGCTATATATTTCGCGGGGGTTTTATTTTCGCGAATTTCGCAAGTCGGGAGCTATTCGCGAAATTAACAACACACGAAAACATTACCTTCCAAAATGAATCCCTTGCCTTGATGATACGAACATTTCAGTACTAGTATACCATGTCACGGCTTTCCGAACAGACCATACTGGCTAAGCTTGTTTACGTACATATAGCACGTCCACGTCTAGACTACTTACGAATACTGTGCGCTGTAGAGAGCCAATCCATTATCGCAAGGGGACCACTCGTCACAAATCTAGCGCGATGGACTTAACCACTTCAATGTCTTCAAAAATGTTGAATTCTAACTTAGAAACCCTACTAGTTCGGAGAGTTTGATAATTTTTTTTTTTCCATGCACTGTATAACTAGTATCATTCTTATTGAAGTTGAAAATTCACACTTTCTTTTCCACTTCATATTTTCTCTGGTCCCCCAATCGCGAATTTAACCACTCTCGAAAATGTGTGACAGCGGCAATTTGCGAAAATTTATGTACGCGAAAATTATAGCGTATACAGTAATCTGCTCTGATGAAAATTTTATGCAAATAGGGAAATGAAAATGAAATAATTGTTTATCAGAGAGATACAATGTCTGTATAAATGCACAAAGGAAACAAGATACTGTGTTGATAGCAACCAAAAGAAAGCATTCTTCTGTCGTGTTATGTTCTGTTTTCATTTGGAGAAAACACTGGGTCAGGTCCTCTAAGAGCTGCATGGTAGCATAAAGACAATGCAGTGATATTTTTGCACCAAGGATTGCACCAAGTGCCCTATGAAGACAGTAGAGGCAGATACTGTAAAACGAGGAATATTCGGGTGCATTTTAATTTCGTGAATTTCACAAGAACCAAGATTCACGTAATTAAAATGCATGTGAAAGTTCTTGTCTACACTATATGCATGGAATGCCAGTGGCAGTCCGCGAAAATTTAATGCCACAAAAATGGCCATCGGCTCCAATTCGCGAAAAATTCATGCCGCGAATATATCATGTTTTACAGTAGACCTCTAAGTCAATATGCTTATCTAAAGGAAGTTGGACAAATGTGTCTTGGGTCATAACTGGCTTAGAAGAGCTATGATATTCCATGAATGTGTTTTTGACTTGGCTTGCATAGAACAATTTCATCTTGTTATTGCTGGTCAATCATTTTCCAGTACCTCAAAATAAATGTTTTGTGTTTTTTTAGTTGAAAGCGCTCATTAAAAAAATTTAAAAAAAAAAAAAGTAATTTCCACACAGCTTTAAGATACTTACCAGACTTTTCCCTAGCAGGTAATGATTGGTGATATTTCATTATCTGACAAGTTCAACTCATAACAGAGTCTTAGACATAACTAAAAAGGTAAGTTTGTAGAGACTCAATACCTGCATTTGAAATTGAATATTTGATGTCTGACTTGAGCTGAAATAGCTATTTTTTCAATACATGCATACTTATGAAGAGTCGTAAAGGGTTCTAACGAGGTAGCACTTCATACATCAAGGGGCCTTTTTGAAGTTTGTGCCTTTGTTCAAGATTCTATTTCAGGGTAGTATGTCATCAAGCATTTTGTCGGATATTTTGACAATTTTTTTTTCCAGCTTCTGGAACCCTTGCATTTGATTGGCTGAGAGCAAATTTGTCATGAAAAATATCTGATAAATGCTTGATGAAATGCCCCTCAGGATAATTATTTACTGCTGGTTTTGCTTGCATTTGAGCAAGTTTATAAACTACACCACTTCAGATTTTACATTTTAATTAATCTTCTTAGTATTAGGATTAAACCTGAATCGATATGTAATGTGTCTTACTGCTAGGTGAGTAGAATCTTTTCTTTTCTTTGATCTAAAGTCGAAGAAGTTATTGTATGCATGTCATAGGCCAGTGATTTAAAATGTTATCACCCTGATTGTAGAAATGAAACTGGGTCACAAAAAGATAGTTGTTGTATAGCATTCTACTCAGAGAATTCAATTTACATGTAAGTCAAATAGAATGAGAAATCTCTTGAAATGAAGATTTACAATTGATACTTTGACATTCATGAAATAATTCCAAAGTCCAGAAAATCATATAGGCCCAAAATAAAGAGTAATGATTGAATAATTGAATACCGGTAGATAAATAAATAGATAATGATAGAATTCTAATAACTTAAATAGTTATGAAATATAATCACCTTCACATTCAAATTTATACTGAAGATGTAATGTGTATAGCAGATTTGGGTTAACAGATCTGTGTGTTCAATGAGGATACTTTTTTTTTTTTTTTTTGGCATGCATTCAAATCTGGTGGTAGCCATCTTGGAAATTTGAACAGATAAATTTATTCATGGAAGACTACTAGAAAGAAGAAGGTGGGCCATAGGCGTTACAAGAGTTGTGACAAGGTTACAACATTGTATGGCCTACTGCATTCACGTGCATTTTATCAGCACTGTGTATTCTTATGAAGTACATATTTTTGT
Source organism: Diadema setosum (assembly GCA_033980235.1). Taxonomy (NCBI): domain Eukaryota; kingdom Metazoa; phylum Echinodermata; class Echinoidea; order Diadematoida; family Diadematidae; genus Diadema; species Diadema setosum. The sequence continues at coordinate 29,592,257 of CM067069.1, read as the reverse complement.
TCTGTTAGTAGAGAGTAGACGTTGAAATTATCAATCGCTTCCCAGGCCCACATCACGACTTTACTACACAACCAGTCCATCTTGGTACTGATGATACTATCACATCAGATGGTTTGGGAACATGGTTGGTTTACATATAGAGAAACTGTCAGTTTCATGCATTTGTTTTCTCAAATATCCAACCAGTATTTGCTTTAGCCACAGTCCTGAACTCGAATACATACATACACATTGTATTGTAGGGCAGACTTCTGTGTACATGTGTGTAAGAGTCTATGTGACCTAGTGATATGCATGTAAAACCTGTGTGTCAGCACACACACACACTCAAGAGACATGTACACACACTACAACACCCTTGTACAGATACACAGCGTTAGTCAGTGGGATGGGTACCATGACCCATGAGCATGGTGTGGAGAGCTACTGTTGCCAATTTGCAGATCTAATCACTATTCTTATTTGTCTACAGGAGTGCAGGATCCCCATGTAGCTTGTAAAGTAGGCTGATAACCATAATAATAGCAATAACCTGTATTACATGATCATCAACCGACTTGGTCATGAACTACTATTATCTGGATGAGCATCAGTTCCTGCACTGCAGAGTACTTGCCAAAAAAAAAGAGAAGAAAAGAAAGTTTCTGCTAATGCTAGTCTACAAGAGCTCGTGTATGCACCCCATAGAGACATGCTCTAGCTTACAATAGAGATTGAGAAGACAATTTTTTAGACTTGGATGTGGTAGACATAGGCCTACATTCAGTGGTGGTTGGATGTGAAGATGAAGTTTACCATGGTGAATATCCTGTCTGCTTGTGTTGTGGATCACATATATTACTTTAAGTCATAATAGCCACGAGTCTGAAACCCTTCATAAAAACTATGTGGTATATAGGAAGAACTCCTTTGAACCATGTGTCTCAGTGTTGCCAATGCAGTGTTTACTGTAAAACGTAAAACACAATATTTTCGCAGCTTAAAATTTTCGCAAATTGGAGCCGACGGCCTTTTTTGCGGCATGACATTTTTGCAAGTTGCCTCTAACATTCAAAGCGTGTAGTGTAGACAAGAACTTTCACATGCATTTTAATTTCGCAAATCATGGCTCTCGCGAAATTAAAATGAATTTCCTCGTTTTACAGTAATCGATAGCTTCAATAAGCCAGTTCGGGGTTCCACTTTGAGCATGAGCAGAAAAAGGTCATCTGTACCAGCAGAGCATGGTGGTTTTTAAATTCACTGAGATAAGCATCTTTGATGTAATGATTATTCAAGTGATCCCTATAAGTGGTGCTTGCCAGCACATCCACCTGACAGCAAAAGTGGTGTCTGACAATATCAATAGAAAGAGATTGTTAATACATTCAATGCAAAATAATGAAATGGATGCTTTCCAAAATGCCAATGGAAGGATCATTCTGGTCACCTGGTCTATGCAAGTTCATCCTTTATTTGAACATAACTGATGAATTCCATAAATTGTTACGTTGGGCAAGCTCATGTCTTCTGTCGCTTGAAACTAGTGGAGTGCCTAATCAACTGAAAGAAGAAAGGTCATTTGTACCCATGTGCCCATGAGCTAACCCCGAACTGGCTTATTGCAAAGCTACACATTGAGTTTGTAAAAAGAGACCCTAATTTGCTTGTTCCCAGGTGTGCTTAATGCATACCCCTGTTATCAAATATTACATGTATTGATAATGCTGAGTTTCATATTCATGTCTCAACAATGCATTATTCACATTGTAGAAGCAGGTAATGCACACAACGACCATTACATCTACAATAAATACAGGTACCTGGCAGAGCATATTAATGAGTATAAGGTGAACAGAGAAAGAACCGAGAGGAGATACTATCCGTTCCTATCTCCAGATTTAATATTAAAGATACGTGATAAAGCTTTGTTTGCAGTACATGATCTACAGCAGATGTATACCGCCTTTTAGGGAAGTCAGAGAAATATCTCTACATACTGGCAACATTAGTGGAGTAATGTGAATGTTGTGGAGCCAGAGGGAGAGTCCATCCGATACATCCTTCTGTATATTATTTTGTACACAGAAACCTACCAATTTTTTATTTTCTTTGGGCCTTTTCTTGATATTTGATTGAGTAATACAAATTTTGCATGCCTTCCTGACTGAATAATTCCTGTCTGAGCTTGAATATTTGAGAAAAATGTGCCCATACTTGTTTTTTTTTTTATCATTTCTATGACTGAAACTTTGAATAATCAGTGTTTATTTACGTCAATGTGGGACAATTTGTCAATCAGTCGCAACGTGAAAGTAGTTAAATCGTATTTACAAAATGAATGGATAGATACTCAACATGTAGATCACACAGAGTTGCTATTTTTACTTTCTCTAAAATTTACAAAATTAATGGTTTCTTTCTTCATGTTTCTATTTTTTCTCAAAATTGCTTGATTTTGATACTTCTGATATTTCTGTTTTCATACAAAGCAACATAATATCAGGGTGGTCTTTTCTTTTAACCTTTTCATCAACATTGGCAACCTGTTTGTGTTCAGTGTTAACCCATTGAAGAGGAGTCCCAAGTATACTCGAGCAAGTGTCTATGGGAAATGCGTGTTGTAGCAGAATCACCCCATCCTTAACGAGTTAATGGCAGTGTTAAACTAATATTTCCAGTTCCAAAAATATGAGCTGCATAGTGTTAAAGGGGAAGGCTAGTAACTGATCAGTGGGAATCAGTGGAAATGCTGGGAGATGATTGTTCCAATCCTTATAGGATTCATTCAAGAGTTCATTGTATATCTATTGTTGCGTGAAAATGATTTGCTTCAGAATGGTCTCATATTCAAGTAATGCGCAGTTTAATGCTTCCAGGTTAGCATCCCTGGTCAGTGACGGAGCATTAATCTGCATATTACTTGAATATGAGACCGTTCTGAAGCAAACCATTTTCACACAACAATAGATGTACAATGAACTCTTGAATGAATCCCATAAGGATTGGAACAATCATCTCCCAGCATTTCCACTGATTCCCACTGATCAGTTACTAGCCTTCCCCTTTAAATGCTACCAGTTTCACCGACACTGCAAAATATAAGATGATGAAATTTTTATAGTGAAAAGTGATTGCTAAATACTTGGAGAAAGTGAGAGGTCTCTGAACAGATTTACCAAGATTAGTCAGTTGCGTTCAAATGATATTTTCCATCAGTAGTATTAGCGTTATGATAGCATTATGATTGTTCGTAGCTGGCTACATGAGTACTAACAGCATGTTTTTCCAAACATTTGTTGTTGTTGTTGCTGGGATGTTTTCAATCCATTTGAGCATCATTTTATGGCTCAGTCAGCAAGGTTTGACAGTTTGTTTAGTTATTGTTTTTTTTTTTTATAATTTAAACACATTACCAGGGTTGAACCCACTAGTTACAATATAGCTATCTCAAAAGGGTTAAAGGGAAGTTTGTGTCAAATTTTTCCGCATGAGGGAAGTTGCTCCAGGTAATGGAAGTGTAAAAGGAACCAAAAATAAGAGCCATGTTAGCAATATTCATCAGAGAATACTATCCATGGTATGTAGAGTTGGAATGTGCTGACATTTGTAATGTTTTCATCATGAAAAAAGATTCTGAAACATAGGACAAGTATGTAACGATCAGAGGTCAACCACTTGACCCAAACACAGAAAACAATACAAAAAGAGTGTCTGCTGCGAAAGACATTCTTCTGAATAACAGACCAGTTTACTAATACATGGCTCAGCTGCTTAAATTTGGCAATAATTTGGCAATTTAATATCCGTTAGTCTACATGAGGCTCAATGAAAACTTCAATTTCTCTTCATGTCCAGACAAAAGAATACAAAAACCTTCTTGATTCAGGTGTTGTTTAGCCCTATTGCGTCAAATGTAATGCTTACTGTATGTATTAAAAGTCACCCCGGAATGTTGGCAATACTGGTGTTGCTGCTTTACACATACTACCTTTGTGACAATTTAACTTAGACTTTTTCTGACAGCCAGAAATCTTGCCCTGAGGTTCCTTCGAGGCTTGCCCAACACTGCAAGAACTAGTGCATGCAAAGTGCATTCTAAGTATTACATGCATGAGTACATCCAGGTGGGCGGAGTAGCTTTAATACTTGGTCCCTCAAGGAAAATAAATTTGAATACACTTGTAAATTGGAAAGCACGTCATGAGACTGACACCCATTAGTCATACAGCTCACAAGTTATACAGCTCACAAGTCATACAGCCCATGGGTTATACAGCTCACAAGTCATACAGCCCATGAGTTTGACACTAGGCAAACAAGGCCCACGAAACACATTAAACGCTGTGTTGTATCTGTCGAACTCATGAGCTGTTTTTGCCTAATGTTGAACTCGTGGGCTTTATTTGCCTAGTGTTGAACTCATGGACTGTGTGACTTATGAGCTGTGTGAATCACATGGATCTGTTTTCAATGTCAAACTTGTGGGCTGTACGGCTCGTGGGTGTCGATCTCGTGGGACGACCCCGTAAATTGGCCCATACATAAATCAGTGAAGTGCACATGACTATGTGCCATGTCTTGACATATGCTTGCATGTGACCACAACAGTTGGGACAAACATGTCTGAAAATGTCAGAACTGGTCATGTGACAGGATATGCTAATGCTTTACAATTTTCTGGAAAGAAACAAATACATAAGCAAAAATGAATAGCTGTAGAAATGAGAAACCTACTTACAAGAAGCTTGTAGAATGGAGACTCCAGAGTAATGATTTTTAAGAGTTTGCTACAACAGGCTTATGATGAAAAATAATAAAACGTACGAGAATGGTTCATAATGTTGATAATGTAATGCACAAAAAAAAAAATGTTTTCATAATTAATTCTACGGTAACAAAACTAAAAAAACAATTAACTTGGTCAAACAAATTTGGTTACGCAAACAAGACTTCATTGTGAGTACACAAAGACATTTCCAACGATCTTAAAATGTGATTCTGATGAATTGGCTTTGAGATTCAGCTTAAAAGGAATTAGGAGAACTTGAGTGAATCGGAACAGACTCAGAACTACAATAACAGGTCTGTGGAAGTAATTGTCAAAAATAAAGCAAGAACGGTACAAACGGGGAAAAGTGATAGCATCCACTTTGTCATATAGGGCAAGTATAAATATCACTGTATAAAAAACAAAGAAAATATGCTAAGCAGGCCACCAGTATTCAATTTAAACATAAAAATAGGCCTGACACTAACTTCTTTCTTTTGTGTCTAGTTTGGGCTACAAAACTTCCCAAATTTCTTTCTTTTCTTTTCTTCTTTTGTTTTTTGGTGGCCCTTCCGTGAAATTTGATTCCCCCCCCCCCCAAAAAAAAAAGGAAAACATAAAAGAATTCAATCAAGTCATGAAAAAATATACGAACAGTAATGATTTGATAGAATATCCAATGATTGAATTTAGGCATTGTAAAGTAATTTTCCATGGCATGAAAATATTCATGAAATGATTTAATTTATTACCATAGGGGTATACGTAGCTCTCTCACATGATAGGTAAATTTGGCTGTGAAATTTGGCTGTGAAAAGAAAAAAAAAGTGACAAAACAAATTTTAGCCATAAAATAGCCTTTGTTTAGCCATGAAAACTATACTAGATCTGGCAACCCTGATTGTCTCAACTAGCTGAAATGCATACAGTTATGGAGCACTCAATCAGCCGCAAAGTATTCTTTACCATTCTTCTGGATTAGAAGAAAATAAAAACAATATACACACAAGTTTTTGGTGACCCAATTAGGCCACCAAAACGTATGATTTCTTCAAAAGTTGTGGCCTGACATCTTTTTTTCTGGTGGACCCAGTCCACCGGGCCACTTGGCCACCACTACTGATGAACCTTGCATAGATTATCCATTGTGATACAATTAATACAACTTATACAAGTCTGAAATGTTTGAACAATTTACCAGAAACAGTTAACTTGAATGATCTAGGAAATGTGCATGATTGATTATCTGCATGGCCTTTTTGTGAATAAAAAAATAAATAAAAAGACATTTTGGTTCTGAAACGATTTCCTCAGGCCAATATTCCATAATTCAAGTATGGTTATAATAGAGTTATGATACAGAGAGTGCAACGTTGTTGTGGGGAAAGGGTATAATTTCAATTTATGAATAACCGCAGCATTCTTAGATAATAATTACAGGTACTTAAGTACCGATTGGTAATCAACATTATCAAGTTAGTCGTGCAATGTTGAATTTCGACTAAGAGTTTCGAAACTCAATAATGGTACACATTGTTAATTTTCATACAAGTCATACAACATCCAGAATCTGATGCAACATTAATTTGCCCCAACAGTGGTTAGTGATCACTCCTCAAATAGGCAACACAGCTTTGCACAGATCAATATAATCAGCACCATGCATACTGTGTGCTTTGTTGCATGTGCAGTAGACCCCATTGTGTGTAATAGGAACTGGAGAAGGTTGTGCTCTCACACACACATACTATCTCTCTCTCTGACTGCAATGAACATGCAATGTGCATAATAAATGTGCTTATAGAGACCAAAAGGTTGTAGCCTTGTAGTAGGAGCTGACTATCAAATGACCATGTGCTCATTTCTATAGATTATAAATGTTTTGTTTGTACATTTGTTTGTTCTCTGTTTGTTTGTTTCTTAGTTCTTTTAGTGGTGTCACTTCATATAGCATGCACATATGGAGTGCTTGAAATTTGATTATTTGTATGAATGTGTATTTGCAAATGCCTTCAAATGAGAGCTGATGCCAAAACTGCATCTTCAGGCCAGTTGTGAATGCGCTCAGACATTGCATTCCCTCATGCAAAAATGCACGCTTTGAATGCCTGACTAGGCATCCTCAGGGGTATAATTGGAACCTTCATATGTATTCACCTGCTCTAGTTCAAGTTCATGGGATCCACAGTGTAATACTATTCCATTGAAGGGGTGTTTGTATGAAGTGTTTGTGTATAAAAATGTATTTGATATAGAATGTGTAGTGGAAATCCTTGTTATCCTATTGGTTGAGAGCTGTGTTTTCATTTTTACTGGTCACATACTAACTGAAATTTAGCCAAAATCTACTCATCTTCATGGGTTAGGCATTCCATAGTTATTGTAAAACATGATATATTCGCGACATAAATTTCTTGTGAATTGGAGCTGACGGCCTTTTTTGCGGCATGAAATTTTTGCGAACTGCCACTGGCATTCACTACATATAGTTTAGACAAGAACTTTCACGTACTTTTTAATTTTGTGAATCTTTGCGCTCGCGAAATTCCCAAAATTTAAATGCACACAAACATTCCTCGTTTTACAGTACCTTATGCTCACAATTCTGTCTGATGCACTTAGACCTGTGTATCATTTGTATATTGGGTTCCAATTACAACTGCAGCTACTTTGTGTGACTGTGTGAATATCGCAGTGTAGACCCTGTTACAAAATTTGTTCGTGTGTTTTTGACATAGCCAGGCGCGGTGGAGCACCCCAATTTGCATCTCATTATCGCCCCGTTCTATTTGAATTTCCAACGGGCATCCACGGCTGCCCGAAACTGTGTGCATGAAAAAGTCAAATCATTACCTTCTCCTTGTGCCGCTATGCGTGCCGCTAGTAAACTCAAACTTCCCACACTATCTAAGTTTTTAAAAACCTTCCTTTTGATGAAAAAATTATGAAATTTGCTGCACTAGAACTTGAGATATTAAAGCGTTTTGAAAATCACCTCTCGCAAAACATGCTCTCTGTTTTTTTCCGACTGGACTATGGCCGGGCTCCAATGTGTCCGAAATTGACAACATAAGTTTATCAGGCCTCAATCCATATATGGTGAAAGTTTTCGCTTGGTTCCACCTGTACTTTTTGAGAAATCAACATGTTTCTACAGGGTTTGGAATAGAAAATTGTAGCAAGCGAAACAAGTGAAAATGACGTCATTTCTATTCCCGTAATATTGGGCATGCGTGGTACGTGAGATTCAGGATTTCGTGCTCATTGTTGGTTTGCATGTGACGCAGTCAATTTTGCCGAGTGTCGCACGGCGGTGACTGCTGAGCTGCTGCCGCGCACGCTGCATGCTGCAAAGCGTTGTGTGCTGTGACATGCAACGCTACAGTCACGCGATTATATATACATGGGACCGACCTGTACGCTTTGCGTTCGTGTCATTTTTGACATCACCTTCTCTTTTTTTCCGACACAACCATGGCCGGGAATATTACGGTATGACATTTAAAATGCAAGCAGATAAATAAATTTCGGTGTACTTTGTTTGAATGGCGCTTTGGTTCCACAATCACACTTCGTGAATTTTAGGATGATTTTCGAGGCATATTTTTGGTAATTTTGCTCGCCAGGTTTTCGCTAAAATTTCACATTTTATCATTGTCAAATCCTTTAATATGTTATATGTGCATATTCGGACATGTTTTCAAATTCAAACTAACTCAATTTTAATCCGAAAATAGGTTTCCTTAAATTGTTATTAGCTTGAGAAGTTGTTTACTTTTTCTCAGCTACGCGAGTACATGTTGTTTACTTTATGCAAATGAGGCTCGGCTGCCGATGGATTTCTGCGAGATAATTGGGGTGCTCCACCGCGCCTGTAGCCCCATGGAAGAAAGATGATTTGGAGATAAATCAGGCCTGAAAATTAACCTGTTGAGGACGGACTGATTTTGCTACAACACGCATTTCCCATAGACACTTGCCCGAGTATACTCGGGACTCGTCCTCAACGGGTTGAGACAAGAAAATAAATCCCCCCCCCCCCCCCCCAGCAGCGTTTGGCAATTTCATAGCAAGTAGTTTTCGATAGAAAGTTGCCAGAGCTAGACCATGTTTTGAGAATGCTTTAAAGACTATAATGGTTATAACATGGATTTAAGTATGTTGGACTACGCCTTGTGATTGAATTCTATTTCCTCCCATTTCACCTCCCAAAACTCTGATCCTGAAGCTACAGTGTATTGCTGTCTGTGGTTGATCTTCAAATGTATGTGTTACATGTGTTTATTAACAACCATCTTGACATATCATGGGAACTTTATTCCATTCCTTGTTCCCTAAAATTTACACAGGATTTTAAATACAGCAAATGGATTACTTAGTATAGTGTTTTTTTATTTGTCATGAAGATATTTACAGAATTTATCATAGACAGAGGGAGTTAGGATGAATTCAAGATTGGAACCAAGGCATGAGTTTACGTAGCACACTGATTGAACAAGAGGAAATACACACATGACCTTTTGACCCTTATCAGTCGGTCACATTACATAGTACTCTCTGTGGACCTACCTGTGTATATAGTTTACACAGAAAGACTTATGTATCATCTGTCATACAAGCTTTATTTATTTTTGTGTAGATGTTGACAACAGAACAAGAAAATAAGACACTTTACCAGTTGACCATTAGCCATCTAACATTACTTTGCATTACCCGGTACTCAATATCTTCATGTCGTGCATAAAATTTCCTTTTTTAGTTCACACAAAAAGGCCAAAATATAATTTGTTAATCAATTTTTATTCATTACTAGTGATCTTACACAGCTAAACGCTCCTTTACTCTGTATGGATTGTAGACAAAATGCAATACACACACATACACACACAAAAACACTTCTACTTGCACATTCCAAGTCCAGCAGCTGCTACCATTAATCAGGACTCGGATGAAATTACAAGACTACTGCTTCAATGGCACAATATCATAACATCATTCAATAAGTAGGTTATTTATTTATAACATTGACAGCACACGTCAAAACACATTTTAACATCAAGAGCAATATGAAAGCATGTCTTTAGTAAAAGCATACATGCATGTGAGTATATAGGCCTACTGTGGGGTCCATATAGTGGTATTCAAGTGTGTGTCCAGCATGCTGTGTTAACAGTGTAGGCCCATGCACCAAAGTTGTGTTACCCCAAATTTCTTTCCGATTAAGATCACAGTAGTTGCTTAAATACACTGGTTAGCATTGCTTTGATATTGAAATATCTGTGCTACATGGTCCTACTTACTACCAGTGTTTCATACATGTTCAAAAAATTATGCAAGAAACAATTGCAGTTGAAATTTAAAGGTAAAACATAGTTTCCATACACCTGCAAAATCTGTAGATTTTTGCTGTAAATGGACACACATATTTAGAAAAGAAAAATATGCAGAATAATGCTGCAATAACATGATTTCAAAAAATTGTTGGGTAACAACGAAACTATGAAATATTACCATAAAATGTTCACAGAAAGTACTGCAATCTTATAGCATACCCGATCGTGGTTGCTACATAAATATCTGATAATCAACAAATTGGTCCAGGATAGCAGTATCTGCATAGTTATGGTGTTAGAGTGATTTGCATGCAGCTTGTTGGGAAATGTGATTCCAGGGCTTGATCAATACTGTGGAAGTGGATATTTACGCGTGACTAATTTTCCTGCTTGGCCGAGTAAGAAGAATTTCGCATGTTTTTGATTTTGCGGGATCAAGACATCAAGTACTGGAACATATATGGCACGCAAAAATATTTGCGTGCTTTCATTTTCATGCTAGCTTCTGCTTATGCGAAATGCGCGAAAATTTTAACACCGCGAAAATTTCCACTTTACAGTAATCTGATAACATTCTACCTATAACCCACTACAGAATAGGGAGGGCTCTTTAGGAATAAAATTTGTGTTCTACAGTCGCTAAATAGCTTTACACTTTTGATTCCTAAAATACTCCAAAGCAACTCATTGTCCTGGCAAATTGCATGAGTCAGACAAGTTTCTGGGATGACCATTTTGATATACTGTTTATGCCATATATTTTAAAATTGATTTTTTTTTTTTTTTTTTGCAAATCAGGACTTCCAGACAATTATGGAGGGGTTAAATTTTTTATCGTGCATTACAGTCATCAACAGAGAAATGTACATATGCAATTTGTATTTATGTTAGGATCAGACTTGATGTTTTTGTGTAATGTTAAATTCACAAAAGCACCTGACTCGCAAAATTTATGAAAATAAAACCCCAAAGTAAATTCCAAGTAGTAGGCGATAAAATTTGGTCCCTTCTGCAAACTGGTTTGCTTCAACATGCATGTGTAAAAAAAAGTCTTATTTTAATGTAACACTCATTTTTGCCATAGACTGCATGCGAAAGTATTAAAAAGCAATTTTGTAAGTAAATTATGGTTGCATAGCATGGTGATTTTTGTCATTGAACATACTAAAATATGACAGCTTTATATTCAAAACTTTTGAGTGCTCGAGTGGTTTTGCAGTTATTCTAATATCATTTGCAGTGCAGTTGGCAAAGTGTGACAGAATTGAGCTACCACAGCTTTTATAAGAAGTGTCTTTTAAAGGTGCATGGTCCCGGTGTTTTAGTCAAATGCGTACGCGGGCGCACGGCGCAAGTTTCCTAAAGAGACCTACGCTATCGACTCCTCTTTAGCGCTTACGCTTTGGCCCACTTCCCCGAGTCCGAAGAAGTCAGATTCACTGTAGTCACTGATCGGAGCACAGTTCGGCTCATGATTCGGCTGAGGGGGATGACAGCTTTAGCAAACTTCTTTTGTGATGTCATAATAACAAGCACATATGCACTCACCCTGGCATTACTACAGACTGCGCGATGCGCAGAGAAGACAACGCAGGCAACGTTACTTAGTAACAGCTACGTACTTTATTCTTGATGACAGTTCAATTTCGGTAATCTTCGTATCAAATGCTAATGGTGATCGGCAGTATCATCCACAGCGCCCTCTACACTACCAGGACTATGCCCCTTTAACAGGTCAAAGGTCTTACTCCAATGGCATCTTGTAAGAGAGTGCAGCTGTCTGACTCCCATCATTGTATCATTGTCAGTTTGGAATATTTTATAAAAAATGGACTGGACGAGTATACATTTCTAGAGAGCATGTGGGACAATTTTAATTTGCTTCTGTGTCATGAATGGTTTTATATTTTTATTTTGTGTGAAAAAGTAAAATATTTCTCCCCTTTGCTGAATAAAATTTTCTACTTTAAATGCAGTGCTACACCAAGTACAAACTTAATGGCCCGAATTCACGAAGTTGGTACAATTTTGGTCCATGGTTTAAACCATGGACAAAGACTGTGGTTTTGTATGGGATGCCAAGTGTGGCATGGCCTATTTTGTTACAAAATCAGTCATTTCGTAACGAAATAGGCTATGCAACACTTAGCGCCCCATACAAAACTATGGTCTTCGTACCACCTTCGTGAATTCGGGCCAATGAATTTAAAGCCTTACAATCGTGGCGAGTGGTTTGTGCGGCACGGAGACGAACGCAACACGCTGCCTCCCCCCATTCTGTATCAAATGTAGTGACACTGAATGAGAATAGCGCTGGCTCAATGGGTCAGCGAACAACACTTTAGACAACAAATTTTCTGACCCAAAATGGCTGCCCGAGCCACGAGAGCTTCCGGTTGGACGCACACTCTGGCCTTTCTCCTCCAATCACCGCAGCTCGTGGTCACAATGTTTGTGTATGTTGCGTGCACACGCACACACACACGTGTCTCAGTGGCAGCATTGTCTCACACATTTATGGATATAGCACTGAGTCTGGCATTGCGCAATTGCATGCACAAACTTCGGTCGTTGGGGAGATTACGAAACAACGCACCACTAGGGGTGACGATCGTCCAACTGTAATAAAATAGATCAGACAGTAGTTTCTTAACCCATTGAGGACGAGTCCCGAGTAAACTTGGGCAAGTGTCTGTGGGAAATGCATGTTGTAGCAAAATCAACCCTTCCTCAATGGGTTAAAACCAGATATTTGATAAGAAAATTATGAGGTTTTAGATATCTGCATGTTTTTATGAAGTGATATTTGTTGCTATCACTGATGCATAAATTAGAATACTGTCCAAGCTGAAATTTTTTGCATTACAAGACATATTTTCGCAAACTGTCACTTGTTGGACAATATAGCATGTTTTTATGCCAGAGGCATTCATTTTGTGGTTTCAAGGGTCTAGTGATGGTTCTTTCACCTTTCACCTTTCACAAAGTGAATAAGAATAAGTTATGATAATATTTTGTAACGACAAGACAATTTGAAGCAACTGCTGAACTGTGAGCCGCTTCCACTGCCCTGCTCATAAGGGTTTTGGTGCTGTAAACGGCAGCCGTTTTCACACAAGCTCTATGAAAATTCACACTAGAGAATTTACCCCAAATTTTTCTCAAGTTATTTAGGTATGGCAGACCTTCAAAAAATGTTTGCCCAATCAATGATGCAGTTTAGGGGCTGCCTCCAACAGCAGGTCACGCATGGTAGGCTTGCTAATTTTTGCAGCCAATTTACATTTAATATCAAGTAAGGTGTTAATTTTGCGAAATGATCATCCCATTTTTTTCAAAATTTTCCCCCGGTTTGCCTCAAGATAACTTCTCGATCAAATATTTCAATTAGTTTGAATTTACATCATGTAGCACACTATTTTGTGTTCGAGTTAATTGCCCAGAATTTCCTGAATCCAAAATGCGCAATATTTTTAAACATCATGGGTACATGAAAAGGCCTCATACATACTCTATAGTACCCAAACTGCAAGATGAGATTGATCTCTGTGATTCTGACTTAGACCCTGTTTACAGTAAATGAAAGGGCTGGGCTCGGCTGCGGCCGAGCCTGGCCTTTCACTGTGAACGCGCAAAAGGCCAAATGCGGTACCAAAATCGGCCGCGCATTTGGCCAAGCTCTGGAATGCCACAATTGAGGCCGGGCTCAGCCGTGGCTCGGCCCGGGCTCGGCCCGGGCTCGGCCCAGCCCTGCACTGTAAACGGGGTCATAGAGATCAGTGGTGTAGGCAGGCGGGCAGAAGATCCCTCTGTGCAGAGAGTGGCTGTCACATGACCAAAGGCAGTCAGTTATGACGAAATGCCTACTCACGGTGATATAAAATGTCATGACGTTTGGGATAAAGAAAGTGAATGTTTTTCCTATTGAAACATTTCACGTGTGTACACTGTCCTCAACAGCAGTCAATGATGGGATTCACATGTATGCAAATTAGCAGGCTATAAGTCTCAAGATTTGCATGGTGAGTGCAATCTCGAGATTTTTGCATGTGCGGACACAAAAATCACTCCAATTAGTGCAATTAGCATCTCAATGCTAATCCACAGAAATCTTGCACTTATTGTCCCCGCCGAACGAGTTCGAGCAGGGGACTATGAAACGGGCTCTGTACGTGTGTGTGTCCGTGTGTCCGTCCGTCCGTGTGTCCGTCCGTCCGTGTGTCCGTGTGTGCGTCCGTGTGTGATCAAAATCTTCAATTTGCTACTTCTCTGTCATTTATGAGCCAATTTTGATTCTGTTTGCTTTATATGATAGAACTACATGGGAGCTTTGAAACTTCTACACAGAATTTCAGTCGTGACCTTTGACCTTGACCTTTGACCTATATTGTACATTTTGCTACAAAATGCTACTCCTTCGCCATTTCTAACCCGATTTCGATTCTGTTTGCTTTATGTGATGGCACTAGGTGAGGGCTTCAAAACTTCTACACAGAATTTTGACCTTTGACTTCTTTGACCTTTGACCTTGATTTTTGACCTGTATTGTACATTTTGCTACAAAATGCTACTCCTTCGCCATTTCTAACCCGATTTTGATTCCTTTTGCTTTATGTGATGGCACTAGGTGAGGGCTTCAAAACTTCTACACAGAATTTTGACCTTTGACTTCTTTGACCTTTGATCTTGATTTTTTGACCTGTATTGTACATTTTGCTACAAAATGCTACTCCTTCGCCATTTCTAACCCGATTTCGATTCCGTTTGCTTTATGTGATGGCACTAGGTGAGGGCTTCAAAACTTCTACACAGAATTTTGACCTTTGACTTCTTTGACCTTTGACCTTGATTTTTTTACCTATATTGTACATTTTGCTACAAAATGCTACTCCTTCGCCATTTCTAACCCGATTTTGATTCCGTTTGCTTTATGTGATGGCACTAGGTGAGGGCTTCAACACTTCTACACAGAATTTTGACCTTTGACTTCTTTGACCTTTGACCTTGATTTTTTGACCTGTATTGTACATTTTGTTACAAAATGCTACTTCCGGCGGGGACATATATTACGCACCGCGTAATTTCTACTTTTCCTTGTTTCAGAATTCGTGCACTAATTTGCCCCATGGTGACTGTGTGAACGCTGGACCAAACAAACTTGGGATTTTATATCCCATAATTCAAACGACACATCACAGCAGCATGTGTGCCACATCACTGTGAGGCGCAAGAGCAATAGGTTTATTGATTGGCAATAAGTGGGCTATTTCTGTCCTTGTGAATGGCCACAGAAAATCAAGAGATTTGGAGCATGAGTGTTTTCCCAGTGTTTCTGACCGTGTGAACGCTTTACAAAATCAAGATTTTGAACACAATCGTCATCCTGCTATTTTGTATGTGTCAATACAGCTCATGTCCCCTATGTCTCCCATTTCTAAGGTTTCCTGTCAATGAAAAAGACCATTTATACATTGATAAACTAGAAAAGCATTCTGAGAGTGCAGACTTCAGCCAAGCGGCCACTTTCCACCGATGTTCTTGCTCTTCCATAGAGATCAGTGATTTCCACACATATGTATGCATGCTGAAAAATCACCTGATTTCCCAATATAGTAGCCTTTGTTACGTCATACAAAACCCTCAGCTGGCATGCATGCCTCGCCCTAGCAGAAACTAGAGCATGCACTTTAGTTCGTGTTTGAAAACCTGAAAAATGCGGAGCTTGAACTCCCAAGTTCATTGACCCTACCTGCCAAAATATCAAAATCCTTTGTAACATCCAATAAAATTTCAGGATCACTACCAAAATATTATAATCTGTTCCTTGTCTCATTCTCAACCTTTCCTGCAAGTTTCATCCAAATCTGTGCACAACTTCTAAGTTATTTTGCACGTAGACAAACAAACAAACAAACAGGCCAATAATAATGGTAATGAAAAAATAACCTCCACCCATGGCAGAGGTAATAACGGTACCGGTATTTGTTCTTTGTCTGTTTTTTAAGATATGGCAAGTGACTACTGCTCCCGATTACGAGGAATGTTTTGCATAACACATCAAAGTTTGTATCAGATGCGGTTATTATGTAGACCAGGTGCATACGTCCATTCATAAGACTTGATCCATGAATACTATTATTGCTGTGTAAGTAGTAATTTTAATACTGTTAATTACTGTAATACGAGGTTATCAACTTTTATTTTTTACATATAGGTGAAATTTCATAACTTTAAGATATATAACAAAAATATGCTGCCTCCAACTAAGAGTAGATTTTGATTTAATGTGCATGATATTTAGAAAAACACACACCAGTAACATCACTGAGAAGCAAAATGGTGGACAGATATAAAATATCTGTTCACTATCAATAGGAAGTTAATCTGTATGATACATGTACACTTTGATGCAAGTAGATTTAGGGTACTCATTTAAATTGTTACTACTGAACCCTTACATGATAGGATAACACTGAAATGCTTTATGAAATGGTTTCTTTTTTCTCACCCACACATGTATCTGTCCTGGGATAAGGAAATTGCTGGTTTTATATGTCCCCGTGCACTCCAGCATGGTATAATACCGGTAATATGAATTGATATCATGTTTATATATGAAATACACAAGGAAAATTCAGTAGATGCTATTGAATAAGGGTATAATTACTGTAAAATGTTACATCCCTAACCATATGTCATGGAATGTTTTGCATATTTGATTACATCTACCATGGTTTTGACATTGTTTTCCCATTGGAAGGATGGTGTGCATACTATCAAATTTGCTCTCCATGCTGTTACCCTTGTATTTTAGCAGATCTAGAAGTTTCTCATGTGTGCATAGAATATGAGCTGATAGTGCATGAGTATCAACATACAGTGACTACATAATTTCTCATCTGTGAGCTTCACTTGAATGCAAATTTGGTGAAGAAAGTCCAGATAGTAACCTGTACCCTTCTCAGAGTAGTGATTACATCTCCAAATTGGCAACTTCCTCTGTGCCTTTGTTTGGTGGTTGAGTAGGCAGGGGAAGCCAGCGTTCCTTCACCAACAGAGAGTAGAGTAAAGCCATGTTATGAATGGTGCTCTGTGTGAGTGTGTGCACTGAGAAGAGAGCAACAGAGAATGTGCTTGAATGGGACACACATACACACCTCACTGCACAACCCAGTATGGGCTCTTTTCCTGTGTGTGTGTGTGTGTGTGTATCTGCGTGTGTTTGTGTGTGTGGATACACACTGTGCGAGTAGATCCATACATGTGGAAGAAGCTTTTGTGAAGAAGTCCCGCCAGGCTTGAGGGGGCAATAAGGAAAGAAGGAAAAAAAAAAGAGAGAGATAGAATCGGTGGTAGTAATTTTGTATACCCTGGCCGGCCAGTTAGTAGTCTCATGTGGAGCGTCATGAATGGAACTTGCTCCATGCACTTGGCTGTAAAGACCAGCTTGTGGTAGTAGAATGTGATCAAGCTCAGCTATCATATGTTGCATAGTGGTGTGTGACTGGTGCTGCTGCCAGAGTAATCTTGTTTGCCAGCTGTGTTGTTGGTGAAGTTGCAGTATGCGCACTAGGGGAAAGGCTTACCGATATGTGGTATGTATGCAAATTTATGCATGTTAACTCATGACTTTATCATTCAGTATGCAGAAGTGTTACTTCAAAGTACAATTTGTACAAGGTGCCTTCAAGCAAAATAGAGGTCACATTGAGCAGGCTCATTTTTTTAAGTGTTGCTTAAATTCCATTGGAAGTCAATGGATAAAAAGCAAAAAGGAAATATTTTTTCCCTTCATGTTTATGATAAGGTTTAGTTGAACTTTTTAGGGGTTGTGGATCTCATAAATCAACCCTCGGATATGGGGCATTCAACTGTGTGTATGTATGTTTGCCCTTTAAAGAAAATAAACACCCGTAACTCATCTTCTCAAATTTCACAATTTTTATGCCAGTGGTACATGTAGCTTGTAACAACGGACAGTACAAGTGTACATTATATGAGCATATAGCTGTATATAGCACTAGCTTACATTTTGTTTTAGTAACTGCAGACATTTGAACCACGCAAAGTCAAACCTACAATGTATCATGAGAAATAACATTTTGCTGTACTAGTGCATATATACATCAGTATTTGGACTATATCAAAAGAAACATTCTACGTACAGGAAATTAGACTGCTTTTTCAATTCTTAACCATGGCAATACTTAATGTATTGCATTTTGCCTGTCAATTATGTAGAGGATCATTTTAATTTGCTAAATACATTCTTTTTAACTAACAAAAGCATATTTTACATGTATTCAACATTTAACTATCTCAACACATTCTATCTGGAACTCAGCAGCAATTTATAATGTAGAAGTAGTCCTAAATCAGTTATGCAAATTTATCAATTTTCAGCTTGGAAAAAAAAAGAGAACCTGCTTATTTTGTCTGTGTTGCACACACCCAAACCTGATTCTGAACAAGTGTGCACCTTGTATTACATCTCTCTCCCTAATTATATTGTGGAGATGAACAATGTATGTTTACTCAGAAGTGATCCATATACTACAAACAATAATGGATCCATGTCTCAATTCACAATGCATAGTTCAAAGGACTGTGCTGTACAAATGGAGCTGTATTTCTGTGTTTTGTTTGTTTTGGGGATTGGCCTTGGTTTTAGGAAACGGTTTCTTAGTCACTATGTTCACTTGAAATGGCACATATGATATTCTTATACTCACCGCACAAAGTATGCTTAAACCTTGGGGGGGGGGGGGGGAACCACCTCAAGCCATGAAGTGAAAACATTCTGTGTACAGAACAGGGAAGAATGCTGCTCAAAATTGTCAGTGAAATATGGATACTTTGAACCTAGCCAAAGAAAGATTTTTTACAATACAATTTGCAGAATGATTTATTGAAAGCTTTTTATACCATGCTATTTTGTAATATTCTCTTGTCTGCTTTTGTGGCTACGCTGATTAGTACAGTGCTACCCACAAACCGAAATCAATATATACTCACATTTATTGAGAATAGAAGGTGTATACAGTTAAACTCGCATAAGTCGATCTTCTCGGGACTGGGCAAAACACATCGACTTAGGCGAGTTTCGACTTGTGCGTAAGTCGAAAAAATCGACTTACAGTTACATCACGCGTACATATATGTATAATGTACATGTACCGGTATGTTGTCTACTCTGGAGCCGAAAGCTGGAGCGGTGTGCGCGATATTTGCCCTTCGAATGTTACCGTTAATCATTTTCAAATGTAAAAACAAGCAACCGACATTCATTCTAGGATCTTACGGAGCTGAATATCATCCTTATTTATTTCCGAACGTGAAAGCAAACATCCGCTTTTCATTTTATCATCTGAGCCGATTGATACCGTTAATCATTTCCAAATGTAAAAGAAACAATCTGTTACTTATTTTAGCATCGTACGGAGCAGAACATTACCGTTATTCGATCTCCAAATTCAAAAGCAAACACCCAACATATGCCCAACATTTATTTCATGATCGTAAGGACCCGAATGTTACTGCTGTCCACTTCCGAAAGTGAAATGAATCATCTGACAATAAGGAATTATGTCAGCATCGTAAGGAGCCGAATGTTATACTGTTTTTCATATTCGAACGTCAAGGCAGACATCCGACATTTACTTTACCATCAAACGCACGTGAATGCTATCGTTATTCATTTCGAAATGTTAAATAGCAAATGTCTGATATTTATTTTAGCATCTTAATTATGGAGCAGAATGTTACTGCTATTCACTTCCGAACGTAAAAGCAATCATCTGACATTTATTTTGGCATCTTCCAGAGCCGAATGTTACATGCTATTTACTATCGAACGTTAAAAAAAAAAGCGAACATTCGGCATTTATTTCATCATCGTACGGAGTTGAATATTATTGTTATTCATTTCAGAACGTCAAAGGGATCATTCGACATATATTTTAGCATCTTCCTGAGCTGAATGTTATTATCATTTACTTTCGGACGTAAAAGCGAACATCCGGCATTTATTTCATCATCATACTGAGTTGAATACTATTGTTATTCATTTCCGAATGCCAAAGCAAACATTCAATATTTATTTTAGCATCTTCCGGAGCTGAATGTTATTACTATTTACTTTCGAACATAAAAGAAAACATCAGACATTTATTTTATCATCGGACGGAGATGAATACTATTGTTATTCATTTCCGAACGTCAAAGCAAATATCAAACATTAACTTTACCATCAAACGCAGCTAGATTTTACTGTTATTCATTTCGAAATTTAAAAGCAAACATCCGACACTTATTTAGCATCGTATGGAGAAGAATATTGCTGCTACATGTATTCACTTCCGAACGTAAAAACAATCATCTGACATTTCTTTTAGCATCTTCTGGAGCCGAATGTTATTGCTATTTACTTTCGAAAGTAAAAGCAAACATTCGACATTTATCTTATCGTCGTACGAAGTTGATTATTATTGTTATTCATTTCCAAACGTCAAAGGGATAATTCGACATTTACTTTAGCATCTTCCGGAAATGAATGTTATTGTTATTTACTTTCGAACGTAAAAGTAAACATCCGGCATTTATTTTATCATCATATGGAGTTGAATATCATTATTATTCATATCCGGACGTCAAAGCAAACATTCGACATTTAATTCAGCATCTTTCGGAGCCGTATTTTATCCTTATTCATTTACGAACGCAAAATCAAATATCTGACACTAATTTCAGCACCGTACGGAACTGAATCTTACCATTATTCATTTCCAAAAGTATAAGCAAACATCCGATATTTATTTTAGTATTATACGGAGTCGAATATTACCGTTATTCATTTCCAAAATTAAGAGCAAACATCTGACTTTTATTCTAGCATCTTATGGAGCCGATTGTTACCGCTGTTTATTTCCAAAACTGAAGGCAAACATCCGGCTTTTGTGGTGGCCCGGCGTGCGTTTTTGGTGATCCCGGTCGCAAATCAACCATTCGCGAAATCGTGATTCGATTCGCGAAAAGAAAGCTAAATATAAGGCATAGATCGCTACACTCGGCAGGGGCTACGTCGTCCTTTCACCAGTTCTGGTAACGGAAACCAAAATCTTGCGTGAGCTCTTGCGTTACCTATCCTTCATGTCAACGAACCATCGTTAATTTGCGCTTGGGATCGTTACTCATCGTTACTACAAACGTTAATTTACCCGATCGTTAGTTTGCTTTACTAACGATTCAGGTGAAACCGCTTGCGTTAATGAAACGTATAATGTTTATTAACGCAAAGTTTCTTTTGGTATATACAGTATGTAAACAAAAACTGGCGTCTCGTGATTTTGACAGTGATTTATTACACAATAAAATCTTATTCGACTTAGGCGCAGTGAATTCAATGGTTTTTCCGTGAAAGTGTTCTTGGAATTTCATCGACTTAGGCGAGTATTCGACTTAAAAAATTCGACTTGTGAGTGAATTAATACACGTAAGTCAATGGGGAAAAATCGGGACTTTTTAAAATCATCGACTTGCGCGATTATTCGACATATGCGATGTCGACTTAGGCGAGTTTAACTGTATATTTGGAGGAAACAATGAGTTTTCTAGGCCATCTGCGAGAACAAAAACATACAACTGTGTTCACGCAAACTGACCTCAAGTTTTAGGTAAGTGTATGGGTAGAGTGTGATGATATACATTGTACAGCATTGGGGAATACCCAG
The DNA here is from genome assembly GCA_033980235.1 of Diadema setosum. Taxonomy (NCBI): domain Eukaryota; kingdom Metazoa; phylum Echinodermata; class Echinoidea; order Diadematoida; family Diadematidae; genus Diadema; species Diadema setosum. The sequence goes on along the minus strand of CM067069.1, from coordinate 29,570,445 downwards.
AAAGCGTCTGAAAAGCCCATGTCCGGTACTGGTGCAGTTAAGTTACCACTAAGTTTTGTTCTTTCCTATTTTCTTTACTATGTACCATTCCAGATCACTCCATTTGAAAGCATGAATTGCCAGTCTTAGGGTTTAGTTTCTTTTTTGTCTTTTTCAATTTTTTTTCTGTGTAAACCCATCTTTAACAGATGCATGATGAGATATCAAGGTATTGTGCATAGTATCGTATATTCCACATGGATAATATTTCACATATGTAGACACTTGTACAAGAGGTTGAAATTTTGATTGAGTATTACAGTGACAGAAAGAGAAATAAAGTATTACCCTTATCAGGAATATGGTGATTTCCTACCCTGGATGCAATATTCAGCGCATTTGTGGTATGGGAAGCAATATTTTTGCTATTTCTTAATTTTGTAAATATTGGTCGCCTTGTGAAATTCATGGACTTAAAAACACTTAAAGATATTTTGCATTTATAGTGTGTTCTTCGTCTCCTGTCTCTGTAATATGAATACCATACAGAATAATTATTTCCACATAGCCAATGTTGCAGCCCAATTTGAGTCTTTTTTTTTTCAAAGAGTGTTTCACCATGTGCAGCCACGAAATTGCACATTGTGTAGTTATCAATTTATATTTATTTTATTTTCTTTAAAAAAGAGTGTTTCACCTTGTGCAGCCACATACATTGTGTAGTTATCAATTTATGATATGTTAATTGTTTTACTTTAAAAAACAAACAAACAGGATAGTCATGTTCAGAGCCCAGAGGCCTGCTTTTTATAAGTTTACCCTGTCACAAGTATTACAGACCAGTACACAGTAAACTCATTTGGTTCATAAGAAATAAAAAAAAACAAAAACAAGCATAAATGATGATGTGAAAGCATTATAGATCATACTGAGAGAGAAAAAAAAAGAGATAGTTTGATCTGTACTGATGCAATGTTTGATGTCTCCCTGTTTCAATTCTTTACCGGATTTGCTTTTAAAAGATAAACTGAATCTCTTGTGCTAAAGAATAAATGCATATAAACTTAAGTATTATACTATTAATGTCATATAATTTACAGCCATTTTTTTTTCCTTAAGCAAATTTGGACTGTTGTGGGTGTGGTGAAATGTGATCAACATATGTGATGCCATGAGAAAATGTATCATTTCTTCCATGACGCAATAGTTATTTCCTATCTTTGCGATGATACATTGCATATATATGTGTTCAAGGATGCATCATTTTGGCATTTTGTTGACTTTATGAATGTCGGTAGACTCTCAAAATGTATGATGTACAGTCAAACCTGCCTTAGCGGCCACCTGTCTATAGCGGCCACCTGTCTATAGCGGCCACTGCAAAATCCCCCCAGAGAGAAAAGCCCTGTTAAAGACCCTGTGTATAGCGGTCACCTCTCTAACGCGGCCAGCGGCCACAAATTTTGTTTCCCGCGAGAGATATTAACCTGTCTATAGCGGCCAAAAACCCAATGGAGCCGTAGCCAAGCCGACAATTCAGCGTATTTTTCTGTTTGGTAGCCGTGCGAGCAACGTTCAGTGATCGCCACCGCTGCATTCATCCCTCATTCAGTCATAATAATGCACGATTCTTCACGACAATAAACATGCTACTGTGCAACAATATCATATACACCGGCATGGTTAAATGCATGAAACACGGTGTATGCATACGTACACACATACACTGTACATGTACATGTAAGGATACAACGATGATACATGTACATGTAAGCAATGCACACAAAGTTGGATTACCTGTCTATAGCGGCCACCTGGCTATAACGGCCACTTTTTCCGTCTCCCTTGGGTGGCCGCTATAGACAGGTTTGACTGTACTGTATATCAGGCTCATATTACGTGGAAAGCAGATATGAGACATGGTGTAAATTACCATACATTCAATATTTGTTATCCATCACCATATGGGTGGAGAAACAACTTTTGCCGCCTTAAGTGGTACTGTTGTACATTTAACAGTGTTTTTTTTTAATTGCAGATTTTCACAATATTAAACTGTTATTTACAAAATTACCTATTTCAAAAAGTATTGCCTCCTGTAGCACAAATGTAGGCCTACTTCATGTTGTAGTCCAAGGTGGGAAAACAGGGTTTGTTTTTCCCCCCTGCAAAAAGTTTGAAGTTACTCGGGTCTTCCATCACTGGTTCTGAAATTGAAAATCAATCATTCTCAGGATTGACCTACAATTACCAAACGGTGCTTGAAATTGAATGTGATCTAGATGTAGTGCATGTGCATGAGAAAAAAAAAATGTCATGGTACAATGCAATTGTGTAATATATACAGGCACCAGAGGTTTGTTTAAAAACCTGCAATTTGGTAGCTCAGCCATTTCCTGCCCAGTTTCAAAGTCTGCTTGCTTTGAAACTAAAAACTTTGAATAAATACAGATCTTGAGAGTGCGATATCTTAACTATCTCTGTAAAAATTGTATTCTTTGAGGATGTTTGAAATTCAAAACTATCAAGTTCCCTGAAACATACAATCATTGATCTCTGGTTATGATTTCCCCTGCAGTTACATGCAAATTTGTGTAAATGCCTGATCTCTCACACACATGATGATTAAACTCTTGCAGATGAAAAAAGAAGAAAAAACCTCAGCTTTAGTTCTTCAAAACTTTCTAAAATGTGAGTTAGGGTTCCATAAAAATAACCAACCTGAAAATGTTAATCAGTATAATCAGTGTGAAGTATTATTTACAAAATATGCAATATAGTTTTATTACAAATTGTTTATAGATTAAGCCATCACCATGATGGTTTATTGAGAAAACTTTTTTTTTTTTTTCATTTGTGGCTTTATGCCAAATTTTTTGTATGGTCTGATTTGTGATACAATGGAACTGTACACATAATATGTATACATCAAATGTGATGATTCAACCATTGTTTTTAATCATTGCTCCCAATGTTGAATAGTGGCTTCAATTTCAAAGCCCATGTCATCCAAACTTGTTACAAATGGTGTCTTTCACACTGGTTCTGTGACAACATTGTAAGTGATCAACAGTGGGACATATTATCAGTGAGAAATTTAGGGTGTAGAGGATTTGCAAATATCAAATATCAGGAAATCAATGTTTAACAATGTTATCAAGCCTTTGTGGTGATAGGTCACAGCATATTAAGTCATTGAAGAGGAGAGTCGCAATGGTGAAATAAGTGAATGCATGCTCTGACTGGCTACAGACTTGAATCAGTTATGGTCGTTCTTATCCTGTGTCATATGCATTGTGAGCTTTGTGCCACATGCATTTTTGTTTCTTCTTTATTTACATTTCATCTCTGCTTTCATGAAAGAGAGTACACACATTGTTTAAATGACAGTGGTGATGACAAACCCCTGCCTTAGGCTCAAGGGTGGAGGCTCCAATGGCAAAGAAGGAGTTTGTTTGCAAAAGAACTTTTTTTTTTCTTTATTTAAAAAGAAAAAAGAAAAAATAGTAAGTCTGAGCAAATTTAGCAATAGTTTGTAGTACAGCTGTACGTTGATCTTTGAGAACCAGGAGTCGTTCAAAGAGGTCACTGAATAGCTCCATTTAATCCATGAAAGAGAGAGAGACTGAAAGTTCTTGATGTACTTCACAGAAACACTTAAGTGTTTTCGCTGGAAGTTGCCTCTGTATTCCCCGTACATTCTGTACACTACTATCATCACAGTTATTAAAAGGGGGAAAAATCTCGTGAGTTCAGTTTCTTTGAAACTCCACTGACTTTCACCGTTTGTTTTGCTTTAGCTTTTTGGACATGAGACTCCCAGCCACACTTGGATCAAAGTTGAGATGAGCATTTTGATCATAAACGAATGGTTGCATTTCTTTCATCCTGTGCCCATTCCTGCTCCCCTCTCCGCAAGGAAAAAATTTGTCAAGCAAATGCTGAGAGTTCTGTGTGTGTGTGTGTGTGTGTGTGTGTCTGTGTGTGTCTGTGTGTGTCTGTGTGTGTCTGTGTGTGTCTGTGTCTGTGTCTGTGTATGTTTGTTTGTGTGTGCATTTATGTATTTTATTATGAGTATTCATGCCAGGTTGGAAATCTGTCATAAATTTAGATCTTTCCTCTGCTTTCACAAATTGTGTATTTGCTCATGTCAACCATCATTGATTTTTACTTCTACACATCATATTTATGGTTAAGATCAAGAACTGGTAAAGACAAGTGGTTGTTCCATTACAATTTTTGAAATGGGTGAGGAGTTAAAGTTGCTACTTTATTCACTCTCATAGGCTCTTGTGAGGGGCAGATACCAACACCGGTCTACCACTCTTTTTTGTGCAAATTAACAATACAAAAAACAAATTCAGTATAAAATCGAAATATTCTCGAGAAATTGATTCTTATTGCAACTGACTGACAAATCGCCCTACATCGATGTAAACAAGCACTGAATAGATCAGTGTTTGACGCCTGTGATGCCTGTCCGGAGACCAGGAGGTCGTAGGTTTGAATCCTGCTTGAGTATGTACGCCCATGATTTTTATCATGGCTACTTCTAGAACACTGATCAATTTAGTGCCTATTTTACTTTGATGTAGGGCAATTGTTGCAATAAAAATACACCTCGACAGAAGAATTTAATGAATTTGAAAATTGATTCTTTGTCTGCACTTTTCAGTAAAGAACAGTAAAAGTTTCATTTCAATTTTTAGAAAAAGACAGTTGTTGGTTTTAAAAGTTTTTAATCTTTTTTACATCATGAACCTGACTTTCCCATTTGATAGATTGTACTTGGAAAAATACTGAGTGAATCATTCATCAAGAATTAGATTGAATTTTTTTATGATGGCTCCCGATTTAGATAGTCATTGCATGGTCATTAAAACTCACAAACATTTGATGACAGAATGTGCCTTGATACCCTTTGTTTGTTGGCCAAGGGATTCAGTGCTGACATAGAGTGGGATTGAAAGAGAAATGAACGAACACACTTAATTTAAGCTTATTTTTAACTCTAAAGTAAATATCTTATTGTATCTTTTTGATTCATTTGTAAAGGGCGAAGTTGTCACCAAACCCAATGAAGTGGCAAAGACATCCAAACCAAGTGATGCGGTGAAGGTGGTCAAGCAAGGAGCTGACCAGTCCAAGCCAAATGCAGGCTCAAACACCCCCAAGCCAAGTGACCTGTCCAAGGTCGCAAAGCCAACGGATCTCTCCCAGAGTGCCATACCTACTGACCTCTCCAAGACTGTCAAGGCGACCGATCTCTCCAAGGCAGCAAAATCCACTGACTCTTCCAAGTCCACCGAAGCTGGCAGGGACAATGGAGATGCTCCTCCAAAACCAGGACCTGCCCTTCCTCCAGCGAAGTCGAGCGAGCAGAAAGGCAGCGACAGCGACAGTGAACTCAGCCAGCGTCGTCGCTCGGGCAGAAGGGCCACATCCAAGTTGACCAAGGATTCCGAGGGAGGCAGCTCTGCGGAGGAGACAGAAAACGAGGAGGATCGGGGCGGGGAGGCAGTCAAGGCAACAGGAGATAAATCTGAGACACCCAAGGGCGAAGAAAATGCATCCAAGCAGGTAGTTGCAGGTGGGGAGCTGTCACAAGAGCCAGTTGCTCAGTGTAGTGAGCCTCTCCAGGTGGAGACCAAGAGTGCCAATGACCAAGCCCTTCCGGGAAGTGCAGAGAAGCTCAGCCCTGGCAGGGTCATGAAGGCGAGGAAGTCCTTCCCAGCCAAGAAGGCCAGAGGGGGCAGTGCCGACAGCGATGACGATGAAGACAGCATTGAAGAATATGTGGAGATGGCTGTGGAGACCTCTGACCAGGCAGAAAGTGACGATGCCTTTGAGATGGCACCCCTCCCTGGTGAGGACACGCAGTCACAGGGTGGTGTCAGCAGTTCCACCGATGATAGCAATAAACCAGATGGTAGTTTGGACTCAGCTAGCAGTACATCTGGTTCGTCCATGGCATCAGATCAAGCCATGAACAAAGAGATGAGTAGCATGCTCACTACCGACAAGAAACAGAATAGATTGAGGACAAACAATGACCAGAAAAGTGGGTCGGAAGTATCACTTCCAACAGCAGCAACACCTGTGGCTGAAATAGCTCAAGGTTTGGCCTCCTCTTCAAATGCTGCATCAAAGAGAACTCTTGAGGAATCATCAGCAGTAGATGTTGAGCAACTTGCCGCTGGAAGGTCCAGGAAACCAATACCGTCCAACACCTTGATGAAGCCCTTGGACCCTTCTGGCACCCAAGCCTCGAGGGACTCTCCCTTCGACCAATCTGTCTGTGAGCAGTTGGATCAGGAACCATCTGTGCAGCAAGCTGCAGCTGAGCCGGTCATAGGTGCAGTGGCAGAGTCGCAGACAATTCAGTCAGGTGCCTCCACTCCTGTTGCCGACTTTCCCGTTGGCAATGCTGGCTCTGTGATTCCAGACAGAACAGCCATCCCCAAAGGCATGCCAGTGAAACGTAGCACCAGGCATCGGAAGCCAACCCACTTTGGCCAGCACTCCAAGCGGAAGAGACACAATAAAAATATATCTGACTCTGGTAAGTGAAAGATTTCCTTGTAGGGAATATTTTATGTTGTTTCTGTGACAATCTGCATTTTATGTGTGGCAAAGTATAAATGATAATTGGAATTCAGTCCTATTTTATGCAATCTTGTTGCATTTAACTTGTGGTAGATGTCTTGATTGATGCTATGTGTAATCCTTTACAAGATTTTTAGCCCCGTCAGTCATGGCATTAATGCTGAACAAGAGATCAAATGTATACATACATGTATATCTTAAATCCACGAAGTTGTCACTAGAGTACCAAGCAAGCAAGCAAATACTGGGTAGACATTAGATACATATGAGATGAGTGCATAGTGTTTCATGTGACATTCATAACGGATCATTACCTTGGTATTCAGAGAGGTGATTGATTTTGTTCTTTTACTGTCATAAATGTGTTATTACTTTAATGGTTCCATATTAAAGTGACTGCTGTTCAAGGATATCACTTGCAAACTCCTGAAGTCCCAGTGTCAGATTTTCTGCCATCATGTTCCTTTAAAGTTTTGAGAGGGCCTATGTGGCTTTAGACAAAATCATCCTGTATCTGAGAGGATTTGCTGAGTTGGATGCCAGAAAAAGTGAATGTTAAACATCCACAGTGCCATCGTGTGATAAAGTAGGTGCTGGGTAGTAGTATACAACTTTACTGAAAGTCAGGTTTTGTATGCAGATTCAACGGATCGTCAGTCTGAGTGCAGTGGCGATGCAAGATTTCCTAGGAAAAAGGTTCGCCGAAGCAACAGTTCCTCCACCCACACCAGCCATGAATCATCATCCGACCATAGTTATGCCTTAAAGAGTGAGTCTTGCTTTAGAATAAGGATGTAACGGAGAGGAAGAAAGTATTATTCACTATACAGAGTGCTCCTGCTACAACGAACACAGTAATAACAAAATTCTGCTACTATGAATGAAAAATTCTGGTCCCAAAGTTCTTATCAATAGAGTCTATGGTGCAGAATTCCCTTCGGTTACAACGAAATTTTGATACAAGGAAAAAAAAAAAAACTGCTGGTCCTTATGACTTTGTTATAATTGAGAGTCGCCTGCAAAACCATATTTGACCCTAAGAGTGTGCCAAATGACTATCATAGGTGTAATTAAAGATAGTTCAGGAAATGGGATGTAAATGTTTTATGTCAACAAAGTGTCTCCGTTTAATCATGAAAGAAACATTTTTGTTTCAATGGTGAATTTTAAAATTGTATTTTATCAGTCTTTATTCTAAAATTATAAAAAAAAAACTACAAGCTTTTCGTGCATTTTCCTCTTTATTTATAAAGGAAACATCCAGCCTCCTACATTTTTCCAGACCAAAGCTGAATGGAATGTTCCTTATTCTCCTTCACCTGTTTTACTATTTTGTCTGCAGAGCATTCTCTAATTCGATGATTTGGCATCCATTCCCACTTGTTATATCTGCTGCAAAGGTTTTCTTCGATGTAGATTCTCTTTACACGCATACATCACTTTAACATGTTACTCGTCAGATTGTAGGATCTACACCACTTTTGCACAGGACTAACCAGGCTACAGTACTGTACTGGCTACGGTACTACAGTACCGTAAGATTTTCATTTGTTCTTTTTTTGTTCTTTTGTTATCTCTTCCCAGACAAGCAAGCCCCTGTGCCACTTACCTTGCCTGATGCTGCAGGAGACAATCCAAAACGAGGGGTAGGAAAGGGGAAAACCCCTTGCACAATATATTTGTCTATCTTACCAAGTTGATGAACAGCATTTAAAGTGACCCCCCAAAATAATTCTGTGTTTTTTAGACATGTTTTATTATTGTTGTCTTGTTGCTGCATTTATGTTGTTACCTATCAGCTGTGATGGTTTATAATGCTAGCAGCAGTAATAGTAGTAGTAATAGTAGTATTAATACTTAGTAGTGGGGTCGTGAGATGACAAATTTTCCAGCAAATTGAGTTTAAAGTTTTGCAAACATACAGTTCTCTTTGCATTTTTTTTAAATATTTCATACTTTCCCTTAAATGGACCAACAATGTCAGTGATATATTGAATGCAAATTGATTTCACCAGACCCCATTTGGTGGAACAATTTGCATAAATCAAAACATATGTTGTCTATATTGCTTGATCCCAACCAAGATATTGCTATGGCCAAACACTGTAAGTCCTGATCAATGGCGCTTGTACAATAGTTTGTACATGTCTCTGCACATGGTACTGCCTGAGGCCGTGCAGCCTAATATTGTGTATAAATGTGGATGACAAAACAATATATTGCATGTAGATACGTTGTTTTGCCAAGTTCTTGACCAACAAGTGTTACAAAGGGGCAAGCATATGACCACAAAAAAAAGGTCATATCTCAATAATGGGATAAGTTCTGATATCAAGATGTGTGTCAGAGTCAGATTTCATTCTTACAAATTGAAATACAATGTATGTGACTTTGTCAATTTTCCTAAATTTTTAGTATACATTGTTTTGCTATCTCACCGCCAAGTAGTAAATGTACTTGTAGCAGCCGTGGTAGAAGCAGTTGTTTCAGCAGCGATGCTATTGGTAGTGCAAGGATTAGTGATGATTATGATGATGATCATCATAAATATCACCAATAATATGTGACCCGCTGCAACAAAAGGATCCGAAAGTCGGGGGAGGAAAATTGTCTGAGAATGACATGACATTATTCCCTTACCCTTCCACTTTAATGTCATATACAATATGACTCAAAAATGTACTCTGTTACAGAGATATGGATGATTTTATTCATTCACTCATATCGAGTGGTTTAATAAAAGCAGTGTTTCGAGAAAACCGCCTTCAAAGTTTTCCTTCCGACGCTATCATGCTCAAGGGGAAGCAAGACAGTTTTCACCGTGTGACAATAGAAGGTATGCTCCTAGCAACCTCCTCGATGTTCATTCAAGCTTAGCACCAGTGGTCTACACACGACCAATCAATAACCAGGATGCCATGCACTGACCAATGAGATCACTCCCTCGTTGCTAGGGGCGGGGTCTAGCTGCGGCGCTAAATCCAAATCTTCGGACACGTTTCTGTTCCGTTGAAAGCCTTAAAATCGTGGCCCAGAAAAATGCTATTTTCTTGCCTTTTCTTTGATCATTTAGCTTCGAAATTTCGGCAGATGATAGAAGATACATTAGACTACAAAATTATGTCAAAAACAGAAATCCGAATGTTTTGACTGATTTTGGTTATCTGAGTTCAAACTCGATTTACTCGGCTCACCGTCAGCGACTTTAGGATCCTTTTGTTGTAGCGAGTCACATATATTGTTATCAATTTATTGCATAAACTTACAATAATAATAATAAAAACAAATAATGTTTACTGTGTCTTTGTGCAGCTTGAGCCACCATTATGCTGTTGTAAAATGGAACAAGAACGACCAGCCACTGTTGTTGCCACAACTTGTGAGGCCTTGGAGGTTGTCAAAGGAAACGTAAGTCAAGCATCCGCACCGTTCTCTGTTTCAGCAACGCAGTCTCTTTACCATGACTCTTGTCTGAACCGTCGCTTTCGTAGCAGGAGTGCCAAGTCGCATTAAGGATGCTCCACAAGAACTTCAAATTTTCTTTGTTTACTCAATGCAGAGTTTAAAATCCTCCCTGATTTGGATATTATCTTTGTGTATTTACATATCCACCTGATTGTTTGCTTTGAAACTCCTTGATTTTGTTTCCAATTGTTGGCAGTCTTGTTGTAATGAAAGGTATGCATTCTCAGAGCCGGAACAGAAAGAGACCATCACTGTCTTTTTCTGTTTTCTATACCTTCTTGGTTTGCAAACTATTCTGCATTGCCAATTTTGTGAGGAAAGATCAGTGGTCGGGTGGCATTGTAGTTATGATTGTAATGTGTCAGACTCATGAATTCTGAAAAGAGGTTAAAAAAAACACACACCCTGTAATAGATTAAAACATTGACAGCGATGCCCTAAAACGACCATTTTCAGATTCTGTATTCTTCTAAACCTTCATGACGAACTACTAAAGATGTAGAGCGTTTTGAACTCGATATACTGTATGCAAACTTTTAACAGAAGTTATAGAAGACTAGTTGATATTAAAAGTACTAAATAATGAAAATATGCAGCTTTTCTGAATAAAACCCAGTCATGATGAAAGCTTTCTCTGATGTCCCAGAGATTCACAGAAGTTGAATCGATGATGGCATCTATCACCTTAGAGAACTGATGCTGGTGTGTTTTCTCTGCTGCTTTGTAACCATGGAAACCTTTATGCTTTGCACAAACTTGTTTTGTCAAACTGACTCCAGTGCACTTTGTAGCTGTATCTTTAATGCACTCACTGACTTTTCTCTGTCATTCATATCAGCTGATGTTCATAATTAAAGACATGTAGCAGAGAGAAAGCAGAAGATCAAAGAAAGAGAAAGAGAGTGCATGTGTGTTTGTGTTTTCATTTGATGCATCACGCGTTACCCCGTGGTACCACGTTGTGTAGCGCCACCTCACGTCCACTCGAGGACAGGCGCAGAGAAATGCATGCACTGTGTGTGCGTGTACATAGTCATTCCCATGCCACTGCGTGTTATACCATGCATGCGTGGCACGTTGTGCTAGCATTAGCGTGTACTTCAGTGCAGTGCGCAGTGCAGTGCAGTGCGCAGTGCAGTGCAGTGGCTAGCGCGTGCTAGCTCCAGCACCAAAATAATTTCCACTTTTTGGCAACCCAGGGTACAACCTTTTTAAAAAAATAAATAATTCAACAAAATGGCTGATTTTTATTTGGTACCCCGGATACCATTTATGTCATTTGTTTATGTGTGTGCATTTTTAATGCTCAGAAGAAAAAAAAAGTGAATGAAGTGACAAATTACATATATTATACAAACACTAAAAGCAACTTTGATAAACATTTGTGTCGCCTAGTGATAGACTAACATCATTAATAGTCATCATCATCATTTATAAGGGTCAGATAAAGGTCATATTGTGAAATGAAAAATGTCAGTAACAGCAGTGCTTATTGGTGGAAATGTTTTGATTTGTCACAAGCAGTCATCTTCCATCATAAAGATGGTGCTTTTGTTCCTTTTTTTTTAACAGATTGCTGTTTGTGGAAACAAGGTTGAGTCCATGACTGTGCTGAGACCATCTACTCGCATACCTTATAGAGCCCTCTGCCCAGACCACAGGTAACCACCAAGACATATTGTACTTGTCAGCATCTGCAAAGGGAGTTTAAAATATAGTCTTGGATTACTGTAAAAGAGAGTCATTGTGCGTGAGTAATTTCTTTTTTGCGCACTGAAGGATGAGATGCATTTTGCGTGTTTGATTCCACGGAATCATGACATTAGTGGAACCATGATGAGCCTGAATATTTGTGTGCTTTTATTTTGGCACTATCTTCTGGTCGCACGAAATGTGCAAAGGTTTCCACACTGCAAAGATCTCTACTTTTACGGTATGCAAATTTTGACTGCGATTAAATGCTCATCAAACCTTGCCTGTGCCAGCAGACATCCCATGATGAATGCATACTTACATATGCAAATGGAGTTATGCTTATTTTCACTTGTCTTAGTCTTGTGACGACATTTAACTGTTGATTGAATTTAGATTACTTATGTAAAAATTGCTATCACACTTTGATCAGCCGGCGCTTGATCCATCGCTGTTACTCATGGATTTTTCTCATTGTGTGGATTTCAACCTTTTTTTCTTTTCTTTTTTTTTAAGGGCGAGATAATATAGTGTCTTGAACAAAGTTGGTATCATCTTTCTGTTGTCTTATATCATTATGTCTTCAAATCCTGTCTAGATACCATTGGCAAACAATGAGAAGATTTAAATAAAGACGTTGTTAAAAAGGCTTGTAAGAGAAAGTCTTTGCCAGTGTCATTCAATAATTGCAAACTGTTAGTAAGTTTGGCAAGACCACTATTTTGTCTAAGACTCTTGACAAATTTTCTTCCAGCATTTAGCTGTCATTTAGCTGTCATTTCAAGATGGAAACTTACGAGGAAATGGAAATACACCATCGTTTTATAAATAGAATGACTGCCAGTATGCAAAGGGGAAACAAACTTTTATTCACATTAGTCACTGATGTAAACAGTATGTGCATGATGATTTTCTGCCTTTGCCAGATGGGTGCCAGATTTTATTACTCTTTAAATGTCCTCCCCCCCACCCTTTGTTCTTCAGGTTAAAGATGTTGGAACACAAGTGCTGTCCAGGCTGTGGTTGTTTCTGCTCAACGGTAAAGATCCCTTCTTTGCTATGCTGCTTACAAACAAACAAACCAGCAAAAAGTAGTGTTACCTGTAGCTCTTAGATTTGAATCAATTCTTTTTTATACAGCTGTTTCAGAATAAGTCTTGTTGTTCTAAAGATTATTCAATTTGACCTGCTCCAACTTTTCATCTATATTGTGACAGGGTATGTGCATGAAGCAAGGGCCTCTTTTTGTGTGTGTGTGTGGTTGGACTGCCCAGTTATTATATTTTGCTTGATATTTGATACATTATCCTGTACTGGCCACTTAAAACAAAGAGATGTCATTAACTCATGAGGGATGAGCTGACTTTGCTGTAACACGCATGTCCCTTTATAGGCACCTGCCCAAGTATACTCAGGGCTAGTCTCCAATGGGTAAATATGTGAATCATAAGTCTTCACCAAATAGTCTGGCACACAGAACTAATTATTGACCTTCAGAGCTGTCGTGCTGGTATTTTGAATTTTGTTATTTCTGAAGTTTAAATGGCAAGCTACACACACTGGTTATGATGATATTTCTCTGATGTTCCGGAGAGTCACAAAAGATGACTCGTTGATGGCATCATTCACCTTGGAGAACTGATGCTGGTGTGTTTACTTGCCTTTGTAACCATGGGAACCATGATGCCTTAAAGAGATGGGTCATCCTTTCTTAGAGTGAATTCTGTTGAAGGTCATTAATTGATCACTGCGTGTGTGTTCTTGCATATCAACTTTATTATCATTTTTCTTGAGGTCTTTTTTATGCCTCCGCCACGAAGTGGTGCCGGAGGCATTATGTTTTCGGGTTGTCCGTCCGTCCGTCCGTCCTTCCGTCCGTCCGTAATGAATTTTGTGGACAAGGTAACTATCAAAACCTGTTGAGGTATCCTAATGAAACTTGGCATGTATGTGTATTAGGGGGTGAAGTTGTGCCTATCAACTTTTGGGTGCACATGCTCAAGGTCAAAGGTCAAACGGTCAAGGTCAAATACATAAAATTTCACTATTTCCACCATATCTATTGAATGCCTGAAGAGATTTTATTGAAACTTAGTGTATACATGTATTACCCAATTAAGATTCTCTGGTGAAAGTTTGGGTCATGAGGTCAAAGGTCAAAGGTCAAAAGGTCAAGTAAAAATATCAAAACTTATTTTTTTTCTCCATGCCTTGGAAAATTGTTCAAGGTATCTTCATGGAACATAGTATATACATGTACTGACTGGAAGTGATTATCTAGAGAATGTAGGGTTCATGGGGTCAAAGGTCAGGGGTCAAAGGTCAAGTGCAACACTTCAAAATTTTACTATTTTCCTCATATTTATGCAATGCCAGCATGGTTATCATTTTTTTACACTTGGTGTATGCATGTGTAACCTAATAGAAATTCTCTGGAAAGGTTTTTTTTCTTCTTGTTTTGCCTCAAAGGTCAAAAGGTCAAAGATTAAGTGAAAGTGCTGAACTAACTTTTTCCTCCATATCTCGAAGTGGCTCAAGTTATCTTGAAACTTAGTACATATTATGCATGTTCTACCTGAAAGTGATTATCTTATGAATTTTAGGGTCAAGGGCCAGATGAAAATGGTAACAATTTACTATTCAATTCAGAAATTGCACTTTTTCTCCACACCTGTACCTTGAAAATTACTCAATGCCTAAATGTATGAATGGGTCAAAGTCAAGTTAAAGTCCTTAAATCCCTAGATACATGCTCTCCTATTCATCCAATCAAACCTAGGTCAAGGAAGGTGAACATTCAACACATTTGTGACAAACATGTCATTTTAATATTTTGCCAATTTTGTGAAAATGTAATCACACATTGTCCACATGTACTATAGACCTATTAGGAGAATCATGCATCATGGCGGAGGCATACCAGTCGCCATAGCGACATTTCTAGTTCATAATAATCTTTGTCATGGACAAAAACGTACACTATGACCGTCATCACATAAGCATACAAAGAACAGTTATGTCCACTGTTTCTTTCAAAATATGCATGGCTTGATCTGTGTAGTGCTCAGAAAACTCATAAAGCGTGACATTCCTGTTTGGATATTTATCACATTTGTCATGAGAGGCGCATCCCTATGCTCTTTTTAACCAGTTGTAAATTATCAGTGTCTTTCTGTAAGTTATATAAGTAGCAGTTTTATATTTCACACATCACAGGGTCCGTGATTTACACATCTTATGCTGATCTTAACCAATTGTACACCCACAGCATTTATGTCTTTAATGCACAGAAAACTCAAAAAAGTGTTAGTTTCATGTTCTGATATTTACACGTAATCACCCTTGTGTTGATTTAAACATATTGTGCTGTTCTTCACTTCTCTGTAAAACTAAAAGCATTTGCAGCATAAAACTTTTGTGAATTGGAGCCTACAGCCTTTGTTGAGGCAAGAAAGTTTTCACAAATTGCCACTGGCATTCAATGCATTGTGTAGACAAGACCTTTTGCCTGCATTGGACTTTTTCAAGTCTTGGCTCCCCGTGAAATTTGTGAAAAGTTTCATGCACACAAAAATTTCTGATTTTATGATTACTGTAGTCAATGTTTATAATGGTGCCGTAGTGATTGGTATTAACCCATTGAGGATGAGTCCTGAGTACTGTAAAACGAGAAATGTATCCGTGCATTTTAATTTCACAAATTTCGCGAGTGCCAAGTTTCGCGAAATTAAAATGCACAGAAAAGTTCTTGTCTACACTATATGCACTGAATGCCAGTGTCAATTCGCGAAAATTTCATGACACAAAAAGGGTCGTCGGCTCCAATTCGCAAAAATTTCATGCCGCGAATATATCACGTTTTACAGTATACTCAGGCAAGGTCTATGGGAAATGCTTGTTGTTTTCCTTAATAGGTTAAAGGCGCATAGACCCGGTGGGTGCAGGGGCGCTGTTGGTGATACTGCCGATCATTAGCATTAATATGAAAATTGCAAAAGTTCAGCTGTCATCGAGAGTAAAGCCCGTATGTGTTGCTAGGTAACATTGCCTTCGTTGTCTTCTCTGCGCATCACGCAGTCTAGTAATTTCAGGGTGGGTGCATATGTGCTTCTTATTATGACATCACAAAAGAAGTTTGCTAAAGCTGTCATCCCCCTCAGCCGAATTGTGAGCCGAAATGTGATTGGACCACTGACTACAGTGGATTGGACTTCTTCGGACTCGTGGAAATGGATCACAGCGTAAGCGCTAAAAAGGAGTTGATATAATAGGTCTATACAGGAAACTCGTGCCGTGCGCCCACGTACGCATTTGACTAAACCAGCGGGTCCATGTGCCTTTAATAGGAATTAAGTACATCTCTACCATAACCTTACTTCTTTCCAGGGCTCGGTCATGTCGTGCACCATGGAGAAGGTACACCACAACTTCCACAAGGAGTGCATCCGGGAGATAGAGGGCACCCTCTACTGTCCGCACTGTGGAGACGATGCGACCTTCGCCAAGGAGGTCAAGCTCCCGGTCACCCCCGAGCTGGAGAAGATGAAGACGCTGCCGGGCTCCGTCCTGCTCAGCTACGGCCAGATCAAGCTGCCCAGGGCGCTGCTGGAGACACTGACCGGCATCTCGGGGACGGTCCTCAACTCGGTCAGGAACGGGCGGGGCCAGGACCAGACGGAAACTGCTGCCAAAGACAAGACGAAGTGAGTGTACACCTGAGCAGAGCTCAAAAATTTGTGTGCATAAAATGCACATTGCAGCTAAGTGGACATGTTTCGAGGGCTGCAAGATATTTGTTGTCTGGACCTTAGGTGGTCCTCGAAGGTTTGAGCATGTTGCTCCAACATGCTCACATTTTGTACAACATGGTCAAAGTCTTGTCCAGCATCCTAAAAAGCCAGCAACTTGCTATAAAACGTCCTCAAGAATTTCCAACATACTCAACTTAAAAAATTCAAACATGTGAAAAACATGTGTGCACCTTGTGAAACATCAAACTACTTACTATGAAACATGAAGCATATGAATTTGAATTTTTTGAACCCTCAATGATTTTCTTGTTTGTATCCAGGGCTAGAATCTCATCAAAGAGAGGTAAAACCCAGGGAACCCCAACTGAGAACGGAGTGGCCCAGACGAGTCCAAATGAGAAGAAGATTACTCTGAAGAATGGAATCACGATATCTACAGGTGAGCCGCAAGTGACCTCCAAACTTTAGAAGCTAAAGGGAGAAGTCTTGGTCTAGAAGCACAGTGGTACATGTATGGATTCCCCTAGCAGTTGATTCAGGACCGTCACTGCAAGGAATTCTCCCGCAGGACACTTAACTTGCGCAAAATGTTTACTAACTTTTCAGTCAAGGCCAAGATGCAAATTTTCTACAAGGAAATTTAATTTGAGCCTTAAAATGTATGATAGCAGTTGTTGTCAGCGTGACTTTGTAACGGGTAAATGAGTGAAACAAAAGATGCTGGGAGGATTCCGTAAATGATGACATTATTGAGAGTACCATGCCACACTACTCACTGATCAGTAGTCTTGGAAAATAACTGTGTGCTGTTCACAAGAAACAATTTGCATTGCAGTCTGCTGTGTGCTGGTATATAGACTTTACATTCTGTTGAAGATGAGTACACACGAGTGTGGTGGGTTGTGGGTTAAATGTGTTGGATGGTTAACGAAACAAAATTATTTGTTTTTCATCTGTTTTCATGCCCCGTGTTTATCTATTGAGCATACTGTAAAACATGATGTATTCACGGCATGAAATTTTTGCAAATTGGAGCTGACAGCCTTTTTTGTGGCATGAAATTTTTGCGAATTCCCACTGGCACTCAATATGATAGTGTAGACAGAAACTTTTGCTCGTATTTAAATTTCGTGAATCTCTGCGCTCGCGAAAGTCATGAAATTAAAAGGCATGCGAGCATTCCTCATTTTACAGTTCTGATCGCAACATTATTGTATCATTTTGAAATGTGATAGTTAGGTAGAATTTAGCTGTGATGATTGTAATCCTGTGTTTCACAACAGCCTCCCTCCCTGATGGACCTAGCAAAGAGACGCTGGAGAAGGCTATGGAGTTTTTGGATCCTGTCAAGTAAGCTGAACTCTACCATCTTTCCAAGTTTTCCTACAAACCACAATGAAAAATAAAATAGTGAAAGCTGCATGTACTTTCCTTTCCCATTTAATTAGAAGATCAACTGAGTTGGGGACATACAATGTAAAAGCAAAACTGCTTCTGTACCAAAGTTCTACCAGCAGTTGTAGACATTCATATTTTGTCAGCAGTTATTTTTCATTTCTTTTTCTTTGCTGTTATAACATGCTTCGAAATATGTAAAGTTAGCTCTTGATGCAGATACTTCTTCAAAGTAATGTTTTTTGCATGTGACAGAAAAATTGTTTCATTTTAAATGTCTGCACTCATTCTCTGTGGTGTGTGTATGTGTTTTGGGGTTTAATATCATATTTACTTTTTCTTATCAACTTGTAGATAATTTCAAAATATTTAAAATGTGTCTTTTTTTATACACAGTCCCAAACGGCAGCGTTTCCACCCCAAGAATCTATTTATGTCGTCAACTCAGGGAGAAGTGGACAAAGTCCTCCAGATGTTAAGTAAGTGGTCAAAAATTTTCACAGACACTTATCTCTGTGTAATGTTCACAGCATTTCTTTATGTGTTAGAGGGGAATTGTGGGACTTGCAAGATAGTTATATTGGTGGTTGAATTTGTGGTCAAGAATCACTAATGACGAAGTAAATGAGAGGTATCATCAACTATGAAGAGAAAAATCAGCGATTTCCGAGAGGAAAATCAAATTCCTCCTTTAGATACAATTTACTTTGCTCTTGTGTAAGTACAAGAGGTTAACATTTTCACAAGCTGTGACATTTGCAAATATCAGTTGACTTGCAAAATTCATGGGAAGCAAGTACACTACAAAAACTGTGTATGCAGTATCTTGCATACCAGAAAATGCTTATATGCCTCACCTGAATTTCAGGCAAGTACTTGTAGCCTATTAGCATCACTTTGGCTTTGCAAGCCAGTTATTAAAAGGCAAGGATATCTTCCATCCGGGTGTATAATTCTGTAATAATCAATCACCCTCTGCAATATCATTTTACACATCGAGGACGGGCTGAATTTTGGTAGAACACGCATTTCCCATAGACTCCTGCCCAAGTATACGCAGGATTCGTCCTCAATGAGTTAAGAGAACAAAAAGTTTCTGCCTTCATTGATTTTCCCTAAAAAGAAAAATAATAATAATAATTTGTGCTGAAAAAAATGGAGTTAATGCACAGAATTGTATTCCAAATCGAGAAATTGTATGTAAGCAAAATTGGCATATTTTAGTTATGGTAAAAGGAGACGGTCTTTATTAAAGCTAACCACCATTGCTTACACGTGATTTCACGATCTGTCATCTAGACCAGACAAAAACCAAAACCAACTTTGTTGTTACTTGGTTTTTCCTTGAATGAGCAGACATTGTAGAAAATCTGTAGTGTTACTGCAATTCTGAAGTTCATATTGTTCCTTTTGACTATCACCATGGTAACTTTCCACCTGCCAACAGGTGAGGGCTTTGACCCCAACTACCGTTTTCCGGCCCACAACCTGGAGACGCCACTCCACGGTGCTGCGGCCAAAGGTCACCTTGACATCATTTGCCTCCTGCTCCAATCGGGCGCCAACATCGAGGCCGTCGACGCCAACCTCGCCACGCCACTGGTAAGGAGTGCTCCAAAGAGTGGGCCAACTCTGCAAGTCTACTCTAACAGGCTGGTGCCGAGAAATGCACCTTTGGCCGCATTCAAGCATTCAAAAGCAAAGCGAACCAAACCAAACCATTTCGTACTGTACCATATGTGACCCTGCATCACAAAACCAACGAAAAGTCACAAGACATGGGTTTTTAGTTAAGGGCAGATTCTGAAAGAGCAGACTCTAAGCTTCAAAATGATGTATAACTCAATTCATATGGATTCTCCTTGCCTATCTAAATATTGGAGAAAAAAAAAAGCATGCACTCTGGAAAAGTGTGAACTGAGAAAAGAGGCTCTGAAGTACAGGGTCTGTTCAAGCGCTTAATCTTTACCAAACCATGCCAGCTGCGTGATGAATGGGACAAAAAACAGGATGTAAACCACTGGAACAACAACAATGAAGGGATTATTGGATTAAGCTGAAAGTAAGCATGCTCTATCAACACATTCTGTCCATGATTAATCCCCACTTTCAAAGCAGTTGCATCACCCTTTCAAAAGTAATAACGAGTTGAAAGTCAAAAGTGTGCAATGAATGCTCAACAAATATATAAAGGGCCTCTATAACAAACCTGATCTCACTACTTCACAAAAGACAGAGAGGTTGTAGAAAAACTGCTGAAAACACACTTTCCCATTCATTTTATGATCCCAAACTTAGGAATAGTGTAGAAGAATAGCTCTTGCTGAAAATGTGAAAAACTCAAGATTGACTCGGTTTCACCTTTTTTGAGTCCTCACGTAAAATCAATGGGTGCGACTTTTTATTGGTTATGCCAGTTGGAGAGTGTCCAAGTGCTCTGTAGAGAAAGCGAACCTCATGAGTTATTTTTGGACTTGAGTCAGAGGGGTCCAATTTTTTGTACTGTAGCATTAGGATCATACATCTGGCACATTTATGCTGCATACAGGTGGCTCCAATAAAGAGAATCAACTCGACTCTTTGTATTGTGATCGTAGTGTGCGTTCTCCTCATGCCATCTTCTGGTACGGTGCACTTTTGGACCACTTCACATTCAAGCGCTCTGTGGCATGGTACAATGCAGCATGGTACAATGTACATGCTTTTAAAGTGGTCCTCTTTTTAGCATGATAAGTTTACATTACAGTATGGTACACTTTTGGAGCATTCGAGAGCTCCTATGATGCAGTATGGTACAGTACGGTATGCTTTAGGAAAGCGCCCAAACTCACCCTCAGACACGATCTTGCAATGAAAGATGTTGCTCATCATCTCTGCGGAAGTGTCAAGGTAGTGATTGGAGTGTGGCAAATTTTGGCCTCATGCGGTTTTGATGCTTACGTGCATGGAATCGTTCTTCTCTTTGCTAACATTTTAAGTAGTACTAATGGGATGTCTTCTTGAATTCCATATTTTTGAGACAAATGTTTGAAAACAGTAGTATTAACTGCAATAAACTTTTTATTTCTCTGTGTGTGCTCATCACAGATCAGCCAAGTCTTCCTGACTTTGCAGGTAGCTCATTGAGAAACCAGCTGTTTCCTCAAGTCTATGGCATGAGAATATGAAATCCCCCCTTATTTGAGAATTATAATTGCCTGTTGAGATGAATGTAGCACTTGGGGTAGTGGCCTGATAGTTCTTTTGGAGCCTTTGTGTATTTTCAGTCTTGCTTATGACTGCTTTCAAAGATGGGAGATGCCTCTTTCATTGATCTCTCTCTCTCTCTCTCTCTCTCTTGTCATTTGCTGTTGATTCTCTCCCCCCCCCCCCCCCCCCTCCTCCTCCAGCATGCTGCAGCAGAGAACAGTCACCTGGCCTGTGTACAGTACCTGGTGAAGTGTGGAGCCAACATCAACCACAAGGTGAGGAATCCTTTTGGTCCTTTAACCCACTGAGGACGGACTGCTTTTGCTACAACACGCATTTCCCATAGACAATTGCCCAAGTATACTCTGGACATGCCCTCAGCGGGTTAAGTTATATTTTCATGGCATATCATGAAACATAGTAACTGGATCAGATCTCGGCTCAGGCTGGCGTGAGAGCAAGGGCAAGATTTCTGAAATTCGATGCTCCTTTAATCACTTGTGACGTTCTTGATTTTTGCTGAGGGACAATAGTGTGTGAGCAGGAAGAGAACTAGTCCGAAGAGACTTTCTTGACCTAAAAGCATGACAGACTGGATTGTCTTCTGTTTTCTCAGCTCGTAGTCACATATGCTGTTTTAGCTGTCACCCTGCTTTGTTGACTTTGGCATGCTGTGAAATAACAGGAAGCCATGGTGATGTGCTCAATTTCCTGAAACAAAAATCCTTGAAAGAGAAGGTGTTTTTGTTTTTGTTGCATGTGTGTGTGTGTATGTGTGTGTGTGTGTGTGTGTGTGTGTGTGAGAGATAGAGAGATTAAGGGCTATCATTTAATCTCTGTCTTGATTTATCAGATAAAGATTATCATTGCTATTTGGCTGGGTGTTACATGACAGTCACTTATAAATAATGCACTTAAAAGATCTTTCCAAAATGGTAAATTGTATTATCCAGGAACCAGAATTACAGTTGTGGAGCTGAATCTCTAATTCTAATGTGTTGATAGTGATGATTCAATTCTTGTCATATTTGTTTTTAAGCTGACAACACAGCTGTCATAAATGGCATACTCATTTGGGGATTTTTTTGCCTGCCAGTTCTCAAAGGGTGAAATACATCAGCACCAGCTGCTGCTTTTGCTTTTGCTTTGCCCTAGGATGACGAGGGGTCTACCCCGCTCCATATAGCGACCAAAAGTGGCAACATGGACATGTTGGGCTATCTCCTCACACTCGGCAAGATAGACCTGAACTTACAGGTTAGATTGGCTCTATGATTTTTTTTTTTCCTATGCCTGATTCAGTTTTGATCCATCACTAAAATAAAAAAAAAAAAGTGAATAAATAAATAAATAAGAAATAGCTGGTAAAGTCACAACAGACATGATAGCTGAGAAGAAGTGCAAAATATCACGGCGATTCTGCAACTAAAATGAGAACTTTGAATTTTGTAGAAAGGATCTTGGAACAATGAAGAACTATTCAAACAAGTGTGTGAATGGTGGGATCATACTGGACCTGGGTGATTCAGGATTGAAACATTTGTGTGAATTATCTCTTTGCTAACCAGGATAATTTGATTTACTAAAATTCCTGATTCTATTATTGTAATCTTGTTTTTGGTAGATTCAATGACAAGTTTCTAAAAACTTTATAAATATCAACTCCTTTGAGATATGATTTGATAATATTGAAAGACACCCAAACATGGCTAGAGAATTTGTGAAAATGTGTCACAAAACCAACAAAAAGTTGCTGCACACCCTGATTTTGCATGAGAATGCAAAATGCTGAACCGAGGCAATCTTCAGTATTTCATATTTCCTGAAAGAGCAATTCTTCTATGTAATTTTAAAATTTGGGCTTATTAAAACGAATGGTAAATTGCATCTTTAGCAGGTTTTACAGAACACTATTTTTATGGTGTGATAGTTACATTGTATGTCTTGGAGACTTATTGTCATTTCGTGAAAACCCTTTACATGCTGGTCACTTTCAACTCTTGATATTTTTTGAAAAGATAATGCTACTGTATTTATTAAGTTGATATCAGTCGTGAATAGAGTGTGTTTAATGAGTGTGGAAAATTTCAGCTTAATTTGATTTTTAATCCCTTCATTATGGTTGTCAAAGTGTTTGTTACATCCTGTTTTTTGTCTCATTCATTGCCCTGAGTACACCTCAGTGAAGTGCTTGAGTAGAACTAAAGACTTTTTCAAAGGATTTTCTTTTTTCCATTATTTAGACAGGTTAGGAAGGTCCCGTTATAATGAGTTACACATCATTTTAAAACTTAAAATCTGCTCGGTCATATCTTCCCTCAACTAAAGCCCATGTCAGGCAACTTTTCATTAGTTTTGTGATGCAGAGTCACATTTGTAGTTTTATACCTGAAGTTCCATGTTAGCCATACCCAGTTGTGTGTAAATCCCATCAGTAGAAATTGAAATACTTGTCAACGCTTGTTCATAGTAAACCACACTGAAAGCATGAATGCAACAGAATTTCAAGATCGTGGGCATTCATTCTTCCACTGCTGTTTGGTTGCCAGGACAACGGAGGCTGGACACCAGTCATCTGGGGAGCAGACTACAAGAATGCTGTTTCAGTCCGCTTTCTGCTGGAGCACGGGGCTGATGCGCTGGTCAGAGACAAGGTTAGTGATGAAGCACAAGCTCCATGACATAGGATGTGGGGTGGGGTTGATAATGGCCAGAACTGGGAAGCGGTCATGGTGAATTGAAGCCCCCCAAAAATGTAGGATTCTGCAGAATCGGGAGAAGCGTATGCCATTCTTGAATGCAACTTAATGTGCACCCCGGATATTATGCGTTGTGATTTTACCCACAAGTTTCGTGGAAGTGCCGTAACATGCAAGGGTAGCTCATATATTGAAGTGACACCATTGACAGAAAGGTGATGGCAGTGGAAGCAAGCAAGCATAGCATGGCTTGGGAAATTAACTTTTTTCATACAGTAGATTAAATATAACAAACAAAAAACAAAGTGCAGTCATATTTCAAAAGAGGTTTCATTCCCACTCTGGGTGATACGTTACGTACAGGTACCAGGTAAATTTCATGGAAACTTTCCAGTTTATGGGGCTAGCATTGTGCTTACTGTTCCACTTATTGTCAGAGAAGGGTCAAGATAAGGGTGGACTTGGTCAGTTTGTAAAATACAAAACAATCAAATGAGATTTTAATGTCCGAGTAGGATACAACTGAAATTTTAACAAAAATGAAAATGCAAAGAAATATGATGGGATATACTGAAAAGCTACCACCATGTTTATTCCCATCTCTGCAGGAGCAAAACATTGGTCTCCATTGGGCTGCCTACTCTGGCTGCCAGGACGTCATGGAGGTATTCCTGAACCACAGCAAAGACAACAAGAACCACCTCAATGCCCTCAACGTCCACGGCGACACACCCCTGTGAGTTTTCCTTCCCAGCATGCATCAGTCACGGATTTACATTCTTCCATTAAGATCTGTGGGCTACACATTTCCTAAAGTTTAAGAAAAAATAAACATATTCACTTTCCTTGCCTCCATCATTATGCTACCAGCGGTCAAACAACATCTGTATAAAGATACTGGCTACAGAAACTCGACTTCCAATAAAGTATTATAAGAGAGAAAATGTTTTAAAGCGCATTTCTTTTCGTCTTCCTGAATATATGTGTCCATATCTTGTCATCTTGATTTAAGTGGGTGCTTCATCACAATTAATTCGATGAGAAACCATTCACAATAAATATTCTAGCTTGTTGAGGAGCATTTCAGTTGTTCCCAGAAATTCTTACAGCCTTTCTAGATTTATATTATCTTGTTGCTTTAAATAGTTGCAGTGAGTATTGCATCACACATTCATTCCGGGGGAAAAATAAGTGGATACAGTGTTCTTTGAATATGACATTTTTTAGGCTCTGTATATCTAATATATATCTTTAACTAAAGGCAATGTGAAAATGAATGGTAATATAAAGTATCCCGATGAAAAGAAGTTTCAGGTATGGAATACATAGTTATGCCAGGGCTTGACAATAACCTTTTTCTCTAGTGGCCCATTCAGGTCCCTAAAATCATTACATTCAAAATGTCGGTGGCCTGAAGAAGAAATGTACTGGCCATAGATACAGTGAAAAAAAGGAATCTAATTTGAATTATGGTTACCCAATCGAACCACCAAAAGATATGCTCTTTGAAAGTTTGGTGGCCAGACACTAATTTTTAGTGGCCCAAGGCCACCACTAATGTTGTGCCTTGGTTATGCGTATATCTCTAACAGGTCTTTCCACATTCTGCTATGTCACTCTCGATGATTATACTCCATTTATTTGCATGTCAGTGTGAAGATGAGCCGAGAGGATTCTTTATGAGTCTCCTCATCAAGGTTCATTGTGTGCACAAACCACAGAATGAGAGAGTAGATATTATGTTGTTATGCCACCAAATAAATTAATGAATAAATAAATAAGCTGTCGAGTTCAGATGTTAAGTATGTGACTGCCAAGTTGCCATGTTCATTCATGCATTATTGCAATTTTGATTTATGTTTTCATTGAACAGACACATATCAGCCAGGGAGAACCACTATGGCTGTGCCATGTAAGTATGTTTTTAACCTGTGCTAACCATTTGCCATGAAACCAGTCAACATCACCAACAGTCATGTTGACATCTTGACTTTTTTTGAAGAGAGTGAAATAATAGCGTGAACATTGGGTATCACATATTATTGTTGCATCCTAAATGTCTTAGTTAATTAATAAAAATGATAATGAAATGGGTATGACTTGGACTAATGGAGACACCTAATCCTGTGTGAGATGGAAAGGGCAAGTGAAAGGGGATCAGTCAAACAGCAATTTAATTCACTATTAATGACTAGCATCTGGAGCGAGTCAAACACAAGATGTATGTGGCCATGTCAAGAGTGCATACATTTGCTATGGGCTGGTGTGAAGCCATTTGGGAAAAGGCGAGTAAATAGTCACCATCACAAATACTGGAGCTTGGTTGAGCAGACAACATTCAACACCAGGCCCAAAACTCTTCCGAAACTACATCACAATTTTAAGTCAACCTGCTAACACCAGCTGATTTCAAGTTTGAGAGCACAAATAACAGCACCAACACTGAACCTACAGCTGTAGATTCACCCAGTGGAAAATGAAAAAAAAAATGAATTATAAGATTTAGCACAAATTTGGCACAGAATTCAGTGCTTCAGTTCCTTTTCCCATGAAAAAAGTTTGCCTTTGTTGGCACAGATACCTTCTTCATAGGCGAGTCAAATTAAGAGGCCTGAGCTTTCAATCTTTAATAGAATCTTTGTCAAAGGCAAAATGGGAAACATAAAGGGTAACCAGACAGGTGTGTGTGGGCTACAGACAGTAACATCATAACATGCACTGACTGGGAGAGGCAAGGGACTAGGAACATAGAAAACAAAAGGGGTATGTTAGGTGTCAAAGGGAAGGAGCCAATCAGGAAAGGAAGGTGGGATTAAAGCAAAGGGGTAAGCAGACAAAAGGGAGAGATGGGTCCAGTGATGATCCCAAGGATCATGAATGGGCAACCTTTGAAGGATGAAGATGAATGGGTAGGCGACGTCAAACATTATGAGGAACAATATAGTGATGATGGGTAATTAAAGGGGTGAAAAAACAAAACAGGATGTGTGAAGGGTTATCAAATAGGAAGCCCTGAAGCCCTTTTGACCCCATTTTACTCTACATGCTCACTTCTTTTGGATGAGAAGCTTTCAGAACCCTTTCTGCCCATTTATTCAAAATGAATGCTAACCTTTGGCTATTTGTCAAAAAAGAATAGAGTTGGTGGTAATTACTTCAACAAACAAGTAACTGTCTGCATCGAAATATTTTTTGGTTGTTGCCAAGGAACGACTTTGCCTTTAGCACTTTTTCACAACTTAATGCCTTGTGAGATAATAAAATTCTTTATACTTTATGTAAGCAATGTGTTTGGATATACAATAAGTGTGTTATCATCTGTCTTGACCCTACATCTCACAGGCAACTGTTGGTCCGCCATGCTGACGTCACCATCAAAAACAACGAGAGTGAGTTGGCGCTGGACTGCGCCAAGCCCAAGTCTGACGTGTATCTGGCCATCCAGGCCAACATCCGCATGAAGATGGCCATTAAGAGGAGGAACATTCGCTCTGAGGTCATACTGTCCAGGTAATCCTGTGCCAGGAGGTTGTTTTGACTTTAACCAGTTGACGACGAGCTGATTTGCCATAACACATATTCCCCATTGACATCTGCCTGAGCATACTTGGGACTAGTCTTCAAGGGGTTAACATACTTGCCAACTAGTAAGCTTTTATCAGATTCAGTAAGATTTTTTATGTCAAAAATAGTAAAATCAGATTTTCTGTCAGAGAAATCAGATTTTAAAAAAATATTTAGATATACCTTTCATGTGTATTTTCTGAAGATTTAACCAAAAGTAAGATTTTTAACTTCAGTTTGCATATAAAATAAGATTTTTGCAATCCACAAGTAAGATATTTCATCTTGAAATGTTGGCAGGTATGGGTTAAAGACCCCGGCAGCATAAGAAATATTGGTGGTCTGATTGAATCAATGTTCAGTTGCTGCCCACTGGGGAATATTCGAAAAACCACAAAGAGCTCTCATCAGCCATGTGTGTCAGCAAATGAGTGCATCGAAGCAGATGCTTATCAGTAACAATCAAATCCATTCAAAACTCTTCAACTGTGTGCCTTCTTATGTAGAGATCAGTGTTAAAGTTTACAAAATTTGTTACAGGGATTCTTGAAAATATCTGAGCCAGGCCGGCCTTCCACCTTCAAAATGTTCCCATGCTTCTGGGTCTTTAACTCCTTGTGTGTTGTGGTGTAAACCCAATGTGTGCTACGTTATTCTGAGACTGCAACTTGCCACTTTTGGAAAACATTCTGTTTGTCAAAGCTGTGTAATTTTGTTACAGAAGCATTCATGCTAGTAATGTAGCAGAGTTGTAGAGTAAAGCTGCCAAGTAATAGACTAAGCTCTTTCATGTTTATTTTTATGCCTCCGCCACGAAGTGGTGCCGGAGGCATTATGTTTTCGGGTTGTCTGTCCGTCCGTCCGTCCGTCCTTCCGTCCGTCCGTAATGAATTTTGTGGACAAGGTAACTATCGAAACCTGTTGAGGTATCCTAATGAAACTTGGCATGTATGTGTATTAGGGGGTGAAGTTGTGCCTATCAACTTTTGGGTGCACATGCTCAAGGTCAAAGGTCAAAAGGTCAAGGTCAAATACATAAAATTTCACTATTTCCACCATATCTATTGAATGCCTGAAGATATTTTCTTGAAACTTAGTGTATACATGTTTTACCTAATTAAGATTCTCTGGTGAAAGTTTGGGTCATGAGGTCAAAGGTCAAAAGGTCAGGGTCAAATACATAAAATTTCACTATTTCCACCATATCTATTGAATGCCTGAAGAGATTTTCTTGAAACTTAATGTATACATGTATTACCCAATTAAGATTCTCTGGTGACAGTTTGGGTCATGAGGTCAAAGGTCAAAGGTCAAAAGGTCAAGTAAAAATATTAAAACTTCTTTTTTTTTCTCCGTACCTTGGAAAATTGTTCAAGGTATCTTCATGGAACATAGTATATACATGTACTGACTGGAAGTGATTATCTAGAGAATGTAGGGTTCATGGGGTCAAAGGTCAGGGGTCAAAGGTCAAGTGCAAGACTTCAAAATGTTACTATTACCCTCATATTTATGCAATGCCAGCAGGGTTATTTTTTTACACTTGGTGTATGCGTGTGTAACCTAATAGAAATTCTCTGGAAAGTTTTTTTTTTTCTCTTTTTGCCTCAAAGGTCAAAAGGTCAAAGATAAGTGAAAGTGCTGAACTAACTTTTTCCTCCATATCTCGGAAGTGGCTCAAGTTACCTTGAAACTTAGTACATATTATGCATGTTCTACCTGAAAGTAATTATCTTATGAATTTTAGGGTCAAGGGCCAGATGAAAATGGTAACAATTTACTATTCAATTCAGAAATTGAACTTTTTCTCCACACCTGTACCTTGAAAATTACTCCATGCCTAAATGTATGAATGGGTCAAAGTCAAGTTAAAGTCCTTAAATCCCTAGATACATGCTCTCCTATTCATCCAATTAAACCTACGTCAAGGAAGGTGAACATTCAACACATTTGTGACAAACTTGTCATTCCAATATTTTGCCAATTTGTGAAAATGTAATCACACAGTGTCCACATGTACTATCTAGACCTATTGGGAAAATCATGCATTATGGCGGAGGCATACCAGTCGCCGAAGCGACATTTCTAGTGTGTCATGAAGTGTGACTCTGCTTCTCAGGCAGGTTTTATATACAGTGTTCAATGTGAGTACAGAATCGGCCAAGTAAAGTGCTATATAGTAATTATTGTATGACAGAACTGTACCATTTGAAAGTGGCTAGACAACCACTGAATGTATCAGAGATTGGCAAGCAAGTTTTGTTTTAAAACATGATGTACATTTTTGGCACATGTATGAAGATTGTTGAATTTCCTGTTTACAAGATAAGGAAACACATACATAGTTCATATTTCCTGCATCTTTAGTAGATATGAAATTTCATGGACTTATCTCCACTACCTGTGAACTTATGCCAGACCATTTGTGACCCTGCATTACAAAACCAACTAAAAAGTCACCGGGCAAGGATTTTTAGTGAAGGGCAGATTCTAAAAGAGTGTGCTTTCCAGCGCCAATTGGCAGGGAAGACCTCATAGCATTGGACACACTGTCCAAAGTTCCTGGAACAGAAAGGGTTAAAGTGACCAATTTTGAAATGTGTCTTTGTGTTTTTCAGGGACATAGCACATGGCCTGGAGAATGTCCCCATCCCTGTGGTGAACGCCGTCAACAACGATGGCGTGCCGACAGATTTCCTCTACGTCAAGGACAACTGCGAGACGTCCAGGCTCAACATCGACAGGAACATCAAGCACATGCAGGTAAGATCTGAAGTCTTCCTGTCGGTCATTTCCACAATCTCTGTCAAAAATAGGCGTAAATGATTTTAAGGTCAGTTCTTTATCATCATGCTTACTTTATGCTTGCTTGCTGTCATTGCAGTTATGAAAGTGTTGAGTTCAGGACACTGTGTGAGGGCCGTAATGTGTGACTACAAGCTGTCAGGAAATGAATACAGCTAGTAAGGATACTGTAAAAGTAGAAATTTTCACGACATAAAACCTTCACATATCTAACAAGGAACCAAAATTCACAAAAGTAAAATGCACTCATTTTTTTCCCCTACACAATGCGTTTGATGCCAGTTGAAATTAGTGAAAGCTTCATGCTGTAAAATACAAGTTTCAACGGTTTTATGCTGTGAAATTTTCTGGTTTTACATCAGTGTAAAGTGTAGACGTACATACATTAGCTGCAGCAATCCATTATGTAGATACAACAGATACAATACATTTTTTTTTTTTTTTTTTAACAAATTCAGCTTTGAGCTGTACTGGAAAAAAGTGAACAATTAAATCAGCAAACTTGGATTTATCTGCTTTTAAAAGGAAAATCTCCACTCTCAGTGATTAAACTATCTTTATTTGCATGTCAGTGTGAAAATGAACAGTGAGGATTAGATTCTTTTCCTCATGTACATTATGTGCACAAATTGCTGAATGAGAGAGTGTTATCACCCAACTGTTTGTTTCTTATTTTTCCTGAGACTATGCCTTTATTGTGATATGGCTTGTCTCTC
The DNA here is from genome assembly GCA_033980235.1 of Diadema setosum. Lineage (NCBI taxonomy): Eukaryota > Metazoa > Echinodermata > Echinoidea > Diadematoida > Diadematidae > Diadema > Diadema setosum. The sequence goes on along the minus strand of CM067069.1, from coordinate 29,539,584 downwards.
TGTCTGGCACACACACAAATAGTTACAGTTGTGTAATAACTTAGTACCAGGATGGTGCAATGAAATCATACTCCAAATGATTTCGCAGGACCAAGTTCTGTGTTACAATTATTAACACCATCATAACCTTTTCTAGGTAAAAAATAATCAGCTGGTGTTATCTACATAGACTCTTTGCTGTGTTTAATCCCTGCTACTTCTTAGCTTTTGGTCTCTTGTTTTTCCATAGGGTTTTTTTTTTTTGTGTGTGTGTTTGTTTGTTTGTGTTTTTTTTTTTGGGGGGGGGACAAAAATACTGCAGATTTTGTGGGAAGTACTGTACATGTCTATTGTATGAAAAGGTGAAATTCCTGTTTTCCACTGAAAACACACCTTTTCAGCCCTCACGATACTGCAGTGCTACAATTGTATTCACAAGGTTGGCATCTCTGGTTAGAACAAACTAAGGAGGAGAAAAGTATTGAGTACATCAAATTAGATTGATATGATAACCATCAGTGATGATTAGTGTGTGAGAGGCACAGTCATTCAGGTAAAGGGTTACTTTGAAAGCCGATCCCACCCCAGATATGATTACGTATGAAGCAGGCGTTTGGTGGTAGCGAAAAAGGTCTGCGACCGAAACCCAACACCGGGGTTTCATGATGCCACTGTCACAAATTGGTAATCTCCACCTCTCGCCAGTGTGAAGATAGCGTTACAGTTTAAACAGAGCAGGGCCAACTGAGGAGTTCGATGGTGTTGACAGTGAGTGATGTGTTGGGATGAAATGACAGCCTGAAATGCCAAAGTGTCATAGATACACTTCAGTGCTTCATGTTCTCTTTTGCATGAGTCTTTCAAGTTCAATTTTTTCAAAACACATTTTTGCATTCATTCATAAATGCTGGCTGCCGATTGGGTTATAAAGAATCTGTTTAAGGTCGTTTCAGCATTCTTTGAGCAGTGAACGCATTTGATCTTTATGATATTTTGCTTCCGAGATGTTCAAAATTTCACATGAGATTATAGATTCAAAAAAGATTTTGACAGAAGCACTACAATCAGATGCACTACATAGTTGTGGTTGATGGAACTGTGACACAGCTTGAACTGGTGGCTCTGTAGCAGTATGCAGTGTAGACATTGGTGAAACAGTGGTGAGGGTTCATCATACATGATTTCATGATATTCTTGGCCATTTCTTGGATGCATCCTTTGCTGAAAATGGGTTAAAAAAAAGAAAAGAAAAAGAGAATATTTCTAATGTATTTGGTCATTGCAGTGTAGACTTTTCAGAACAAATTAGGGCAGTTCTCCGTACTCCTATGGTGCCATGCCTGCAACTGATGCAATGACACATGCTTCACCCTTTGTGTGCCCAGACACTGAGTTTAACTTGCCAAACTTTTTCATCAGCATTCAACTATCCCTTCAAACTTGACCTGGCTGTAAAGTTAGCATATCCACTCAGGTGTAGCAATGTGCCTCAGTCTACTTATAACAGGAAGGCCAATGTATCACAGTAAGGATTAGGATTTGGCAAACAAGGCACTCCAGTGTGTGTGCCACTCAAGAGAAGCACAGTTAAAGTTAAAGGGATGGTATAGTTTTGGTTGAGACCTAGCTTCAGGTTTCTAACTTTCCTTGGTGAGATAATGAGAAATCTCCTATGAAATATAAAAGAGCAAGTAATTCCAAAAGGAATACAAGGTTTATTTGATGAAAATAGGTTTTGAAATGACTGACATATCCAAAACAAAGTGATTCCGATAAAAGATGGGACCCTCCTTTCTGTAAGATTTCATTGTTTTACTTTGTTTTTGAATATCTGTACCATTTCAAGACTGATTTTTATCAAGTAAACTTTGAATTCCCCTTAGAATGGTATGGTGTTTCCTCGTATCTTGTTTAAAAAAAAAAAGTTCTCAACTCCACCAGTACTACACCATCCCTTTAAACGATTTGTCATCTTCCCTCATTCTAACACTGCAGGGTTGTAACTGTGAGGATGATTGTTTCAGCGAGGCCTGTGCCTGCAGTCGTAGCAGTGTCAGGTGCTGGTATGACAAGGTAAGTACGGTCAGATGGCGACAGCTGAAACCTGAAAATGGCAACACTGTGCAGGTCAGACTGCCAGCCCATTAAGCAACCAGAACTGACCATGGGTATTCAATATTAATCAAGTCATGCATAATTTGCGAATGCTCAACTTGTCTTGGGCGGGCTTGCTGAGGAGTGTATGTTTATGAGAGATAGATTAATTCTCTAAAACAACTTGCCCTTACCATGGCACATGTAAAACATACGTGGTTGAAGACATGTTTTTCACTTATTTTAGAGCATTTTTGGACAGCATGACTGGCAGTGAATTGGCTTGCATGTGGGCAGTAGTAGCTATGTGTTAGCATACAATGGGAAAATTCTGTAGAAGTTGTGATGAAGTTAATTTTGTAGCAAAGGCACCATTCGCTACCTGCCTTACTTCCCTCCGGTTAGATCTTTTCTTTTCTTTTTTTATAGATTAGAGCAAGTCAGGAGCTAGTGGAAATGCTGGCAGTCAATCAAATACTGTATCATGTGTAATGGATGGATTGACATTAGCTAGCAGATGAAAACTTATTTCTGTTTGATCATATGAACTTCGGTAATGAGTCAATGATTCAGTTCTTAGATTCTCACTTCATATCTAAGCTATGCTGTCTTTTACATATTACTCTATGTATGTATCCATATGTTGTATGTAGTCATACTAACAAAACAAATTTTTAGAAATGGAACCGTGAAATCAAAATTGAAATGAATTGAACAGATATCGAGCAAGTTATTTAAGTTTGTCTGCTGTTTGATGTTGACCAAGCAGATTGTGTGTGAAGGAGACGGATAAAAAACTCTTGTCGTTGGCTCCCCTCAGGATGGACGGCTGATGCCAGACTTCAACTACCAGGAGCCGCCGATGATCTTTGAGTGTAACCGGGCGTGTCGCTGCTGGAGGAACTGCCGTAACCGGGTGGTGCAGAACGGCCTGCGCCAACACATGCAGGTGTTCCGCACCCCGTCCATGGGCTGGGCCGTGCGCACCATGCAGGACGTGCCCAGAGGGTCCTTCATCTGCGAGTGAGTTTGGCAGTGCCATCTGTGCACTTGAATTGCACATGGATACGTTTACTCATACATTTAAAAAGTCAATGTTACGTTTGAACTTTTGTCTTTACTTTTGTACATGGTTCAATATAAGCTCTGAAAAAAAAAAAAATGTTACCACAATTAGTGGGCTGTTTTTGTATCAGGCCACATTGTGAAATATATGTCCTTTTTAAAGTACCCAAGGAGTTTCTGTTTTGAAGTGAATTTCAGCACCATCATAACAGCTGATTCCATTGGGAAATGTTAATTTGCATCTTCATACCATTTCATAAATCAGATTGTTGTTTATATTGATATTCCTGATAATTGTACTTAAGGGTAAGATTAGAAAGTCATAATTAATCCAAGTTCTATGAGTTCCTTGGCAATATATTATCACTGAAATGTCTATTTTCATTTTCCTGTTCTTGTAGTTGTCTTCATATAGTATGGTGATGACGATAATGAGGATATTATGACAGTGATGATAATTATTACTTTTATTATTACTTATTAGCATCATCAATGCAAACTCCATCAATCTCTTTCTTATGAACACAAATTGTGGTTGTTTTGATAGATGCGTTTTTTGTATTCTCAGCTGCACACCCATTTGGCATCCCTAAGTGTAACAGCTTTTCTTGTTTGTGTCATTGAAAAATGGGGGGGGGGGGGTGAAGAGAATTGATTCCATCACAGTCATGCAAAATACATGAAGTTTGACACAAAATAAGATCAATAAACCTGATCTACAGAAAGTTCACCTGAGTCTGATTTATCCAGGTGATACTGCTGAGTTGTCATGTTCAAACACCAGGAGTAATGCACCTGGTGTTGTCACCTTGAGTTTAACAGCCTCTGTGGAAGATTTATGGCACCGTTGGTCGAGAATTGGTCTCATGACCCATTGCAGGTCCTACATCCCCTCCCCTCACCTGCTCTCTCTCTCTCTCTCTCAGTCTACGAGGTACCTTGTCGCTCTCCAAATTTTAATCAAAATCTCACCAGTCAATGGGGCATTATGCCCATCTATCATCCCGCTATGCGACGACCGCTGGATTCTATCCCCCAGTCTGTCGATGTGTTTGTCATTTCCGGTTTGCGTCTGGTTTGTGTCCCGGCTGTCGGTGTCACAGACTAGAACGGGATGTCTTCTCGGTAGGAAAATAAAGGCTCTATGTCCACTGGAAGTCTCAGTGGACAAAATCATAAAGGCAGACTGCGTCATTACTGGCTTGGTACCTCACAATCCACGCCAAGAAATAATTGCAAAAATTCTTTCAGATTCACAAGTTTGTATAAATGATATACGTCCCATATGGTCAGAGCACTGTCTCCAATAGTAGTTTCATTTTGTGTGTGCAGCATGTTTGAAACCTGTATAGTCTTTACAAGAATGCCCATTCAAGGGGCCAGTGACCTATACTTATGGCAGCAGAGGGCTCTTCATCATACTGCCACGGAAGACTTTTTGAGTAACCACAAACTTTGAACTGAGGGGGGGGGGGAATCCTGTTCTCTACTTTTTGCTGTCAGCAGCTGAAGAAAAATAGAATTTTTATTTTTTTTTGCCAAGACAGAAGTAAGGAAAAAAGTACAAATACAACACTATTAAAACATTGTTGAATACCTTGTTGCAACAGTTACCTGCAAGTGCCATAGGCCATAATGTGTGACTACAAGATGTTAGGAAATGAATACAGCTAGTAAGGATACTGTAAAAGTAGAAATTTTCGCGACATGAAACCTTCACAAATCTAACAAGGAACCAAAATTCACAAAAGTAAAATGCTCACATTTTCCCCCTACACAATGCATTTAATGCCAGTTAAAATTAGTGAAAGCTTCATGCCGTAAAATAGCAATTTTCAACAGTTTTATGCTGTGAAATTTTCTGGTTTTACATCAGTGTAAAGTGTAGACTGATACATACATTAGCTGCAGCAATCCATTTATTATTTAGATACAACAGATACACTACATATTTTTATTTATTTATGTATTTATCTATTTTACAAATTCAGCTTTGAGTCAAAAAGAACAGTCACCTAAATCAGCAAACTTGTATTTATATGCTTTTAAAAGGAAAATCTCCACTCTCAGTGATTAAACTATCTTTATTTGCATGTCAGTGTGAAAATGAACAGTGAGGATTAGATTCTTTTCCTCATGTACATTATGTGCACAAATTGCTGAATGAGAGAGTGTTATCACCCAACTGTTTTGTTTCTTGTTTTTCCTGGGGCTATGCCTTTATTGTGATATGGCTTGTCTCTCTGTCTGGCACACACACAAATAGTTACAGTTGTGTAATAACTCAGTACCAGGATGGTGCAATGAAATCATACTCCAAATGATTTCGCTGTACAAGTTCTGTGTTGCAATTATTAACACCATCATAACCTTTTCTAGGTAAAAAATAATCAGCTGGTGTTATCCACATAGACTCTTTGCTGTTTTTAATCCCCTCCTACTTCTTAGCTTTTGGTCTCTTGTTTTTCCATAGGGGTTTTTGTTTTTTGTTTATGTGGGTTGTTTTTTTTTGTTTTTTTTTTTTTGGGGGGGGACAAAAATACTGCAGATTTTGTGGGAAGTACTGTACATGTCTATTGTATGAAAAGGTGAAATTCCTGTTTTTCCACTGAAAACACACCTTTTCAGCCCTCCGGTACTGCAATGCTACAATTTTATTCACAAGGTTGGTATCTCTGGTTAGAACAAACTAAGGAGGAGAAAGGTATTGAGTACATCAAATTAGATTGATGTCATAACCATCATGAAACATTGTTAAACACCTTGTTGCAACAGTTACCTGCAAGTTTGTATACATGATATACATTCTATTTTTTACTCTCATCAGCTAAACAGAAATGAATAAATAAGATATGTTAAAAAACATGAAAAATTGTGTTTGCTGAGAATAGCCATTTCCTCCTATTTTGTCATATTTGCAGTGTATTGCTTCTTATCACAGCCTCATACAACCTTTGTATAGGGTGAAAAGCAGAAGGGCTTTACTACCACTAGCCTCTTTCTCTGTGTCCCAGTTGCCCTTCTTCTTCTCAACTGGTCATAACCGATTCCTCTGTACACAATGTCACGGCATGTGATGTTTGTCGCCCTCATGTGACCCTGGTAAACTCCTTTACGGTGACACAGCATTTGCTCCTGTCCCAGTTGCTCCGATCTTATTTTCTTTGAGGACTTCAGGTTAGGGTTGTGATAGGGTTTTAGGTTTAGTTTGATGTGAGGAATAGGATTAGGGTTATGAGTGTTGTTGGTAGAATCTATGTTTGGTTTAGCATGCAGATATTTCGTGGGAGCAATTGTTGCAGGAGCAAATGTCATGGAACCTTCCTATACAGGGTACTCCCATTCAGACAAACATGGTTATAGCAAAATTCCAATTGCAACGTAGTAAAATTTCAGACTGCATTAGCCGCTCTATGTTTTTTTAATCGTTTTATTTGTTCGGTTATAATGAAATTTTGATATAACAAAAAGAAAGCTGCTGGCCCTAGGGACATCATTATAACAGGAGTCCACTGTATTATTTTTTGCCCAGGTATGCTGGTGAGCTTCTGTCTGATGCGGATGCTGACCAGAGACAGGATGACTCCTACCTCTTTGATCTTGACAACAGGGTAAACTCTTCATCTTGCTCATCTTTGTAATGTTATCTTTAGTTGTACAAACAAAGAAATCCAACAAAGTGTGCTGATAGAGTTTTGTTATTTTAACTCTTTATGTGCCACGTTCGCACGTTCGACTCGGTCCACGGCGTGCCAACTTCACACATTCTGCTCAAACCAGCACAAACCCGCCTAAACTAATTGATTAATCACCAAATGCCACAGTACAATGAAACCGTTTGTCACGATTTCATTCTTCTCACATGTAGCTTGCATTTTATGTGGTGATTGACTAGCCAGCAGTGTTTCCTACTGGATTTGCGTGTAAATTCTAAGTTTCTGTCACTGTTTTGTAGGTAAAAGTCATGCATTTACAATAATGTAGCTACTGGTCATTTGAAAGAAAAATTATCATAGATTTGCCATACAATTTATGTCAAAGGAAGGCAGGGCATTTTCTCTACAACTTGGAATGTTTTCTCAAAGTATAACTGCATCAGTGTCTCAGATTAATGTGGCACACAGGGGGTTTCCACCATGGCACATAAAAGAGTTCAGCTTTAGGGCTGTTGACAATCCACTATCTTTGTAATGTCATGAGGTTTTGATCTACAACAGGGGTTACTTTGATTTTGCAATGTTCTGAAAATGCGCAAAAACTTCTGAGTAATAATTATAATGAGAGATATTTGTGGATTATTTTCTCAATGCATGTAAGCCACTCCCAAGTTTTGAAATATGAATTTGATAGGAAGAAATCTCTCCTGGTTTTGATCATGTGATGTCTGATCTTCTTACTGGGTTAGATGTCCCACTCATAACTTTTGAAAAGATCGTGCCACTGCTTTGAAAGTTGGCTTTTGTCATGAAAAGAATGTGCTTAATGAGTGTGGAAAAATCCAGCTTAATCTGGTAATCCCTTCATTGTGGTTGCTACAGGAGTTTTACATCCTGCTTTTTGTCCCATTCATTGCCAAAACCATGTGCTGGAGAGATTAAACATTTGAATAGACCCTAAACTTCAAAGCTTCTTTCCTCAGTACACACTTTCCGAGAGTGTGTTTATTCTTTCCATTATTCAGATAGATTAGGGATGTCCATTTGGATTGAGTTATACATCATTTTAAAGCTTAGAATCTGCTCTTTCAGAACCTGCCCTTAACTAAATATCCTTGTCTGGCCTTTTTGTTGATTTTGTGATGCAGAGTCACATTTGGTTTGTTCTTGAGTTGTATGCTTGGAAGCATAAGCCCGTGTCTTGATTGATTATGCAAAAAAGAAAAATATATATATACAGACACTAACTATAGCCAATATTATAACATTTAAAAAAAATGCATTCCAGTATAAGATTGTTGTTGTTTTTTTCTCTTTCAGGAGGGAGATGTATATTGTATAGATGCACGTTTCTACGGCAACGTCAGTCGATTCATCAACCACCGCTGCGAGCCCAACATCGTCCCAGTCAGGGTATTTGTTGACCACCAAGACCTGCGGTTCCCTCGCATCGCGTTCTTCGCCTCACGAGACATCCGGGCCTACGAGGAGTTAGGGTGAGTGACCCCCGAACTTTGTGACATCATAATGGTCCACGCACATCTGTCAGTGTCTCATCCATTTCACCTGTCAATCGTGCTGGGCTAAATTCATTCATAACTGCCTTCTCAGAGGCCCGAATTCACGAAGGTGGTAGGATCTTGTCCATGGTTTAAACCATGGACAAAGACCATGGGGCACCAAGTTTCGCATGGAATATTTCATTACGAAATCAGTCATTTAGTTGACGAAATAATTATTTTGTAATGACCAGACTACATTTTGTAAACGAAATCATCAACGATTTTGTTGATGAAATGACTGATTTTGTTACGAGATATACCATGCGACACTTGGCACCCCATGGTCTTTGTCCATGGTTTAAACCATGGACAAGATTGTATAGTCAAGAGTGTCATTTGTTTGTGTTTGTGTCTGTGTCTGTGTTTACCATTTTGAAAGTTTCTTATTATTTTGTTATTGTGGAGTGCTACCAAAATCTTTTCCTCCGTTTGTATGCAGGTATTCATTCAAATTGATCATTTGCAAGTGAACTTTAACCCATTGAGGACGGGCTGATTTGCTACAACACACATTTCCCAGAAACACCTGCCTGAGTGATACTCGGGACTCGTCCTGAACAGGGTTAATCAAATGCTACTAGTAGTACATCAACTTTTGTGTGAATTGGAATTTTGAATTACATTTTGTCTTTTTGTGAATTGGTGCAAACGTATGAGTAAGCAATTGCACAGCATGAATTTAGGAATCCACGAATATGTTTCAGAGCCACTCAGTGCAAAAATAGGAACATGTAGAGTAGTCAGATTTGCTTCCCTTTTACATGAGTTTTTCATTCTTCTAACTTACTCCCTTTATTTATCTACCAGAGATGTTAACTTATACTATCATTTTTGCAGTATTTTTGTAGTTATTTGCAAAAACAATAAAAAAATGATGCAGCAGGTTTCATAGAAAATCCTGGCTTTTTTTTCTCAAAAAGATTTGGGGTATTACTACACATGTTTATTTCAGGAAAGGTCAAAATACTGTTTTTCCGCCAATAATTCACAACCATATCCCTTTACAGCCCTCAGAATATTGCAGTGCTGTATACAAGGATGGCATTCCTGATTTACATACATGCATGTCACATGTTGTTTTCCTCTGATGCCATATTTCACCCTTCAGAGAATGCCTCTGTGGAGAAAAGTGTTCAGCAGCGCAGAGTGTTGTGGGTGACATGTTTCCAATCAAATTGGAGAAATCTATTATTTTGTCCATGAATAAAATTGGAATATTCAGCCAGAAGATGCATGTTTTTCTACCAATATCCATTGCAATTTTCGCCCGCACAGTTCTGCGCTGTTTATAGTGATGATAATCACGCGCAGTCGCGGTGCTATTCTTTGCCGCGGCGCTTTCCATCTCGCACAATGCAGACTTATAATCAGCCCACCTGAGTTTGCCTTTTTCCTGGAAGACTCGCATTTATTGTGAGTCACAGTGACTGCAGGCTACCATGGCAACAAAATCAGCTGAGATGTTGTTGCCATGGTAGCAGAAGTAGTTGTTGTTATTGTTGTGGATTTTTTTTTTCAATATGTGTGTGTGTGTTCCAAGTGCTCCCAGAGATTGTGTCCAGGTTTAAAATGGTAATCCAGTGATAGAGATGAGAGTGATGGCAAAGACTTTGATTACTATGGCAACAAAGATGATTTTTTTTTTTTGTCTGCGGTGACAATAAGGATAGCAGGGATAATGGTGTATTGATGTACGTGATTCTTTTTTTTTTGGGGGGGGGGGGGTTGTGACGGACCAGATTAATCAACATGTGTGAAAAAATTAACTGTTGTAATGGCAGTGCTCTATATGTAAGTCCAAATTTTGAGGTGATATTAATAAGTATGCTGATGATCATAGAAAGTGAGTTGATTGTGATAATTTATGGCAATAATGGCTCATGGATGTGATTGTTTTTGGCAATGAAAACTTGGATATCTTTTGATGAAAAAGTTTATGTAGTGCCTTTCTAGCAAGGTCATTAATGTTTACACACACACACAACACACATATGCACACACAAACACACACACTGTTTTTTCCTGTCAGCCACCAGCATTATACATTGTAGTCGTGGAAGTCCTCATTCTGGCCTGCACCCAATGTGAAAGCTGTATATCTTTGAAAATGACTGCATTTACAGAATTTGTCGTAGAAAAGAAAGTACGGAACCAAATTTAATGATTTTGGTATCATTGTCTTCTGTGGAAAATGCTCTTTGTAATGATGTCAAAAAATATATCACTTTCAGAACGCAAGGTACTTAAAATTCACTGTTCCGCTTTTTTGGGGACACCCGGTATTAGGAGATATTGATAGTAAATATAGGAGTGAATATGTTCAACCTTTCCAGTGTGGCTAAAATCCATCTGAGTGAAAGGATGGTGGTATGCCATGAATGGATGCCTTGTCATTTTTTCACCAGTGAAGATAGAGATTGAAATGCAGAGCTGCACTTAATTAATTGCAGATTTCTTTGAATGAGAGACCAATTATTCAGAGGTATTTCAGAAGGAAGGATATGTTCTGATTTATAGTTAATGCTTCATAGTTACTCTGTAGGGTGATACTCACTTTAAGCAGTCATTTGATCTTCAGTATCAGCTATGTACTTTTTGCCAAATTTATTTCATTATTTCATAACCACGAGCTCCAAAAATGGTAAAATTTCAAAAGGAGCAGGTGCTGTTGTACAGTCACTTTAAGCTGTGTTTGAGATATCTTGTATCGGTGTAAAGTATTACTTCCATTTATACTTGAGCAGAGTGGCAACCAAAAAAAAAAAAAAATTGAATAATACCTCATACAAATATGCAGTCCCTGTCTTAATCAAATTGCAACGTGCGCAATTTCCCTTCATTAAAGATATGCAAAGTATTTTAACGTGGGTGGTTACAACATGTCGCGTACCGGAGTGAAGAAATCAATAAAATGAATTTTGTGTATGATCTTTGTTAGCATGTTTTGAAGACCCTTGGTTGTAATTTGCCAGCAATGACTCCCAATTTTTTTTTTTTTTTTTCATTTGGACACTTTCCCTACAAGGCAGAGTCTGAAATTGTAACTAGGTTTGTGTCACATCTTGGGGTCCAGGTTCCAACCTCTGTCACCAATGTGTTGAAATTCTTGTTTTGTGTTTTTTGCCATGTCCTGAAAAGTTGACTCATTTGAGAGATCGGTTGCAATTTCAGCTCATCTAACCTAGACTGGTTTACTTGTGTTTTCAAATGAAGGGGTTTTCCGCTCTTCAGACTTAAAAAGGAACTGCTCAATTCTCATAGAGATTTGAATGAATTTGAATGTTACGTGAGTCTATTGAAAGAGTGTATAGTTTTAGATAAGCTCCTCAAAGATGACAGAGCATGCATTATTATCTATTGGCAACCCCCTTTCAAAAAAAAAAAGGAGCAGGTCTATGGTAGGTTTTTTTTTATTTATTTCAGTTTTTCTTAAAGATAATATGAAGTTTTGGTACCTCAAAAGTTTCCCTGAATTTCCTTGTCTTAGTTCGTGTTTCAGGTTAAAGGACAAGTCCACCTTCATAGACATGTGGATTGAGTGAATGCAGCAATATTAATAGAACACATCAGTGAAAGTTTGGGGGAAATCCGATAATCCGTTCAGAAGTTATGATTTTTTTAAGTATCTGCGTAATCACTGCTGAATGAGGAGACTACTACAGTGTATGATGTCACATGCGTACAACGTTATAAGGAAAATAAAAAGAGAATTCCACAAAACTTTACTTTTTGAATAAAGTGCATATTTCTTCGACTCGTTACTGACACATGTTGAGGGAAATATTATTCCCCTTGCCTTCTGAAAGAGAGAAGTCGAGTGATCTTTTGTTATGCGAGAAAAGTGAAAATGTGTTGAATTTTCTTTATACTTTCTTTATATCGTTGTACTCATGTGACATCACAAGCTATAGTAGTCTTCTCATCCATTCATGACTGAGCAGAAACTTCAAAAATTCATAACTTTTGAAAGGATCGCTTGATTTTCCTCAAACTCTCACTGATGTGCTCTGCTAATATTGCTGCATTCACTCAACCCAAATGTCTATGAAGGTGAACTTTTCCTTTAAAGTACCTTTCATATAACTAACATTGTGAGACTTACTCTCCCCAAAGTGCTCTCATGTCTTAGTAATCATGCGATAATGGTTTCGTACCAGAGCCGCCGCCGTATGGCGGCGAGGTAGTACACGTATGGTACGAAACCATTATTGCATGATGACTGCGACCAGCAGCGTGCAGCCCCATACGCATACAGTAGCTAACTGTGACCAGCAGCCCCATACGCAAAGCGTAATGGGGCTTTGCATTGTAGCATTCAGGATCATGATAGATTTAGTATCGCGGGTAAATATCAACTTAAAATCCAAAAATTTCTTCAATTTGAAGACTTACTATTAAGTTGAAGTATTGAAAACAGGCTTCGAGCAACGTTTGGTTCTGCCAATAGTCCCTTTCTGTTCGAATTGATGACTGAATGTGACTCGGTCGAGAGGACCTTGGGAGAGCTACATACACTGAATACTACGGCCAGCGCATGCGCACACAAACATCTTATCCGTTCATGGATTTGAAATTTGTGCGAATGTGATGTGTTGTTTTTTTTTTGGGGGGGGGAGGGGGGAGGGGGAGGGGGTCCGCATATTTAAAGGAAACCTTGGATAATAACTTTTAATGAGGATAGCCTGATGGCCTTTAATCCTCCTTTATAAGTCTTTACAGATGGCATCCTTCCCTCATTTCTTCTGTCAAATACTAGTAAACTAAAAACTGAGAAGATTTTCCATCAAACAAGGCAGGCAGTCAAAGAGACTGGTATTAAGTGGGAAAAGCAGTGAAGATGTGAATCTAGATCATTCCTTAAATACCCCTTTTACTCCCAAGAAACTAGCATGGTTTATCTACATCTTGAAACCCGTGCACATCTGCACAAGTTCTTTATATTTTCATTTTGTTTTTGTTCAGGTTTTTATTCCCTCTTTTTTTTTTTCCCAGACACGTAATGCACGACTTTACAGGGAAGCAAATGCAAATTGTGTACTCTGCATTCAGATCTATGCTGGACGGAGAAGCTCCTCTCGCATTGCCAGGGGGGAGAGAAAAATCTGAAATTCGCATATTAAAGGTTGCCATGGTTACCTAAGCTGCTAAAGCCTCAGTTTTACTTTTCAATGCATAAATTTGTGGTGATTGTGAAGCATCTGCAGCTTCTGTTCACAACAATGTAGGGGGAAATAATACTGATGGCTGCACGGCATATGGCAATTCCAGCCTCAACCAGTTAGGAGCTTACATTGTACATCAAGTCACTTTTTTTTATGCTCTGTATTTTGAATATCTTCTTGTTTGATTGTATTTAATTCTATCTTTTTTGTTTTTCCTGTGCTTTTTTTTTTTTTTTTTTGGTCTAACAAATTGCAGTAGTGTACCATTGCTATAATATGGAAATCTCCTTCCACTTCTTATGTTTTATAAAAGTAGAAAATCTACTTGGATCATCATTACAGCTTACCGCTACAACTTGTATTACTGATTGTACACATGGGCAATTCCGCGGTTAGTAACGTTACATTTGAACAAATTTAGATATTTGTTTTTACTACTAAATTACCATTTATTCACTTCAAGTCAAAAAATTATGTCAAAAACATGTTTATCCTTCCCACGTTTATGATACAGAAAAGAATGAACACAATCCAAGAAATATTAGAATTGCTATAGCAACTTAAAGGGCTGGTTAGTAACGTTACGAAAAAAGGACATGACAAAAAAATCAATGTCTTGTAACAATAAGTGTGCAAAAATTCAAGTTACTTCAAACAAAGTGTTGCATTAATTTCAATTATTGCATCAGGACAAATGTTCATGCAAATTTTTTTAGCAGTTCGACCAATAATTTTTTAGCTAGACCCCCAAAAGCATGGTTAGTAACGTTACGGTTAGTAACGTTACATTTGTCCGGAGTAATTCCGCAGGTCATTTCACCCTTTTGTAATTGACAAAATGTCACATGACTTCTGGAGTATTTAAATGTATTCATCTTTTACCCTTTAGCAAAACTTTGAGGAAAAAATTTCAAAAGAACCCACTGTAATTTGCATTTAAGTGAATTTCAGCGTCCCCAGTCCCACATGTACATTTCAAATGATGGTTTTAGATCTCACAAAATCAATGAATACGAAAAATAAAATCTACTGAATTTGAAAGACCCTAATGATTGGTGAACATCCATGGCATTAGTTGATACCTAGATTAAAGGGTAAGATAAAGAGGCACATTTCTTTTATCCATGTCATGTCCACCTAACTGCGGAATTGCCCACCTAGTCTTTTCTGACAGCATCAAGCTATATTCATTTTTAGTGCAAATTCCACATTGTTTTCACATTGATTTTTGATGAGTAGGCAAAAAAACAACAACAAACAAACAAACAGAATTGATGAACAGAGCAGCAGAAGTGCTGTTTAATTGGACTTTCCACAAGAATATCACGAAATTGTAATTATTTTTCACATTGCTTTAATAATCAGACAGTGGCTTGGGTTATCAGGTGAAAAGTTCTCAGTACTAATTCAGCTAGTAATATGTAGGGCTATCATATTTTTGAGCGAGAAAATAAACTGCAGCCTTGAATATGTAAATATGTTCTAAAATCTTTTTTGAGAGTATTTCTCATGCTCATTTTTTTTAGTGTCAATGTCTTCTTCTTGGTCTCTGTTCATCGTGAAGAAAATATCCCTCTGTGTTTAATGTCATTACACTCTTAGCTCTTTGAAAAATATGAAGTCATTATTCAATGACATGCTTTTGAAATGAGTGAATTTCAGAGGTATGTTATTACAGTAAGTACTGTATGCATTATGTAGCTTGTGAATGCAGAATGGTAGGGAAGAAACCTTTTTCATTTTGTAGCATTTGGAACACATTGTGTAGCCTGTCATGACACTTATGATTGCCCATAAAATTTACAGAACTATGAATTAAAATCATTATGTGAAAATCTTAATCCCAAAAGTGCTGTGCCTTGTCTCTCTAACATGTGGAAATGAAGGACTCTTTGTGGAAAGTGACATTTGAAGCAATATTCACATGGCTTGTCCAGCAAGGAGTTTCTGTCGCTTTGTAACCATGTGACTGACCGAGGTGGAGAATTCCTCCCTTGTCCATCCCATTGGCACACCTGCGCTGACCTGTCAGATTCGACACTTTCTGCAAAGGTCACTACGTGGCCAAAAAAATGTCGGCTAGATTCCATCGGCAAGTCGTCACAGCGTATTCGACTGTGTCAGACAGGAGCGTTAAAAGTGAACAGCATTTGCCCCTGGCTAATTGAGCAAGTAGCTGCTTTGACCATACACACACACACACATGCACACACATACACACACACACACACACATACACACACACACACACACACACATAGATACGCAAACGTGCAGACACATGCGCGCACATTCTGGAGCACGTGTAATGATGTTACAAGCCTTTCTTGTCAGTCTTCATATTTCTACAGACTTGCACAGCAAGCTGCACACTGCAGGAGCTCTCCTTGCTCATTAGCAGAAGTAAATTTTTTTCATCTTCAAATTGGCAACTGAAGTTTATTGCACATTGCACAAGAAACATCATAAATTCATTTACACATCTCTATGAAATCAGAAAAAAAAAATTTTATAAAAATGTATTATAACAGACCACACAAAAGATGCTGTGTTTTCAAATATTTTCAAAGATATTTCCAGTATATTCATGTATTCAAGTATTTTCAAAAATATGCAGAAAGAATTATGTATTTTTGTCATCATGGTGTATTGGTCATTTAGTTGTAAATATTGTTCCAGTTCTTTCTTTACAGTTGTATATTTGTATATATTTGGAGACTGTTAAGATGGTTTTTATGCCTGAGTGTATGACAATAGATGAATTGAATTGAACTGAACTAAATTGAATTGAATTGAAATTGACCAAATGTCCAATTTGAGAGAACAACAGGAAATGTGTTGTCCGTGTGAGATTCAGGTACATACAAATATAGGTTTATCAAGAGGCTATGGGAAATTCTTCAGCCAAAACAAACAATACTGTATATGAATTACAAAGGTCTCAAATGGAATAGAATTTCAATTTTACTTCATGAAATGGTAACAGTGAATACATAAATTGTTGTAACAAATCATAGTTGAAAGCACATACATGATATCTCTAGGATCCCGAGGATCAGAAATGGGAGATCTCTCGCTAGCCTCCACTAGGATGAACTGAAGTTCCATGCTGCTTTATCACGATCTGAAAGGAATCGGTTGAGTCCTAAAATGACATTCACAGTTCAGTAGACACAAAATTTAATTCCCACCATACTGCCAAGAAGGGGTAGGTCAGTAAATTTAAAAGCACACTGAATTCATCACACTCGGGCATTTGGCAAATGAAATATAGCGAGAGAACAAAAATGAATATTCAAAAAGGCATCACCTTTTGCGTCTTACACCATACATAGCTCCCACTTTCTTCCGACACCTCCCCCGTGGCCATTATTTGTCTGCTGACGATGAAAGCTGCTCTTTGCTGGCAACTACAGTGTAGTAACTTTTGTATTCCTGTCCCCAGCGTGTGATTTCCTTGTTTAACCCTTTGTATGCTGTGAGTATTGATTGGCACAGAAAACCCCACAGCATTGTACACACTGTCTGAAGTCCCTGGCGTTGAAAGAGGTAAGTGCTGGGGTTTGGAAGCTTGTGAACACACAATAGGACAGAATGTCAAGGACCAGATTCCGTTTGTCGCTTTCATGACCAGATCCCGGGCTGAAGTTGGCTGCTTATTTTTCAAGGCAGTGTCTCTGATGCCTGTCATATATAGACATTGTACTCTCAGTGACTGGGCATTAAATGAACGGCTTCTGTGTGAATTCATGTTGACGAATTCAGTGTCTTATGATGCTCCTTCAGTTAGAATGGACTGTTCTTTTTGGGGCAGATATGCTGCTTATTTTTTAAACAACATTTTGTGATTCTTTAGAATCACTGTGCTGGAGATGAGCTAAAGATAGCAAAGGCTGATCCCCAAAATATGATTCTTGGTGCTGCGTTGTGAGCTGCTGTATTTTTCGCTCAGTCATTATTCACAGCTGTGAATTCATGTTCCTCTTTGATAAAGGATATTTTCACCTGGCTTTGCTTCATGACCTTTCAAAAGCGAAACGCAGAAATGCTATAACTTTCTCTCAATGGAAAATGTTTAAAAAAAGCAACTTCTGCTTCTACTTCTTCCCTTTCTTCTATGTATTCTTTGTTAAAATTTGTTTTCCTTTTCTTAACTATTTGCTCTTCCCTCTCATTTATTTTTTCTTTCATTTTTCTTAATTTCCTCTTCTGCATCCCTCCTCTTTTTCTCCCTTTCAACTTTTCCTTCTGTCTCTCATCTCCTACTTAGTACATCTACTACCTCTCCTAAATAGGCATTCTTTTCCACCCCAGTTGATATTATGGCTTTCCGCACCAGTTCACATCAAAATTTTTGCCTTTTTTGCCGATCTCTCTCAATGGCAACAATTAAGTCCAGTGTCGGTGGACTGCGGAGTAAAACACGTCATGTGGAACGCCAGACACCCAGCCTGGGTTTTAACCTTTCTGGAGCTGGGCAAGTGCCCCGCCCCCCAAATACCACATGTGATGTGTCATTTGGGAGACATTCGTTAACATTACAGGACATGTTCTGCCGACCAGGTTTGAATCCCAGGAGGTAGTTCGAGGAACAAATATCCGCCTGTTTGTGATGCTAAAGGGAAAGTGTTTTACTCACCTTTTTGTTCTTGTTTTCTCTTTAATAGGAGAGGCAAACTTACTGGAGTTGCCAAGTTGTATGTTACATTCAGAGTGACTGTAGTAATTGCGTATACGAACAAGCAAAACAAAAACAATAATGCACATAAAAGAAAAGGTGTGGATTTTGAGATCACACTTTTTTTCACTGAATACTGTCACATGTCACAATATGCAAATTTGCTCCAGCCATGATGTCATGCTCAAACTGTCCCATTAAAAAAAAAAAAAAAGATATAATAAACCCTGCATTTCCCTTTCCATATTTCAAATATTTATGCCTCTACCTCAAGACTGCCAAAGACATTAAGTAAGGAATGTATTCTCTAAGTCATTTATGGTACTTCTGCCAAAAATAATTCATTTTTTTCTAAATCAAAAATGAAAGATGCTCGTAGTGCTTAATGCGGTGTATTAATGCAAGAGTTGTTTTCAAAAAAAAAAAAAAATGTTTCATACAGACACTGGTGCAGAGTTCTGAACATTTAACTTGACTCAATTTATGATAGACTACTGAGATGTATTACATACTCATAATCCACAAATGGCTGCAGAAAGCTTGAACAAAGTGAACCCCCTTCCGCTGTGCTCAGAGGATATCCCAGTATGCTCGGTTTTCAATTTTCTGTGTATCTCAATTAAATGACATCTTTCGCCTAATGGGATTATGCTACACAGGAAGGTAATTTGTCTTCATTGAATGCATTTTTTTTTTTTTGAATAGTGATCTTTTTCATTTAATAGGATTATGTGCTACTGCAAAGTAATGGGTCCATTTACCTGTGTTGAATGTGGAACTCCTGTACTAGATGAAATTATACATGAATATACACTGGATTAACTGTAGTGCATGCCAAAATTTGAAATAAAAAAAGGCAGATGGAAAAGCAACTGGTGGGTAATATGAGAATTTATGACTTCTGTGGATAACATTAATAGAGCATCACTTCTTGCTTTGACTGTTCCATAAGTAACTTAAATCGTAACGATGAACAGCACAGTCAAGCTTAACCCGTTGAGGACGAGTCCCGAGTATACTCGGGCAGGTGTCTATGGGAAATGCGTGTTGTAGCAAAATCAAACCGTCCTCAACGGGTTAAAGAGAAAATCCAGCCCAAAGATAAATAAACTTCAAAAGAAAGATAGAAATATTCCCTACAGAATGACACCAAAAAAATGACTAAAATCAGATAAGAAATAAGGAAGATAAAACATTTTCAAATTTCAAATTTTTTCAAGAAAACATTTCTTGACCAGTCCTTTTGAATATTCAAATGAGCAAGTTGACGATGTCATGCTCTCACGGCACAGCTGTATGAATATAAAACTTGCCCTAAAACCACCCAAAAAAAGAACTAATGTTAACCCATAATATCCACTGGTCGCGTAATGCAGTTTAAAGGCTGTTGCTGCAGGAGGCTATTTCACCAACATTCACTAAACTGCCGTCTGAAATTAAAGTGATGTTACCGACACATATGAAAAGAAAGGAAAACTTTATATCAGTTAAAAGAGAAAGTTAAGTACATTTATGAATAATCACATCGCTTATTCAAAAGAAACCACTAATAAAAAATATTCATAGCCTTTATACTGAAAAACAATTATCAGTTTTGAAATCTGTCATAAATGTAAGCTTTGGAATGGTGTACGGGTATTATGCTTACAAATATGAAGAAATATTGAATAATAACTCAAAGATTTGTGCTCTGCGGACTACTCTGGTCTATAAACCCATAGATGCTATGGATGGGACTACAGTAAAGTAGGCCTATATGTATGCATACAGCCGTGTCCGATCTCACATAGATGTAGACCTATTCTGTCTGCTGTGAACCTCCGAAGTGAATAGAACTCCAAATGAAAATGTCGGTAACAGAAAGTGATGCAAAGGACTGGGATATCGGGTCAAAGTTTGCAGGCTAAAATGAGCTATGTAAATGGCGTCCTCGTCCAAGCCATTTCTGCTGCAGATTATCTCGTGGATCAGCATTTGCGCGAACTACGGGATGTTCCGTAGATCTGCAGATCTGCGGATGTGGGTTAACTCTGTGAGAACATGCTCTCACTTGTATTAGCTGAAAAATAGCAATTTTCCCGCCGATTTCATATATAACATACATTATGTACATGAAAAATTGTGAGGGTATGACATCATTATTTTCTTTAAGGTATATTTTGCTCTACGGTGTTAAGTACATTCTACATCCCTGAAATTGGTAATTTTGAAGATACCGTTATTTACACTGTACTTGTAAATTGTATGAACCTTTAGAATATTAAAATTTAATTTTTTTTTTTTGGGGGGGGGGGATAAAACCTTTTTAATTTTGGAATAATCAACCTTCAGAATAACAAACCTTAATTATCAGGTCAACCTTAGGAATAGCAAATCTTCTGAATAACAAAACTTACATCATTTTCAAACTAATGAACCTTTGAAATAATGATTCCACACACTCACCCTCACACACACATGTACACAAAATGACCTATTTCAGGGATGTTGGCAACGATGAGAGGAGAGAATTAAGGGAGGGGACATGTCTGGAAGGTAGTTGTCATGGCAACAGAGAATGAAAGAGAGAGAGCGAGCAGATGAGAAGGGGGGGGGGGGGGGAGATACTTTCTATCTGGCGGTGGTAATGAGCTCCCAGACTCGTGACCCCCCCTCCGTGACCATCATTAGACATCGTTATGACAGCTCATTACAGGACGATAGTGAGGTGCCTAGAGGGGTCTCTTCTCTCCCGCGCTTTCCCTCGCCTTTCTCTAGGACCGCTCCGTAATCTTAGCAGAGAATGGGACTGAGTGAAAAATTGTGTCAATTTTTTCTCTCTCTCTCTCTCTCTCTTTTCCCCCTTTTTCGGGGGGGGGGGGGGGGTGGTAGTTTCTAAAATGGCAGATGTAGAAATAGATTTATGCTTGCCACACATGAGGATGTGTGTTCATGTGATATGCACATGTTTGGGACTGGGTAAAATTATACATCAAACCGAATAGCATCTGCCAGGAGTGAGAACAGGATTTGGTTGTTACCTTTCTCCATGATTCGAAGTCTTGGTTTGGAATTCTATGATTTCTGCTTTTTCATTAGATTATGAATATGCATTGTGTATCAAAGGAATGTCATGCTTTTACAGGGAGATACATGTATGTGCAAACGAATAAAAAAAAAATAACAGATGTCAATATATCTAATTGTATCAACAGTTATTTCATGAGACTGGAAATCCTCATTTTTGTCCCTGCTGAATGAGTTCGAGCAGGGGACTATGAAACGGGCTCCGTACGTGTGTGTGTCCGTGTGTCCGTCCGTGTGTCCGTCCGTGTGTGCGTCCGTGTGTGATCAAAATCTTCAATTTGCTACTTCTCTGTCATTTATGAGCCAATTTTGATTCTCTTTGCTTTATATGATAGCACTACATGGGAGCTTTGAAACTTCTACACAGAATTTCAGTCGTGACCTTTGACCTATATTGTACATTTTGCTACAGAATGCTACTCCTTCGCCATTTCTAACCCGATTTCTATTCCGTTTGCTTTATGTGATGGCACTAGGTGAGGGCTTCAAAACTTCTACACAGAATTTTGACCTTTGACTTCTTTGACCTTGATTTTTTACCCATATTGTACATGATTGGCTACAAAATGCTACTCCTTCGCCATTTCTAACCCGATTTCGATTCTGTTTGCTTTATGTGATGGCACTAGGTGAGGGCTTCAAAACTTCTACACAAAATTTTGACCTTTGACTTCTTTGACCTTTGACCTTGATTTTTGACCTGTATTGTACATTTTGCTACAAAATGCTACTCCTTCGCCATTTCTTACCCGATTTCGATTCTGTTTGGTTTATGTGATGGCACTAGGTGAGGGCTTCAAAACTTCTACCCAGAATTTTGACCTTTGACCTTAATTTTTGACCTACATTTTGTTGTACATTTTGCTACGAAATGCTACTCCTTCGCCATTTCTAACCCGATTTTGATTCCATTTGATTTATGTGATGGCACCAGGTGAGCGCTTCAAAACTTCTACAGAGAATTTTGACCTTTGACTTCTTTAACCTTTGACCTTGATTTTTGACCTTGGCTATATTGTACATTTTGCTACAAAATGCTACTTCCGGCGGGGACATATATTACGCACCGCGTAATTTCTACTTTTCCTTATTTAATAAAGATCTCGCATATTTTTCCTGTAGAGTAAGAATATCTGTAGATACTTATCAGTAAATAGAGATTACGTATACATTGTACTAACCCCGGGGCACTCCTTCACACAGTTATATTGTGGGAGTGCCTGTAGTCAACGGAGTGGTGTCTTTGTATGATGAAAAAAAAATGTACACAAATTTAAGCGCCTCTAAAAATGTCCTATGTTACCAGCAAAAGGCTTACTTTTTAACTATAGATACACACATTCTGTATCGAATTCATACTGGTTTGTGCACTCGCTCATTTTCAGACTGATCCCATGGTCTTGAAAAAAAAAAAAACGTTTTTCTACGAGTCCATCCCCATTGTCCCCGTTCCTTCCTTCGTTTTTTCAAAACAACCTTTGCATGGCACATTGCGCATTGGTGATATGAATATGTATGAAACTCAAAATGTTTTTAGCATTTTGACAAGGCCCTTTCACTGTATAGTAGCAAGTGAAGGGGTTCGAGTGAAACGCACCCAGCAGAGAGTGATCGGGCGCCACACGATGTTGCGCAGCAAGAGTGCCTGGTAAGAAGGCTACACTACTACTGGCTAGCACATGTGCACAGGTTTCAAATCTGTAGTACAGAGCAGTTAATGTTCTCACAGATTCCTCTAGACCGAATCATTTAAAGTCATCAATTTGGACAGAAATAGACTATTGGAGGAATAAAATATTCAGCGTATCGTGATTTCAATGATTGGACTACATGTGTATATTTATTCAAATAGTAGAAGCAATTTTTAGTATTTTAGTTGGAATTTAGCCACGATACTACCCTGTGTGAGACCTAGAATCCTGTTATCTGCAGCCCAAGTGCTTCGTGTTCGAGCTGGTCACAGTGAACATTGTACCCACTCTTTAATTAGCGTGACTTTCCCATTGGACTGAGGCACATTGCTAAGAGTGAGTGGGCCTGCTCACTTTACAACTAGGTCAAGTTTTGGAGGGATTCCTGTATGCTGACGAAAAAAAGCTTGGCAAATTTTTACCTACATGCCTTGGCACATAAAAGGCCATCACAAGGACTGAACAGTGAATTGCAGCATCTTTTTTTTTTTTTTTTTGTAAAACTACACTATTGAGCAAATGCAGTTGCAATAGTTTCAAGCAGTATGTGCTTGTCGTAGCTATTGTAGTCCACATTGACGTGCGTGGTGAAATTACATATCTTTAACACTCCCAGGCACCGTTCTACGCTATCTAGCTTTTTAATATGATGTTTTGTCCTTTCAAAACGTCCGTACCCATTTTCCTCCCCTGCCATAGTCAGAGAGCTGCGACCTTGACCATGAAATCATATTTTCTGTACCTGAAAAAAGCCACAGTGACGAGGGAGATGGTCTTTTCAAGTGGTAAACTGGCATCGCCATGACAACACAGCTGAGGATGTGTGTAGCTGGCATCAAGACGGCAATAGAATGTTTCACAGAGAGAGAGTTTTCTTTCTCATTGGACTCCATTAGAGAGTGTCGGCATACATTTTTACGCAGCATTGCTAGAGAAATACTGTGGAAGAGTTACTGTGGTGTGTGAGGCTTGAAAGCACAAATTCAATTTTTTCTCGCCTTCTTTTTCAATGGGTGTAGGGAAATTGCGTTGTAATCGCATCTTTCTTCTTCTTTAAAATGTGAAAACATGTTCTCTTCCATGCTATGCTATGTCAGAGGCATCTTCACCTAGATCTTGGACCCTGTTTACAATGAGTGAAAGGGCAAGGCTCGGCCTCGGCCAAGCCCGGCCTTCCTTTCACTGTAAATGCTCAAAAGGCCAAATGCGGTACCAAAATCGGCCACGCATTTGGCCAAGCTCTGGAGGTAGTCTCGGCTGCGGCTAGGCCCGGTCTTTTCTCACTGTTAACGCAAACTGGGCCAAATGCGGTACCAAATTACGACTGGCGCACTCCCAGTAATGATAGTTTGTTTATTAGCAGAGCGCCACTACGACAAAATATTGAAAGGTGTGAATTAAAAGCCCGAGCCGAGCCCTCCACTGTAAACAGACAGAATTGCGGGGCCGGGTACCGCAATTGAGGCCAGGCTCGGCCCAGCCCTGCACTGTAAACGGGGTCTAGGATTATGGTTGCTGCGAAGAAGAGGATGTAAATAATTTCCGTCTCCTCATTTCTATCGAGTTGAACCTCCTCTCTACCCCCATGGTTTAATCAGCAGGGCAAAATTTTTTCATACACCACTCAAGTAGGCGTCCCATGTTTTACTGATATTCAAGCTACACAAAAAAGTGCAGCATAATGTATGCTCATGGCAACATTTTCTGCACCTTTAGAGAGCATTCTTACAAAGTGGTCAGAATCTTAATGAATATCTTTTGATTTATTTTTTCTTTATTTCAGTACCCCTGATATGAGAGCACCATTACGGTAGTACTCTCGCTTAGCAATACGAATATTTGCGTCCCTGTTTAAAATATGACTTGGTATGCTACTGTGAGCCCTGGTTTCTTCTTGATGAGTTTGTTAGGATACAAAACCAACAAATTGAAAACATCATGAACAAGAATATTCATGATGTTTAAAGCAGAGTGTAAAACAGTGTAATCGTGTTGTGTAAAGGTAAGATAAAAATGTTCAATCTGGTGGATAATATTTGAAGAATAATGATGTCTTGGTCTTTATTACACAGGAGAGCCTCAAATGTGTGTTTGTACTGCGCTTGAGAGAAACGCTCAACCATTATTAATACACCAGCATTGACAGACGCCCATATGTACACCCAGGTGATAGGACACTCACACAAAGCTGAACCCATTAATTACCCATTCACTATTAAGCTTTTAAAGAGGTCTGGCGCACCTATTAAATCTTATTACACACAGTCACTCAGATGAAACAATAAGTTCATCCAACTCTGAATATGCCCGTGGAGATTCAGCTATTAAATGCCAGTTAAGGAGCTGAACCTTTAGTGCAAATATATAGGGAGTTGCTATGGACCTATTCAATTTTAAAATATTGTAACTTATATCAGCCTTACTACTCGCAAATAAGAAGAAGATGATTTAATCAGTTATGCAATGAGCTAGTCATTGCTATGTCAGTTCATAAATCAACTATTCTCAGGCAAACTTGAAGCCCCCCCCCCCCCCCCCCATTATGGTTGAAATAGACATCATCAACTATTGAAGACAACACCCGAAACAAACAGGTGTATTAAACTTATGGTAAATGACATCGGGAAACAACTTTAATATCACTAGGGAGCTTTCGCTACAGGACGGGAAGACCGATATGACGCGGAAGCAATCAGCTGTGACAGTCCCGGCACTTGGACTCCCATCCCCATATCTAAACAGTTTCGCTTTCCTGTTAGGACGGAGGCGTGAGGACAAGATCACTGATTGGCTGGCTGAATCCTGCCCAGTATCGGGACCGCACGCTATTTTGGCCGAGAACCATTCTCGTTTTCCCCAGGATGGGGCATTTCTCAGATTTGATCATGGGCAGAAACGAATTTTGCACACGGCTCACTCAACTACCAGCCACGTCGCGCTTTGGAAAACTTGCTACTAACCCGTAGAGGACAGGCTGATCTTTCTACAACACACATTTCCCGTAGACACTTGGGCTTTTGTGGCTAGATTCTAAAACTGGAGGGGGTGGATTCCTCATATTTTCGCCTAATTAAAAGCATTGAAAGTCCACTTTTTTGGTTTGTTTGTCTGTTTTAACATATTGAACAATTGTACATCATAAAAAATTCCAAAAGTCATTTCCATTCTTATGTATTGTATTGTTTTTTGAGTTTCTTAGGATTTTTTGTTTTTTTACTTTAAATGGTTTTGTCGTTGTCATTGATCAAGTTGTTCATTAATTAACCTCCCTGCAATATACCAGGATTACTGCTCCTGTGTCAGATACAAAGAAAGTTGAAACCTTGGGCTTTTGAAATGCTACTGCGTGGAGGTTAGATAAATCCTCCGCTAGCATTCTGATTCCCTCGATTGATCATTCTGTGTGTGACTTTCCATGCCGTTTATTATCCAGAGATAACATGCGAATCCCTTTACAGCTGTTCTCATTGCAAACAGTTTGAAATTGAGGTCACAATCCAGGGTCGCGTCTTTTTGATTCAACGTTCTCTGTTTTATTTTTTTTTTAATGATCATGACACAAAATGATATGTATTTTGGAATGCAGTGAGAATGACACTGATATATCAAGTTTCCAAAATACTGTTCTAAATGACTCTTTGCATCTGAGTGAAAATTTGCATTTCAAATGTTTTACAAAGAAGGAGATTCATCCTTCAGTAGGAGTCGTGAGATGTTTGGAGTCATCGCCTGAACGCTCTCAGGGGCCCGCCTTTTCAAAATGCCATTTACAATGTATGGAACCAGGTCATCCTTGACAATAGAACTTCAAAGACTTACCGCAGTATCAGGTAGATGTATGTATTATCAAAAGCAGACGCTAAAAAAGACAAAACAATGGGTACCTGTAAGTCTTAGACTTTTACCTGATCCACAAAGCATCGGTTGAATGAACATCCCTGTACGTCCAGTATATCACACATCATTGCTTTACAGATACAAACCTCTTTAAGTTTGCCTTTCCTTTGACAGATATGTAAAGCTGCCTTCTAGCAAACAGTGTTGACACGGATTTTAGCCTTGATCATTATGCATGAGATTTTTTTCTCTTTTTTTTTTTTTTGAGGGGGGGGGGATGGGACAAGAGGTGTGTCTCCAGAATCAAAAGCCACACTCGGTTACTTCAAAGATTACAATCACAATTTTTTTTAAATCTTTGAAATTTTAAACTTCGATGATAAGCTTGTAGTTTTAAGCTATCATTTGCATCCTCATAACACCTTATGTTGAAGATCAAATTTTAGAGCAAGAGTCCCACTCAATTAAACTTCAGAATCGGAAGAAATACATGCACCTAGCAAATAGCGATAAATCGGATAATGCGCAATAATACAGTAGTGTACAGTACTAATACTATGCACTGGAGGTTGGTCCAGAAGCCGGGGGGGGGGGGGGGGGGGGGGGGGATGGGGGTATAGGGTTCCTGGAGAGGTCACACTAAATTTAAAGTTTGCTGATTATTGTAACCACACAATGCTGGTGGCCAGCCCCTACAGCTCATGGATAGAGCATTTCTAAACCCTAAGAAAAGATGTCTTGTGGTTCCAATCGTCGATTTATCTGTAAGGTTGATGACTTTCGAGTGTGTCTACATGGGACTAAATTACGAGCGAGTCATCAAAGATTGAAAATTTGCCCCAATCTCAAGTTTAGGAACGTCATGTGAACATAACTACAATAGCAACAGTCATAAGCAGAAAAAAAAAAAAATGTGACAGCCTTGGGCAAGTTTCAATTTTCCACAAATCTACCTACTCTGCAGAAAATTCTTTGCAATGCAATTTTGGTATTTTTAACATTTTGTGTGTTTATTTTATCTGTTTATAGGAGACCATTTAAAGAAAATAAGGGATGTTAACTATGTTCTGCGCACACTGAAAGCTGACATTGAGAATAGTCTGAAATCCTGCATCCCAAAGTCTTGTACCATAATGGGTTTTCAAAGCCTCGTAATACGACTAACACATTGTAATAGTATTCATTTATTCACTTATGGTCCACCAAGGCGCTCGATACTCTGTCGTATAGTTTCAAGAGTGCAGCATCAGTGGAATGGGCTTTACGGAAACCATACTGATCAGGATTAAGCAAATTATTGCGTGTGATAAAATTATCTACTCTGTTATACACAATTTTTTCAAGAATCTTTGAAAAGGCAGGCAGAATAGAAATGGGGCGGTAATTCGATATATTTGAAGGATCATTTTTTTATGGATTGGTACCACCTTAGCTACTTTAAATGACTGTGGATAACCACCTGTAGATGATGAAAGGTTGAAAATATATACCAGTGGTATCACAACATATCGTATTATTTTCTTCAATAAATATGAGCTGATTTCATCATGACCAGTTGCATAACTATTTTCCAATGATTTAGTGATTTTTGATATCTAACTATCACTTACAGGATAAAAGAATAACGTTTTGTAAAAACTTCTATTCAAAAAATCCCGAAAATCAATTCCATTCCTATCAATTTTCTTAGCTTGATTTTGACCAATTCCGGTAAAATACTCATTACATTTGTTTGCAATTGTTAATGGTGTGTCATATGACACTTCTTCAAAAAATAACATATCGATCTTATTAACACGACCTTTATTCAAAATTTCTTTGATTACTTTCCAAGTGGAATTACAATTATTTCTAACTTTTACAAGTCTATTATGAAAATATGATTTGCGAGATGCCCTTATTATTTCTGCCAATTTATTTCTATATTTCTTATATCTGTCAAAACATTCTAAATCAAATCTATTATTTATATGCAATTTATATAACATATTCCGTCTCTTAATTGACCTCAGAATACCATTCATGATCCACGGGTGTTTTTTCTTCTGTTTAACATTTATTTCTTTTAAAGGCATATTCTTATCAAAATAATATAAAAATTTATTCAGAAAACAATCATAGGCAGAATTAACTTCCTCGCATACAAAAACGTCTCTCCAAGTTTCTACTGCCAAATCATTTTTCAATCTATTCATTGAATCAAAAGTTATTTTACGTTTAACATATTTGGTAGACTGAGAAGATCTTTTTGAAATCAAATTGGTCAAGATCAAAAAGATTGGAAGATGGTCAGATATATCAGCATAAAATATACGGCTTTAATGTATCTCATTGCATATTAATAAAATGTTGTCTATCAGAGAAGCTGACTGAGGTGTAATTCTTGTCGGTTTATCAATTGTATTATAAAATGAATGTGATAATAAAATATTCAGAAAGGTTGAAGTTGAGTCATTTTCAGTTGTCAGATCAATATTGAAATCACCCATTAAACAGCACATCTTATTGGAAGAGTTAATTTTCCTAAGCAGGGTTTCTAAGTCCTCAAAAAATAATTCCAGGTTTGTATTTGGGGGTCTGTAAATTACAGATATATTTGAATTATCTCTTCTTAGTGCCTGGTTGCCATTTGCATGACTCTTTCCAGGAATACTGTCATTGTGAGTTGTCATCTTATAAAGCTGTGAACTTTGCCCCAGCTATTGGTGCATCCCTCTACCTGCCCCCCCCCCCTTTCCTCCTCCTCCTCCCCCCCCCCTTCACTTTCTCTTCTTCATTCTCATTGACTTTTTATTTCTGAGATCAGTGCACAGGATCAGATTGGTGTTGTCAAGGTCTCGTGTACTTATGTCCATCTGCTGTTTTTTTTTTTTATTTTTGACTGCCGAAGATTTCTTGCGCGATTGGAGTCGGGCCGTCGCCAGAATGGTGTTTACCCACGATATTGATCCGTGTTCGCGCGTCTGTCCTCTGCTGGCAGGACGGCCATCGTATAGCCTTTCATTTGCTGAATGGACCCCGGGTTTGAGTTTCATAAATGCATTAATTCACAGAATACGTAGAAGGGGGAAATTACCAAAATGATTAAATTGAAGATTTTATCAGTGAATTTTTAAGTGAGTGTGGCCTTTCACACGTGTATTCATACAGACAAAATTGTTTTAAAAAAAAGCAAGTAAGAGCCTAATTATATATGTCTGAAATGCTGGTGACTTAATACGTATAGGTATATTATAAGTCTATATGTATGATGACTGTGTAATGTAATTAAATGTTGAGAAAGAAAGGATGTTTGTGACATTTTAATATGCAGGTCTGCATACCATTCCACAGCATTAGTTTACAAAGTAAAAGAAAAACTTTAAGTGTCTCTTACATTTCTAAATGGATTGAGGTAGATCTTGTTGAAGAGAAATTTAAAAAAAAGCCCCCATTAATTCCATTAATTTGTATACTAAGTGACAGAAATAGCATTCTGAAATGGATGATATGAAGTTGTCTACTTGTAACCATTTTATTGGATGTAGAATTACAAATATATCTTGAAGGCATATTATTCTTTGAAATGAATAATGGAAAAAATATACAGTCAAACCTGTCTATAGCGGCCACCCAAGGGAGATGGAAAAAGTGGCCGTTATAGGCAGGTGGCCGCTATAGACAGGTAATCCAGCTTTGTGTGCATTGCTTACATCTACATGTATCATCGTTGTATCCTTACATCTACGTATGTGTATGCGTATGCACACACCAACCAAGTCGGTGCATATGAAATTGTTGCACAGTAGTATGTGTATTGTCTTGAAGAAAGCTTAGTGCATTATTATGACTGAATGGGGGATGAATACAGCGGTGGCGATCGCTGAAAGCTCAGCTGCCCGCACGGCTACAAAGCAGAAAAACACATTGAATTATCGGCTCGGCTACGGTTCCATTGGGTTTTTGGCCGCTATAGACAGGTTAAAATCTACCGCGGGAAACAAAATTTGT
The DNA here is from genome assembly GCA_033980235.1 of Diadema setosum. NCBI lineage: Eukaryota > Metazoa > Echinodermata > Echinoidea > Diadematoida > Diadematidae > Diadema > Diadema setosum. The sequence goes on along the minus strand of CM067069.1, from coordinate 29,508,804 downwards.
GGCCGCTAGCCGCGTTAGACAGGTGGTCGCTATACACAGGGTCTCTAACAAGGCTTTTCTCTCGGGGGGATTTTTCAGTGGCCGCTATAGACAGGTGGCCGCTAAGGCAGGTTTGACTGTATGAATTAGCATTTTATAGACTTGCATATATGCATAAATACACCAGGGCTCAACATTTTAGGTGGCCCAGTGGCCCAGGGCACTATAAATTGATTTTAGACTACCAAACATCCAAAATGGTGAACTTTTGCTGACACAATCAGTCCAACTAATATTCAAAATGAGTTGTTTAAATGTTTTATTTCATTTCAGGCCTCTAAATTTCTTTTTTCTAGCCACCAAAATTTTAGATTTTTTTAGATTGTAGTGACCCAAACTGACCACCAGAGTTGTCTACCTATGTACAGTTAAACTCGCATAAGTCGATCTTCTCGGGACTGAGCAAAACACATCGACTTAGGCGATTTTCGACTTGTGCGTAAGTCGAAAAAATCGACTTACAGTTACACCACACGTACATATGTATAATGTACATGTATGTTGTCTACTCTGGAGGCGGGAGCTGGAGCGGTGTGCCCGATATTTGCCCTTCAGCAAGACACTTTATCCTCATTAATGCAGGCCAGGGCTCCACATTAACTTTTATTTTGGTGGCCCGATCGGGCCACCAAAATGACTGATTTTTATTTTTTGGTGGCCCGAAAAAACCCCAAACAACCAAGCAAAAGTAAATCGGTCCTACGTTCGGTCCGAAAGTTACCGTTATTTATTTCTGATTGTAAAAGCAATTGTCCACCATTTACAAGTATTTTAATACCTTCCGGAGCAGAATGTTACCGTTAATCATTTTCAAATGTAAAAACAAGCAACCTACATTCATTCTAGGATCTTACGGAGCTGAATATCATCCTTACTCATTTCCGAACGTGAAAGCAAACATCCCTTTTTTATTTTGTCATCTAACTGAGCCGATTGATACCGTTAATCATTTCCAAATGTAAAAGGAACAATCTGTTACTTATTTTAGCATCGTACGGAGCAGAATATTACCGTTATTCGATCTCCAGATTCAAAAGCAAACACCCGACATTTATTTTAAGATCGTAAGGAGCCGAATGTTACTGCTGTCCACTTCCGAAAGTGAAATGAATCATCTGAAAATTATTTCAGCATCGTAAGGAGCCGAATGTTATACTGTTATGCATATTCGAAGGTTAAGGAAGATATCCGACATTTACTTTACCATCAAACGCAGCTGAATGTTATTGTTATTCATTTCGAAATGTTAAATAGCAAATGGCTGATATTTATTCTAGCATCTTAATTATGGAGAAGAATGTTACTGCTATTCACTTCCGAACGTAAAAGCAATCGTCTGACATTTATTTTGGCATCTTCCGGAGCCGAATGTTACATGCTATTTACCTTCGAACGTAAAAGCGAACATTCGGCATTTATTTCATAATCTTACGGAGTTGAATATTATTGTTATTCATTTCCGAACGTCAAAGGGATCATTCGACGCATATTTTAGCATCTTCCGGAGCTGAATGTTATTGCTATTTACTTTCGAACGTAAAGCGAACATCTGGCACTTATTTCATCATCGTAATAAGTTGAATACTATTGTTATTCATTCCGAACGCCAAAGCAAACATTCAACATTCATTTTAGCATCTTCCAGAGCTGAATGTTATTGCTATTTACTTTCGAACATAAAAGCAAACATCAGACATTTATTTTATCATCGGACGGAGTTGAATACTATTGTTATGTATTTCCGAACGTCAAAGCAAATATCAAACATTAACTTTACCATCAAACGCAGCTAAATGTTACTGTTATTCATTTCGAAATTTAAAAGTAAACATCCGACAGTTATTTAGCATCGTATGGAGAAGAATATTACTGCTATTCACTTCCGAACGTAAAAGCAATCATCTGACATTAATAATTTTAGCATCCTCTGGAGCCGAATGTTATTGCTAATTACTTTAGAAAGTAAAAGCAAACATCCGACATTTATCTCATCGTCGTACATAGTTGATTATTATTGTTATTCATTTCCGAACGTCGAAGGGATAATTCGACAATTTGGTTAGCATCTTCCGGAGCTGAATGTTATTGTTATTTACTTCCGAACGTTAAAAGTAAACATCCGGCATTATTTTATCATCGTATGGAGTTGAATATCATTATTATGCATATCCGAACGTCAAAACAAACATTCGACATTGTGGTTATTTCAGCATCTTCCGGAGCCGTATTTTATCCTTATTCATTTCCGAACGCAAAATCAAATATCTGACATTAATTTCAGCACCGTACGGAACTGAATCTTATCATTATTCATTTCCAAAAGTATAAGCAAACATCCGACATTTATTTTAGTATTATACGGAGTCGAATATTACCGTTATTCATTTCCAAAATTAAGAGCAAACATCTGATTTATTCTAGTATCTTATGGAGCCGATTGTTACCGCTGTTCATTTCCGAAACTGAAGGCAAACATCCGGCTTTTTTGGTGGCCCGGCGTGCGTTTTTGGTGACCCAGATCGCAAATTAACCATTCGCGAAATCGTGATTCTATTCGCGAAAAGATTCCGCTAAATATAAGGCATAGATCGCTACACTCGGTAGGGGCTACGTCGTCCTTTCACCAGGTCTCGTTACAAAACCAAAATCTCGCGTGAGTTCTTGCGTTACCTATCGTTAATGTTAACGAAACATCGTTAATTTGCGCTAGGCATCGTTACTTATCGTTACTACAAACGTTAATTTTCCCGATCGTTAGTTTGCGTTACTAACGATTCAGGTAAAATCGCTTGCGTTAATGAAACGTTAATGTTTATTAACGCAAAGTTTCTTTTGGTATATACTGTATGTAAGCAAAAACTGGCGTCTCGTGATTTTGACAGTGATTTATCACACAATAAAATCTTATTCGACTTAGGCACAGTGAATTCAATGGTTTTTCCGTGAAAGTGTTCTTGGAATTTCATCGACTTAGGCGAGTATTCGACTTACAAAAATTCGACTTGTGAGTGAATTAATACACGTTAGTCAATGGGGAAAAATCGGGACTTTTTAAAATCATCGACTTAAGCGATTATTCGACATATGCGACGTCGACTTAGGCGAGTTTAACTGTATATAATATACACCATATTTGTGTCTAGATGTGTTTGAGTGATTTGACTGAAAACATACGACTAGATGTAACATATTGCTGTGTGATAATGGCAGGACTTTGGTCTCCTTGCAGAATACATGAAACATTAAAAAATACTATGGGAGAATATTTCAGCTTGCAAGATTTAAAGTGATTTGATCCCAAATGTGATGTACATTATGTACAGGTGTACATACGTGATTCGAAGGTATTCGAAGGGGTTCCAATGTGATTTGACCTCAATAGACTATTTTCTGAATTTGCACAAAAGTCTGTGAATGTCATCGATTTGTCATGATGCTGTATTATTTGCATTCATTGTGATGCGTTCATGGTGCAAAACTTTGCATGGAAGTGTGCACGCACCCTTTTCGTTCGGTATCTAAAGATGGCGTGTCGCCTCCGTCTGACGTGATAGGCTGCTACCCTTTAAAAGGGACTGGTGGGTTTGTGAGATATGGTGCCCTGTCGGGTAATTTACAGCTGTGTTTGCGATGTCTCAAGGTGTTTGGGTAGAGGCAATCGTTGGCTTTCCTCAAAATAAAAAAAAAAAAGAAGAGGGGGGGGGGATGAATGGGGGCAAGCAGGAGTTTGGTGGCTTGAGACCCCTCCGCAGCATGAATTATAAAAATGAACCTTTTTTTTTCTCTCTCTCTCTCTCCTGAACCAGCCTCGCATCATCAGGGCAAGTTCACAACCTTTGGTGTATGTGTAAATGTCTGTGAGGATGGTTTGTGTGTTGTACATGCTTATATTCTGAGTACCGGTATTTTAATTCATGCATTTATTACTAGAAATATCTCACTCATTCATAGCAGGGACTCTGACCCTGACCCTATTAATGATAAGTTGCAGTAGCATGCAATCGTGTTGTGTGCAGTTAGTGATAGATCAAGATTGAGATCCAAAAAGTTATTATCCACCAAATGATTAATCTTGACTTTCCCAAGCTGCCTGAATTCACCTCATGCTGTGACCCCTTCCCCAAGTAAAACCCCCAAGATTGAAAGAAAATACTCTCTAACTGCAAAGTCTGTCGTAAGTTTGAGCCAGAATTTGCCTCCTCCTGATTGTATGGTCATCTAAGCATGAATCATGCGGGAAGGTGCGATTGCCAACGAGTGACTGGCTGCGGCCTTTAAAGAAAAGATGTCTTTAACACGTGAACCCTTTTGTAGCCAAATCTTTAACCTGTCTCGGAAGAGTTCAGTGCGACACACCCCGGCCATGTTTACTCTGGATGAAAAGCCGCCAGTAGAAATCATCAATTTGCTTTGAGCACCTGAGTGATATTACTGCATTGGTCGCCATGACGATGATGATGTTGTAGGGTATCATCAAGGGAAATTTAGGTCCTGGACGGCAAGAGTCTACAGGATTTTCTCTCCCCCTTCCTTTCTTCTCTTTTTCTAAGCTTAATATTTCATGGGTAGCGTGTTGGCGTAGCGTTGAAGTTATAATAGTTTGAAGTGTAAATAGGGAGAGCTTTGCATTGATAATTGTGTTTAGATACGGTGAGGTATTCTGCACCGTCCACTGGAAATTACTCTGAGCTATATAGAGTCCGCAGTGTTGCCAAGTGTGCAAAGAGGAAACGGGGCTGAGGCTTTGCTGTGTATCATTTCCTTGCCAGATGGACGCTGTGCTCTAGATTCACTTTGTGTTGTTGTGAGGGGGATGGAAAACCAGCCCTTTTGTGTCAGGGGCTTACCAAAATATCAATGTAATATTAACGAAAATAAACATATATTTATGAGATACGTGTGGTTGAGTTGTGTCAATATGTTAGCATTATTTTCCTCTTATTTTAGAAATATTGAACAATGAGCATAAATCTTACCAGTCAGGAGTTGCCATTAAATATGAGGGAACATTGTTTGGCAGGTAGCTGACGCAGTATATTTCCATTCTATACATGAAGGTGATACAGTAGTTGATCATGCATTTTCTCTATTCGTCTCCTCTTCAAATATTTTTGTTGGTGGTTGAAAATATTTGACAAGGAGTCAATCCTCAATGAGTTAAGATTCAGAATGAAATGGTCAACTGTGGCATTGCAGTGGGCATGATCCACTTTTATTGTATGTTTCATTGCACCTTTGAGGCAGTTTTGAGACAGGTGATGAGAGAGAATGAAGAAAAGAGCTAGAAAGACAGAAATTTGAATTGTCCTGCACAAAGTTGATGCAGTGTTTACTTATTTTCCAATGTTTTCATTTGAGTACAATGATGAGATACGCTTAAAATGTCTGTCTACAGAGCTTTTCAACTGATAAATGCACCATGATGAGGATTTATCTTTCTTCTTTCCCCACCCAACCTACTACCCCTGTCCTCTACCCCTACTCTCTTTATGTACTCCATCCCACTCTCTACCCCAATTTTTCATCCCAAACCCATCTTACCTCCTACATCCTGCTTCTTCCAACCCACTTTTTACCCCTGTCTTCTGCCCATGCCCCTTACCCCTCCATCCCTACATCTTTCAATCAACATTCTACCCTATCTTCCATCCCAATCCCCTCTGACCCCCTCTTTAATACCCCTCTCTATTCCCCCACCCCTTCTCCTTCCCATCCGTTACAGGTTTGACTATGGAGACAAGTTCTGGGCCATCAAGAGCAAGTACTTTGTCTGCTGCTGCGGGGCGCCGACCTGCAAGCACAAGGAGCCCAAGAAGTCCCACAGTCTCCTCATGACGGCCCAACCCAGCTCCAAGTGATGCCTCGGCTACGCTCTGCCATGCCCAGGTCCCTCCGCCCCTCATCAGCATCCCCTCCCCCTCAACCTGTACCGCGCCCCATGCCCTGCCGACATGACTCACGTGAGCTGGTCTCACACACAACAAAATGAACAAGGCTGAGGAGAAGAATACCAAAAACAAAAATTACGAGTGTATAGGTTAGGTGATAAATATGTGTTCACTGCATTTTTTATTCTCATTTCCAAGTATTCCAATTTCTATGAAAATAATGATTTTACACACCAATTTTTTAATATCTTCTTTTACTTTTCCTAATTATAGTTAGGCACAAGATGCTGGTATTTGGATTTGTCATCATTTTTAATACTCAACAGAGAGCATTTTAGTAATTAATGCAAGAATGGCTGGGTCAGATTTAAATTTGCACACAATTGAAATGAAATCACACTGTGCCCACGGGATGGACAGAAATCAGTTCAGTATTCTCTCGTTTGTCTCTTACATTCTCTTTCTTTCACTGTCAAAAGTCAGAATGTGGAATTTTGTAATCGTTCATATTTAGTGATGCAAAATATTCTGTCATCTGCATTTCTTGTATGTGGATCCTTCTGTTTATATGAGTTTTAATGAAGGGGGTATTTAAAGCACCTTATCAAACCATGTTTGGTGTTTTCTCTTGGCCAGAATTTGATAATCTACAAATGCCAAACACTATTACAGTGTATCATTGCCGTTCCATATACTGTAATGACGAGGTGTACTGGTACCAGAATATGACTCCACACAAGGTTATGCAGAGAATACAAAGTTCACAGTTGGATGATTATAAACAATTTAGCAGCAAATTACAGGATATTTTGTGTGGTTCTAGACGGAATCGTTTGTCGAGAAGCCAGCCATGGCTAGCATGAATTGTTGGGTCATGGCTGCAGCATTTTTGTTTGTTTGTTTGTTTGTTTGTTCGTTCGTTCGTTTGTTCATTTGTTTGTTTGCGGTCGGGTTTGTTGTTTGTATATTTGGTCAGTACCTCATGTTGTTGTGTATATCAGCAACATTAAGGGTGAACTTATTACCAGAAATCATTCACCAGAGCACTCTCTTGGTTGTCACAGGAAATTATTTGCCAGAAAAAAAAAGGGGGGGAGGGGGGAGTGGAAAAGGTCTTCACACTTCAAGCATAGAAGACTTTGCTTGGTTAAGACACTGTGGTGCTGTACAGTCAAACCTGCCTTTGTGACCACCTGTCTATTGCAGCACCTGCTGCAAACAACCACAAAAAATCCCCCCCCCCCCTGAAAAGCCATTCTAATGACCCTGTCTTTAGCAGCCACCTCTCAATAAAGGCTCCCTTGGGTGGCCACCTAAGATAGGTTTGACTGTATGTGGGTCTGTGTCTGAGTCAAAAGTCAGAGGTGGTCAGAGTCCATACTTCAGAAAATCAGCAATACAAACAGCCATGATGACAGATGAAGTGTGCAAGGGGAAGATTTCTAGAGAGAAATTTGTTGGTTTTAGCTAAGATTCAGTGCTTTTCCAACATGGACAACATTTGCGCATCACAGGCAATTGTGATAGTGTTTCTAGATACAGAAGTACTTGTCACAGTAGAAGTTATGACCTCATTTTACCCTCGGTTTATTTCCCCATGACAAAGTGAACGGTTTTTTGAGCTCCCTCGATTGATGAATACATTTACTTTTTGATTACCAAACTTGAACCACTGAAGGAAACATTTTGAGGATCTTATTAAATAGCTTGCATTCAAGATTGAAAACAACAACAACAAAAAAGTAATGTATGGTGGCATTAAAGACAAAATAAGTATTAATTGATATTCAAGTGATAGTGTCTACCTCTACTTGATACAAGTTGGTGAATGATGACATTTTCATTTATGTTGATATGCAGTAGTGTTATTGTTGTTAGTATTGTCACAGCATTTGTTTACACCACTGTTATGCATATTCTGTGTTCTTGCACAGAAAATCTCTTACACTATTCTACTGCAGTGTCCCTGTGTTTTGCTGCCTCTACCTTTGGCAGTGTCAGAGCGCAGAGGTTTCATTTGTTTCTTCCCTTTTCACTTTGTCATCTTTCTTGCTATCTCTCCATCCCGCACTTCTTTCTCTCTTTCAATCAGTAATTTAAAACAGAAACAATCACAGAAAAGACATAATCCACCTAGTGATAAATATGTCACATGTATTTCATCTGTCACACATTTACATCCATGATTTGGCCAGTCTGTGCTGTATACTGTAAACTGTCATGATCAGCTGTTGTAGTTGGTTCATTAAAAAATAAATAATGAATAAACATATAGACAGACACACTAAGCGAACAAGTAAAATTCTGAAGCATTAAAAGACGTTCAAGATAACTAATATTTGAGTAGGACAATCTCGAATGAAGACCATTATATCGCAATAAGGATTAACTGGGGTTAACTAATCCTTGTTCTTTGTACATTAGATTCTGGACATGTGTGGAGTAAATGTGCCAGAGGTTATATTCACTTCTGTTAGCTTTGTCTGATTTTCTTTTAGTTTTACTAAAAAATGTCATGCATCGCCTAGTGGCAAGGAAAAATATTTCACTTGTCATTTAAGGTTCATGTTCATTTATTTTCATTTCCAACAAACAAAATAATTGGAAGTACAATGAAACATTCGTATAAACAGATGTCAGAAAATCAGTACCACAATGTGATCAACAGAAATAACATTGTAAAACAGATACAGGTAAATTTCCAACATAGATACAAAAAATAACTCGTGTCACTGTGGTAAATGCATACACAATATTGCTGGAAATGGAGGGGACTGCTAAAAAGCAGAGCTTGTAGAGTGCAGTCCCCTGAACAAATCTTCTTTGTGAAAAAAAAAAAAAGTTCAATGTAGAGTATGCAAAGCTGTTCTCATCCTACTCCAGTTTTTATTATTACAATATAATGGCTATTTATTAAGTCAGCCAAATATTTGTTTTGAAATTCAATTCAATTCAGTTGATATTCAATTCAATTCAAATTCATTTTCATTTTTTAACAAAAAGATAATAATATACATTTTACTTTCTTTTGTTGATGTAGACAAGACTTTGTGAATTCAGCCGAGAATCCAAGAGTGAAACCTTTGTAGCAATGATACATTGTAATTAGCAAAGAGAAGTAAATAATATGCAATGTTGAAGTGTATGAGGAATTCAATGCACAACATTTTTTGAATGATTCTAATGCGATACTTTCCCTTCTGTAATTTTACCCAGTTTTGTCCCCCTCTCGTTTGTGAAGTTTGTGAATCTCAGTACAATGTATTGATATTGTCACTGTGATAGCATAATACAGGTATATGAGAGAGATCGAGAGTTCTCTAAACACCTCCAATTATTTGTATTAACTTATGGCAGTTTCGACAACAGGCTGTCATCTTTCTCAAACGATTGCTAATCGGCAACTAATTGCCGTCAAATCATCAGCTACCGATTAGCCACTGATTAGCCATCGTTTGAGGAAGATGACAGCCCATTATTGAAACTGTCACAGGTAAATGCGACTATTGGATATGTTTGGAGAACTCATTTTATCTTTATAAGTCAACCATCCTTATAAACTATTTCACAATAATATATGATAACTTACATATTGGCACTGCCTGTCAGTTTCTTTTACTTTTTATCGGTGGTGATATCGTCGCTCTTCTACCTCAAACTAAACTCAGAGGTCCAAAGAGGATGTATTTTCTTACGAGAAAAACTTATTTTCTGAATGAATACGATGGACTGTTGATTCTTCTGTTAGATATTATCCAAGTCTAATTTGTTTTTTATTTGTTCGTCAGTCAAAGTTCCAAAAATTCTTTCTTCATTTTGAAATCACTTTTATATTTTCACTCTGCAATTTGGATTGGAATTGTTTGACACTCAACCAAATCCACATGGAATATGTTGTTTTATCTTTCCCAATATTTGTCTTTATTTCTTGTAGTCATGTAGCACTCCAAGAGCTAGTACAGGTCTACAACAGACCTACTGTCAGAAGAAAAAGTTCCATTATTTAATCACCCATTTATGCTATTACTTGTTTTTTAAAGTGAGTTTTAAGTCTGTGTCTGTCCTCATAACTGTATGTCCAGAGCAGCTACGCAAAGGTCAGTGTTAAAATGAGGATTGCAGTTGCCACTTTTTTGGTCTCAAGGGAGCAACATGTCAACATATTTGTTGGTCTAGGACAAGCGTCTGCCCTTCAGGGGCTGGATTTAGTGGTCTTTGGAAGTATTTTGAGCTGGATTGGTGTGTTCATATAATGTATTTCTGATAATGTGTGCTTGGCTTAGCACTGCACTGCTTGCACAAGTTTTGTCTGTTCTCAGTGTGCGCAAGGTGTAAGAAATATAGATGGTGATATTTGTTCTGGTAGTATTACAGTCAGTTGGTATCTTTTCAAATGCACAGTAAAAAAAGAAAGAAAAAAAGCCCCAATAGGAACTCTTCATCTTCCCATCACACTGCTGGGTAAAATTGAAATAAGGAAAAAAACAACAAAAAAAAAAACCCCACTTCCATTTCTGTACTACTGAGGCATGATATTTGTATGAGAAATACACTTGTCTTGTGTCAATCAGGTTTGTTCCCTTGTTCTGATTATTTACTTTGTTTGATTGTAATGACTATACACTTTGCTACACACAAGAAGACAGTTTTGCGGTGCCTCGGTGTTGATATAGAAATGTCATTGACTAGCTTGGTTTTGAGGCATGCCTTTGCATTGTAGTGACGAAAGGCATGGCACAGTGATGTTACAGTTTTATAATCAGCACAACTTGTCCAGACTTTTCTCGGGCAGGCTCTCTGCCAGCTTGATGGCACACCACTTCACCAGCATTCCTGCCTACCCTGAGGCCAGAGATTATTATAGTTTGCATCTCCGTGAATTATCCGTGTGGTTTTGGTTCTACCCCTGCATACATGTAGGCTTTTAAGATGGACCAGCACCATACAGTTCCATTTGAATAGACAATAAGATGAGTTCAACAACCCCCCCCCCTTCCACATTTTCGTGACATGGAGAAATCCTTCTCCAGAAGTGTCGATGCTTTTAAGTTCGCCAAGATGATTTAGTTGTCGGAAAGCCAGTAGAAGGAAAATCTCTCATTCTTTGTGATAGATTACTCATTCTGTTGTTTGTTTGTTTTTTTTTTACATTGGCTGAAACTTTGCCGAGATAAGAGCTTTTAGGCTACGTTGTTGCACCTGTCCCCCCCCCCCCCCCCCCGTAAATAAACCACAATCACCAGATACGTATAGTTAGGTGAAAATTGCATATAAGTGTAGGTACCTGTACCGTATATTCCCCCCCCCCAAAAAAAAAAAAAAATAAATAAAAATAAAAAAAATAAAAAATTACAATAGTACTCTCCACAATGATAACTTTGAAATAGTGAATCAATCCAAATACAATTTCAGGGTATGAAGCTATAACTCATTGCCCACATCTTACAGAAAACCCCAGTCAATTTGCTTCAGAGGTCATAGAAAAATGAGGATTTTTGTGGAGCATGTCAGGAAGTAGAAGTAGAAGTGAAGTAGTACTTAGACGGTTTAATCATATCGGGTGTTATCAATGCAAAAATCTGAATGATTTTTTTTTTTTGAGACATATTTTATAGTCCTGCATTCAGTATGATAGGTTTTTAAACAGATTGATTCAGTTGAAAACATATTCCGTAAGATTAAAAAGTGGTTTGTCAGGTCAAGTGATTTTGATCTTCGAATAAAATGAAAATCTGTTCCTTTCCAGCCAAAATCACCTCATCAATATTTATTTCATTATTGATATATTTTCTGTATCATTATTTCTATCTTTAATGTCTTTAATTGTATGTGACTTTATCAGGGAAATGCAAGGGTTCCTGTTAAAGGTGTTGTTTTTTGCCATTGGGAACAGTGATTTCAAAAATGTTCGAGTTGTCACATTTGATGCATGTGTAGGTCAGTTGTATCACAAACATCCTACCATATAGAATTTTGCAATAAAGCCTAAAATGCCAGGAGATATCACTTTTTTTTCTCAATAAAACATAACTGTTGATGGTTTATTCTAAAAACAATTTCTAACTTTTTTTCACACTTTTGTATATTAAAAATACTTTTTATTGATGCTTGCTGTCGCATATTTTTACGTCTTTGCCACAAAGATGCCAGAGGCATGAGTAAAGTTTTATTATAATGTCTTATTAATTTGTGATTTTTTTTTTCATATTTCATTTTATCCTGTTATGGTATAAGGATGCATGGTGTTCCCCATATGTTTTCCCTTAGAGTCCTAGTGTCGGATGTTGATAAGCTTTGCTAGTTATTGTCATCAACATCAAAATCACCAGTGTCATCATTGTGCGATCTTGCGTCTGTGTGCACTGTAAGCACGAGTGTCCAGGAAAGGAAAAAAAAAAAACGAAGAAGAAAAGAAGATGTTGATTATTTGATCAAAATATGACAACGATGCGAAATGATGCTCTCCAGTTATCCGACCCTGTCGCCAATTCCCCCAACACCCTGTCCTCCTTTAAGGTAATGGGCGAAACGGCCGACTGCGCTTTGCCGACCGCTGTGTCTTGTTATTATCGTTATCAAACAGAGTGCCTAATGGTATGTACCACATAACCTCGGATCAATTTTGTATGTTATTTTAAAATGATGTGGCTCTACTTTTTTTTTCAGTACAGCCATTTCGGGTGATAGAAACATTCCTGTGTATTTTATGAGAGAGAAAGAAGAAAGGGCCTTGATAAATTGTGATGCAAACGGCACAGAAATTGGCCCTTAATCAGAGATGAAACATTTCATTTTGTTATTACAGAAGCTGTGATATTTTGTGCAGCATAATTACGTCTGGTTTGGTTACCATAACAACATTGTATCCAGCAGCCCTGACGTTGATGATAATTATGTTTTTGCCCCATTTTAATGTTATCAGCGAGCAGTAGTGTAACGTGGCATGTGGGTTTTTTTTTTTTTTAAGTATTTGGCCATTTCATATTGTCAGGAGGAAAAGCTTTTTAAATTCAAACCAAGCGATTGAGCAGTGTTTTTCCGTCATGATTTTTATCTCCATAATACTTGAAATTGAAATATGTTTTGTTTACAATCAACTTTTGCTACATGCTAATGGAAGCACAGATTCCTATAACTGTAGCAAATAAACTGTAATCATATATTCTTGAATTAAATGAGATACCCGTACCGTATATAAACTACTCTTTAATGAATTTTCGACCAACGTCTGTCTGCGTGAGATATGCCAGTTTTGATCCAAAAAAGGGACAATTTATTCATGGCAGAAACTGAAATGGCTAATTCTTTCAAATGCCATGTGTGGGTGCTTGGCCTGTAAAAATACATGTTTTTGTCTCTATGTAGAAACTCCGAAGTGGACCATTTCACTTGTGTTTTTGTATTTTGTAGTACTTTCTGTTTAAGTCGTCTGTTTGGGTGTGTTTTTTTTTTCTTTTATTCTATTTATCAGACAAAGAGTGTGAGGAAAGGATTTCCAGTAGAATGCACTAGGATTGTGTTTTTGAATGGTATGAACAAAAATGTAACATTTGTTAGTTTTTTTGACTGTTTGTTGGCCAAGGATATTAATGTGAGAAGATGTGTTTGGCAATCATTAAAGAAATGCACTGGTATAAATTCAGATGGAACTTCACAGACGTGTGTGATAATGTGCTCATTCGTTGTTGCGGCTCTTGTTGCTGTTGATAATGCTGCTGTTGCTTGTATTGCTGCTGCTATTGTTGCCAATGTTGCTGATGTTGAAAGAAAGAAATACACCGGTATGAATTCTGGCTAAACGTCAGAGGCTTGTGTGACAATGTGTTCATTCGTTGTTACGGCTCTTGTTGCTGTTGTTGATACTGCTGTGACTCATATTGTTGCTGCTATTGTTGCCAATGTTGCTGATATTGAAAGAAAGAAATGCACCGGTATGAATTCTGGCTGAACATCACAGGCTTGTGTGACAATGTGCTCATTTGTTGTGGCTCTTGGAATTCTTGCTGTTGTTGATGATGCTGTTGCTCCCGTTGTTGCTACTATCGCCGCTGTTGCTGATGATGATGGTGAAGGAAGAAATGCACTAGTATTAATTCAGATGGAAAATCACAAGCTTATGACTTGTTGCTGCTGTTGTTGCTGCAGCTCCTGTTGCTTCCATTGTCGCTGCTTTTGCTGTGACTGATGTTGAAAGAAAGATATGCACATGTACAGTATTCAGATGAACATCGCTGCTTTACGTGACAAGGTACTCGTTATGCCTCCGCCACGAAGTGGTGCCGGAGGCATTATGTTTTCGGGTTGTCCGTCCGTCCGTCCTTCCGTCCGTCCGTAATGAATTTTGTGGACAGGGTAACTATCAAAACCTTTTGAGGTATCCTAATGAAACTTTGCATGTACAACTGTATGTGTATTAGGGGATGAAGTTGTGCCTATCAACTTGTGGGTGCACATGCTCAAGGTCAAAGGTCAAAAGGTCAAGGTCAAATGCTTCAAATTTCACTATTTCCCTCATATCTATGCAATGCCTGAAGATATTTTCTTGAAACTTAGTGTATACATGTATTACCCGATTAAGATTCTCTGGTGAAAGTTTGGGGTCATGAGGTCAAAAGGTCAAAGGTCAAATGGTCAATTAAAATGTTAAAATTTCACTTTTTTCTCTGTATCTTGGAAATTGTTCAAGGTATTTTTATGGAACAAAGTATATATGCATGTACTGACTGACAGTGGTAATCTATTGAATTTGGGGTTCATGGGGTCAAAGGTCAAGGGCAATACTTCAAAATTTTACTATTTTCCTTATATTTATGCAATGCCAGCAGGATTATTTTTTTTTAAATTTGATGTATGCATGTATAACCCACTAGAGATTCTCTGGGATTTTTTTTTTTGTTTTTTGCTAAGAAGGTCAAAGGTCAAAAGGTCAAAGATCAAGTGAAAGTGCTGAACTTACTTCTTTCTCCATATCTGGGAAGTTTCTCAAGTTGTCTTGAAACAGTACATATTTGTGTATGTTCTGCCTGACAGTGATTCTCTTATGAATCAAAGGCCAGATGAAAATGATAACAATTTACTGTTCAATACAGAAATTGCACTTTTTCTCCATACCTTGAAAATTACATAAGTGCGTAAACTTATGAAAGGGTCAAAGTCAAGTCAAAGTTCTTAAATCCCCAAATACATGCTCTCCTATTCATCCAATTAAACATAGGTCAAGGAAGGTGGACATTCGATACATTTGTGACAAACATGTCATTTTAATATTTTGCCAATTTTGTGAAAATGTAATCACACATTGTCCACATGTACTATAGACCTATTAGGAGAATCATGCATTATGGCGGAGGCATACCAGTCGCCATAGCGACATTTCTAGTTTACTAATATGTTTTTATCATTACCTGTTGCTGTCGCTGTAATATCTTGCTGCTGCCGCTCCTGTTTTTGCAGGTGTTAATTATGCTCTTTTTACAAATGTTGCTGCTGGTTTAATGCAGCTATTGTTGCTGTTGAAGCCTTTGCAGCTGCTGTTACTGGTGTTTTTGCTGTTGCTGCTGTAATTGATAGTGATTTTTTTTTTTTGTCTGTTTGTTTGTTTGTTTTTTTCATTGGGAGGGGGGTTGTTTCGTCATTACTTGTTTCACGAGTTTCAGTACAGAGGAGCGTGCTGCTACCTCGCCAGAATTCAAGGCTCAAGGAGTGTACTTGATACCTAGCCCTTTTTCACTCTTTCACGGATCGCTTAACGGATCACCACGGATCGTAATCCGCGGTGTTCCGGCGTGCAATATCATGATATTCCTCTCAGTGCCGGTGTGGATACGATCCCAACTGGGTGTCTATACGGACAAGTATAAATGTATATGTACATGTACTATATTAGTTAGGCCTACTTAGTTTACAGGACAAGTACGGTGTCTGACACAGACAAAGTAGCAACACGGAGTCGCGGACCACTCCGGGAACGTATGCGGAGCTACCCCTGACATCAAGAAAGAGCAAGGAGGCAACTGGGTCCCTTCGCGGTCCTTACACGGATATCCCCGAAATTTTGGGGTCATCCCACTGGACCAACACCTACGAGTCATACAGCCCGCGAGTTCGACATTGAAAACAGGTCCACGAGTCATACAGCTCACGACTCGTACAGCCCATGAGTTCGACACTAGGCAAATAAAGCCCATGAGTTCGAAACTAGGTCAAAACAGCCCACGAGTTCGACAGATAAAACACGGGGCTTAATGTGTCGGCCTCGTGGGACTTGTTAGCTTATAGTGTCGATCTCATGGGCTGTATGACTTGTGAGCTGTATAACTCATGGGCTGTATGACTTGTGGGCTGTATGACTTGTGAGCTGTATAACTCATGGGCTGTATGACTCGTGAGCTGTATAACTCATGGGCTGTATGACTCGTGGGCTGTATGACTTGTGAGCTGTATGACTCGTGGGCTGTATGACTCGTGGGTGTCGGTCTTTTGACGTGCACCCGAAATTTTGACAGATGACTTTTGCTTGTACGTGTATGTGCTCATTTGATACTTTAACCTTCTCGGGCTTCATGCCTTCAGAGGTAAGTATGGCAAGCACACCAGAAAATCTACAGCACGTAATGCTTCTGCTTGCCGACACCATTTATGTTGCAGAAACTCTCGTGTTGCACCAACATCATAGCATTGATAAAACAAAACAAAACAGAAACGAAATACCGGAGAACAGCGAGGAGACGGAATGTGTGGGTCAAAAGCTTGGCTTCTCATGCGATCACCTTGCGGACAGTATGAGGGGTTGGGTACTGTTCGTTATTCCGAAGGTTCGTTAATCCGAAACACACAAATTCCCTATACCTAAAGGTTCGTTAATCCGAAAATGAAAAAGAGTTCGTTAATCCAAACATTTGTGGCGTTATTCCGAAGGCTCGTTTATCCAAAAATGAAATAGGGTTCGTTATTCCGAAGGTTCGTTAATCCAAAAGTGAAATAGGGTTCGTTATTCCGAATGTTCGTTGATCCGAAAATGAAATGGGGTCCGTAACGAACCTTCGGAATAACGAGCTTTGTTTCTTTTCAGATTAACGAACCTTCGGACTAACGAACCTTATTTCATTTTCGGATTAATGAACCTTCGGAATAACAAACCTTATCATATTTTCGGATTAACGAACCTTCGGAATAAAGAACCTTCGAAATAACGAATCTTCGGAATAACGAACTGTAACCGAGGGGTTGACGGCTGAACTGATGGAGAAAATGTGAGCAAAGCTCAAGAACTTTATAAGTTCGTATTGGTAAAATACACAAAATTTCAGTCCGAAATGGAGCCCATGCTAATACGGACGTCCCGATGTCCTCACGGATTGTCCCGGAATGAATACGTAGGCAATACGGAGTAGCCGGTGCCTACAAGGAAGAGTACGGGCTGATATTTATCCATGACGTCCGGGGTAAAAAATAAATAGATAAATGAATAAAAATAAAAATAAATAAGCAAGGTCTAGGATCGTGCCGGATGACTTCAGGGAGTCAACACGGTCATGTCGGAAATAGCACGGATGATCCGTAATGCGGTCCGTGGAAGTGGCTTATGACGACGCCTCCTCCCGGGTTTAATAATGGAAACAGCTGTCTCGCGCATGTGCAGAACACCATTTTTTGACTAATAACGTCGTCTTTAGCGTTCGCGTCGCAGATCTAAAACTCGCTAATATCACTATGATGAAAGCGGAAATATCCCATGCCATCGCGCAAGTGTCGGCCAATGTAAATAAGAAATTTAATGTAATGATTGTTTGATTTCAACTTTCTTCATCAAATCCAGCTCGGACATCGTGCGGAGTTGCATTTAACACGTAAAACTTTCTTAGGTAAGGGTCCGTTTCTGTGGGACAATCCGCGGCGTCTGTCTGCGGTGAGCATGGACAATGAAGTGCCGAGAGATCTCACACTTTCACGAAGGTTTTTCGCGCGGCTCCGAGTCTCAAGCGGGCATTCATTCACACCATCCTCAGAGGAGGTCGTGTAAAGGGGCGCGTCAAAGCAGGTCTGGTTGTCCGTGTGCAGTCACTAGCAGTCAGTCACTGACATGTAAGAAGCTGGACGGGTGTTGGACAAGTCGAGCGTGAGACCACATCCCAAAGTGGTTTTAACTTGACCTTTACATTGCGTGCTACTACGGTATACTCCGGTATACTTTTTGCCTGAGTAATGAGGGGATGTGAAGATTCAGTCCTCGTCAGCGAAAAGAACTAGACTTGAGCCGAGTATTGTGTTCACTGCGTACCGCGTTGGCTTATCCCGATTTAATTCCGGATACCCATTAGCCCGGGGTGTGCCGTCCTGTTGTTAAGTGTGAACAAGCCCTTAGATTTCAATATGGCCAAATTGATGGCGAAATTCATGTGTGAACACTGTCAGAATTTCGCGCGATTAACTCATTTTTACCCGCCAACTAGATCTAAAATTAGCATTCATTCTATATACACACTTCGATTTTTTGGCGTCTGTGAAAGCGGGTATATAGTTGCAATAATT
This sequence comes from Diadema setosum, assembly GCA_033980235.1. Classification (NCBI taxonomy): domain Eukaryota; kingdom Metazoa; phylum Echinodermata; class Echinoidea; order Diadematoida; family Diadematidae; genus Diadema; species Diadema setosum. The sequence goes on along the minus strand of CM067069.1, from coordinate 29,490,346 downwards.
GTCTGGGGAGCCGTGTCTCGCTGGAAATACGATAGTCGAGCTCGGCAGCAGTCGAGTCTGACTTCTAGCCGCGGCATTGCCGACATCTCGGTTGGGGAGATCCGGGAAGACAAACCTCACGTTTCGTGGGTGGTTTAATGAAACCACTACGTATGCGTCATGTGTACTACTTGACTTCCACAGGCACTTTTGCCCGAGTGTCTTTTCTCCTTCCTTCCTTTATTTCTCTTTTTTTTTTTCTTTCCGATCACCGAACCCTTCCCCACCTGCCACTGCTTTGCCAGCAGAGTTGGCGATATTTTGATAGTATTTTACGAAACGGGTGACATAATAATGATAATAGTAATGATAATGATGATGATGATGATGATAATAATAACAATAGTAATAATAATAAAAATAGTGATAATAACAGTAATAATGATCATAATAATAGAAGAGACTCTTATAAAGGGCTCATTCTACCTAAAAAGATACTCATGGCGCCGTACAACAGAGTACATAATTTATGTGTCATATTACAGCAGACTACTAGTATCACAGAAGATATAGGAACAATAAACAAACGAACAATATACATACATATATACATACAGGTAAACAATTGTCAATTTAAATTGAAAAGGTATGTCTTGAGGTTCTTTTTAAAAGCATTAATAGAAGATGCTTGTCGAAGAGAATTTGGAAGGCTATTCCAAAGTTTTGGGCCCAAAAAGCCCGATCCAAAAAAATATATTATGCTTGATTCGAGGTACCTGTAATTTTTGCGAATTCGATGAACAGAGATTTCGTGGTGGTTGGTGAAGATGAAGAGTATTTTGAAGGTAGGCAGGGGCAAATTTGTGATTATCGCGTGATTCTGCGCGCTGTTACCATTTCATGCCAATGAAAGTTAGGTAGGGCGGTCTTTAATAATATTAAAGGACATTTATATTGCGCAGCTACAATAATAACACACTCTAATATATTCTCTACTACTATGATAATATACTCTATAACTACTATAATAATACACTCTAACCCCTTTCCTTGCTTTGAGTGTCATTTGACACAGAAAACCCCATAGCGTTCTACACATTGTCCAAAGTCCCTGGCTTCGAAAGGGTTAATTTCTTCGGCCGAGAACCAACCATGAAAGTCACCTTACAAACCATGCAAACTGTACAAATCCATCGTCTGCGAAACATAGCTTCGACAAAGGGTCGTTTGCAGTAGGAAAAAATTAGAGTGCATGTCTTTGTGTTTATCATTAAGCTCTCGGGGAAAGAGAATAATAGACATTAATTCTTTCTGTCTTTTGGTAAATTCTTGCTCATTCTTCGTTATTGCTGACACTTCTTTTTGTTTTCGTTAAGTCTTTGTGGAGAACATGGCTACATCATTACACATCACGGCAGTTTGTTTGTTTTGTTTGAAATTTTTCGCAATGGATTATGTTCAGATTTTTAGATCTTTAGAGCCAGCAATAAATTTAGTAATGTGTGAATTTAAGCTGTTCATCAGCAAGCAGACAAGCGTTTCTATCGCTAATAATATCTCTTTATCAATGTTTATTGATGTGAATGCCTTTCCATTTAACTCCCCCTTCTCCCCTTCATCTCACCTTCTATTCCTTTTTGCCCCCCCCCCCTTCTCTCTCTCTCTCTCTCTCTCTCTCTCTCTCTCTCTACCCTTCTCTCTTTCCCTCTTCCTCTGTCTTTCTCTCCCTCTCTGCTCCTTCACCACTAACTTTACCCCCCCCCCCCCGTGTCTTTATAGCCCCGTAAGCCCACTCATCTGATGATGAACGAGCTAGGAGAATCGTAATTCGAAGCAAGCGAAGCGACAGGTGAACAAATCATTTTTTCAAGCTGTATTTCTACATGTTGACATCTTAATCTGGAGTCCATATGAGACTCGACAAAATTTGCCGGCAGCTCGTGAGGCTCATGTAAGCTTTTCACATAACCAACGCATAGAATCAACGCGACGTCTTTTCATATAGAAAAGTCCGTGTTATAATAATCAAATACTGTAGTAAAATGTCTCCACTTTAAAAGGAGGAAATAGACTACAGTTTGCTAGAGGGGAAGCCCAGACGATTTGTATAATTTTACATCATGTAGTACATAAATCGACAGCTCCATGCAATCCTATAAATTTGTGGATTTTATCGTGGTCCTTGAGCAGAGAAACCAATACGCTGTAAAACCCAAAACAGATTATACTGAACAGGGATGCTCACATATTTCAGAAATGAAGCAGTATGTTTCCACTACAATACTGCTTGCTTAACAAGTTCACCTGTGTAGAATCTATGCATGGTTTTCTCTTTTGGTTTGCTCCCTTAGGCCCCAATCATGCATTCTTACTTTCATCATCCTTGTTCATTGTGATTCGTTGTGAATTTTGAAAACATTCTTATTCCTCATCCCAGTCAATATAAATTCTGAAATTCTGTATCCAATGTAACCAATCCGGAGGTTTTCTTTACGTATTTTATACATATATATATATATACCTATATCTCTATAGAAAAAAGCTGTCCCTAACCACCTGAAAGCTTGCATGAGTTTGCTTAACATAGCAACAGCTAAGGCTAAAAAGTGGATTCTCCTTTTAACCCCTTCAGGGCTTGTCCCCGTTGGCGTGCCTCCGTCGATGTCCGCCTGGTCGACCAATTATTCAGCGACACCTGAAGCGCGCCAAATCGCGAACGAATTCAGACGTGGCTCTTTTGTGCTCGTGCCCCGCGCGCACGTATCGTCATCACGTTGATTTTCCGCGCGTAAAAGAGTTGCAGTGCCGTGCACTGATCTATAATTATTAACCCTCCGTGTACCACAATGATTTCCTGTCCATATGCATACGTGTAGAATCTGGTCACATTTGACTCATCAGCACAGAAAGGGCAAAGCTGATGGGATTGAGCTAGTCGCAGATTTAGTTTATTGCACAAGAGATCTTCCACAGCCTATTATCATGAACCGTAATCGCCAATAGTTTGTCGTAAATGGAGTAATGGATGCAACTGTAGGACACCGTGCGTTGTTTTGATGCCTGACTACTGTGCAGGTGTAATTCCGTGCACGGCGAAGATTCCATTCACCCTGAAACATTTTGTAATGCTAAAACCCGCTATTAGCAACAAAGGTCACCGAACCATAACTCAAGAGTTATTATAAAATGGGTTCAAGAATGTAGCCAATAGGAAGCGCTGAAATGAGACACACCTCCTTCCTTTACTTCAGTACTATTGCACTGCCTGTAATCCTATGGTAGATTGCCGATCGTCTGTGCGCGCGGCGGCTCCTTTGATGAATTACATGCATACGCGTACGCGCTGTCAATCCTGTAAACAACTTCTAGTTCGGGCTGCCGGCCGGCCGGCCTGCGCCTGTCTTCCCTTGTGCATAACATATGTGGCGTACGTACGTATACTGTTTATACGTACACTTTGTACAGTACAGTAGACCAAGCGTTATGGGACCGGACGCGTACATGGAGTCACTTTGAAGAGCAAATCCAACGATTTATCAGTTTAATTCTCACGCCGTTTTCAGAGTATGTTGTCTAGTAGGCCTATATGAGGAGTCTATATCAAGTCTTTAAGGTAAAGGGTGCATATTCTATGTAAAATAAGTAAGTTTTCATGCGGGTGTCCGGAAACCCAACCCCCGTATACTTATACTGTTTGTGCGGGACTTCCGCGAGTGCGACGTGCGTAAAAGTTTGGGACGAACATCTTCTGACGTCTTGACCCACAAAGGTACGTGAAAAACGCTGAAAAATGATGTTAGTTTTCGAATTTTCGACCCATTTTATAAAACAAATGATGCACAGGATTATTTCGTGGCGTTAGTGTAGGCGTAGCTCACTCTCGGGTATTTACAATGTAGTGCAACATGCACTCGGCTTCGCCTCGTGCATGTTTCACAATTGTAAATACCCTCGAGTGCACTACGCCTACACTAATGCACTCTATCCTGTGCATCATTTGTATAATCAAGTTCACTCATTCGGCTTATCTGACAATTATTTCGTTTTGCTTTCCAGCTTTTGGTTTGTAACAAGAGGTTTGGTTAGGATTACTGGAAGTGTTTGATGTTTTAACCAGCAAGAACAATAACAACAGCAACCGCCGCCATGACAACCATGGCAATGCAACCGAGATGGCTGCATTGCTTTTGTTCTACATGCAACTTGACAGTCTATAAGGTCATTGTAAGTATACTGGTATAAGTCTACAACTAGAGAGTACAAGTATTGCTAGCACAAGCCGCAACAATTGAAACCATATGCCACCGACACCACCATCACAACCTGGAGAGCGACTGGCTGAGCCAACCATTCCCCTCCCATTCTGTTCTGTTTTCTTGAGTTTCTTTTTTTTTCTTTTTTTTTTTAACTGTCGCTAATTTATACCGTTGCTCGATTTGTATAAAGTTGCTGTTCATGGATGTCGGACCTCGAGCGAATTCTGTATTATGACGTCAAGGGAACTCAATGGGTGCAGGGAGCAGAAGTAATGTATAAGTAGGACCCTAGTCTTGCCATGGTAAAACCTTACCCTGGACACCCTAGATACCCAGATTGAGATTTAGTCACGTGTAAAATCGATACGATTGAACAACAGCGAAATATACCATTTTGTGATTCTAAACCCAGTTCGCTAGAGAAAGAGCGAATGCCCGATCAATTCCATTTCAAACGCTGGGAAAGTTATAGTCAAGCTCGACTCGAACCCACCTTACTGGATCGCTAGTTTTCGGATGGTATTTTCATACTCTAATCATTAAGGACACCTGTGTTTGAGTTTCCCTGTAGTTTCTGAAGAGGGGAAGCAGCGAAAAAGAAGTCCTTTTATTCGTAGGCAGTCCCTGTTCCCGCTTGACTGCCTTCTGCAACAGGTCAATGGGTAAAACAGTTGCCCATACCTATTAGTCTTGTCAATGTCTTTCAGATTAATGTTTGAACTCTTTTTCAACCTACTCTCATAATGTCTGTTTATTCACTTACATTTGCGATGTCTGTTTTAACCAAGTTCTTGACAGTTTGTACCGTAACGCTCTGTTTTCGTGTTAAGCTTTCCTTCAATTTTTCACAGACATTCATAGACAATACTGCGTAATAGTCTTGTTTTAATAGCTCATAATGCTCATTGAGATTTAGCAGTTATTGCTGTATTGCACAGCATGTAACTATTTACATGTATATGCAATAGTTAAGTGCAAGATTGATTGTAGAATGGCGTGTGGATGATAATGATTAGTATTGAGGCATCGTCCGATTCTGTTAATGCATTCCAGTAAACGTAGTCACCTTGTTCCCAAACAGATGATAAGACGGAGAAGATGATAAAGAAATAGAAAAAAGTAAAGAAGTCAATAAATGGGAAAGATAGTGGCGATGACAGAGGTAGAAATAAAGAAAAAAGGTCAGGAAACATGATGATATAGAGAAAATAAGATGTAGATCGATGATGAAGGAGAAAACGACGAAGAATATGAAGAAAAACATGACGGTAATGATAGAGTTGATGAAGCAGAAAATGGGGAAGAACAATGATCTGATGATGCTGATGAAGGAAAAGAATGATATTGTGATTACGGTGCAGACGGTAACAAAAGATGATGATTGTGGTGGTGGTGATAATGATGACGATAATGATTTCAACGACGACAATTAGGATGATAAAGATAATTACTATGATTGGTCACGTGTGACACTGGCCAAACAAACAATGAGTGCTGTGATTGGATGTTTGCGATCGCATTCGTTTGCATTATCGTCACTGTCGTCTGGCATTTTATGGACATTTCCAAGACGAAGGTGTTTGCCCTTTCCCAGTGACGTTATCTTCCCCTCCTCCTCGTGTCGTCATAGAAACAACAACGTTCAACGCTAGAGTTGTCACAAAACATCCATGGGGCTCTGAAGTTGAAAATCGCGCGTAGAAAAGGGTATACCTGCGTTTGGGTGGCATTTAATCTCGCCATGATTTCAGTTTGTTTGGGTTTTTTTTCGGGTTCTGACGTAGAGATGGAATTCTGTGTCTTCGCTTTAAATATATCGGTAAATGGCCGTGTAACACGATGTGTTTTTCCCCTTTTTATTTTCTTCTTTTTGAGAAAAATTTTGCTGCGACATAGAAACGTATCAGGCTTCTTGTTGGGATTTTAACAGAAATAGGCGAATGCGTCGTTAAAGATTTGTCTTGCAAAGATACATATCACTATCATAATGCACTGATTTACCTGTGTGCCTTGCTTATCACACAATTCTGAGTCTTTTTTTTTTAATGCTGATAGTGACGTCATTATTACAATTCATAGCATCGCAGGAGTTTTCCGCTGTGAAAGTTATTCATTATTCATATGATTTCTTGGCTGAGTATGCCACCTAGAGCTTATCCTCTACTCATAAATATTCGTAGGTGGTGGAGAAGAGGGGGCAGTAGAACAGTTTTCTTTTTTGCTGCTTTATAAAAGAGAAAAAGAGGTTGTTTATCGCGTCTTGTAGCGACACAGAAGGTTTTTATGAAGTGATGGATGAGTGTTCTGGGCTGAACGGTGACCAGAGTCCAGATATTCTCCGATATTTCTACTCTATGATCTCAGAGAGGGCTGAAAAAAGTGGGTCGCAAAGCCATACCCCCAGGAGCAGCGCGTGCGGAGGACCCCATCCTTCAAGATTTCAATGAATGGAGGGGTTGCCATGGTTACGATCGTGTGCCAACCGGCTTAGAGCCTCAGCTAACTTAGAGGGCACACCTTCATCTTCCCCGACTCTTACCATAATGATAAAACTGCAGGTTGAATTATGTTTGTAATAATAATTCTGACGGATGTAGTTCCAAAGACTGTAGAAGTTTTCAGTCCACTGCGGGAATTGTGTTAAATTATGTTGCTAATGTTGTAACGTGAATTTGCCCCCCCCCCCCAAAAAAAAAGGATGAAAATCATAAATGCGACAATAAAGGTGGTGATGATGACGAAGATAATAATATGCACGACGATGCAGTGAATCGTGTTGATGACAATGAAAACGACGATTACGATAATAAGTATGCCGGTTTTTAATATAGTGAAGATAATATCGTGAATATTTAGATCATCCTAGCTTAAAACACTGCTGTACAAGACATCAAACCATCCCTTATAAGGTTATGCACAGTTCCTTTTGAATGCTCCAAGGACCATCTGCTTGTACATTTTTCAAGACTTTTTTAAGTGGCGTTGAGATCTTATGGACTGTGAATTCGATTGTTGCACCCGTGCACTAAGTTGGTTGAATCTCACAAAAACAATCTACTGATAAGATGTCATAAGAAACGCATCGCGCCTTCTTTCTTTCTCCCTTTTCATGTTGGTATAACCATGGACCTAATATACAAGGACATTCATCGTATCATTAATTAATTCATGCATCTGTACATCTCAAAAGCGCCACAAAGACATTTTGACATGCTTCACTGCTTTGATCCCATGATCGTCACCGCCAGCAAGCCGGGAGAAGAACAAGACGAAGATTCGAGAAAAATGTAATCTAAAACTATATATGCGCAGAAGAAAATAACTCACAAAAATCAAGTTAAGTGAATGTGCAGTTGTGGTGTATGTTAGGAAATCATGCCTCAAACAATTTCTCTTGGGAGAAGCAGGCAGTTTTTAAAAGAAAGCTAACATTTTGGCAGAATGATTGTCATTTGTGATCTCAATATTTCACTTTTCCGCAGCTTATTCCACAGCAAAAAGGGATGGCAATGATAGAGAACAGGTATATCTTGCCATTAGGCAAGGTCTTATGCGTGTGCGAAAATGTGCAAATCAGCAATTACCCATCTTTTGACACAAAATTTGTCATGTTCTCGGGTTTTGCTGCTCCTCATTATCTGTATTTATTCAAAGACATTTCCGTCTGAAAAAGGCACATCAGCGAAACAAGACTGAAATGAGGGAAACGATTCTTTTGTTAGTGACGATACAACATGATCACACAATTATTGTTATTGTCCAGACACCTGAATGTACTCATTAAGATGCACATAATCAGGTGGCGGTGGTGATGATGGGATCAAAGAAAGACCTCCGTTCATAGTCCATGTGTAGTAGGTCCATGGTATAACTTAATAACTTCTGGCGCTTTACTTTTTTCAACTTTTTGATTCAAGACTCATAAAATACTGAAGTATATAGATTGATCCTGATGTTGCTCAGTCCTTCACAGCGCTGATCAATTTTACGTTTAAGGTTTTGTTTCGTTCTGTTCATTTTGTCATAGGATACGATTCTTTGTTGGAGATCAATCATTTTTACCCTAATTTTGTGATTCACTACAATCGAAGAATCAAACACAAGTTTCAAAATGTGCGAAATTGCGTTTAATTCGTATCCTCCTGTAAAAATTTAATGTGCTTTTACATATTAAGTAGGTATGTATGCATTCTTGTACAAAAGTTTATGCTGCAATAACATGAATGTTGATAAATGATAGCTATGATAAACGCTATGATAGCTTAAAAGCCATCACACTGAAAGAGCGAAAGGGATCTGTATGCGTATTCCGATGTAAGTGGACCCACCGTAGAAACATTATTCAATTGTGGGTTGACTACTGTCTATTCAAAAGCATACACACGGACGGACGGACAGATGGACAAACAGACGCACACACAAACACATCAAAACGCTTTGCGTTCCGTATTGCCCTTTATATTCGTTACTCTATACATAATCATAACCTTGTCTAAAATGTATCGAATTTCCATCCCCCCGTGTCCAATAGGGTGTCGAAAAAAAAATGCACACCTCTCTCTCAAGTCAATTTTCCTGTTCTGGCAGCAATTCTACGCAGGTTTACACACCATGATGAGTTTTTTTTTTCCCTTCTTCTTCTTCGTATTTCATTCTAACTTTGCCAGAACACTACTTTGACGCAGATCAGTCGGGTAGCACCATCACTGCCCTCCGGAAATCCACGCGCGGTGTCCGCGCAACCACCAGTTAGCATAAACCCGGTAACTCTAGTCGGGATGGATTCAGCGGGAACGCGTAAACTCCTTTGTCCGCGCCATCGTTGGACTGGCCTGATTTGATTATCCTCTTCCATAATTGTATTCATGTTTTGTAATTTAATTCGGGACAAATTTGATTACAGTTGTATTCTATATCCAGGTATACTTATTGTCTCCCTGTCTTAGTTGTGCCCTGTTTTCTAGCCAGCCGCCATACCCTCGGCCGAGGATGTCAGAGTAACGGCTATTACGCTTTGCCCATTTTCATGGCCACATTTTCTTATGTTCTTTTTTTTAATACATCATGGAGCTAGGAAGAGTCTATAAATCGCGTTAACAAACGATTGCATTTGCGTGTCACCTGTTTCGATACGTCATCGGGAGAGTGCAGAAGTGTGTTTCTGCCTGTGTGTGCATGTGTGTGTGCGTGTGTGCGAGTGTGCGTGTGTGTGTGTGTTTTGTATGTGAGTGATTGCATTGTGTATTCAAGCTATCTTGAATCTATCTATGTCGTCTTGGACAGTCACTCTGAAGGGCTCGGTTGGGATTGTATGCTGTGGAAGTGGCGCCGTCAATACGCACTCCTCGTCACCAGACGATTATTGAACAGGATTCGTTTCGCCATTTTGACAATGAATGAATTTTACCGCATTTTAGTTACCATTTCTTTGTGTGAGTGCGTGTTTGTGTGTATGCGTGGGTTTGTATGTGTTTGTGTGTATGCGTGGGTTTGTATGTGTTTGTGTGTGTTTTGATGTGAGTTGTTTTCAAGTGGTTTACGTTTAAGCATTTGTGTGTGTTTGATATTAAATTTTACTTCCTCATCCAGCATTCAAATTGATACGGGCCGCCGGATGATGCATTCTTACTGCCATATTGCCTCGTTTGAATCATGTCATCCAACATCCAACAGTACCAGCTTTTCCCTTCTAATTTTCAATCTATAAATTAAGCTCTTTGCTAACAAATTTTGAGTTTGCTTATATGTGAAATTCATGTTCCCTCAAACAATATTCTTGATATTTATCGACTTTATAGCGATACTTGTTACTATTCCAAAGAAGCAATTGATACAATCTGTTGACGTCTTATCAATTCCTAACCATCGTCAGTATTGAGTTCTAGCAAGGTAACGCAATCCCATTCTCTCTCTGAACTTGTGGTTCGTGATTTTCATATAACGCGTGATGCATACTTACCTACGTTACGTATGTCATTAGATTTACAAGATCATTGTTTCTTTTCTATTATGCCCTAGTTTTTTTTTATTACACACACTCACACACACACACACACACACACTCACACACACGATGACGCACACACTGATGAAGAAACTGAATCTATAACGGATTATGTATTTTAATAGATTTGCACCCTACGGCCTTTGGTACGAAATAAATACATGTATGTAGACTTGTTCATCTTCACGCTCTGAATCGGGAGCCTGTAGCCCATGGAAGCAAGGATGGGGATTGGGCATTGTGAAGTCGAGAAGGTATACTGAATTTTCGTGAGAACCCCCCCATGATAAATCATTTTAAGGGCATTTAAGGAAAGATAAGTAAAGAAGTCACTTTTGTAGGGGTTGCTCGCATCGAGATCCGTTTATGTTAAACAGTGAGAAATTTCTTGGAATGAAACCCCATAAGAGCGAGTTGTGACACAGTCCTTTCCTTTTATAGATGATATTCGTTATTCCGAAGCGTATCAAGGCAATTACCCCCCCCCCCCCCCGGCTAAATACTGCTTAGTGATAAGGTTAAAATAGATATTAGGTTTAGGGTTGGGGTTAGTATTACAGTTTGGGTTAGGGTTAGGATTAGGTTCAGGATTAGGATTAGGCTTAAGGTCAGGGGAAGGGTCTGGGGTAATTGCTCAGGTGTATTGTCCTAGACCCATTCCGAAGGTTTGTTGGTTAGAAAATGATATAAGGTTTGTTATTCTGAATGTTTATTTACCCGAAAATGAAAAGAAGGTGCGTACAAACGAACCTTCGGAATGACGAACCGTTTTTTCGTTTTCTGACTGACGGACCTTCGGAATGACAAACCGTTTTTCGTTTTCTGACTGACGGACCTTCGTAATGACAAACTTTTTCCCCCCATTTTCGGATTCAGGAATCTTCGGAATGACGAACCTTATTTCATTTTCGGAATAACAAACCTTTGGACTAACGAAGTGAAACCTTTTCTTTTTAATGTAATGTCAGTTAATATTGTGTCTGTCAGATAGGTTGACACCAAGAGCTTTTTAACGCATTTTAACACCACTTTTCATCGTCTACATACACTGAGTAAGCTAAAATACAAATATGCATCGACGCATGATAAAACTATAAACCGCTCAAAATAAGATGTAACTCAGTGTTACACAGTGGTAACCCTTATACTCGTACGCGTGCGCAACGGAAATACATGCATATACACACTCTCTGGAGCACACACAAAGTATAATGTATGCCTAAACACGAAGGCTCTCATATCTATTCGCTTTTACACAGATTCTGTTAATCAGTCATATTTCATAATACACTCAAAACTACTGAACTGACGCATTAAACTGGATACTGGATACGCTTCGTACCGTAGGGTATGAACTTATCAATCACTTTGCAAAACCTTCGGAGCACGAGAGGGAATGAACGACAAGATTTCGCCAAGCATCGTGACTTCTTCTGTAACCAAAGTGTTGAAATTGAAACTCACACCATCGGTCTCTTGCTTTCGAAACGATTATGTCGTATTTCCCTCGATAACCGTGTTCCATAACTGTGTTCGGTAAGATCCCGCCCGGACTGGGGGAACAGGCCCGAAGCATCGAATGAATGCTATGCGCTGGGGACTCTCAAATAGTTTTATCTGTACAGACACCATTTCGAATCTGCAGAAACAGCTGTGATAAGTCAGTGATGGACAATACAGAAGGTAAGTGAAACCTTTATTGGTGAATCTAGTCTGCATAAATCTGTCGATATATACTGGGAAACCGAGAGCTCAATGTCGCTATTTCATTATCGAAATGGGATCAACGAATTCGTTGGGATCTGCAGTGAGCAGACTACTAGTCTTGATAATCGTAGCCCACGCGCTGGTACATAAAGTCTAAAAAAAAAAAGTGACAGTTAGCTTAAGAAATTCAACGATGGAAGATTGATTTCGCCTCACATCCACTTCAGGATAATTTCTTCACACATCAAGTTAACCCCATCGGGCTCTTTGAAGTACTCTCACACACCTACGCATGCTTACACGTACACCAACGGTTAGCCGAATTTACACTCTCGTACCAATATGGCACCCCCCCCCCCCCCCCCAATCACTCTTCTCTCATCGCTTGACGTGTATAATTGATATTTCGTCCTCGCTACAAATCCAAACGGAGCGTACGTCGGTCTGCGCGCACGGGTCCGTACCGAAGAGCAACCGCGCATGTAACACAAGCTCATTGTCTTGCCGACCTACTCTTTAATTCTATACAATTCGTAGATTTTAATTTGTATTGTTCCGCTTCCTCCTCAGTGATTGACAATATGGACAGACACAATTTCATATAATAACTAGAGATTGTAATTTGTCCTCACTGACAAATTAAGGTGATCCGATTTTTTTTTTTTTTAATCAATGATTCGAGTCCTGATCGCAATATGCATGACAATACAAGTTTCATCTGTGTTTAGAGACATTGGCCGTGTGCTGTTTGGATTCTCATTTAGAAAAGGGAGTCATATCTGTCATCTTTGGTACCAAATTCTGTATTCACTGAATAACGATTTCTGGAACGAATACATATGACCTTTGACCGACCTTTACACTCCCAAGATGGCATCTGAGGAAAAAGTGGTTATTTTGTGAAATGATTCTTGCGACATCGTCTATATACGTGTGCAAAATATGGCAAAGATAGGACAGGTGTTCACCAAGATACAAAATGCAACATTCTTGACCTTTGACACTTATTTACATACCCAAGATATTGTCCAATCAAGTAGTTGTTATCTCATGAAATAATATACGTGAATTGAACTAAACATGTGCAAAATATGGAGGTGATAGGGCGTGTTTTTCTTGAGTTATTGCAAAGAAAGTTGCAGAAAGAAAGAAATATCTGAATACATCGAAGATAAGCTTTAAGTTCAACCAAGATTTTTAACATGATTCCGACATCGCATGAAAAAAACGAATGGCACATAACGATAGCGCAAAGTCTCAGCTACGACATATTAAAATCTGGGAGAAATTCACGGAAGGGTAAGTGAGCTAGTGCTCGATAAAGACAATCATGTCAATTTTCACATTTAAAAAAATTCCCTCCCATAGAGATAACACGTCATAACAAAGATAGAGAAAGAAGTACATATGACATTTGACCCCAATTTGCACAGACAAGATGGCATCTGAGCAAAAAGTGGTTATTTTGTGAAATGATTCTTGTAACATGGTCTTTACGTGTGCAAAATATGGGAAAGATAAGACATGTATTCACCAAGATACAGGATGAAACATCTATGACCTTTGACCCTAATTTACATACCCAACATGGCGTCTGATCAAGTAGTTGTTATTTTATGAAATAATGTAGGTGACATGAACTAAACATGTGCAAAATATGGGGGTGATAGGGGCTGTTTCTTTTGAGTTATTGCAAAGAAAGTTGCAGAAAGAAAGGAGTATCTCAATACATCGAAGATAAACTTTAATTTCAAGTAAGTTTTTTGACGTGATCGCAACATCGTATGAAGATACAAAGGGCACACTTACGATAGCCCTAAGTGTCAGCTACAACATATTAAAATCTGGGAGAAATTCACCGAAGCGTAAGTAAGCTAGTGCTCGATAAAGACAGTCATGTCAATTTTCATTTCCAGAAAAACTGCACTCCCATAGAGATTACACGTAAACTGGTCAAATTTGACAAGGTTACTTTCAATCCATTTTTATGAGGTGATGACGTCATCCAATCAAAATGTTGTTATTATAAATATGAAAGTACATTTAATAAGCTACAACATACTGAAAACTGGGTGAAAATTGGCAAAGGATAAGTGAGATACGCTCGAGTGAACTTGAAATTTGATGACGTCATTTTGAAAATTTACATTTTTTACTTTATTAAGAAATTTGATGTCTTTTAATCATTTTGCCAGCATCGCAAACCCATGAATTGACATGTTCAACTCATCAGCTTTCAAAATATGTACAGAAAATGGGGGGTCACCGTCCATCCTGACGAGTAAAATCGGATTTAAAATTGCCAGTTTTTTGGCATAGTTACACTGTATATCGCCATTGACGCGCGCGCGGAATTTCAAATTTTACGGGCCCGTATGACGTCATATTGAGTCGGATTGACTTGAAACTTGGTATAAATATTTCTTGACATTTCAGACATCCGATCAAAGTGAAAAAACTTGAAATTTCAATTAAAAATGAGCTGTGCGTGCGTATATGCGCGCGCGCGTACGCGTCCGTCCGATTTTTTCAATTTTTCAAAAAATGCTCCAAATTGTCTGAAACGTGTGCAAACAAATTTTGAGCTCGATTGGAGCATACAAATATTTCAACGCGCGCGTACGCGCACGTTTTAAGACAATATATGAATTTTGAGAACATGAGTAAAATGCGCATAACTTGAAATATATGTGACGTAAATTTCATTGAAAAATTCTATTCCATTAATGAGATATGATTGAGAATGTGTTTTCATATAATGACGTCACAGTGACGTCACGGTCGATTGATCACAATGATACATTAGATTTGTCGTCTTTGGGACATGATGCATACATGGTATAATTTTGAAATTGATAGGCAGCGGACTTTCTGAGCTAACCTCTGCACAACTTTTGGGGAGAAATAAAGAAATAAAGAAGAAGAAAGAATCCGTACAGATACAGAAGGTGATCCGAAGGATACTCGGATCACCTAATAAATTATTAGCTTCATCCATATAGTTACGCACCCTTGCGCTTTCACTCACAAAGGTCTTACTGTAAGACGACACAAAGCACGGGTATACGCACACACATAATGATAATAGTCCTAGTGAAATGGACATAATGGTATACTCACCGTGTGTATGATACTGTATGTGTGTCTATCATAGGCACATACAGGTGTATGTCTATTCATGACAGAAAAAAAAAAAACGCGGGCAAAAAAAAAATGAAGCAAACGCTTGCATTCGTAATCAGTGCACATTTTGGGGCAAAGACAAATTATTACGTTGAATGATTTTCCGTTTAAATGTTTTTTTTCTTTATTTCGTTGAAGTCATTAAGTTTATCGTAAGCATGTTAAAGTTTGTGAAAACCTGACTATATTTTATATTTTATCATCATCATTACCATTCTTTTGTCACCGTGACTTTAACTCGTTTCGTCTAGCGGGTTCAATGCGATATAATTACCAACAGGATTTTGCATCGTAGTTTGATGAGATCTTATCACTCCAAAATAAACACACACACACACACACACACACACACACACACACACATACACACACACACACACACACAAACACACACACACACTCGATATGCTCATCAAACCTCCTCTTTCTGTTCTCTCTCCTAACAGTGCATACCTACATACACGATCATGCAATTATATTTATGTATATAATCTTTCATCCCTCACAAGCACAGTAGATACGCAATATTTCACTTTTCACACACTGACCGTGCATTTTCCTCCAACTCATTAATAAAACTCCATGTACATGGTGTAGCGGCATAAGAAGTTTAATATTGACAACACTATCCCTCAATAGGTAGTCATTAACACCCCCAAAATAGTAGAGCAAACCCAAACCCCAAAACAATGCATGCTCTGTTCAGTACCCTAATTTGCATAGTAGAACACCCAAGCTAATTTGCATAGAGCACATGCCTTCACCCCCCAAGGCAGTGCACATTCTTTGTTAGCAGAGTGAGTTTGGAAGCTTTGAGGACAAGCAGTGTCTTCTAAGAGCAATGAGGAGAGTTATATTTAGTGATCAGGATACGTAACAGTTGGTAAGTCCAATTCATATTGATATCCTTCTTTGATTTGTGTATACACATATATTCCTCATCAATTGAGAACATATAATTAAGTTGTTAATGAGTATCCGAATGAGAGTAAATCTCTTTGTTTCATGCTCCATGTCGATGTGTAGACATATTCAACCCACACAGGGTAGAATGTATTGAAATCAACTTTCCATGAGTACGAGAAGAATATTTGATTGGTATATTACACAATGTATATGTGATGGAAAGATGTTGTATTCCTAAGTGTTCCTAGACAGTTTGGAAGACTAACCTTAATGACATATAAGATAGATTAACTTGTTTGGAGCATGGATATTCAAAGTGTAGTACATTGCACTTGTTCACTGTATATAGTGTATATATATGCCTGTGTGTGTGTTTTAGGACCCAGAGCATGGCTGGGGGAGAGAGAGAGAGAGAGAGAGAGAGAGAGAGAGTGGTGGGTGCAGTGCAGCCCCAAGTAGAGATAGTTGCCATGGAGACCACTCCAGAACAGTGATGGTCTGTGTAGTTAGCTGTGCGGTGCACAGGATAGTTTGGTAGGGGGATGTAATCCAGAACCCTGTACAGCTGTACTATATAGTTCAATAAGGAAGTTAAGTACTGAAACAAACAAACAAATGCCCAGTGAAGCTTAGGGGCTTTTGCCCATCGTAGTTGTACTAGCACTGGCAGTGGTAATATAAACAGTGTATTTAATTTGTTTTATTCAGCCTGAATGGATAGGCTTCTACGCAATTGCCACAAATAAGTTATATGAAAGTTTGACAGCAGTTGGAATTAATATACTGACAGATATATGTCATATTCAGATCGACTACTGTACACTGAATATAGCTAAAATGCATGTTGCATTAAGTAATTAACAGGTTTGTGATAATATTACTCAAACAGTAATAATAATGAACAATTTGGTGTAGAGTGTAAGCTACATTTAAGTCTCTGAGCGCTAAGTAATTATGTTAAATTGGTGTATATCAATTTGGTTGAAGTTAATACAAGTGTAATTAATATCAATGTTTTTTCATGTGTTTCTGTCACAGTGAACCACTACACTACACTGCACTACACTACACTGCACTACACTACACTACACTTCAATTCACTACATGTCGCTTGACATCGCTATACTCACGTCACACAGATGACATTATGCTGTTGTGAGCCGCATGAGCTGGATAACTGAATAAAGTCACTTTAATAGCCAGTGGAAAGCAAAGGACTGCGTCTATGACAAGTGTTATGATTCAGATTCTGACTGTGCGTGTATATGAACAGTGCGTTTGCAACGTTAAAAATCTACAAATGTAGTAAGGTCCTGCAGACGAGGCTACATTTTTAAGTTCACAACTCTTCAGCTCAACTTTATAACTCCAACTCAAGTCGCTCTCTTGAAACTAAATGGATGGTTTCACGATGGAGAGCACTGAACATGAATCTGAAATCTCTCAACCAGCTCAAGATGAGGTTAAAACATTGCGACAGTCCTGTCAAGGTTACATGGGTAGCCTTACTAAAATGTACAAGGAACTCGAGGTTCTTATGGCGACGTTTGATAACAAGGATGCAGTTTTGAAGAAGTACAATCAGCTTGAAAGTGTGTTCCAGCTGTATGAAGGCAGATTTAGAGAATATCATAGCAAGCTAGTTGGTGCTGATGCAGAAGCTGCATTAGAGAAATTCGAACAGAGCAAACAGAACATAGAGGAGTTTCGTGGCAGACTGAAGGACTGGAAGGAGGCTGGTGAGAGGCGTGGCGCTGAATCAGTTCGACATGGCGACAACGCTTCTGTGAGGTCTGCGACCACGACTAGCAGCCGGTCATCTCGAAGGAGCAGCGCGAGTTCATCGTCTACAAGGCTGAGGGAGGCGAAAGTGAAAAGGGAACTGGCCAAACTCAAGAAAGTGCAGTTTGAAAGATCACAAAGGGTGAAACTGGAACAATTTAAGTTAGGTCAGGAGTTAGCTAGGATGGAGATCGAAGATGAGTTAACAAATGCAGAGGTAGAAGAAAAGTTGTGGGAAGAAGAGGTAGTACATGAAGAACTTCATTCAGGTGAACCTCTTCAAGAAGTTGATGTGCAAAATCACAATGTTCAGGTAGAGAGTACAAATCTTGAATCTTCTCCAGCAGTAAAGAAAGAGCTTAATCCACATGCCCCAGTTTTCTCAAGTAGAGAAGTCAAATCTGAAAATGATGTTGCTGCTCTTGAGAATAATATGTCTCACATGTTTCAGGCCTTTAATTTGGCAACAAATATGCCAAAACCAGAACTGGTGACATTTGGTGGTAATCCAATAGAGTACTGGAGTTTCATGAACAATTTTGATGTAGTCGTAGCAGACAAGGCATGTGATGATCGTATGAGATTAACATACCTGATACAATATTGTACTGGTAAAGCTAGACAAAGCATTGAGAATTGTGTTCTGTTGGGTGCAAAGGAAGGTTATCGTAAGGCCAGAGATATTTTGGCTGAGCAGTTCGGCCAACCATACATTGTTTCTCATTCCCATATACAGCAGGTTTTGAATCGATCACAGGTGAAGCCGAACGATGGAGCGAGACTGTGGGACTTGGCAAGGGACATGCGCAGGTGTCAAATGGTTCTCTCCCAGATGGGATATTCAGCCGATATGAATAGTTCCGACAATCTTCTCAAGATCCAAGACCTCCTACCAATGCACCTACAATCTGAGTGGGCCAAGCAGGCTCACAGGATGATGAGCAAAGGGGTCTGCCCAACCTTCGAGAGCATGACTGAGTTCGTCGAGCAGTCTGCAAAGCTTGCGAGCAACATGTTCGGACAGAACATAAGGAAGTCATCAAAACCAGCTGTAGGAAGTGGGCCAAAGAAAGGACCTCAACGCATGACTTTCACCACTCAGGCAAGTATGAGGAGTGAAAATTCTACTGCACACCCACAAGGTATGAAATGTCCCTGTTGCAGCCAGCAGCATGGACTCAAGAAATGTCAGAAATTCAAGGAAAGACCCTTTTCTGAGCGCATCAAACTGACCAGGCAACTACGTCTGTGTGATAACTGTCTTCAACCTTCCCACTTTGCTGTTGGATGTTCAGCAAAACCACAGTGTGAGAAAGCTGGATGCATCAAGAAACATCACACTCTTCTTCATCCTCCACAAAGCGGAAAGAAGGAAGAAAGACGCAATGATTCATCCACACCTACATCATCAACTGGGACCAGCATGGTGACTGCAACCAGTGATCCAACAACATCAAAGACAGAAGGAGGTCAGTGTCTCAGTACTTCTTCATCGAGGAAAAAGGTCTGCCTTCGTGTTATTCCTGTAAATGTTGCAGGAAATGGCCAAGTAATCCAAACTTGGGCACTATTGGATGAAGGAAGCGATGTGTCTCTCTGCAGCGACAGACTCGTGAAGCAGTTAGGCATACAAGGAGCTCCAAAGGACTTCCAGTTGACTACTGTCGGTAACAGTCTATCTAACCAAAAGGGCTCGGAAGTTGGGCTGATGGTGAGCAACATCACAGACGGAAAGACCATCGATCTTCCTAAGGTTTGGACTGTCAAGGAGATGAACATCTCACACGCTTGTATTCCTACAAGGGCAGACTTGGCAGGATGGCCACACTTGAAGGGGATCACACTACCCTACATTGATGAGGAAGATGTACAGCTTCTTATTGGAGGAGACACCCCGGAAGCTTTCTGGGTGTTAGACCAACGTAGGGGCAATCCTAAGGAGCCATATGCTGTGCGCACGCCGTTGGGATGGAGTCTGTTGGGACCGACGTCATCCAAGACCAAATCCTCATCAGCTACTGTCAACTTTGTAAGGCAAGAAGAAGACGCTCTGCACAGCCAACTCAAACAGTTTTGGGAACTGGATTTTGGAGGCTATCTCCAGGAGGAGAAGACGGGCATGTCAATCGAGGACCAGCGGGCTTTGAAGATGATGGAAAATACAGCAAAGAAGGTTGGTAACCATCATGAAGTCGGCCTACCATGGCGATACTGGCCACCTGAGATGCCGTCCAATCGCTATCTGGCAGAAGTCAGATTGAAGTACCTCAAAAGGAAGCTGGAGAAAGATGAAGCACACCATGAAAGGTACACAACCACCATAGGTGAGTACATATCAAATGGCTACGCAGAAGAGGTGAAAGATGAATCTGATCACCAGTCTAAGAGTTCAGATGGTGGAGAAAAGAAATCAAAGGAACCCAAGGAGTTGAAGTGGTACCTCCCACACCATGCAGTCGTGCATCCTCACAAACCGGAGAAGGTGAGAGTAGTCTTTGATTGCGCTGCTCGCTATCATGGCACAGCTCTCAACGATCAGCTACTACAAGGGCCAGATCTAACCAACAACTTGGCCGGAGTACTCACGAGATTCAGGCAGGAAAATGTTGCCTTTGTTGCCGACGTGCAAGGGATGTTCCACCAAGTCAAGGTTCCAGTCAAAGACCGAGATGCGATGAGATTCCTGTGGTGGAGGGATGGTGACCTGTCCAAGGAGCCTACAGAATATCGCATGACAGTACATCTTTTTGGTGCGACATCTTCGCCAAGTTGCGCGGGGTTCGCACTAAGAAAGACTGCAGAGGATGCTCGTGGACAGTTCAACAAAGAAGTCATCGATACAGTCCTGAACAACTTCTACGTTGATGACTGTTTAAAATCAGTGAAGTGCCGAGATGATGCGATGAGTCTAGTAGAAGATCTGAGATGTCTTCTAGCCCAAGGAGGTTTCAGACTGACTAAATGGCTCTGCAATGATCGAGACGTCCTTGCTTCAATTCCCGAGTCGGAAAGGGCTGAATCAGCGCTGAATCTAGATCTCGAGGATTTGCCAGTTCAACGGACACTTGGAATCCTGTGGGACATGGAAACAGACTCCTTCAAGTTCGAAGTCCAGGTAAAGGAGAAGCCGGCAACAAGGCGTGGGATTTTGTCTGTTGCAAGCTCCCTCTATGACCCTTTGGGTTTCCTCGCCCCATTCGTGCTACCAGCTAAGGTACTCCTACAGAATTTATGCAGACGAGACTTGACTTGGGATGCAAAGATATCACCTGAAGAAGAAAAACGGTGGCAAGAGTGGCTGAATGATTTGCCTTTGCTCACGAAGATCCAAATAAGTAGGTGTCTGAAGCCGGAGGGATTCCAAGAAATTGAATCCGCTCAACTTCATCACTTCTGTGATGCGTCTGAAGTTGGATACGCGGCTGTGTCCTACTTGCGCCTGACAAGCAAATCAGGCGCAGTACATTGTGCATTTGTCCTAGGGAAGGCAAGATTGGCACCAATGAAGGTGGTGTCAATCCCAAGATTGGAACTGATAGCTGCTGTCCTTGCAGCGACTATGGACCAATGCATCAAGGGAGAACTCGAAATCACAATCGATGAGACGGTGTTTTGGAATGACTCTACAGCTGTGCTGCAGTACATACGAAGCAAAAGCAGACGGTTCAAGACATTCGTTGCAAACAGAGTTGCACAAATCCACAAGGCCTCTGCACCTGAGCAGTGGAGACATGTGCAGCATTGGCGACGGTCTTCTGGCGGAGATGGCAAGCAGAGTACCTTCCTCTGTTACAAGAACGACAGAAATGGTTGATTCCGCGCAGGAACTTGGCTGTGAATGATCTAGTCCTCTTGGCAGATGAACGCGCACCAAGAGGCCAGTGGCCGCTTGGTAAGGTGTCCCAGGTGTACCCGGGTAAAGACGGACTAGTCCGCCAGGCAGAAGTCAAAGTGGGATCTGTATTTCTTAGGAGACCAATCTCCAAACTCTGTATGCTGGAAGCTGCAGATGACCAGTAATGCAATAACATTATCAATGTTTGATATTCACAGCTATACTTGATAGTTAAGCAAGAAGTGAATTATTGTTTATGTTTGATGTTCAACATTCAAGTGTTGTCGAAATCTTAAGTACCATTGTAAAGAATGCCGCCTTTTGATGAAGGTAAGAAATGACCTTCCTGTAGTCAGGTCATTGGGGGCCGGTATGTAGCGGCATAAGAAGTTTAATATTGACAACACTATCCCTCAATAGGTAGTCATTAACACCCCCAAAATAGTAGAGCAAACCCAAACCCCAAAACAATGCATGCTCTGTTCAGTACCCTAATTTGCATAGTAGAACACCCAAGCTAATTTGCATAGAGCACATGCCTTCACCCCCCAAGGCAGTGCACATTCTTTGTTAGCAGAGTGAGTTTGGAAGCTTTGAGGACAAGCAGTGTCTTCTAAGAGCAATGAGGAGAGTTATATTTAGTGATCAGGATACGTAACAGTTGGTAAGTCCAATTCATATTGATATCCTTCTTTGATTTGTGTATACACATATATTCCTCATCAATTGAGAACATATAATTAAGTTGTTAATGAGTATCCGAATGAGAGTAAATCTCTTTGTTTCATGCTCCATGTCGATGTGTAGACATATTCAACCCACACAGGGTAGAATGTATTGAAATCAACTTTCCATGAGTACGAGAAGAATATTTGATTGGTATATTACACAATGTATATGTGATGGAAAGATGTTGTATTCCTAAGTGTTCCTAGACAGTTTGGAAGACTAACCTTAATGACATATAAGATAGATTAACTTGTTTGGAGCATGGATATTCAAAGTGTAGTACATTGCACTTGTTCACTGTATATAGTGTATATATATGCCTGTGTGTGTGTTTTAGGACCCAGAGCATGGCTGGGGGAGAGAGAGAGAGAGAGAGAGAGAGAGAGAGTGGTGGGTGCAGTGCAGCCCCAAGTAGAGATAGTTGCCATGGAGACCACTCCAGAACAGTGATGGTCTGTGTAGTTAGCTGTGCGGTGCACAGGATAGTTTGGTAGGGGGATGTAATCCAGAACCCTGTACAGCTGTACTATATAGTTCAATAAGGAAGTTAAGTACTGAAACAAATAAACAAATGCCCAGTGAAGCTTAGGGGCTTTTGCCCATCGTAGTTGTACTAGCACTGGCAGTGGTAATATAAACAGTGTATTTAATTTGTTTTATTCAGCCTGAATGGATAGGCTTCTACGCAATTGCCACAAATAAGTTATATGAAAGTTTGACAGCAGTTGGAATTAATATACTGACAGATATATGTCATATTCAGATCGACTACTGTACACTGAATATAGCTAAAATGCATGTTGCATTAAGTAATTAACAGGTTTGTGATATTATTACTCAAACAGTAATAATAATGAACAATTTGGTGTAGAGTGTAAGCTACATTTAAGTCTCTGAGCGCTAAGTAATTATGTTAAATTGGTGTATATCAATTTGGTTGAAGTTAATACAAGTGTAATTAATATCAATGTTTTTTCATGTGTTTCTGTCACAGTGAACCACTACACTACACTGCACTACACTACACTGCACTACACTACACTACACTTCAATTCACTGCATGTCGCTTGACATCGCTATACTCACGTCACACAGATGACATTATGCTGTTGTGAGCCGCATGAGCTGGATAACTGAATAAAGTCACTTTAATAGCCAGTGGAAAGCAAAGGACTGCGTCTATGACAAGTGTTATGATTCAGATTCTGACTGTGCGTGTATATGAACAGTGCGTTTGCAACGTTAAAAATCTACAAATGTAGTAAGGTCCTGCAGACGAGGCTACACATGGTTCTCCTACAGCAAAATCCATACATCAGAATCAACATAACTAGCAAAACACATAAATAAAGTCTGGGTGAGTCAATGCCACAGATTATGAATAATATGAATTGAATTTGAATTGAATTGAATTTGAATTGAATAATTTGAATTAAATAATTTTAATTGAATTGAATTGAATATAATGTTCGTTTTCGTAAGTATACATAATACATCTGTGTGAGTATATGAGTGTGCTTTTGTGCGATCCGAGAAATGACTGTTCACAATTTTTTTAGTGCGTGAGATAAGCAGGGACATGCTATAATATCCGATGTACAGCCAGATGCATCATTGCACATCCACACACACCCAACCACACACACACACACACACACACACACTCACACACACACACACACACACACACACACACACACACACACATATATATATATATATATATATATATATATATATATATATGGAGTTTCAACACTACTATTCCTGCTTAATTCAACACTTCATTTTTTTATCAAAAGATCAACATTTTAAAAGAAAATGGTCGTTACACCCTTGGTCAATGACCTCTAGTTGAGTGTTACAAGAACCTGCTCTCTAACATAGATAAGCAGGATAAAATTCAGATGGATTTTTGCTCGGAGAGATTAAAATCTATGTCCCTCGTAGTGAGCCGAATAATCCCATTGCACCACATCATGAGGTAGATCTCAGCAGGATAAAATATCATTAACATGAGCAGCTTACTTAAACATTCATTTGGACATGCTGATGTTGATCGGGCTATGAGAATGGAATCTGTAATGGTCATGAACCCGTTCTCGCAGTGGAATTTCTGCCTAGTTCCCCGCGTTCTTCATTACCTTGTTCCCACAAACAGGAAATGAAATGTTGATTTAAAAAAAGAATGATAAATTCCTAATAGATTTACAGCATTAAGTGTCAGATGTCCTTTCTGTCTCTTGAAATACCAAGGCTATTTCTACGACAAATTCAAGGCTGAATTTGTAACATGATTTGAATAATTTATGCAATTGAACAGTATCTTAAGCAGGACAGTGTACAAGATAATAACAGTAATTCATTTATATAGCGCATTTTCCATAAAGGTACATGTTCAAATGCGTTGCACCAGTGGATTATTAACATTAATGGAATAGGTGAGTTTTAGATGTTTTTTGAAGGTTACGAAATATGCTGGTTAACATCCGAAAAAAAAGTTACTAAAGTTTCGGATGGAAAAGTTTTCGGGAGAAAGAGATAAGGTCAGAGGTCACGTTTTGGTGGCAGGCTATTGAGGTATTTGTTTTGTTGGGTTTTTTTCTTAGCTCCGACAAAGCGTAGGAAGAAAATGATAGTGTTCCCGTAACGAGATATTAATATGACTAATGCGTTTGTTTGTTTGTTTAGCCTTTTGGTTGCCAGCCGGTTGAATTATGACTAATTACATATACCACTTTGAAAGGGTTTCATCATCGAGTGCGATATAAGTCGCGTGCCTTTTTGCACAGGCAATGACCTGACTACTCTGCTGGTTTACAACATGCGAATGTGTTTGTATCGACGTGTTAGAAAGATAGCAATCTTTTATTCCAGTAGCTTGAACTTCTGATGAATGGAGCATGCCCTGCATTATGATGTAGATGGAAGATATATTTGGTGAGAAAACACCATAAACATTTTGGTCTCTTTTTGGGGGGGAGGGGTGTCCCAAAAATCACTTCATTAATTCCATTGTTTTTGTTTTTGTTTTCTACTTTAGACGGCAACCTGACACTTTCCCAGGTTGAAATGCTGGTAAAGGTTTGATTCAAAGTTCGCTCCTTCTTTTTTTTAAACATTTGTGCGTATGGTTTTCAGACACCATGTGACGCATTTAGAAGGATTCTAAGCTCTTCGTTTGGAGTCTGTTGTGTTATTAGCCGTGTGTTAAGTCCGATGATGCAGTGATGTATGTTGTCGTGTTGTAAGTAATTATTTTGTTTGTTAGCAATTATTTTTGTTATTAGCAATTATTTTTGTTGTTAGCAATTATTTTGTTTCTGTGGAAAATTCCTGGGTGGGTCTCTCTCTTTCTCTCTGTCAAACTGTCTCCCCCTGTCTGTCTGTCTGTCTGTCTGTCTGTCTGTGTGTCTGTCTGTCTCTGAAAATTTCAGAGATGAGAGTAATTATTATCACCTTCTGATCCACAATGTATGTCATCACGATGCAGCTAGAGAGGAGCTAGAGTTGAAGTGACCCACTTTCCTGTCGGAGACCCTCCTATCAAAGATCGCAAACTCCCATTTCCCTTCCCCCTTGCCCCCAGGAGGTTAAAAAAGAGGCCCGGTCATCTACATCTTCATGGCTGCTACTGCTGACTTCCCCGCCTTCGAGTCCGTTGATGCCAGGATAGATTTTTTTGTGACATTTTTGAAGTGACGTCGTTCAACGTTGCCATAGCATCAGCGCCATTTATCCAAAATTTCAGTCAACTTCCCGGAGATATTGTTAATAGTGCTGATTGTCATGTTACTTCAAGCATGGAAATGCATCCGTCTTTTATTGGCAGTATTTGCTGTATACATTTCAGTCTTAATTTTGAATGTGCTTTGTCTGTTCCTGTTTTCTCACAATAAATATAGATTCATAAATTAACGACTGCCGTTGCTACTAAAATGACACACACAATACTGCTATGTACTTGTATCACTGCTATGACTAAACAGTAAAAATGTCTGCAACTTTGCACATTTCTTTTTTTCCCCTTCACATTTGCCATTTGCTTCTGCTTTGACGATTAGAACAAATTTTCTATTCAGACATGCATAAATTTTGGAGGAAAAGTCTACCGAAGCAATCATGAATATTATTAATATCTAACAATGAAAAATTGCTGATCACCACTTCTCATCAAGACGTTTGCGATTGCCAAAGGGACGATACATTTTCATGGGGTTCATGTCCACTCATTGACTTTATAACTGTTTCGGTGCACGCGATATTCTATTCAACAGAGAATAGAGAGAGCGAGACAGGCGGGTTTTTACAGAGAAAAAAAATACATGAATGATCGTGGAATGTGGATTTAATGTACGCGATGAAATTTGCGATCTGATTTTAACGAGCCATCACGTGTATACACATCAAAGAGTCACTGGCGCATTAGCGGAGCTCGGTGGTATCTGGGCAAAGAGGTTCTACTGGGCGTCTGACAAAATGGGCGTCGAACCGTGTGTGTGTGTGTGTGTGTGTGTACGCGCGCGCGTGCTTACTGTGATAGGATGATTTTGGGTGATCCAGAAATTTGTGATCCGTAAAATAAACTGCCCAGAACCAGGATTTTCAGGACAAGTCAGTATGACAGAAGAGGGTGTTTGACGTGTTTTCGGACGGCTTCAGCTTAGTAAGATGTACAGTCCAACTTCTACTCTCCGGCCTCCCTTATGCGGATCTCTATATTATCCGAATGCGACCTTGGCGTGGTTATTTTTGTTCAATCTAATAATTACAGAGAAAGGAGGGATTTCAAACCCGAACAAACTTGCTACACAAACTAACATGAATTACGTACGTATAATTCTCAACGTAATTGACACATTTACATCTAAGTTTCGTCTAAATAACATGCATTCAGACATTCGCTACCTCCAAATCACCTCAAAAACATGAACCGAAAACTTTTTATTAAATCATGGCACGGTACAGGTGATCGTTCTTTGGCAGCTGCGTGTACTAGTATAAAATACTGACTTTCCCATATCCGGCCAAATCCCTTATCCGGATTAGCGCCGGTCCCGACATGTCCGGATGGGAGAGGTCGGACTATATAGTACAAGGGCTTTAATATGAAATGTATAAAATTCTAATTCAATTATCGTTGGAATAGAAAGACACCAAGAAACATCACACTATCCAACTATTAACAAGATATAGGTGAAGTATTCATGTCAATGATAAGGCATGAATGTGGTGTAATCTTTGCGGACGAGAATGCTATCTGCTACTATCCATCTATCTACAAACGTTATAAAATTGACTTCACTGATACTCATAAAAAGAAGACATTAAAGGGTGTGTACAGTTCTGGTCAAGGTGAGAATTTAGCTTTTAACGTTTGCGAGATATTCAGAAACCACTCTATGAGATGCCAAAGAGCATGCAATTCTAAGGGGTATCAAAAGTTTATTTGATCGTGAAAATCGGTTTTGAAATGGCTGAGATATCCAAAAACAAGGAGAAACAAAGAGATCCTAATAAAGTTGTGGCCTGTTGCCTTCTATTATTATCACTCTTTTGGATATCTCAGCCATTTGAAAACCAAATTTCATCAAATAAACGTTGAATCTTTCTTAAAAGTACATGCTCTTTCATATTTCATAAGAGGTTTCTCATTATCTCACTTAAGAATGTTCAAAACGTGAATCCCCACCTCAACCAGTACTGTACAGTCCCTTTAAATACTTGAGACCAGGAGGCGGCTTCTATAAGATTAATGTGTTTGACGCTTTAGTATAATATGTGTGCCATGGTAAGATAACTATAATACACAGAAATTTTTCATTTTTCACCTGGCTGCGTTCAGTATGTGCGTACACTGATGTTCATTTGTATTTGGCGGTGTTTTTTGTTTTGGTTTGATTTTGTTTTTGTGTGTAAAATATCTGCCTACACTCTGAATGACCAATTGATATCATTTCGGTTCACGAACGATTCAAAAAGTCTTGATTAGCTCGCAAATCTTGTCTGCTCGGAGAGAAAGGCACTGCCATTTGTCATGTAGCCAAAACACATGCGCTCAAACTTATACAAGACTTGGTATATTAGCACTGTAAGTTATCTGTCGCTCCTCATGAAATATTTGCTTTGATTTTGGCATGGCCTGGTTTGTTGGCTGGTCCCGAGGACGATGAGCGTAATGAACTGATTCCCTTGGCTTTGATTGGTTGGTTCGTCAGCACACATCATATAGTATGGCTTCCACTGATGAACCCGTCGACAATTTGCAGGAGGGCTGCTTTGCTGCGTACGCTCTTTCTGAAAGGGTAAGAGGATTGCGTGGGATGAAGTGGGCACATCTGATTCGTAAGCCGTTAATCTGCCATAATGGAACAATAACAAATCTGAACGAGTAAATATTTTATATGTTCATGTATGTATGTATGTATAGATATATATATGCATATATATATATATATATATATATATATGTATATAAATATGTATATATATATATATATATATGTATATAAATATGTATATATATATATATATATATATATATATATATATATATTTAACCATGTTCATATAACCTTTTTTTTATTGGTGAGAGAAATATATGTCATATGTTTTATGATGTAAGTGAAAAGGACACAATGATAAGTCTCTCACTAAGGTTGTTGCTATGACAACGTCTGTTACGTTAAAGATAAGTTCAAAGGATCTTTTTTGATGATCATATATTGCTGCATTTTTGCCCCTTTGAAAAGGTTCAATTGTTCTCAGTTAAAAATAAAATCTGACTGTCTCTGTATCTGAAAATATACTATGAACTAATCGGCCATATGATTATGATTACAAAGTCCTCAGATAAGAACTGATCCAAAGTATTTTTTCAAATTTCAATCACGCCAATGAAGATGCTGCTTGCATTATTGACACTCGTCCCACAGTATATACGTCGGAAAAATTAATAATCATGAATGAGTCTCCGAAATTTCTTGTGTAGCTGTTCAAGTCCCTTCTTCTTTGGTTTGTCTTAGTTTGTGTTTTCTATAATAATAATTGATGTTCTGCAGGTAGATCTGATGAAGTTGAATTGAATTGAAGTTATTGCATTTTTATTCAAAACTCTCTGTCAAAATCCTGCCACCTTTGAAATCTATTTAAGGAAACGAAACTAGCTGGCTATGTTTATTTCGTAATAATGTCGGCGCAAGATGTATGAGAGGCAAACTAGGTAATGACTTAGCAAAGCTGAAAGGATACCGCTTCTTTTTTTTGTTGTTTGTGTGTAAAGGAAAAGTGATGTTCATTGCCCAGCGTGATTTCTTTCTACTTTCACTGGCTCGCCTCTGTTGACGGAGTTATCGTCTAATTAAACTCTCATAATTGAGCGATGAAATGCTTCCCCGCTATTTTCTTGCACCCAACTGCGTTCAGCTGATACGTGTGTGTGCGTGCGTGCGTGCGTGCGTGTGTGTGTGTGTGTGTGTGTGTGTGTGTGTGTGTGTGTGTGTGTGTTTGTGTGTGTGTGTGTGTTCCAGATGAGAAAGGCGCTCCACGCTCCAGTCGACGTCATTGTTGTCAAGCTACGGCGGGAAAAAGTGGCGTCGTCTGCCACCGAGTCTGCGCAGAAGTGACGTCTGTGGCCCTGGTAGCCAACTCGCTTGTTGGCGGAGCGGCATCTCTCCACCAACGCCACGGATAATTCGGCGCGGATATCACCCCATCACTAGAAATCTTGCCTGCCGTATAGAGACTTGCTGGTTTTTTCTTCTCTTCACTCTGCCTTATGGATATATGGATATATAATCAATATTGGAATTACTCATCCTCAGGAACAAATTCGCGGGATTTGAAGCCAATCTTTTTAGCTTACTTCGTCGCCTTTTCCCCGCTCCTCGGTTTTCTGTTCTCTTTTTTTCAGATGATTTCCGTGAAAGTATGTCTGTTTTGCGCGGGAAAAGTTTGTGACAGGGCGTGAATCATGCGAACCCCAGTCATAAGGCACAATAGGAGATCGTCTGTGGCAAGTACGTGGGAATATGCGAATGGCGGGAATCTGTTGGAAGGGCGTTCGACGGGGGAAACTGAATGTAAGTTGATGAAAATCATGTTTTCCCGTTTTTGTTCTGTCTTCTCTTTTTTGTCTTTGGGAAACATCGTTCATCTAATGCTTTAATTGCACATCCTGGATTCATATATTATAGCAAAAGTATTCTTTTTTTTTCTGTTGCCCAATCCTTTATAGAGTATACCGTTCCGTTCCGTCAATTATTCAGTTCAATGATCGTTCAAACAATGGCTTCGGTACGCCCCGTTCAATCACCGTGTTAGAATTCGTTTGATGTTCCAGTCTTCCTCTGGGGTGCATAAAAAGGGCGACACAACGACCTCGTAGACATATAAGTGTTTTCATTGTCCTTGTTTCTTTCTATCTCATACATTCGTTGCCCCAGATGATGAAAGCATACATAGATTACTGTAATAGTGTAATATAAGATCTTTAGATTGTTAGGGCATGTTTTGACAGGTCAAAGAAATTTATGTGTAATCTCTTTATAATCAACTTGAAAATAATTTCAATCACTGCTGGTTCGATTCAGAACTCAGTCTACTTTTCTCACTAACCTCAACCAGCAATTTGAATAGAGCAGAACTTAGTTACATGTGGTGACCGATGTCCCTAATTCGATCGTGCGTGTGGGAATGTTTGATAGAGCGTTTGGATGAAAGGAATTGTTGCCTGTCGCATGATTCTCAATGTGATGGTGATTGACAGTAGTGGTTGAATTCATTTTGAAGTACAGATAGCAGATGACGACATGACTCCGATAAAGTATCTAAAATCTCTGAGACCAAAGTGGTGATGAGTTTTACGCAATATGATGTCAACTCGATTCATGCCTCCGATATCCACCCAACAAACTTCACTTTCCTGCAGTTGCTGTTAGGCCTGATTGTCTCACTGCTCCGGAAGGGGGGGGGGGGGGGGGGGGCTCCATGGGGTTAACTGTATTCATTAATGCTAGTGCTTTCGAGTCGTTTCGCGTTCCCGTTCTCCCATTTTTTATTTCGCAATCGTAAAAAACTTGTTTAACTCTCCTGTTTAACGAGCGACGCACGCAGTTAAACAGAATCACCTGACGCCACATTTTGGTGATGAGGAATTGGGGAAGAGGAGAGATGAGCTGAGGGAAGGGGTAACGGAGGAAGGTGGAGGACAGGGGCGGGAAGATGTACGAAGAATCACCAGTAATGAATCTTCCCCCCCCCCACCTCTTTCGATCGCTATCTCTATCTCACGCGCGCGCGCACACACACACACACACACACACACACACACACACACATGGCAGCGAAGTGGCTCAAGGTAAAGCGCATATATGTTGCTGTTGTTTTTTTCAATTGAATGGTTACGGCGAGGGCGCGGGTTCGAATCCTAGCAAGACTTGCTGAGTAATGTTGTGTGCTATCATGCCGTCTCCTCTATCACGTCCATTAGAGGCAAAGTATTCTGTCCGTGTAATAGGGAGTCGCAACTCGTGGACGTGAAAGATTTCGCTTCATGCATTCATTGCAAAGAGCAAAGTGTATAACTCGGCAAAATGGTCCCCCTCCATATACTCACAACTGACTCCATGGAAGACCAGGTCGTTTACACAGCTAAATATGGGCTATCCAGCCATCTTGTCGGATGGAAAGTAAAAACGAACAAACTTACACACACACACACACACACACACACACACACACCTAAATACCTCAGGAAAAAAAAACACTCCATCCGTCCCTCAATCTGGTACAACACGCAGTACTGATGCTAGAGTGCTTGCCCTGACTTCTGAACGTTCTGTCAGAATCCTTACACGAAATTCTCATTACCCTTCTTCCCGAACGCTTGTGCAGTTGTGAATGTTGCCAAATATAGCATTACTCCTGGAAATTGTGAAATTATCGGTGTTATTGTAGCTAAGGACTATAGCAGCCTACAACGAAAACCACGTTGTCAATACTCAAATAGCTTGCTCTCACTTTATGATATGGACGTCTCAACTTCGAAGATTTGAATTCCCCCTCGAAACACAATCGAACACTCCAACTAAACGCAGATGTTAACAAAATGATAATTGTGATATTTGCGCGACTTCTCCCAATCCCTATCCCGCTCATTGTACCTGATCGTGGGAGGTAATCGCCAACTCCCTCGCAAATAAGAAGAGATATATAACAGGAAGAAAATATTGAAGTTTTAGTCTAATCTTTTGAGATATATACACTTTCGTATTCCACCTTTCGAAGCCTTTTGCACAGTAAAGAAAAAAGGGTAAATGTCACGCATTAGAAAGGGAAAAAGAAGCTCCTTTCCATTCGCAGTTTTCGACAATGTCTCATATCTCCCGTCCTAAAGAGCATTCTATGAATGTTATTACGCTGAAGAACAGATTGACTTCGGATTACTTGAAATACGAATATCACACAATAACAATCATAATCGCAATGAACAGACAAAATAATGATAATGATAGTGTGTGGGTTGTCACCTTGTATTGACAGAAAAAAAAGAGGGAAGTGTTTCGGTATTTCAGCTCCCAAACGGCGATTCATGCATCTTGCAAAAAGGAACTTTACCTGCAAATTGCCATTGGCTGTTTTATCAACCGCGTACCTTCTACCTGGTGAGAAACTTGCCGGGTAAAGTATCAATGGGATTATGAGTAGGTTCTCCGTCCCCCCCCCCCTATTTTTTTTTTCTCTCTCTCTCTCTCGCTCGATATTATATTACTAAATTATATGTGTGGGCCTATCATACATATACATACATGCGTATTTATACATATTCTTCTTTATGAGAACTGCGCGATATCTGTGTACTTGTCTATTATCATATTAATTTCTTTCGATTAATTATTTGACTGATACGCAGAATCCGTTCTCTGTAGTTTGAATCTGCCTCCTGTATTATGTTTGGTGTAATGTGTCTTCATGATGCTCTATGCTGCAGTAGAACTTAAAGGGATGGTACAGTATTGGTGGCGATGAGAATTGGGCTGTTAACTTTTCACGAGATACCAAGAAAACACTTATGAAATAGTACAGAGCATATCATTTTAAGAGGAATTCAAAGTTTATTTAATGAAAATCGGGTTTGGAATGACTAAAACAGCCAAAAACAAAATAAAAAAAGACAGATTTTGACAATCACAATGATACGCTGATACGCATCCTGCAAAGAAGCTATGTTACGGCTCTTGCATCCCCTACCTTTCAAGAAAACATGAATTTATGAATATATACATAAAAAAAATAATCATTGAATTGACATGTACATGTTCTTTTCTCATTCTCACTTTCCATGTGTCCAGACGACCCATTTCCTTCACGCGGGAATTAATTTGCCTTGGAGCAGTCATTTGCTTCGTACATGTCGACATGTTATTTATGTGACATTTCAACGACTTTGCCATATTCTCTCTACGTCAATTAGACTAAGGAGCGAAATGTTACAAGTTCCTCTATTTTCTACTTCTATCCATCCATCTTTTTCTCTCTCAATCTATATCCTCACTTGGCTGTTTATCGGCGAGTTTAACTTGTTTGACTTTATTTCCTTCCAATGCTTTCTGTAGAGTAAGTCTTTTATAAATTTACTTTTATGTTGTCATGACTACCAAAACTTTGTAATGATTTTGTGATAGTTTAAGTTTACTTACGCCGTGTAATTGATGCTAAATCTTGATGAACACTTTTATATTTTCACTAAGTATGATTAGTATTGCAATCGTGTTGAAAGTATTCCATAATGGAAGTTTAAACAAAAAGATACCATTATTTCAACGATGAGGAAAGTTATATGATAATTTTATTTCTGAGTACGCCATTGATTACTTCTTATTCGGTTGCTAAAAGACTTTACCCCCTGGTAAGAAATTGCAATATCAAAATAAGGCAAAACACTCCTCCCATCCAAATTGGTTGCGGATAGCGGCAATGTCACAATCTGAAAGCTTGTTCACGAATGCTTGCAGATTCTGCGAATACTCGCCCTAGAGGAATTCAGCCATGACAACGCTATAGAGTAACCCACGACGTGTGAAAGGCTTAATCGAAATGGCAAAACAGAGCGCAGCAAACGAATTAAGTGTAGCAGGTTATTGTTATTATTAACATGGTGACATAAACTGGTTGCGCTGAAATGGTTCATGCATTTAAATGATTTAGTAATGAACTGTTCCATATTTGGGAAAGGTGAATTAGAGGTATCAAAAGACTCGTTTGTAAACGATTTACGCTTCTGATCAGGTATAATCATACTGCGAATAACACTGTACACGTTAGAAATCGAACGTAGCAAATTCAGCGCTCCTCCCTCACTGCAAAGCGCTGCGTCCACGCAATGCTATTTCGGTACCAGCTGAGGCCAGCCGGTGATCCATGGGCTGACAAAACTCGTGCCCCGCCGGACCCCCTGCCGTCCACCTGGCTCCCATCGGAGAACGGACTCATGTGCTGGTCGTTTATCGTCCGAGATGAGGAAAAGGGATGGACGGGAAGGAGGAAGGGGGGGGGGTGGCTAGGTCGCGGTGAGAGGGAGATGGAAGATCTAAGTTGAGAAATGAGTGCTGGTATATGGAGAACGAAACGTGGTCATCTTCGAAGATAATTTCACCGTTCAATTTCTACGGTGGAACTGATGCAAATGTTGCGCAATTATTACCTTAACCACTATTTGCTTGATTTTGTACTCCTGTCCAGCGGTTACTGCGACTATTTATGTCTGCTAAAACTCAACTCTCATGCAACTTCTATCACCGCTATCTTTACAAGTCTAATTGTAAGCATTGCCTTATCTTTACTCCTACGATTTTACCTATCAGTATGTTTATTCCCGTTAAATGTGTTATTTCCACTCTCCGCTACCAATACTACTATAAACACTACCGACACCTTTTTTCTTCCTTTCGACTCCTTCTGCTCCATGTATATTTGTTAGTCTACTATCTCTGCTAACATTACAGCTACAACAGCTGCGGGCATCTCACAATCGGCGGGCGGTTTGAATCACTTACATTTCTTCTTTATCTTCTCTTGCCACTCTACGGCCTTGACATTGCTTCGTTATTGATAGGAATCAACGTTTAAGTCTTTGATTCTTCACTCGCTATCTGATGAAGATCTGGACTTACCAGGTTGCATCTGCCTTCACGCTCGTCTAAGTCCATACCTTGATGTGATACGTGTGAAAAGTGCGTGAAGTGCAGTGAACTTTCTCCACATGATATGATGTCCGGTGAAGAAGTCAGTCCCATTTGTTCAAGAGAGGAGGTGGGGGAGTGGGGAGTGGGGGGGGGGGGGGGGGGGACTCATCTCACGGCGAACCATCTTTCTTACCGGGGTGTCGGGAGAGCCTCGCGATAACCTCTACCTCGCACCTGCCGTCATCTATGTCAGCTTTAAAATAGTGGTCCGATGAGTTCTGTGCGACGGGAGGTGTAGTTGTTAACTTGCCATGCAGGAAATCAAATGTCGGTGAAATTTGAGGCAAAATGCTAGACCAAAATTGTTTACAAAATATTTCAGAATCCAAGGCATGAAATGCGATTAGTGGCGAGAGCAAGCACGCAACGTATTTTTTTTTTTTTTTTGTGCGGAGAAGTTTGTCGTAGTTATACCAGATTAAATGGACATCATAAAGAAAAAAAAAATAGCTTTCCACCTTTGCATAAATGTGTTAGGGTCCTACTTGGGAAACCTATTGAATTGGCGAATTTTAAATGATACAGCATTTCATAAAGGAACTTGAGGTAGCGGCGAAATGGTGAGGTGCCGCTTAGAGCAGTGTGATGTGTTTGTACTTTCACAAACTTCACGTCTCACTGAGAACAGAAGATTGGGGTGCAGCGAATTTCACACACGAAAAGAAAAGTGTCCTCAGCCCTAGCTGTACACAAGGTCGTGAAAATGCGATTACACACATTACTAACCACTATGGCGCTTCTTCACTGTATTGCAGTACACCGTGACGCTATGCTGTGCTTGACCGACTGCGCGATACCACGTAAAGTAAAGAGGTCATTCAAGGGGATGAATGCCACCCCTATGGAGTATAACACTATGACTACATGTCTACTATGCCAAGCTTTGGGGGCAGGTATGGACAGCACAGAGGGAATTCAACAATTGTTCCAAAACTTGCTATCCATGATGTTGCTGGAAATAAACGTCGACTAAACGTCGATAAACTAACTCTATTTTGATACATACATCTTATGTAAGGCTCGGTTCTTCTTTTTTTTTTTTCATCTTTACTTGTTCGCCGTCCAATTCAATGTCATGAACAGTGAAGATAGCGTTTCATTGCTTGCGTAAATCATGCGTAACATTGCTAATAGATAAGAGACAGACTATGAATACACACAATGGATTAGTTAGCACAGTTCGAAAAGCGTATTGTCCTTACTCATTTACTGAAACTTTTGCCTATCTTCACAATTCTGCAACGTTTTGTTGCAAGAGTCTCTCCAGGACAGCGTCCTCGCTTTTGGGAGAGTACTCATTCAAGGCACTCATTCATTCAAGTTCATCTACGACACCCATTTCAGATTGCACACGGAGCGCACATGCCAACGCAGATTTAGCTGTTTACATCGAACCATCCTTGACATATGCTTGGGAACAGACATTCAGCTGTACCACACTTTTCTTTACAAGATACTCAGACTGTTTGTTTTGGATGATACATAATACTCATATCATTGTTGATGCATGAAAAGATGGTTTACCAAAATGCGAAGTTTACGCCTGTATCTAACTCCATTCTAAACTTGTGCGTTGAAGTAGCCATATTAAGTGTTCTGTTAGAGCACTTCCTAGCTTCTCCAACAGTCAGTGATCGGTATGGTAGAGAATGACCGGTCGTTCGGAAGATCTTTAACTATCAAAACTCGAGTTGAGTGGATATCTCGTTCGCTGTGAGACTAGGTGGCGGTTTGGGGGCGACTCGAGTCTCGCTGATTGCGAAGACATCACCGCGATGTCTTCTGGAGACTAGCCAATTTCTGCGGGGAATCACGAGAGAATCGAACAGATTCGATTTGGTCGGAGACCTTTTCCAGTCTCCAGCTGGTCACGGAGACGTCTCCGCGACGTCTCCATAGTTGCGGCCACATCGTGGAGACTAATTTTGACCGCGACTTCTCGGAGACGTGTCCGCGACATTGCGGAGACCTATGGCGATTTACAGACGACGATGTAGACACGTCGCTGAGATGTCTCCACAACGGAGAAGACGTCTAGGAGACGTCGCATCCACGTCCCCGCGACTTCCGGACGAATAAGTTGTCACCTTGTTTAGAGACGTCTCGGATGCCGCTCTGGACACGCCTAGTTGGTGAGAGCGCATGCCAGTTTGTGGTCTTTCTAGTCGCACGAGTCGCGGCGAAGTGACGTCCCTTCCAGTAAGAAAGGTCAATCAGAGCGGACCAACTACTATACAATCCTGTCTCCATGAATATGCATTACCTGTGTGTCGTTAACATGTGATTCATGAGACTGCTGAATTTCAATAAAAAAAAAATCGTGGAGTGGACAGAATGTCTATGTAAATTTTTTGCATAGATAGTTCTTAGAACTTTGGTACGTTGGGTTTTAGGCTGGATGTTATAGGTACACTTTCATGGTTTAGGTGGCTGGTGGTGAAAAATAGCGAGGACGTTTACCCCTTTTTTGGCTACAACAGCTAGCACTGCAAATGTTCTGTACTTTTTCAGAAGTCGTGTGAATGACCTCAGCCGTATAAAGGCATGTTTGCCTGATGGTTAAAACGTACTGCTAATATGGGGTGATGGATGTACTGGTCTATGGATTCACGTCATCGCACTCATGAAAACTGATCTATTACAAACTGCAACGTTGTTCTTTATGGACGTGCTCGTTAGTGGTGTAGTCTACAAAATCAACCCAAGAAAGACTATCTGAAACAATTACCACGTCTATATCAGCTGACTTTCGTAAATTGATGAAGCGTGCTGTTGTTTTCAGAAGTCACTGGAATAGGCATGATAGGACTCGACTGGTTCTGGATTGGACACGTTATCATATCTATTGAGGGGGCGCCATTTATAGATTTCAAATGAACGCATCGCGGTGTTACAAACAAGTACCTACAGAGTGGGCTGGTTAACTCCCTTATTTCAGGGAGGATTGTATTTCGGCACAGATCTGTAAATAACAGTTGATATTTTACCAAAAAATATGTTATAAAGTTCATTAGCAGCAGGAAGAGACAAATGGAAGAGTACATAAATGACAAGCAATAATTCAATAAGCATATATAACTTGATCTTGTATTATGGGGGAACATGGAGATTGGTTTATATAACAGATAGAAAGTGCAGTTGGCCGCCGTCTTAAGCATTTTATCTTGAAGGAATGGCGGTCTTATTTTATATACAGGGACGCAGATGTGTGTATGAATCATTAATGCGGTTTGGTGGTTCTAAAGTGTAATGAGTGTAATACATAATTTTTACTCCATGATTTACACCATGCAGAATAAATGATGTCTACATAGAGACTCGAAATTAGTGTCTATTGGCAGATATACTGCGGGCAGTGGTATGACGTAATTACTTTCACAGTTGGTCATTGTTGTTTTGTAACGTCTTATTACTCTTTGTAGACCTTATATCAAGTTGCACATTTCAATGTTGTCAGGGTGCAAAGCCCAATGATTTTGCCATGATTCAAGTTTCCAAGGTCATTCATTGTCTCATATATGTATACATAATGTACATATATATATACATATATATATATATATATATATATATATATATATATATATGAAGAGTTTGTTTGCAAAAACCGATAAGTCCATATTTGCCAAATGGAGATATTTGCGATTAAAGGTCAAGAAAAATAAAGAGAATAATAAGAATTTTTTTGCTTCTTTTGACCATAACTTCAAAAATATACCATTGTAGTGACCAATATGTCATTTAAAAGGTATTATTTTGTACTTTATGACAGATATCGTACTTCAAAATCTTCAAAATGGACTTATCGGTTTTTGCAAACAAACCCTTCATATATATATATATATATATATATATATATATATATATATATATATATATATATGTACATACATACATTCATAATGGATGAGGTAGTACCTTGGGATTCATGGAGGATATATTACAGTGTGCACGGCTATAAGTGAAAATTGTCCAACACGCCATCGCTAAGAAAGTTTACAATTATTTCGACAGGAAATTATGCCTAGGAGTTCTCTGTTGAGTGAATATCATGGCAGGCATGTCCCAAATAGATTAAAAGTGGAAGATTTTACAGCGTGCCAGAAACTATAAAATTGCGCCCCTTTCTCCCGGGCTCTTAAAAGCGTTAAAAGGGATATGCATATCATAGGCGTCTTTTTTGCTTTTAGTTTGTTTGTTTTTTCTCAGGGGGCAAGGGGTATTTAGAGCATTCCGCCAAGATGGTACAGAGTAAGCGAGATTGCTGTGGCTTTATTCCACCAATCACAGCTTTCCAAGCACGTGACCACGTGTTTGACAGTATTCCAGCCCATCTCACGTCGGGTCTCACCTCGCCTCCTTCCTCGCTCTGACTCAAGAAAACATATGGATCTGCTGCTGGCGGTTAATTCGCCTCCAATTACACCCATTAAGTGTTCAAGGGTTCGGCTCGGCCGGCGAGCAGATTTTGCGTGAAATTCGCTGGACCTTCAAACCCCCCTCATCTAATTGTGCCCGGTAAATGGCATTAGAGATCTCCAAACATTTCACGAGTCAATCATGCGGCCATGTTTAAACCCTCTGCACAGACTTCTTTTCATTTCCACAGGATGTCTTGGGATAAAAACTTTGATAAACGCCATTGAAAGCTTCATATACCTCATAGATATCAGAAAGCGGGATACTCTGTGTCGCTACCTCAATTTTGGCACGGTTGCCTGATTAATAAATTCGTGATATGCTTGCACATTTTGGTTGGTAAAAGAGTACTCACGTCTTGTTTAGTTTCCTTCTTCGTGGGCAATACGTCTTATTGTAAATCAATGTCAGTGGTTACAATGTAGTACTCTGATTAGCAGATATCGTTATAAGGTCAGACGTGAGTTGATTTCGTGGTTTCCAAATCGGGTAGGCTGTAATTTTTCCTTAACTGGATTTGTTGCAGAGATTTTCACTGTAAGAAGGTGCTGATTGGAGTCTATTCACAACACCGGACACAGGAGCAGGTGACTCGTGAAAACTGGATCGATCGCCAGGAGTCAGAGAACAAGAATTTTACACAGTTAACCTTTCTGGTAAATACCACGCTCCGTAACGCTCTCTGATTTATGACAGTTTCAAAAGGTTGTCAACTCGCGTTTGCACAACGAACACACACACCGGCTGCTGTCAAACTCACCGCACTGACGTATAAATAGAAAGTGGCATTGTGTGTGTGCGTGAGTGTTGTGTGTGTGTGGTGTGCGTGCGTAGTTATTTGTGTGTATTTGTGGTGTGTGTATGTGTGTTTGTGGTGTGTGTGTGTGTGTGTATGTGCGTGCGTGCGTATGTGCCTTGACTCAGATATTTGTGGTGTCACGTGAAAAAAGCAAGGCAGCTGCTGCGCAGAGAAGAATGGGCGCAAATCAAACCTGACATATCGATGCTAATGACCATCAACCATGTCCCTTGACATGGCGAACAACTTTCGTTGACAGCAATAACATTATGTCTGCGTTTTCTATCTACTGGTAGTTTCAGGTCACAGAGCTCATTGTTTCGAATAGAATGGTCCTACGTTGCCATACCAAACTCATTGAAAAGCTGTGTAATAACACAGACTACTTGTATCCGTCACGCGGTCTGGGGTTCGAATTTCCTCGCTGCGCTGGTGGTGCCCGTATGTAGGCAAGATATTCTATCTTCATTCTTCACTCCTTGAAAGAGTACTAAAAACCGTCAGTCCTGTGGAATGCTTACAAACATCAGTTTTTTTCTTTTATAACAGTCACCTATAGCAAATATAAAAATGAATCC
Source organism: Diadema setosum (assembly GCA_033980235.1). Taxonomy (NCBI): domain Eukaryota; kingdom Metazoa; phylum Echinodermata; class Echinoidea; order Diadematoida; family Diadematidae; genus Diadema; species Diadema setosum. The sequence continues at coordinate 29,448,925 of CM067069.1, read as the reverse complement.
ATCATTCGGTTCGTATTCAGTTCATACTTCAAGAACTTCACTTCTTACATTGGTATCCCTGTCACCCCACCGTAATCTAATGATTTTAGGGCCAAATCCCTAGATGCTTGTTGTTGTGGATTAGCTAATCTTCATTCTGTACAGAGAAACGTAAAATCATCGCATTTTATAAAGAATTATCGCTAAAGTGTTTTTCCAATCGCTGGTGTGTCCCAGGGTAGTGTGTACAAGACTAAATGTTCGCTCAGTTCATATCTTCCAAAAACCCTGCCAAGAAGTGTGTACAGTGTTTAGTTGACGTCAGTTCCGACGTCAGCAACTATTTCACAAAAAAAGACCCCCAAAAAAGTAATACGAGGTTTTTACTCCATTCCGAAGAGTAAGGGGCCCTAAAGAATATATGATATTCATTTGAAATTCTACTTTCTTATTAGAGGGAGGTTCTTCTCACAAACAAGTTCATTTTAGTTTGTTTCATATCAAAAAGACTCAAAATATCACCCTCCACCATTTGGAATTTCCTTGTAGTATATCGAAAGAGTCTATACACTGAGAATCTTGTCTGACTGGCGTAACTTGTCAGTATAATGAATTGTTTTGGGGTATTTTCAGATCTAAAAATATAAAAAAAAAATAAGGAATAACATAATTTCGATCGTATTAGAGGAGTTTTATTCCTGAAGAACACTCCCAGTTCAGTAGTGACTAGAACGTTTACCTGATCATCGATCGTTCCCTAGCAATTTATTGTATTTCCCAACAAGCTATATTCAATCTCTCGCGGATGATGGATGGATATTGCTACGATTTGTTGCTTATCAATAATTGATTAAAAAACAATTCGTAGCAACCGCTATGTCAGATCTTCTCAGATGCTATGCTGTCTATGCCCCTTTTAGGGCTAATATTTCCCATTTTCGTCGTTACCCAACTGATATCGTGTTATCAAAGCGTTATTTCGCACGGTTCTTATGAATATGTGTCCATTTTTCAGCCAAACTCGACAGTTTTGAATCGACGTAAGGAAACTAAGTTTCACCTTTAACCGTGCGGGCAACGCTCCCCAGAATCTACGTCAATGGGTATGCTTCGAATCTTCTGACAGCATAAAGCTCCAAGGGGGTTCCAAGACAAAGAGAATGTCAGCGTGCCATGTACCTATAAAGGAACACAATACATCAGGGATGCCAAATTCAATTTTTTTTTTTTTTTATGAGTGAGATTTTCATGATTCAACGTCTCGGCGCGCGCATGTGCGCGCGAGCAAGGATGTGGGAGGGGTTACTAGTAGTAGGGAGCTTTTTCAATTTTTTAGCTCTAAATGGTGCGATCAGGTGCATACTTAAGTGACAATTTTTTACTTATTTTGAAAGACAAAGGGGAAATATACCTTTAATTGCAACTATCGTTTTAATCCTTTGAGCTATGCTCATTATTAATAGGCCCAAGTTGCAGATTTCACCCAATGCGTGGGAAAAATGAGTGCCATGCGTGAGATCGTGAGACGGACCTTAAATGCTTGAGCGTGTGAGACTTGGTAGCTCTGAATACATGTAAATTGGGTGTATGAGCTGTGTGTGTTTAGGCCATGTATGTTTGTGTGTATTGTTGATGATGATGATGTTTTGTTGTTGTCGTTGTTGTTGATTTACGAAAAGATGAAAGCCTTAATCTGACAATGAGGTAGTTTCAAATGACTCCACAAGGACCTATAGAGGGTTAAAGGTTTTCAAAAGCCGTACGAATGTAGAGTGCAGAGTCCCCGAAACGAAGTAAGAGAATAATTTCCGATACCAACTTTCTCAGGGGAAAAAAAAACAGTTGTTTTGACTACAATCGGGATTTTTTTTTTTTTTTTTGCAATGCTTATTCAATTCTAAATACCACCACGGTTTTGAAATAGAGCGAAGAAAAACACCAGGTACTTACTGCATAAGTACTTTTCACCGAAGGTCTACTGTGCGAAGCCTTTACGGAAAGTTAAGAATCTCGTAGGAAAAGGGTTAATGAGCATACTTGTCACGACATCAATCTTTGGAAGAAGTTAAAAGGCGTCTTTTGCATCATTAGACACTCTTCTTGTGTTTGCTCAAAACGCCAAGGTTATGCAACTGAAAGTGGTTCATCGAGGTTTCCTAATTGAAATGCAAACAAGTTTCTCTCTTTTTTTTTTCTTAAACGAAAATGTGCACAAAGAATGATTACAACTTTAGTCTTAAGCGTTTAGAAGAATTGCTCGTGAAGTATTTCTACTAATTACGTCTAGCATTAATATTCCTCGCTAGTAGAGATATACCCCCAAACTTTACTTTCCGCTGATTAGTGTGACCACAGGCTGATAAGGTGCGCGGATGCCAGTTTCACTGACAAAAATGTAGAAATGACGTCGGGCGAACCCTAGTCAACCACATGCCTATATTTGAATCACTGGAATACCTTGTTTCTTTCGAGAGTAATTGATGCCGCGAGCAGTAATTCGTATCGTTTTAGAGTCATATGTTACGAGAATATCACATCCTATAAAGACACAAAATTTGAGCGGTATACAGCGATGGCGAAAGTTTCCCTGCACAGTTAAAGTAGCTTGTTGCAATCTTCAGATATTCGGATATGCGGCAAGATTTTCTTTGACCTGGGCATCAGGATAAAGCGTACTTTTTGGAAATCTCGAGCGCCGATGGCGAATCTATTCTCCTCTCGTCATTTCTTATATGAGAACAAATATGGAACGAAAGAAGAGACGGGCTAAACGATACTACGTCTCTACCAAACAGGTTGGTGATCTTTAAGGCACAGAAAGCGAAAGGCCAAAGTAAGATGATGCATCTTTCTTCCAGGATCTCATCTGTCTAAGACTTGTCAACGTTCTCCGCTAGTCGTTAAAACGTGCGGAGCCACGTGAAAGAAAGCTGCAAACCATGAAACGACGTGATCATTTTCAAGGTGAGATCATCAGCTAGTTACCATGTCGGTGCGACTATCATTTCTTGCTCGAGCTTTCTAGTGGTATCAAATAATATAACTTGGATTTTTTTTTTATTTCCAATTTCTCTCACACAATCAATTCCATAGATTCGTTAGCCGAGGTACTGCATATTCTGCGTGTGTCCAACAAGTCTATATTTACAATAGATGCACCGTTGACACTGAGGTTGACAAACAATACAAATGATAATGTGATAAATAATTCCCAAATGTAATGACAAATATGGTTAAGAACTAGTAATTATGATTTATAAAGGGTAGTATTTCTTATGTGGTGCTCTTTCCACTCCTAGAGTGCATTTTGATTTTAAGACTTATCGACCCTCTGTTAATTACATGCGAGATGATTAAATGTTGCCGCTACAGTATATTGTGAAATTCGGCATATTCGTTTGAGACAAATAGGCAAGATTTAAAAGCACGTTTTGAAATTTTTCAAATCAAAATACTTCTCTGTATTATCTTGGTAGAGATATCCAGATCACGGATGTTGATAAGGCTCTGATGAGTTAATATTTGCAAGGAAAACTATCTGACTAAAACCAATATTTTTTGCTGCCATCAATCAAAGCATTTTGCATTTCATCATCGAAGCATTTGTCATCCAAATTTGCTTAGTCAAAAATTAGCTGCCCAGCATTAAAGAGATCGGTCTGAACTACGTGTTCATGTAGACCTTTAAAACGTGATGACATTGGGAACAACATCACACACACACACACACAAAAAAAAAAAAAACCCGATATACATGCAAGGCATCAACACCACGTTTGATGAAAAGGAGTAAGTATACCTACTCAAATCACTCTCTCCAATTACTCTTATTTTCCTCTTGAGCGTCGAGCTCATGCGCAAAAAAAAAAAAAAAAAAAGAAGGGGGGGGGGGGGGTCACCAAAGCTTAAGCATGGCAATAACTGAACAAAGTCCGATGGGCGAATAATCATCAATGACCTCTTGAATTATTTTATCATAACAAGATCTAACGCGTTACATATCATTATCCCAACATTGCTGGACATTCTTTGAGTCTTTAGGAATTAATCAATCTAGTGTTTTGTTTGTGAATATTCTAGCATCCATAGGTTGTTGAACTTGTTGACAACCAAAGAGTTAGAGTAAAAAGATAGAGACGGAGAAGCTATAGGCGTGCTGTATTTCATTGGCTCAGATATTTTACCAGCTCGCGTGCCACTGACCTGCCTTTTTCTTTCTCTCATTTTCTTTTTTGTCCACGTCCATTCCAACCATTATTTGTTGTTGTTCTATTTTCGACAGCTACTCGTGGCGATGTATCATTGTCATTCAGGAACAAATGAAAAGACATAACAAAGCATTAAAAAAAAAAAATAAAACTTATCGCAGATTTCCCACTCGCTTAAGCTACCATTTGTCACTCCAAATTTACGACATCACCTCCGCTCCTGAACGGACTCATTACGAGGATATTTCTGCGCGGACACACCAACTCTTTTCGCCTGACTTGCATTATACTACGTGAAGAGAGAACAAACGGCGCAGATTTCAAGGAATGCACGATATCTGACGCACGCTGTTGCTACGCCAACCGAATATGAAAAAACAACAACAACAAAAACAAAAACAACAACTAGACTTGGAATTTGTCAAGACTGACAAATTAGGTGATCCGATTTTTTTTTTAATCAATGATTCGAGTCCTGATCGCAATAGGCATGACCATATAGGTTTCATCTGTGTTTAGAGACATTGGACGTATGATATTTGGATTCTCATTTAGAAAAGAGAGTCAGGTCTGCTATCTTTGTTACCAAATTCGGTATACACTATAACGAAGATACAGAATGAAGTATATTTGACCATTGACCCAACTTTGCACAGCCAAGATGGCATCTGAACAAAAAGTGGTTATTTTGTGAAATGATTCTTGTAACATGGCCTTTGCGTGTGCAAAATATGGGAAAGATAGGACATGTATTCACCAAAATACAGGTTAAAACATTTATGACCTTTGACCCTAATTTACATACCCAAGATAGTGTCTGATCAAGTAGTTGTTATTTTATGAAATAATGTACGTGACATAAACTAAACATGTGCAAAATATGGGGATGATAGGGGCTGTTTTTCTTGAGTTATTGCAAAGAAAGTTGCAGAGAGAAAGAAATATCTCAATACATCGAAGATAAGTTTGATGTCAACCAAGTTTTTTGACGTGATCTCGGCGTCGTATGAAAAAATGGAGAATCACTGATGATAGCCCAAAGTCTCAGTTACAACATACTAAAATCTGGGAGGAATTTACAGAAGAGTAAGTGAGGTAGTGCTCGATAAAGACCGTCATGTCAATTTTCATTTCCAGAAAAATTCCCTCCCATAGAGATAACACGTAAACTGGTTAAATTTGACACGGTTACATTATATCTATTTTCACGAGGTGAAGACATCATCCGATTAAAACTTTGATTAACAAAACTTAAAGAGTACTACATTGGCTACAACATACTAAAATCTGGAAGAAATTCACCGAAGGGTAATTGAGCTAGTCGTCGATAAAGACAATCATGTCAATTTTCACATCTAGAAAAATTCCCTCCCATAGAGATAACACGTCATAATGAAGATAAAGAAAGAAGTACATATGACCTTTGACCCTACTTTGCACAGACAAGATGGCGTCTGAGCAAAAAGTGGTTATTTTGTGAAATGATTCTTGTAACATGGTCCTTACGTATGCAAAATATGGGAAAGATAAGACATGTATTCACCAAGATACAGGATGAAACATTTTTGACCTTTGACCCTAATTTATATACCCAAGAAGGTGCCCGATCAAGTAGTTGTTATTTTATGAAATAATGTACGTGACATAAACTAAACATGTGCAAAATATTGGGCTGATAGAGCTTGTTTTTCTTGAGTTATTGCAAAGAAAGTTGCAGAAAGAAAGGAATATGAAAATACATGGAAAATAAGCTTTAATTTCAACCAGGTTTTTGGGCATGATGCCGACTCCGTATGAAAAAACGAAGGGCACACTTGCGATAGCCCAAAGTCTCAGCTACAACATACTAAAATCTGGGAGAAATTCACCGAAGCATAAGTGAGCTAGTGCTCGATAAAGATAGTCATGTCAGTTTTCATTTCCAGAAAAACTGCACTCCCATAGAGATAACACGTAAATTTAACAATGTTACTTTTAATCCCTTTTTACGAGGTGATGCCGTCATCCAATCAAATTGTTGTTATTATATATCTGAAAGACCATTTAATAAGCTACAACATATTGAAATTTGGACGAAAATCAACTAAAGAATAAGTGAGATATGCTTGAATGAACTTGAAATTTGATGACGTCATTTTGAAAATTTACTTTTTTAACTTTATTAAGAAATTTGATATATTTTAATCATTTTTCCAGCATTGCCAACCCATGAAATGACATGTACAACTCATCAGCTTTCAGAATATGTAAAGAAAATGGGGGGTCACCGTCCATCCTGACGAGTAAAATCGGATTTAAAATTGGCAGTTTTTTGGCATGGTTGCACTGTATATCGCCATTGACGCGCGCGCGGAATTTCAACTTTGACGGGACCGTATGACGTCATATTGAGTTGGATTGACTTGAAACTTGGTAGAAATATTCCTTGACATTTTAGACATCCGATCAAAGTGAAAAAACTGGAAATCACAATTTCATATGAGCTGTGCGTGCGTATATGCGCGCGCGCGTACGCGTCCGTCCGATTTTTTCAATTTTTCAAAAAATGCTCCAAATGGTCTGAAACGTGTGCAAAAAAAATTTGAGCTCGATTGGAGCATACAAATATTTCAACGCGCGCGTACGCGCACGTTCTAAGAGAAAATATGAATTTTGAGAACATGAGTAGAATGCGCATAACTTGAAATATATGTGACGTAAATTTCATTGAAAAATTCTTTTTCATTAATGAGATATGATTGAGAATGTGTTTTCATATAATGACGTCATAGTGACGTCACGGTCGACTGATCACTACGATTTTACTTGACCCGTCGTCTTTGGGACGTGATGCACATATGGTGTAATTTTGACATTGATAGGAGGAGGACTTTCTGAGCTAATCGATACACAACTTTTGAGGAGAAATAAAGAAAGAATCAGTACAGATACAGAAGGTGATCCGAAGGATACTCGGATCACCTAATAACAGAAACTTGCAGGTTTAACTAGAGATTGTAATTTGTCATCACTGACAAATTAAGGTGATCCGATTTTTTTTAAATCAATGATTCAAGTCCTGATAGTGCAAAGTCTCAGCTACAACATATTAAAATCTTAGAGAAATTCACCGAAGCATAAGTAAGATAGTGCTCGATAAAGAGTCATGTCAATTTTCATATCTAAAAAATTCCCTCCCATAGAGATAACACGTCATAGCGAAGACAGAAAGAGAAGTACATATGACCTTTGACCCCACTTTGCACAGACAAGATGGCATCTGAGCAAAAAGTGGTTATTTTATGAAATGATCCCTGTAACATGGTCTTTACGTGTGCAATATATGGGAAAGATAGGACATGTATTCACCAAGATACAGGATGAAACATTTATGACCTTTGACCCTAATTTACATACCCAAGATGGTGTCTGATCAAGTAGTTGTTATTTTATGAAATAATGTACGTGACACGAACTAAACATGTGCAAAATATGGGGTTGATAGCCGTTGTTGTTATTGATCTATTGCACAGAAAGTAGACTTAAGAAAGAAAAATAAAGAAAAAATGAAGTTATTTTATAGAAATTTGAAGAAGCATTAAAAAAATCAGAAAAAGATAAAGTTAGGAAGGGAGAATAATACTTACTAAAGAAAAAGAAGAAAAAAGTGTTCAAAAAAAAAGTAAAAAAAAACTAGAGATTGTAATTTGTCATCACTGACAAATTAAGGTGATCCGATTTTTTTTTTATCAATGATTCGAGTCCTGATCGCAATAGGCATGACCATAAAGGTTTCAGCTTTGTTTAGAGACATTGGCCGTGTGATGTTTGGATTCTCATTTAGAAAAGGGAATCATGTCTACCATCTTTGGTGCTATTCTGTATACACTAGATAACGAAGATACAGCAACAAATACATATGACCTTTGACCCACCTTTACACTCCCAAGATGGCATCTGAGGAAAAAGTGGTTATTTTGTGAAATGATTCTCGCGACATCGTCTATACGTGTGCAAAATATGGGAAAGATAGGGCAGACATTCACCAAGATACAAGACGAAACATTTATGACATTTGACCCTAATTTACATACCCAAGATGGTGTCCGATCAAGGAGTTGTAATTTTATGAAATAATGTACGTGACATGAACTAAATAAGTGCAAAACATGGAGGTGATAGGGGCTGTTTTTCTTGAGTTATTGCAAAGAAAGTTGCAGAAAGAAAGAAATATCTGAATACATCAAAGATAAGCTTTAATTTCAACCAAGATTTTTCACGTGATTCCGACATCGTATGAAAAAACAATGGGTATACAACGATACCGCAAAGTCTCAGCTACAACATATTAAAATCTGGGAGAAATTCACTAAAGGGTAAGTGATCTAGTTGTCGAGAAAGACAATCATGTCCATTTTCACATCTAGAAAAATTCCCTCCCATAGAGATAACACGTCATAACGAAGATACAGGAAGAAGTATATATGACCTTTGACCCCATTTTGCACAGACAAGATGGCCCCTGAGCCAAAAATGATAATTTTGTGAAATGATCCTTGTAACATGGTCTTTACGTGTGCAAAATATGGGAAAGATAGGATATGTATTCACGAAGATACAGGATGAAACATTTATGACCTTTGACCCTAATTTACATACCCAAGATGGTGTCTGATCAAGTAGTTGTTTTTTTGTGAAATAATGGACGTGACATGAACTAAACATGTGCAAAATATGGTGGTGATAGGATATGTTTTTCTTGAGTTACTGCAAAGAAAGTTACAGAAAGAAAGAAATATTTCAATACATCGAAGATAAGCTTGAATTTCAAACAAGTTTTTGGAAGTGATGCCGACTCCGTATGAAAAAACAAAGGGCACACTTACGATAGCCCAAAGTCTCAGCTACAACATACTAAAATATGGGAGAAATTCACCGAAGCATAAGTGAGCTAGTGCTCGATAAAGATAGTCATGTCAGTTTTCATTTCCAGAAAAACTGCACTCCCATAGAGATAACACGTAAACTGGTCAAATTTGACAAAATTACTTTCAATCCATTTTTACAAGGTGATACCATCATCCAATTAAAATATTGTTATTACAACTTTGAAAGTACATTTAATAAGCTACAACATACTGAAATCTGGGGGTAAATCGGCAAAGGATAAGGGAGATACGCTCGAGTGAACTTGAAATTTGATGACGTCATTTTCAAATTTTAGTTTTTTTAATTCATTGTGAAATTTGATACCATTTATTCATTTTGCCAGCATCGGCAACCCATGAGATGACATTTACAACTCATGAGCTTTCAGAATATGTAAAGAAAGTGGGGGGTCATCGTCCATCCCGACGAGTAAAATCAGATTTAAAATTGGCAGTTTTTTGGCATAGTTGAACTGTATATCGGCATTGACGCGCGCGCGGAATTTCAACTTTGACGGGCCCGTATGACGTCATATTGAATCGAATTGAGATGAAACTTGGCAGAAATATTCCTTGACATTTCAGGCATCCGATAACAGTGAAAAAACGGGAAATTTCTATGACATTTGAGCTGTGCGTGCGCATATGTGCGCGCGCGTACGCGTCCGTCCAATTTTGTCAATTTTTCAAAAAATGCTCTAAATGGTCTGAAACGTGTGCAAAAAAATTTTGAGCTCGATTGGAGTATGCAAATATTTCAACGCGCACGTACGCGCACGTCTTTAGAAAAAATATGAATTTTGAGAATATGAGTAGAATGCGCATGACTTGAAATATATGTGACGCAAATTTCATTGAAAAATTCCATTCCATTAATTAGATATGATTGAGAATGTGTTTTCATATAATGACGTCATAGTGACGTCACGGTCGACTGATCACAATGATACATTAGATTTGTTGTCTTTAGGACATGATGCATACATGGTATAATTTTGAAATTGATAGGCTGAGTACTTTCTGAGCTGACCTCTGCACAACTTTTGGGGAGAAATAAAGAAATAAAGAAGAAGAATAAAGAATCCGTACAGATACAGAAGGTGATCCGAGAGGATACTCGGATCACCTAATAACAGGCATCTGCATCGCCCGGGTGATAAGAACCGATGATGTTTTGTGCTTTGGGGTGGAAACAGTGAAAATATTCATGTGTGCAAAACTTAATAATTGCATTTGTGAATGGTTGCTTTACTTACAGTGATGCCGAAATGAAGAGAGCGTGGGGCAGCAAATCGTATCGTGTGCGCTCAGAAGAAAAAAAGAAAGAAAAGGCGACGCTATTTTTATCCCAGAGTTTCTCACCGATGAAATATATGCAAAATGATATATTATCATATCACTTTGCAGAGTTTTTTTTTTTGTCTCCCACTTTAAAGTATAATTGTGGAGAGTCGGTTCGAATGTGGTGTCTCGGCTTTGAATAATGTTATACCACGCCCTCTAGAAAGGCGATCGCTTCACAAAGGCGATGCAGGCAGCGTAATATAACTCATAGACCTTGTAATACTCTATTGACTTTGCAACAGTGTGAAAAGCCTCTTAAGTACAACGACTGAGGCAAGTGTTAAAGGAAACCTCCGGATGATTTTCGGATTTTAAAATTTGAACAACTATAAATTAGTTATACTGAGGACAGACTTTCAGAATTTGTGATAATTGGGATGAAGAATAAGAATATTTTCAAAATTTAGAACAAATTGCAATGAACAAGGATGATGACATGGCAGAGTCACCATAAGAATGCATGAGTTGGGGCTCAGGGAAGCAGAACAAAAGAAGAAGGCATGCATAGATTATACACAGGTGAACTTGCAAGCAAGCGGTATTGTAATAGAATTACACTGCTACATTTCAGAAATATGGTGAACTTCCTATGTCATCATCCTTGTTCAGTGTAATTTGTTTAAGGTTTTTCAAAGTATTGTTTCTCTGCTCAAGAACCACAATAAATTCCACAAATCTATACAGGGAGCTGTTGATTTATGTACTACATGATGTGAAATTATGAAAATCGTCTGGAATGTCCCTTTAAGGTTAGTGAGGAAATATTCTAAAATGCACAGACGTCACAACTTGCATGTATCTACGAGTACTGTCATGTTGCATGTTTTTTCTTCTTTTCGTTATTCATTCTTTCTCTGTTTTCTTTCCTTCTCCCCTTCTCATATGCTTCCCTTTTCTCATTCTCCCCCTCCTTTTTCTTCTTCAGATGACATGACGAACCTTCTTAGAGGACAAGTTCACCTTCATAAACATAAGGATTGAGAGAATGCAGCAATATTAGTAGAACACATCAGTGAAAGTCAGAGAAAAAAAATCAACATATTTTCACTTTTTTATTTTACATAATAAAAGAGCACTTGCCTTACCTCTTTCTAAAGGCAGTGAGAATACTATTACCCATAACATTATGACAGTAACGAGTCAAGGGAATAGGTATTTTTTTTTCAAAAGATGAAATTTTGTGAAATTCTCTTTATATTTTCCTTATATTGTTGTACTCATGTGACATCATACGCTGCAGTAGTCTTCTCATCCAGCGGTGATTGCACAAAAACTTCAAAAATTCAAAATTTTTGAACGGATTTTCTGATTTTCCTCAAACTTTCAATGATGTGTTCTACTAATACTGCTACATTCTCTCAATCCTTATGCTTATGAAGGTGAACTTGTCCTTTAAATTCAGGCAATGAATAAGGCATATTTCAGAGTTTCTGGAATAGACACTTATAATGCGAGACTGTATGTAATGTCCCTGTAAAAAAAAAAAATAAAAAAAAAAAATCAATTTATAACGAGTGTTGTCCACATTGGAATAAAGAAGTTACGTGATTGATGATATTTATTTTTGTACAGCACTGGCATAAAGGACAGTCACACACACATCGCGCCAGGCAGGTTCATTTAAGCAAGCGTCTTCATTCACATTCGTTTTAATTCATTTTTCTTTCCTGCACCTTAAAAAAAATCACACCAAAAACAGACAGAAAGACAAACAAACAAACAAAATCATACAGAGAAACAGAGAGAGAACTTATCATCATCATGAGTTTAACCGGCAGAACGGTGTCTTCATCTTTCATTTATTTCATTCATAATCTTGATGTGTCCACCTCCTCTGCATATTACTGTCTGTCAACGTTTCTGCCCGACTGCTTGCCTGGAGCTCGAAAGTAGAAGTTGTATATTATTTACTAGTATAGACCTCGATGTGTCCCCTCGTAAGGTTTCTCAACGTAAAAAAAAAACAACAACAACAAAAAAACTGAGGTCATGTGTAAGCTGTGCTAACGACTGTGAAGCTCAGAGCTATGCATGAAAGATTCACATCACAAGGCGTCTTAGTGGTGCTTTGATACGGATTTGAGTGCAATATTCAAAATTAACTAAAATCCGACAGGGAGAGGCGTATAAGCCAGACAGAACCATAATCGGGTTGTCGACTTCTGTTTATTTTCTTCGTATCTCCCTTCGTTGTTATATATCAAGGAATGGTGTATCCCCCTTTATCTGCCTTATCACTATTTGAAAATTGAAAAAACTGAACAAACATCACAACTGCAATTTTGCTTTTAATGTTATTTATTTTTATTTATTTTTTTATTTATGAATCATGTTCCAGTGGGAACTATTTCCGCAGAAAACGATTTCATCACGATAATCATTCACGCAAGATAATGGATGAATGAATGATATGCACTTCAACCCGAATAATGTTTAGGGTACGAGGGAAAAGAGAGTAGATTGTCCAGCGGAACTGGGTCAAACATGTAAGCATAAATGATTTTGAAATTGCGTACTGGCAAAATGTACACACACTTACACACAAACACACATACACACTAAACACTCATTGTCATATTTTGTATGTCTCGGTTCACCCGCTTGCTAGCGTACATCAGATTAAAACAAAATAGAGTTGTTGTTTTTGTGGGTTTTTTTTTTTACATATTGGTAGTCGGGAAGCAATCTTGCAATATTCTGATGATTTGTCCGCCATTATGTGGAAAATGGAAAAATAAAGGGAGACGCTCCCCTGCACTCAACTATTATTAACGGTAGCGATTGATGAAACTGGAGCGATCGACTGCTTACGGTATGTTCAGACCACGCCGCCCGACATAGGGGAGCTCCCGGAGCAAGAAAGGGGGCATGTTATGACCAATATCAGGGTGGAATTGAGATGCGATTAGCATCGTATGATGGGGGAGGCTATTAACCACACCGCAATTTAGATATAGATCTGTGACGGAAGGGAGAGATATGACTGAAGAGACGGGGAGGGGGGGGGGGGGGAATAAGTTCTTGAACGACAGTTCTTCAGTGAGGGCCGCCGGTAAAGAGACGTCATTACTACCATTGTCATGGCAAACAGGGCGGACGTATTTGAGATGATTTAGCCCCTCCCCTATACACAATGGGTGCTGTTCGTTATTCCGAAGGTTCGCTATTCCGAAGGTTCGTTATTCCGAAGGGTCGTTAATCCGAAACACGCAAATTCCCTATACCTAGAGGTTCGTTAATCCGAAAATGAAAAAGGGTCCGTTAATCCGAAAGTTTGTGGCGTTATCCCGAAGGTTCGTTACTCCGAAGATTGGTTAATCCGAATCTGAAATTCGGAACAATGAACCTTCGGAATAACGAATCTTAGGAATAAAAAGCCTTCGGAATAACGAACCTTCGGAATAACGAGCTGTATAACCTACACAATACTTATGTTAATTCAAATTCACGCATGAACTCGTTCAGAATATTATGCCCAAACACACACACACACACACACACACACACACACACACACACACGCACACACATGCACACTTTCTTAAAGTTGAAAAATCGTAACACACGCATTCATGCCATAATAGATAATGAATATTATATTTCATCACACGCCTTGCACACAACTACATTCGATGTAATATGCACCTGTATACAATCATTTACCGTTCATTTTTTCATTTACCGTATTTTTTTATTAATATTTATTTGATATCTTTAATTTTCCATGACAAAACATTCATCTTAAAAATATGTACACAATATACAATGAACAGTAATTGTGACTGTGCATCACAAAACAAACAAAAAGTCGCACGCACTCATTTTGTGTGAAGACTGAAAATAGGTGAAGAGGGTCAATTTGGTCAATCTTTACTTTTTTATATTTTCTGGAAGAGCAAGTCTTCTTCTACATTATGCTTAACTTTAGTATCATAAAATGAGCAGGAAAGTGTGTTTTTTAGCAGTTTATCTCAAACACTTTTTTAGAACAGTGTGATTAGGTATGTCTTTAGAGTCCCCCTTTCATTTCTTAAAAACCCTGTACACACTCTTCACTTTCAACTCTAATAACTTTAGAAAGGATGATGCTACTGCTTTGAAAGTTGGCATTTATCATAAACAGAATGTGTTAATAGAACATGCTCAATTTCAGCTTAATTTGATAATCCTGTAATTGTGGTTAAACCGGTGGTTTTCATCCTTTTTTTTTTTTTTGGTCCCATTCATTGCACAGGTAGCACGGCTTGGTGAAGATTAAACGCTTGAATAGACCCTGTGCTTCAGAGCCTCTTTTCTCAGTTCACACTTTTCTGGAGTGTGTGCTTTCTTTCCAATATTTAGATAGGTTAGGAGAGTCCATTTGATTTGAGTTATACATCATTTTAAAGCTTGAAGTCCGCTCTTTCAGAATATGCTCTTAACTAAAAGCCATGTCTGGCGACTTTTTATTTGTTTTGTGGTGCAGGGTCAAAATTGATCAGCGAAAAATGAAAATGAATCGGCTTGTGACCCTAAAGACATAAAATAAAGTTGACATTTTGTACAAAAACTTACACGTAACTATATACACAAAAGAAAAAATACCCTCTCTTCCAATCCCCTTACCCTATTAGGCATTGTGTCGGACGCAGGAGCGCACGCACAAATTCGAGGGACGTCCGATGTTTGGACATACAATGGTACTATAAGACTCCTCAAACCAGGGCCCTGTTGAATAAAGCTGTTCATAAAGTTACGCATGACTTTACAAACAACTGGAATATGAAGTGCCAATATGTGAGCCCATTTCTTTTTCTTACGTTTTAACAAACTACGACTGAACGTCAATATTTTATCCACATTGGGGCAAAAATACATTTTCAACTAAAAACGTGTGTTGAAATGTAAGAATAGTCATTATCATCTGCAAATTTCAACTTTAGCTATTGGAATTATTAATATTGAATGATTAGGAAAGCTACTTGGCTTGGCTCTTTACGATCAGCTTTACTAAACAGGGCCTTGCCCTACTCGAACAATTTTGAATATACATTGCATGGGTGCAGTTTTACGTACACAAAACGATTCACAGTGGTCATGTGGTATATCCATAGCTTCAAACGGAAATCAAAGAGCATGCACCGGAGAGGTTTCGCGAAATTGAGTACACATTACAGTCCCATGTCGGTTGTAGAGGAAATAGTATTATAACTACAATCACAACAACTTATTGCGTGGGACATAGAGCATAATGGTTACAAGGGCATATTATACTCAAGAGACTGCAAGTTTGAAAAGTTGTGCCATGCGAGGTTTTTGTATTGTTCAAAACTCTTCTCTTGATTTGACAACGATAAAAATAGCTTTGCCTGAGGGTTTAAATGCACAAACTTACAGACACTTCGCCAATCATGTATCAGGTATACCCTAATCCTGCATGTATGTAAACAACCACGCGCAAAAGGGTAGAATAAATATAGGACAAGTGTGATAAATCTAAAGATATTTATCAATTCTTATTTCAACTACGCCCTCACAAGACAACGTGAATATTGAGGTATACCAATCTAAGATCGAGCGGAATATGTGTCTCCTACAATGAGGGCTGCATTTTTTTTCCCTCTCTCTCTGATTAAAAGTCATGGTTATCTTTCGATCCTTGATAAGAAGATTTTGGACTGATTCTTGTTACATATATCATTAAGAAATATGAATACAAATTCTTAAACGTATGAGCTGCTATGCCAGTTGGACGTTCTCACACCGCCGTTACAATCCGTTCGGCTTCAAGTAACTAGTTCCGCGTTTTAGAAACATTGCTAAGACACGCTTTTCAGCGCCATTCGAAATCTACTGCGCGTTTCGCAACCGCTGCAGCCTAGACCTTGTGAGGTGAGAAAGGACGAACCTTAAGAGAAGTTCGTTATCTACTTGAGGGCAAAAAGCACAGGTCTGTCTCGGTCTGCGAGCGAAGTGATAAAAAGTAGATATCGTAAGTGCAGTGACCATCGTCTCAGCGGGGAGGAATAGTGTAAGGAGACGTCATCGGAATCCACTGTAGAATTATTTGTAAAGACAGCGGACTTACGGAGGACAATGATTACATTTTCTTCGGGGTGCGAACGAATCTAATGGTTCTTACTACATGGGCTCTCCCACGGGTGGGATGAGGCGGGTGGGCCGCTTGGGAAACCACCGCAACAAGCAACGTGACTGTGGGTAGGAATTCGATGAAAGATCTGTCGTCTTCTTCCTGTCTTTTGCCCTCTTTTTTCTTTTCTTTATTTCTTTTCCTTCCTCGCTGGAAAAGCATCGTGTCTTCAAATTCAATTTCGCAAATTGCCGCGCTGCGTAAAGCCATTAGCGGCGGACTGGATGTTATTGTTCTAAGGTGTAAGGCCGCAGCCCGTACGGCCGTCTTTTCGCTAGTCTTTCCAGCAGACGTCAAATAAACTAACGGAAGTTTGTTTCCTTGCTTGTATAAAGCATAAACACAAAAAGAAACTTTGATAAAAAAATTGTATAAATTCATGCTTCACAATTCTTTTTAACCTTTCACTGGCCTTCACAAAATGTAAATTTTTTTATTGATAACATGTTGTCAAGAAGATTATCATGACTACAATCTGTCTTATTAAATTATTTTTCTATTGCACTAACTGAGGAGTGATGATATAGCTAGGGGTGATAAGGGGTGTGGCTTTTTTATTAGGAGATTTAAGCAAAATGCAGACTTAAAGGCCTACTACTTTTGTATACCAACCATTTGGAGAATGGGAAGATGACGTCACCACGTCATCAAATTGCATAACGGAGGTTATCACTGCTACGTTAAAGCACGGAAAACTGAAATTCCTTGCAATCATTACGTTTTGACTGTTACATTTTGTCTGTAGTCTTGATGAGACATGGTTTACCAAAATAAACTTGGCCATGGTATGGCGTTGCATGTTCCCTTTAACCCTAGCCCTTACAGCACCTGACAAAGCCGAACTGATGCGAGAGTCGGTTAAAAGAAAATCTCAAGAAAATCAAAGTCATAATTATAGTCTCTTTGCAAATAGCTCTACACGTTGCGCAGAAGAAGAAAAAGAAGAAAAAAGATGATTTATGTGTACCTTAAGAAGCGAGTATATTGAGATTTTTTTTATGGAAGGCCATTGAGACCATTATTTGTATCCACCCCAAAGAAATTGTACATTCTTAAAAGGGTAATTAGCGCACCGAACATTCCCCGCTGCCCGCATGCCCCTAGCTCGCCATGACAGCTCGCCAGGGCAATGGAATCTCAGGGCGTGCGCGAAGGCAGGCCTCTACCAAAGTGCAGGAAGGGGTGTTGACAAACATGACGAATACATCGTCTGTGGGTTATGTGCATTCTATCGACCTCTGTACAGTCGTCTTTTGACATCAACACCTGGCGTCCATACCTCTTCTGACAATCAAATCCGCCATGTAGTTGGAACTGCGAGGCGAACTATTGCTGTACTGTGATGTAAAAATGAGTTATTGGAGGAGGGATGTTTTCTTTTGAACTTTCTTCTAGGTTGAGGATCGGATTGCCACCAAGAAACGTTCAAACCATCGATTCATGCCTTTTACGGATTATACAAAATTCCGTGTCCGGGCAATTACCCCCAGAGGGCAATTACCTCCCCCCCCCCCCCCCCCCCCGCTAAATACTGGTTAGTGGTAAGGTTAGAGTAAAGATTAGGGTTATGGTTAGTGTTAGGTTAAGGGTTAGGAGTTTGAGTTAGGGTTAGGATTAGATTCAGGATAAGGATTAGGATTAGGGCCAGGTGAAGGGTACGGGGTAATTGCCTAGGGGGTAATTGCCCGAGACCCTAAATTCGATTGGCTCTTTTGTTATTTCAGTTCTTGGTTTGTTTATTTGTTGTGTTGTGCTTTTGTTTTCCTTAATTTTTGTATTTGGGGTCAGTTTTGCTTGTAGGTGTGTACTGATGTATATTTTGTTTAAACGGAATGATATCTGTAATGAGTCTTCATTCTCATTATGCAATTCATTTATTTGCTTAATGTTCGTTTTCCGTTGAACCTTCGGCGACTGAAAGCACGTTGCTATTGGACACATCCATAATGTATGTCTATGTATCATGTCGTTTTATTACAGATAAAGTTATATCTGTTGTAATTGAGACAAATGGTATTGTTTTGTGAGTGTCTTTCCCTCTCTACTGTAGAACATTTCACAACTCACAAAATGTATTTGAATCCGTTTGCGAAGCGCTTTCAGCTCTGCCATCAACGACATTGTAGTCATTACAAACACACAGACACACACCCACACACACACACACACACACAATTATATATATATATACATATGTATGTATATTTATTTACTTATTTATTTATTTATTTATTTATTTATTTATTTATTTATTTATTTATTTATTTATTTATTTATTTATTTATAAGGGTCCGTGGTTCGTACTGAAATGTAGTTTCGGTGGACCTTCATTTTTTTCATAGCTGTTTGTCAGTTCTTAAAAGAAAAGCGTGCAATTAATTTTTTTTTCTTGAAAGAGAGAATGACCATCGCTTGGCAACGAACCATTTGGTCAGTAATAATCCATCATGCATGTAAATCTTGTGGCAGGTCGTTCTTGAGAGAGATAATTACGCACGGAAGGCACTCCAGTTGACCCCGTAAGGTAGAGAACTGGGCTACGTACAGAGTTACCGAACCGATAGGGAGAGTCAACCCAAGACTGACGTGGAAAAAAAGACGACAAGAAAACCAAACAGAGAAGAAAAAAAAAAAACGCTCCTGTTTTAGACCTCAATGTCCAGGAGTGCATCCTATTATTGCTCCTAGTGTGTGGAAATCATTCGATTAAGATTTTTTTCTGGACCTCTTGGATGCGATAAAGTCAATATCTGCTTGATAGCGTCCTTGTTTGCACACATCTCACGTACAGAGACAGCGGTGTGCAGCCTTAATCGTGACTTTCTGTCCAGCCACTGTTTTGACAAAACTGTTTGCTCATTGTTTTTTTGTTTTTTTATTGGAGGATGACCCTCGATATAAACGATGGACTCCATTGGAAAGGTGCTAAACCAACACAATTTACTATACACAAGTGACAGTTACTCTACCGCAGTGTTACATTCGCAGCCATATTTCACTTGTACATTCAATTCAGTTCAGTTCAAAAATCAGAAAAATTCAGAATCCGCCCCGCCCCCCTCGACGTTTCGCGCTATAATTCTGTAACGCGAGAAGGCCTCGTCGCGAGGCTTCTTGACTTTCTTTGTTCAAGTCTCGCGCAACTTTTGAGACCAAATTTGCAACGTCCGCGCATACTTTTTGGAAGCCACGCCCATTTTTGTAACGGCACGTCGCCCAAAAATGGGCACAATTTTGTGATTTTGTGAACATTTCCTATGGAAAACAGTGCTCTGTCATGAAAGTCATAAAAACCTGATTATTTTTACAATTAATCACTTTCATTGTTTAATTTTACGCTAATTATGGTAGAAAAGTAGTCACTGACAATTTCCAATAAAAAATCAAAGAAAAAAACAAAAGTTGAAAAACAAAGAAATGCATAAGAAATTCTGAAAACAATAAAATACATAAGAATTGAAATGAGTTTTGGAAGTTTTTGTGATGTACAATTGTTGAATATGCTAAAACAGATTTACAGACCAAAAAGTAGACTCTCAATGCTCTTAATTAGGCTAAAATATGATTTTGAGCTTAATTTGCATAATTAATGAATTATAATTAGAAAATGATTGTTTCAAAAAAATTTCATGACACAATCTTGTAGATTATGACGTGGTATCACACATGCCAAATTTCGTCGCGATCGCACCACCGATGAATCCGCCCCCCTCCGATTTTAGCATAGCCAAAAAAAGCCCGCCCTGATTAGGGTTAAAAGAGTTGCAAATTTGTCTAACTCCTTAAGATCTAACACTTTTTAACACTGAGTTTTTGTTTGTCCCAGTTGTTGTTTTTCTTCAAAATTTACTTTTCTGACATTTCTGTTTTCACAATACAAAGCAATATTATAATTATGCATAGTGTCAGGGCGGTCTTTCCTTGTAAGATCCATCACCTGTCCAAAGGCTGTAGGGTCGTTTTGTAAAAAAAAAAAAATAATAAAAATAAAAAAAGTCTTAAAATCTAAATCTATCAGGTGAACCTATTCCAAAAGCTGTTATGAAAGATACGCAGTGGTCTGTTGTCTATCTATAGTAGATATGAAATGGGTAAAATCTCATGTAGACCTCCACGCTGTTGGCGTGTTTTCTATTGTGACGTAGAAAAGTATAAGCATAAGATTTACTGCTGGAGATACGGGCATAAACTTTGCCCCACTTGGCCGCAGCTTCACAAGGGCGCGATAAATCTGAAGTGTCGTGCGAGCAAGCACATATATTTTTCCCGCCTTCTGGCATGTCCCTCCATTTTCCTCTGTACTGATTTAATTCCTAGAAGTAAGGGAAGTTGAATACGGTTACAACGTATACCATGCATTGTTAAATGTATTTTTATTATTATGTTGAGCATGAATAGGTAGTTTTATTAAATGAGTAGCCTCCATGTTGCACTGATCAGAAGATAAATATCTTTTCACTTGTTTTTTTGTATGTTTGTTTTTATTCATGATCTGTACGTGAAATGCTGATTATGTGTGCTACAACGTGACACCAACTGATGGCTGCAGTACTTTGTAAATATCAAAGTGTTTCACTGATGATCTTATATCAAATCTCGGGTCATGATTCCCATTCTTATCCGCCTGATGCTACCAATAAATCACGTGGGATCTTGAGCAAAGAAACATGGTTTCTTCCACGTGACTCGCAGATTGACAACTCATTAATTCATGAGCGAACAGCTATCAGAGAGCATTCCCAGTGACATTGTGTAATGACCTTCCGTAGTCTGTGACGTCACCTCCAAGTTTGTTTTTGTACTCAGCCCCCAACCTCGATCATTCACGTGGAAGAGTCATTAGTGCAAAAAGCTCCCGTGACGACGAGCCCTATCTTTCGCACCCGATGGCTTTTGGCAAGGGGGAACCCAACATAAATCCCGCAGAAACGCGTCTGGATAGGCCGATTTACCGCTGCCAGTACAGTGTTGTAAATTAATTCCTTCGAGCTGACACAGCTCGATTTAATGACACCAAAGACGATCGAGACCTTATTTGTCACTGGTTCCCGGAAGAGAGACGTTAGAGCTATGGATACACGTAGGAATTCACAAAACGTGTTCATCATAACTCGTGTTATCTCCAACTTTCAGACTTTAGTTCCGACGAATGTAATTTCCGTGAAACGAAAGAAAACCACACACAAAAAAAAGTAATGACGCGTCCATAACTCACTTTTAGGCACAATGAATTTCATGCGATGATGAAATAAAAATAATTGCTAAGATATTCCTGCGTATGAAAAAAAGGAAAAGGTTTCCATTAGGGAAAACGTGAGAATGATGAGCTATCCAGGAAATGACAAAATCATTGCTTTAAACAGGGAGCACACTTTCAGAAGGCTTAGCTGTCGCAATATGTTATGGGGGAAAAAAAAACATTGTGAGGAATCCCTTAAAGTGAACCAAGGTCCATTCGTTGTAACGAGCTCTATCAGTGTCAGTCCACACAGGCACTCTGTTATCATTATACACCTGTATCTGGAGTGGAAGATTCCTTCACACACACACGCACACACACACACACACACACACACACACAAACTCATACAAATTCCCATAGATTAAGTAACACTTCAAATGTTTGAACAGTCCCCTATTTTTCACACTAGGATGACCTTAAACTTTCTCCAGTCTGACTATTTTCTGACAATACGTGTTTAGTTCTAGTTCAAACTATTATTATATATTTTACATATTTCATCATGTTGATGTATTACTTGGGTTTATACTACAATAATAGCATCTTCATTTACATTGGATTTCTTAGTATTGTACATTAGCGTTACAAATTATGTGGTATTTGCAGGTGCGCATTTTCAGCCTGGTGATTTTCCTTTAGATAAGACTGAAAAGAGACTATGCATCAAGCCTTGTAACGCATGCGGTTGCAACCCTCCCCCCCCCCTCTTTTTTCTCCACCTCCTCCTCAAGCACGGATAAGGATAGGGTAACATCTGTCTTTGCAATGATGAACTTGGTCTGGATGGAATGCCGGCTATTAGCTTGAACTACCTTCCTCGGCCAGCCTGAAGTTGGAGAAGGGAATCTCGCTCCACTTATACCATGGTGGGATTAAAGACGGGGAAAGAAGAGGGCAAAGAAGACGGGACCAACAGCGTGACGGGAGTGCATTGGGAGTCCAAGAGTTCAAACCTTAAAGGAGAGATTTGACTTCTGTGACGTAGCGTGACGTCACAATCAGAAAACAAATATCACACACTTTCATTCCATGAATCTGTTTTGACATGAGGAAGCTGTAGAAATTTAATGGAAAGAGCTTGGGAATAGTCAGGCAAGGAACTATTTCAGAGCAAAACAGTTTCTTCTTACATATACCTACCAGAAAACAAACTTCCTTTAGATCATGGGATATATTACAATAGAACAGTCTTAATTTGGCATGATGGAAGATATATTGGTTCTGATAGGGTCTCTAGATTATGCATAGAACTGGTCAACTCTTTGCTCCGTGCACATGATCCGATAAGAATTATTACAATTAAAAAAAATCCACTGATTAAAAGGGTTCAGCAAAATCATGTGATCCTTTAAGCCGACACGAAGTCACTTATTGAAAAAAAAATGAATATTCATTGTAAACAGGGGTGATCATGATCTAATATGATGCAGATAATATTTAAATTTATGTCATTACATATCAACACAAAGTAATGCCTCCCTAATTTTTGGAAGTTATGCAATATAGAACAATATTGGCATAAGTGTACTTGTTCTGGTTACGCACTGATTTGTGCTCGCGAGTATACGACATGAGGGATATAGCCAGCGTTTATTGCTTCTCTAGCGGAGATTTCACTGGTTGTCATTGTAGGATAAATCTGTACTTAAGCTTTTCTCAAAACTACATTTTTAACGTATAAACACTTTCCAGACTTTTCTTCTTTCATTCTTAGATAATTGAAAGAAGCAATTTATTTGACTACAAAAATTGTGTAGCTTTTTGTAGTTTGTTTGTTTTGTTAATGAGGGTAGTATTAATTCTTTTGGCCCTCTTGCTAATAACGTCTTTTCTTCAATATTTATGAAAGGAGGAAGAAATGGGCATAAGATGAAAAGAAAACTAAGTTCTCGAGTTGACGAGTATACAAAGAGATAAAAAATGCTGAAGATTAGTCCGGAGTCATAATGATAACATAAGTATTCAGTGTTTAACCTTTTCGCTTCATACTTGAGCATGAGAGGAGCACAATAAATCTGAAAAGAAATATACAGTGGATCTAACCTTTACCAAACGCAGTCGACATCGGCTGAGGAAGCAGAACGACATGAAGACGAAGATGAAGGGATATGATGAAGGATGGGATTGACAGAAGGAATAACTTCTCGTGCTAGGGGCCTAAGCATCTTAATGCAACTTTGGAGTGGCGCGATAATTCCAGGATTGTGTAAACACAAATCTCCAGCATCTCGCTAGCGCGAAGCGAGGCATCTCTTTTTTTGCCTTCTTTCTTTCCTCCTCGTCGTAAGTGGCGTGAAACAATGCGCCGTGCATGGCCCAGTCGTCTCTCTTCGCTTCGTCGCGTCTTGCGAAGCGGCTCAGCAGGCCCAGCCCGTCCTGCCGGGCGTCTAATTACCACCAGAGAATCCCTTCCCGGGCACCTCCTCCTCCCCCCAAACTGTCCTCATTCCATCTTCAGTCTGCAGTGATGTTCCTCTGTTAGTATACACAGAACAGAGAGAAAAAAAGAGAAAGAGAGAGAGATAAAGAGAGAAAGGGAGTTAAAGAGAGAGGGGGAGGGAGAACAGAGGGCAACGTAATGATGCGCACAACTGATTTCGCATAGCACCATCTCTCAGAACTGACACACGACATATTGACACGGCGAGTGTGTGGGAGAAAAGTTTTCCTTGCCAGCGTTGCGTGGACCAATCCACGGTCAACCCGAATCAAAATACGTTGACTTCAGGAGCCACAGCTCTGGGCTTCATCTCTATATTTTTCTCCCTCTCTCCCTTTCCTACTTTTATCTTTCTTCCTCTCCCTCCGCGAATGTAGAGCACTTAAATACCTTCGACGTTTGCTTGTCATGGATACCAATTATCTGGATCGCAGAGTGAAGTTGACGTAATTCAGACTGATATTCTTCTCAGATTTTATTACACTTTCACGGTTTCGGAGCAGAGCTGGCTTTTTGCTTTCACGGGAACGCCTTTTCCTTTTCTTTTCTCGAGATGAAATCGGAGTCAGATTTAACGTCGAAACAAATAATTGCATGATTAGTCTTTTAGTCATGGGAAAGCACGGTAATTAAGAGACGTGGTGATGAGACTCCAGATGTGTACGCGGGAACACTTCACATCTTTTGCGCGCCATTTGCCAAACAAGGTTGCCTGGAATAACATTAAACAGAGGGCAAACTGGATATCTAAGAGGATTTCATCACTTCAGGCTCTCATTATGACGGCAATTAAATCCTGCTGACACAGAGAATACGTTTCCGACAGTTATTCTGCCCTTTTCCCTGTGGCTCTTGATATGGAGCTGCTCTGATTACGACATTGGGAATGAGATCCGCTTTGCAGCACCTTCTTCTCACTTATTTTCTAGATGATTCCCGAGCAGAAGTGATGATGTTCCATATACGTTTGTTACACTGCAACCGGAGCATCGAGCTCTAGCAACTGCGAGCGCAAGAACGTGCGTGTCATACGTTCCGAAGATCAGCCCAGTCAATCCTCCAATAGAGATACATATAACTGGATATGTGACTTTTCACCTAGTTGTCATCGGCGATAATTCTCAGAATTGCCTATACAGAGCATTTAGCTGGCAATTTGTGTGGATTACCACGTGCTGATCAAACTTAAAGAAACTGACGGTTCAGAAATAACATGGAGTAATTATTGATGACGTCAGCTTGAGATAGACATGGCAACATATTTAGATACCGGCACGTTAAAAGTTGGATTTTTAACTATGGATATATCACACGCGACGTAGGGCACCTTTGTGTTGCTTGGAGTTAACTGACATTCTCAATCCCCCTTTTTTCTGTTTTGTTTTTGTGTGTGATTTTTTTTTTATAATTACCCGGGAGGAGTCCTTAAAGCTGAGCCTTAACTTTGGAACTGGATGCTAACTCTCGCGGCCACGATGTCCGGTAAGTTTGAAACTTAGCGTCTAGCGTCAGTTCATTGGTCAAATGTTTGAACGCCGCGTTGACTGTACGTGTAGATCGTATGCTGAACATTATCTCAAGTGGATAAATGTGTCACAATCGAAATGTAGTGATGTAATGTAATCACTAAATTGAATTGATTGCAAAAGCAAACTTCTACTTCCGATGCTATGCAGCGATTACACCTTCAAAAGTCAAGGAGTATACTTCGATTTCATTTTTTGCTCACGTCTGTTTTATTTTATTCATGATTATATTACACAAAACAAAACACTATTTTAAAGTTATGTTGTAATAACACTCTTTATTCAATGTATGGATTATGAAATGCATGTTTCATCGTTATCGCCATAAAATGGATATGGATTAATTCATTAATGCTGTTCTGGACTTGACAGATTGAGGACAAGTAGCTATTTTCCCCTTAAACTTAGATTACATTAGCTTATCATTAACGGACTTGCATTCAAATTATCATCCATTCGTGACTATTAAAAACACATCTAACAGCGACATTGGGGAAGATTTGCCATCATTATCCTCTATTACTAGGCAGTTTCCGACAATGTGCTTGCATAAAAAGCAAAAAAACTTGCAATAAAAGGAAAAAAGAAAATCAATCAGTGATTACGCATTTAGTTCAAACTTCATCGAGTGAGAATGTCTCTCAGATTTTTGTTTTTCCGCTGCCGTTAATGTTTACCAACCCAAGGACATTCGTGGAAAGTATGAATCGTCTGTCCATTGTTTCGTTTTGTTTTTGTGGCTAGTCACTCATTCGGATTTTCCCCCATCTTTGTAAACTGCCGCCTTAATGGTCATGATATGGCCGTCTGCGTTTGCTGACGACCAACTTTACGATAAACTATGCTTATTACGTAACGAAAAGGAAGTGTCGGGCGGTCTTATACCTGGTTAATGTTCTACAGCTGTTATCAAGATTGGATTGTTGGGAGCTTTCATTCCGAAGGGCACTCGGTCTTATTGGTCATTCCGATCAGGCGTGATGATTAAAAAAAATGTGGCCTTGAATAGATGATGGATTCTAATGAAGGACTGTTTCATTTCAATTTGTACACATCATGTATTCCATTGGTTAGAATACTCGCTGATGGCAGTCAAAATGATTAATCTAAATATCTTTTCTCTGTCCAGGAATATCGATAAATTACCCTTGCGTGGCAGGGAGAATTAAGAAAAATAATAACTTGTGGCATTGATGATTATTAAATTACAAACAGAGAAGGCAATTTGTACAGGAATGGGAATGGTGAATGACAAAAGTCGTTTTTCAAGTATTCATCCGCACCATTCGCTCTTCATATACTACGAGTCATGAACCCATCGCGGTTTTCAATACGTGGGACTGATTTATAACTAGTGTGCATGTGCAACTGCCATCGGCAAGTATTTCAAATCAACCTTCGGCGCCATTTTGAAGTTTGTGACAATGAAAGGACGTTTTCCAACAGTATACGACAAGGAATTAGTACACGTTGCAACGGTAGCTCGTTTCGAAAAGCAGAGTTAAATTTACCCGGCATTAGGCGCCATTTAGCTACGCAAGTAATAGCGCACCTGTAAACGTAATCTTCGTGAAAATTAATGATGGTAACGCATGTATGTGCAACATGGTTGCTAGCTCAGTTCCGTCTGTTGTGTTCGACTGAAAGTTCAGCAATGTTTAGGTTGTTAAGATGGCGCCCCAGATTTCAATAATGTCTTCTGTCTCAATCGACTGAGTCACAAAACGTGTGGGTGGGTGTGTGTGTGCGTGTGTGTGTGTGTGTGTGTGTGTGTGTATGTGTGTGGTGTATTTGTGTAGATTTTCTATGACCTATAGGCTTATAATTCAACATAATGGAAGACGTTAATGGTCACTGAGATCCAGAAATAATTACGACAAGCTGAATCTATCTGTCAGTTGGCTGCTGAGATATTGCTGTTGACGGAAGACACAGTTCTAAATCACGTCTCATTATTGAGTCTATATTTCTTTGCCGGTGAATGGTTTATGGACTCAGTTTTGATTTGTGTGTTATTCTAGTTCTGCCGTTAAAAGTCTCTGCCATTTCGTTTTTGAATAAAGAACGCTGAGATCATACAATTGATACAATTTAAGTCTGATCACTGTTGCATCAATTTTAGAGAGCTTTTTTTTTTTTTGGTCAATACTGCATGTCTAGAATACTGTTGTTGCTATTGTTTAATCATCTTCTTTAATAAGAAGAACGTGTGATATATCAGACATAGGCCTTAGGAGTAATGTTGTTTCATTATTAAATCCACGTCATCATCTATTTTTCAAGAAGTTATTGACCACCTCACTAGTAATAATGATGATAATTTCATTATAAATGGTATAGCATTTACATTTATAAACTTTTAGAATCATCATCATGATTAGCTGCGCAATTCCATTCACAATAATATTGTTTGTGCAGGTATCATAATGTCACTGGCGAACTTGAATGGGGGAAAATGTTAAATCAGAACGACAATCACTGAATCATGACTTGACCCATCATTTCAATCGTTCATTCATCTATTCATTTTTCTTCTCATTAAAAAAAAAAAAATGTTCCCTGCATTACAAACTGTTACTCATCTGCTACTCATTTTCATATGTACTTTGTTAAATCACATTCTGCAATTATTACAAATATCCTCTGCACATACATTGTATATAATTTCTTTGTTTATTTGATGGAAATGAAAATGAATTTGAATCTTTGAATCTTTGAAACAAAGGACAATAGTTATGCAACGTGCAAACAACTGATATTATCTTCCATGTACCATGATACACAGAAACGCAATATGTTTCATGAAATACCAAATGAATAATAATAATAATTCCATATAATACATTACATTTGTAATGCGCTTAATACAATGTTTCTAAGCGCACAGGGAAGAGACGAAAGGAAAGATGAAAAATGAGGGGAAAAAGACAGGTCAAAACATAAGTAAGAATAACATGACATAAATCAAATGTGTACCAGTAATTAAACACATACAATAATTGAATTACACTCAACACATTAACTTAGGGAAGGAATCAATATGGGAAAAGATAAGTTTTAAGTAGTGCCTTAAATGATTCTACTGATGGGGCTTGTCGTATATGAATGGGTAAATTGTTCCAAAGCTTGGGTGCCATAACTGCGAATGAGCGATCTCCGTAGCGTGTCTTAGTGCAAGGTCCATGTAACAGTTGAAGATGGGCAGTAGCATTGGAGCGCAGACGTCTAGATGCAGAAGAAGTTGATGTGGATCGGAGAGAGATTAGGTTCTGTAGGTATGAAGGGGCTTGGTTATGGATAGCTTTGTAAACAAAGAGAAGAACTTTGAAGACAACACGTTCCTTTATTGGCAACCAATGAAGTGACTGAATGATTGGGGTAATGTGTTCAAACTTCTTGGAACGTGTGACTTCTCTGGCGGCGGTGTTCTGGATGCGTTGAAGGGTGCAATATGGGATTGGGGTAAACCGGCTAGGAGACTGTTACAATAATCAAGGTGAGATGACACGAATGCATGGATAAGATTTTCTGTGGCAGAAGCGTCGAGATACTTGCGGATCCTGTCAATCCTAGCTATCCCCCACGAAGCTGTCCTGCACTTGTTACGGATGTGCTGGGCAAAGGAGAGATACTTGTCAAAGGTTGCACCAAGATCTCGGACACACTCAGACTTCTGCACACAACCCGTAGATAGGTCCAGGGGTGGAACATCGTCAAACCGCTGTCTGAATCTAGAAGATACATGCAACAATTCAGTCTTCGCTTCATTGAGCTTCAGGTTGTTGGCCGAGGACCAGGTCTTGACATCGTGTAAGCAATTTGTGAGTCTTCTAATGGCATCACTTCTGTCGATGACATCAGCTCTCATAACGAGAGAGCTCAGATGCTTTAGATAACAAACGTGAAAACGGAGAAGGACAATGAAACGCACTTTCAGTGCAACTGCTCCATTAAAAACTAGAAATGTCGCTATGGCGACTGATGCCTCCGCCATAATGCATGATTCTCCCAATAGGTGTATAGTACAATGTCTTTACAATGTGTGATGACAGTTTCACATAACTGGCAAAATATTGAAATGACAGGTTTGTCAGAAATATCTTGAATGTTCACTTTCCTTGAACTGGGTTTGCTATAATTGTCTAAGAGTGCAGGTACACATATTTGGGGAATTGAGGATTTTTATTTGACTTCTGACCGACCCTTTTATAAGTTTATGCATTGAGTGATTTTCAAGGTATGAAGTAAGAGTGTAATTAAGTACAAAATAGATTTCCATTTAAACCTGGCCTTTGACCCTTAACCTTTGACCTTCGACCTTCTGGCTGGAAATTTCCCAGAGAATCTCCATTAGGTAATACATGTATATATCAAGTTATAAAACTAATAATGCAAGCATTGCATATACATGTACTAGTATATGAGGGAAATAGTAAAATTTTGAGGAGTTGACCTTGACCTTTGACCCCCTGATTATTGACCCATGACCCCTAAGTTCCCTAGATAATCCTTGCCAGTCATTACATGCGTATGTACCAAGTTTCATGAAAATACATTGAACCATTTGCGAGAAAAGTGAAATTGTAACGTTTTCCCCTATTCTTTGACCTTTTGACCTTTGACCTTATGACATGAAACTCTCTCTGGAGAATCTTTACGCAATAGTACATGTCTACACTAAGTTTCAAGAAAATACCTTCGGGCATTGCACAGATATGGGGGAAATAGCAACATTTTCAGCATTTGACCTTGACCTTTTGACCTTTGACCTCTTGCCAATGTCACTAAAATCTACTCAACTAATTGCCCCATCATACATCATCCTTGGACCAAGTTTGGTGAAAGCTACTTCATCCAGTTTTGAGTTATCACGTAAACAGATAAATTTTAGGATTTGACCTTGATCTTTGACCTTTGACCTCTGTCCAATTTCACTAAAAAACTAATCAAGTAATTGTCCCATCATACATCATCCTCGGACAAAGTTTGGTGAAATTTGCTTGATCCAGTCTTGAGTTATCGCGTAAACAAATACAATTTCATGATTTTACCTTGACCTTTGACCTTCGGTTAATTTCACCCAAAATCTAATCAAGTAATTGCCCCATCATACTTTATGCTTGGACCAAGTTTGGTAAAATTCCAGTCAATATTACTCAAGTTATCGCGTAAACGAATGCGGACGGACGTACGTACGGACCAACGGACGTACGTACGGACGTACGTACGGACGTACGTACGTACGGATACTCGGACGGACAACCCGAAAACATAATGCCTCCGGCAACACTTCGTGGCGGAGGCATAAAAAAACAAAAAAAAAAAGTCATTGTGGATGATAACGACTACCAGTTGGCTTGAAACAACGCCCTGTAAGCCTCGCGTATTGTGGACCCTGATTATTTGCGGTATAACCACCGATATTTCGCATGCGCGGGTATGGTTTCAGCCTGTCAGGATGTCACGTGACCAGTTGTTGCTATCTCCTTGACAGATAACCTCAACGTGCTCACTGGGAATGCATACTGCACACGTTCAGGTCATACCGTTGTCCTAAATAGAACCTCTCAGAGAGCACAAAACTTTACCGAGGTCAAAGGTCAACATCATTGCATTGTGCACGCATCATTAGAAAAAAAAAAATCTTCAATTCGTATCATGATCTGAAGCACTACTAAAAAAATAATCATACAGTCTCTTTTATCACATCAAACCTATCCTGAAACTTTCGTCAAAATCCGTTCATAATTCTTTGCATAGTCATGTTCCTCTTCTTTCCCTAATCCGTGGTCTGTTTTAAAGACTATTATTACATCTAATGATTCTTGTACACGATGGAGTTGTGTCTTCCACGCAGACTAATGGCGTTTCATTTTTCATGTCTTTCACTGTGCGTAAAGGAAGAAAAATGGTACTGTTTCAACGTCTGACGTCATCGGTTTATTAATTGTAATTGGGCTCGAAATTAATAACTATCGGCCAAATGACAAGATTAATAAACTTGTCAACCAATCAACGTTTAAGATTGATATGTCATCGCTTGTCGGGGGCATAATATTTCACTATTTATAGTTTTATTGGGTTCATATTTGTTTATAATCGTTTCATGCTTTCGTAAACTTTATGTTTCTTTTTAACTGAAGAGAGTATAATCAATTGAGCAAAAATGCTGTACTACACCTTGAACACGGACGTGATTTGTAACCGCACATTACATTCACATCAATTTTTCTTGGTACCACTTGCTTAAAGGACAAGTTTACCTTCATAAACATAAGGATTGAGAGAATGTAGCAATATTAGTATAGCACATCAGTGAAAGTTTGAGAAAAATTGGACGATCGATGCAAAAGTTATGAATTTTTAAATTTTTTGTGTTGGAACCGCTGGATGAGGAGACTACTAAGGCTCGTGATGTCATATGAGTACAACAGTATAAAGAAAATGTAAAGAAAATTCAACATATTTTCGCATTTTCCCCATAATAAAAGAGCACTTGACTTGCCTCTTTCTAAAGGCAATGGGAATAGTATTACCCATAACATATGTCAGTAACGAGTCAAGGGAATGTGCACTTTTTTTAAAAGATGAAATTTTGTGAATTTCTCTTTATATTTTCCTTATATTGTTGTACGCATTGTGATATCATACACTGCAGCAGTCTTCTCATCCAGCGGTGACTGCACAAAAACTTCAAAAATTCATAACTTTTGAACGGATAGTCCGATTTTCCTCAAACTTTCAATGATGTGTTCTACTAATATTGCTGCATTCTCTCAATCCTTATGTTAATGAAGGTGAACTTGTCCTTTAAGGGCACATACTAGCAAGTCCTGTTTTTAACACTTCTCTCCTTGTGGCTGTCGTAATGCGAAGAGGTACTTACATTGCCTCGGGAATTAGTGCAATCATAGTGGGGAAGAAAAAGTAAAAGAAGGGCAAAAGTGATCTAGATATTTGCCTCTAGGAGTTGAAAAGCCGATTGTGCTGCAGCGCGCGCTCTATTTGTCTACTTCATACGGATATAAGTATCTTAACATCTTAGCAAGATAAACCCAGAACAAACAGGACTGCCTGTTCAGGTCGACCTAAAAACTGATATCTTCCTCCTAACCCAGCTTCGCCAAGATAGTTTATGGAATATACTGTGAAAGTTAAAGAAATCCCAGTGTTACATTTTCTAATTTGATTCCTAGATTGATACAATCCATCCGATATTGTTATCGTTTTCTTTTCGTGTCGTAGTTGAAAGATTGTTTTATGCGTTTGTTTTGTTCTAATGTAATTGTGAATACATTAGATAAGTTGACATGTGCATCGGTTGTTTTTTGAAGCCAGCCAACCTTCCCATCACCTTTACGTCCCCCTGTGAATCACGTGAAACATGTCATCGGCCATATTACTGCGCAGATCTCGGCCATCCCCCCCCCCCCCCTCCCTCGTGGCTCCCTCCTACACTTCTCACCCATATCATCCGTCCCACTTCGGAGGGGATGGTGTTCCGATGTTTTCGTCAAGGCATCCTAGCGCCTGAGGCAGGCCATCAGACAGATGGGAGTTTAGCAGGCATCGCTCGGCCAAAGATACCAAGACTCCCTCTCTCCCTCCCCCCCCCCCCCCCCACCCACCCCCTACACTCTCATCCTTTCACCATTACATCAACGTAACATTGGGTACATGCTCCCAATGACACCTGCCTGTGCATTCTCGACATTGATGACGCGTCCTATTAATAGTCCCGTGTCTACAAGAAGAATCAACATTGTATGATATCGACACCCTGTAGTAACGGGAGCATGGTCCGAATTGTTCCTGGATGCATGTCTATGCACCAAGCTGCCTCAACTCTCTCCACTCTAGCTTAAAGTAGCTCAAGTAGTATGAGATGTGCGAGTTCTTCCAGCGAATACAGCAGCTAATTCTTAACATATTCGCATCTACATAAGAACAAGACAAACACACGAAACAATTTTTCACAACTACAACAACTACAAACAAAAATGGTTCTTCTTGTTTCTTTTTATTTTTTGTTTTTATTCTGTTTTGTTTATTTTGTTTGATATTTTGTTTTTGTTTGTTTGATTTTTGCTTTGCTTTGCTTTGTTTTGTTGTGGTTGTTCCTGTAACCTCCTCTCAGCCTAAACAATTCTTTCTTTTGCCTCCCATTCCCGGTCTTCTTCATTCAATTTCCAGTCTTTCTTTCCTACACATTCCGCTCGCAGTACTACCCTTCCCTCAATCCAGTCCGTCTCCTCTCCTGCCATCTGTTGTTTCAATTTCCATTCCCATTTCTGCCTCTTCTCATTATAAAGACTGTCCAGAGCCCTTTCTTTCATTCCTTTGTTGTTGTTGTTTATTAAAAAAAAAGGGACAGCCCTCCTCCTTGCCTTTTTTTTTTTGTCAGCTTAACACCCTCATTGAAGCACTTACAAATCTAGCACTTCGTCCCGCCACGGGTCCCCCTTCTTACATTTAGCTTGTAGTGATTGTATAAGCGATATACATTTGCCATCCAACTTAACTTGCAGCATTTTTAAAATCCTGCCTTCACTTGCCGGCATGACAAGAGGAACCAGGATGACTTTTGCTTCTAAGTACAAAGGGTTGTATCTTTAACATATAAAAGTACTGTTCTGCCAAAGGATCCTAGCATTATCTGTACCCCATGCATTTCTAAGTAACAATTTTCACACCTGGGTCAAGCGTGGCATCTCAGATAGAGGACTTTTTTTCTAGCATGTACGAACCAGGCTATAGTCAAACCAAGAATCTGCGCACCAAGCATCAAGCCAGGGCCATAGTCAACCAAGATGCGCCCAAAGTGAATGTTATCACTTCATCTTTACGCTAGTTCACTAACTTTAGGTCATTAAACCGTTCAGCGACTTTATGGTAGTACACGATTTTTGGTTGGTTTTTTTTTTGTGTGTGTGTGTCTGTGTGTGTGTCCTTTGTGTGTGGGTCTGTTTGGTTTTTGGTTTTGTTTATTTGTTTGTTTGTTTGTTTAAAGTGTCATTATCATTCCGAGTTAGCGCAGTTTCCTCTTTTTTGTGTGTCAACAATTCTGGAACTCACTCGTGGCTATCTTGGAGTGTTAAAATTTCCATTGCCAAATGTAGTCTTTGACAACATCCCGTAGACATTGCAACAATCCAACTCTTTAAACTGTTAAATCTAAATCAAAATCAAAATAGAGCAACCAATGATATTAGTGTATCACAATTGATATGTCATATATAGGCTACTCCTGTATAATTATGAAATAGATCGTAATCAATCAGAGTATGACATGTAATCCTTTCACATCTCCCCTCAAGCTAGTCCCAAACAAGCAGCAAATAAGTAAGACAGAGCACACCCGTAAGCAGTGCAGTGCGATAAACGTAAACAACGGAAAACTCCTCCGATAAGCTCCCGGGCACGGACCCCAATGCAATTTATGACTCCATGACCATGTTCACGTCAATGTTAAAGTAAAACGGCAGAAGTCTCCAGTTGTATATACATGCATACTGACGTATATGCGTATGTATATATATATATATATATATATATATATATATATATATATATATATATATATATATATATATATATATAGATATAGATATAGATATAGATATAGATATAGATATAGATATAGATATATAGTATGTAATACGCACGGCTCAACAGTGATCGTGACCCGGGGCCACTATTTATCGGGCGTTCAAATTTCCAAAAAAGACTATCTTTGGTGGCCCGATCGGGCACTTACAATTAGAAATAGATTTCGCAATAAAGCCTGAAATATTACGTTGAGATATTACTATTTTCCTCAATAAACCATAACTGTGCACGGTTTATTCTAGAAACAATGTTATTAAACTATTGTTAACATTTTGTATATTTAACAATACTTAACATGGATTATACTGATTACAATTTTACACTGGTTGTTTCTATCCTTGATTCACACTTATTTTGAACCCCTTAAGCTGGGTTTTTGTTTCAACTGCAAATGGTAAACAATGCCTTTAAGAAGAAAAAATCTTACTATGCAGATAAATAAAAAAAAGGGCGAGAGAAAGCGAGAGAAAGAAAGAGCGAAAATCTTTTGACATCTCAGCTTCATTATCACTGTCATCACAATCAGCTGCTGCCCGTAGTTCAGCCAGGCACTCAATGCCGAGGGCACTTTTTTTTCTCCTTTTTTTTTTTTGCGATACATCGATGATTGAGTAAACGAGCCAGGGAGAAGGAAGCAGCATTTGAACTTCACGACTAACGCGTTTTGAATAGAAAGCCGGGTAACTCAGCATTATCCAAAAATGTTGCTTATACTTTTTTGCCGCAAATATTGCAGCGCTGTTTACAGCTCATATGATGTGCGCACTAATAGAAATTCTCTGCGGCTTTGGGTAGACATCTTTTATTTGCTTCCTTTTAAAAATGCATCGCAATGTTTCTATGCGGTTCTAAAGGTTCAATGTAAGTTCACTGGAACTTTTAGCTAACGGCATGAAACACATGAATGCCTTCTTTGCTGAGTGAATTTTCCCTTGGGTCGTTTGAAGCTGCTCCGTTTGACTTTACAGGAAGTTTACTTCAATGTGTTATTAATATGTCGTGTCCAAAAATACATCTCTAGATGTTCCCGTCGTTTCAAAACATGGCACATCCGGTGTCCTTTAAAAGGCCAAGAGGCGGGTAGCGCTAACGTCAACGGATACATAGTGACTAGTCTATCGCCGAGCAGACGACCAGGGCCCCGTTTCTTAAAACTTGTTATCAGAAACAACTGCCACATTTTCGACGACAAATTTGCTATCAGCCAATCAGATGCAAGGATTTCAGTAGCTTGTAACAACTATCGTATTAAACTTGTTATTGATAACAAGTTTTATGCAACGGGGCCTAGGTCACTTGACTCGCGAGATGGATTTGAACTGGCAACATCTCTCCAAGTTTAATACAAGTTGAATTTCACTTTGATAAGAAGCAAACTATCATAACAGAAACGGAAGAAGTTTCATCAATATCGGACATAAAATTAAAAAAAAAAAGTTGTAGCACTTTAAAGGTCGCCATAGTTTTATCAATTACGTCACAATCATCGATCATTTGGATTATTTTGATGATGTGATGACGTCATTGCGTCACCACTTTTCCTATCAAAAACAACCCCTCCATCATTCACCAAGATAAAGGACAGGAACGAAGAACACGCAAACGCACACACACACACGCACACACACGAACGCATGTGATTAATACTGCATGACAGTATTGTGTCGATAGATATCGCAATCACTTCATCCCCACCCCCCTCCCCTCACCCATGAGATCGTCATAAATTACTGATCGAGGCCTGCACTGTTCTCTCTGCCAGTCCCTCAATATTATAGAACTTTTATTTCCTTGCACTCATTGCCTCAGGGAAAGTAATGCATGACTTTTCTGTAGAGCTTTAAAACATGTACAGTCCTCTCTTAATTTCCATGAGAGCTAAACGTATTTTATAACAGTCTGTCTTCATTTTGTGATATCAGGGTAGCCGACAAAGCGTTTTGGTTTTTTTTTCTTTATCAACTTCTTCTTGTATTATCCTATTTATTGCAAAAAACTCAGGCGCCCTCTCCGTCAGCTCTACACAGCGATAAAAACTCACTGAATGTATTCTCCTCATTGTCTGCTGTCCATGTCTCCTCTTCTTTCTCTCTCTCTCTCTCTCTTTGTCTATCTACATATCCATCTAAGTATATACCGATCTATCTTCCTCACTCATATCTTATCTTCGGCATGGTATCTGTTTTTACGCACACGTTGATGAAATGAGTCGCATTTTTTTTTTTTTTTTTTTTTTGGGGGGGGGGGGGGGGGTAGGGGGTTGTCCGTTACTTGCACAAGATCTGTGAGCGTTAGTTTGAAACAGTGCGATGAGTGCAGTGACGTACCATGACAGACGAAGATTGATTGTTACTACATACAGAGAACTCTGAAAATTGTCACGTGATTGCGCAAGGCGGAGACGACCACGCTAACGCACACATAATCACAGACTGCGAGCATCGTCTGGTGCGACAGTGATAGAGCGGGAACAGATGTTGGGTGCAGACATGGCACGCCACAAACACACCTGAATGTTCGCACGTTGCGTGCTTGCGGGTTCCAGCTTATCACAACCCAGTACTAGTACATGCGCACAACTATTCACATTGCAAAGCATGTAACTAAGTCAATCTTTGTTTCTCAATGTTTCCATGCTTCCACGCATTTGGTATTGACGACTAGAGTACTATTTACTCAGTAGTCTCGATGTAATGCTGATTTTACGATCTAAGGTAGATTGCATCAGAAGGAGGGAGTGGTGGTTGGGCATTAGCAACTGTCCGCAGCAAACGTTTTCCTTTACGTAAAAGCATGAAATGTATAATCTTCTTCATTAGCAACTGATGCAGGGCCGGTGAAACCGGGAAGGGGGGGGGGGGGCAGTTAATTAACACCAAAGACTGTGGTGAATGATTGTTGTTATTTTTTGTCTACATTTTGTTCACATAATGCTCACAATGAATAGAAAACGTCGTAATAAAATGATGCAGCAGCTACGTAAAGAAGTGGTTCCTGATATTTGACGGGTCAACAGCACAACACACAGACACACACACATACGTTCACACAAATACACACACCCATTAACACTTGCTCATTAACGCACTAAAGTATAACACATGAACGCACATACCCACACAGTGACTTGGGGCTTTAAATACCACTAAACTTAAAATACCAAAATATGAAATATCTGTTAGCTCTTCTGACTATTAAAGCTACCCGTAATTGCATACTGGTGTTTGTTTGCAGTCTCAAGAGTATGGGTCGCTGTAAACTACACCTCCTAACCTCCCAAGACCAAAGTTCCCTCGACCGGATCAGAAGAGTTGATATTAAAAGAGGGGCAAGGACCCTTGATTCATCATCTTGTGTGACCTCTTCCGCTCGCGCGCGCAACGCAATTATCATCATCATAATAGTGGCAGACGATAGGCAACATCATTCTAGACACGTGCCGACTTTGACTGGTATTGATTCAATACGATTACATTAGGGCCAACTTACCGCAATTCCAGGATTTTTTCCACACACAGTTTTGCGATGGCTCGACTTTGCGAAACCTGCGGCGCGCAAACTATACGACGCGGACTATGATCATGCAGGGCCCTTAGGGTCAAGAGTTGGGATTGATCGTAATATTGGTATATCAGTCGCAATCCAATTGAACTGCGGCTTAACAAGCTTACAATCAATAACAGCTCTATATCATATTATTAGGTAGAGGTTAGGTTACAGGTGAAATACCAGCCATGACAAAATATGAGGTTAAGTGTTATGTGAAGAAGGTATCGCATCACTTCGAACACTGACCCTTACGACAGACACAAAAGATGTTTTACTTGCCCTAGTATCAGCAAGTATAACATCATCTTACGTGATCAAAGTTTTGTGTGTAATATATGTAACATTGTCTCGTCATACGTTGCATAACATCTTTATGAGCACGTTCTCCACGTTTGTCATTTGTCACTAATTCTTTCGCTTATACACTGATTAGATAGAGGGGAAAAGCCTTGCCGATAAAATGCTTTTCTTGAGGTGTGACCAGAACTCGAACGCAGCTCCCACCTAGTACCAGTCAAGCGTAAAAACCATGCACTGGACCGCGACAACGCAACAGTGTCATGATATGCAAACATGGACAATACGTTCATATGGGTTACTGCACTGGTCATGTTTTGAATAATAAAGGTAGTTACTGACCATTCCTTGTTGGTGTAAATGTTTGGGCTCCTTATCACGTTGTTTCATTTCTCGTGTTGGAAAGTCATATCGCTAATCAGTAATACGAAGATTGCCAGTTTGAATTGTTTTGCAGAGAAGCTATAAGGAAATAAACGGAACTGATTTTGTCAAACACTTTTGTTCAAAATGAAGACACTCTTTTATCATAATGACGGAAAACTCATTGAGATTCTTTTTTTTATGCAGAAGAACGTATGCTGTATAAAATGTACAGCATAGATTGTAGTTAGCGCGTTAAGCACTGGATCATTACACGAAATTTCAAGTTGCTAAGTCGGTAGCGCGTCTGCCTCCGACCCAAGCAACCCGGGTTCGAACCCGAGTCTGGACTGAGCAATGTTGTATATAATCTTACCGTCCCCTCTGGCAAGAGGCAAAACACTCTGTCCCTCGTATAGGACATAAAATGGAGGTGTGTGAGAGAGTCGCATCTCATGCACGTAAAAGATCCCGCTTCATTCATTCATCGCAAAGAGCAGGGTGCCGGTGTTTAACCCGGTGAAGTGGTCCAGCCTCACATCCAACTGGACCCCATGGAAGACCACCTTAGCATAGCTGAATATGAGCTATGTAGCCATCTTCTGAGATGGAAAATGAACAAACAAACAAACAAACAAGACTTATATTGGAAACCATGGGTGCTTTTGAGTGGTCTTCTGGGTCATGTACCTTGTGATATCAATTGGAGGTATAGCCATCAGGATGTCTCGTGTGACAAATTTCGCGGAGTTTCATTTTATGCATACACCTTCCCATGACGATTTTGACTATTATTTTTTTCAGACAATATCAACTCAAATAACATCTCGGTTTTTCCAGGTATATCGATGAAATTATTGTAACCGACGTCTATGAAAGGCGACGAACAATAATGCATTTTTTTTTTAAATATATACATTCAACTGTGTCAGCCTTTCTTGTCCGCTTGCCATCATATTTCCATCCATGCGTTGCTTTAAATTGATTTTCTGATTAGGTTAAGAACTATGTTTAGAGGTTAAAATATGAACTCTTAAATTCGGAGTCTTCACTTCGATGTTAATCCTGTTTGCCTATTACATCTTTCTTGACCCATACGCAGGCGTGCAGTAACACGGTGACGCTTGGATGGTGATAATGATGAAACCGACAGGAAAAAAAAGTTTTCTCGACATTTAATAATATCATTATGGATGAATAGATGTAAATGTATTAGATAATGATATGTACTTTTGATGCAATCATCATTTAAAAGATAAATACTCCGAGATAAGCATATATATAAAGATAAGATTAATATCCTTGAACATTTTGGCCGAACTACGAAATTAACTCTGTCATCAATTTCGAAAATGGTTGCACAGAAGGGAAATGGGGTTTTTTTATACAGAAAATATTGCAATTGACAGCAGATAAGAAATTAGTAATATCAGTGTCAGTCATCAACTTTTGTAATTTATATTAGGGAGCTGTCTTGCGATTTAAAAAATATGACTTTTGATAGGAATATTTTTAGGCCACATCTCTGTTGAAAATTATCTCGAAATGTTCGTCTGTCACACTAGAAAAGAAGAAGCCGATGTAAATCAAAGATTTCTTATTAAACAGGTATTGAAATTTTTGTCTCGTCGAGCTGCGGATATTGCTCATCTGACGCACGAATGCCACGCCCTCGCCATCTCGCCTCCTCTTTATAATCAGACCGTTTTCCTTCCAGAGCAAACACACCATCCGTCTCAAGAAATCATGATGCGTAATTAGACTGAGTCATCCGAGATCACCTCGAACCGGTCGCTTCATTTCATCCGAATGCTCGTCATTATCAGCTTCCGTGCTTCTCTCGATCATTAATCTCAGCTCTTGTCTAAAAATCGGTGATGAGCCAATACCCTTTTTTTTTCTTCTTTTCTCGAGTCACTTTCCAGATGAAACAACAAAAGCTACCCCAGAAAGAGATGAAGGAGATGGCGAAAAGTGACTTGTTTGAGGCTCGGAACCACTGATTTACAGCGATTACTCGAAGAGGAGCCCCACCAGTATGCTCGTTGCTTAGCAGCAGAGACAGAGAGGGAGAGACGGGAGGGAAAATTTAACGAACTCTGAATGCATTGCCGTCTGCCTCGCTTTTGTCTTTTGGCGCGCAAGTCATTAATGCCCCTTCCAGTCTCGAGATTCGACTTGAAGAGGCGGGTTTAGGCGGGTTAGAAAATGTCGTGTCGATGGAGTCCCGTAGTCGTCCCACAGAGCGCAAGGCGGCCTCTAAACGCGTGAAAGGCTGACTCAATTAAACTAAAACACCACAAAGAGTCGTCACACTCCTCGCTTGATCGTATGAATGCAGCTTCGAGACATCCGCGTAATTTGTTTGAAAGATGGACACGTAAGAGAGACAGGAAGAAAGATAGAGAGAGGGATAGAGAGAGATAAAGAGAGACAGAGAGAGCGATAGAGAGGAAGAGAGCTAGGCAGGTGGACATCTTAAGGGAGAGTCTTAAGGGAAAACATCTTCGATGTTTTGACCCCACCCCAACTACTTCCCGTCAACTTCCTGTCCATTCCTCTCGCCGGACGCACACACTGCGTTTTCACAACCCGCTTTGGCTCCCGTAGTACGCAGAGGTGGCGTTTTGCTGCTTGTCTTATACCCATCAGAATACCAGAGGCCCTGTCCGCGGTGTACCGCGTTATCCGTACCCCTCGCTCTCTGTGCGAAAATTCACCCCAATGCTGCCTGTCGTCTGGAAAAGGGGAGCTTAGGACTATGCCGTGTTCCGACATCATCGACCTCCGTGGTATCTCGACGACACAACCCCGGATATTCCGCTCATTAACCGGCGCATGCCGTAAATCTCCTCGTGCCAGCTTTCATTATCCGTGCCTTAATTTCGTGTTCTCTGTTTATCAATCACAGATACGGGACGACGCTGAGTTATCAATCCGCCCAGACACGCCAGATATCTCGCTAATTCTGTTTCTGGTGTGATCGAGAGAGTTACTCTGTGAGACTGTGACCAGTACAGGATTACCAGGATTACTAGCATTGACCAGGACCAGGATTAACGCGCATACAAACACTAAACCAACATGCAAGAATAAAAAGACAAACAAAAGTTCCGTTTCCTAAAGTGAAGTGATCATCCCCAGAAATATCGTGGATGAGGGTGATTGGTTAGGGGCCGAATTTTTAGTAATAATTAAGAGCCTTCACGCTTGAACCTCACTATTGGCTAAAGTTTTCCAACCTAATAGATCGCATTAAGTTGATGACACCAATGTACGGGGGAAATTGCTGGGCAACTGCGAGAAAAGTGAGTCTTCGTGGTATTCACTCTTTTTCTTTCCGTTTTCCATCTCTCCTCCATTCATTTCTGCCATTTCATTAGGCGCCACTTATAACCTGGCGCAATCTGATTTCGAGGGCGAGATTTGCCCATGTGCAAGACATTAAGGGCTGATTGCTTCTATCGGATCCAAGACTCTGCGACCGTTCATCCAACCCGTCTACGACCAGTCCCCATGGAAGGATTACTTTGGATATAAACACACAGTGTGACCAAATTGGAGACTAGAGGAGGATCATTTCCTTTGTGCAGGACACTCGTCAAAATCAAAACATCTGGACCAGTGTTCTGCCGAAGCTACTGTACAGGTGTCGTCTGTTGAGTTTCAAAAAGTGCTCCGGCCTTTTACGTCCCTTTATTTTTCCTTTCTATTCTTTTCTGTTCCTTAGCCTATCAGAAGATGAGACGGAGGCGTGAATTTCGCCACTGCCTGTTGGGTCTTTGAGTGGAATCTATATCATTAGATAGCAAATTATCCACGACGGATCACCCCAGGCGTCTAACTGGCAAGAACCCGCCAAAACGCAGGGGGAAGAAATCCGTCAGCGGCGGGAAAGGCGAGTTGCGACATTTTATTGACATTATCGTGTGAGAATCCTAAAAGCCTCGTCAGCCTGGATGCATAACTAGGAATACTCTCGTTTGCCATTCTGTGACAGAAGAAAAAGGGAATACCAAATTACTGAATGTGCACTTTGTCATATTTCTTTTAGATTGCACATGGCGGTAAACTTGTAATTTATGTCAAATATGCATCGAACACGTGGACCTCAAAACATCTTCAGATGACAAGAACAGTGTTTGCATTGGATTAACCAATCTCAGCTCGTTTCGGTAAGTTAAACTGTTTACAGTGTATCAACAGTTTCCAAAATTCTTCGTTATCATTTGTCTGTGATCATGAAAATTAAGTGTAAATATTGTCTTCCCTAAAAAGGAATTGCTCTTACAGCTTTTCCCCCAAATATTAGCTGAAAATGGGAACATTCGTATTCGAATAAAAATACGATGTTCCACCATCTTTGATTTGTTTCCCGAGTTGGGAAGCTATACTCTACGACAAGCTTAATCATGATTGTCATGTGCTTCTTAATCAAGGCCATTGCCTCAAATTACATTATTTTAAATGCCTGAAGTCTATCGAGGCTTATTCCTTCAAACACGTATTCCGCAAATCTGTGCGTGATGACAGGTAATTATTGAACGCCATTAGCAATTAATCTCTCCTTCAGATTTTCTTATGGAAGAATCCTGAGGAAATCTTTGCTGATTCATTTTGTTTTCTCAGAGACATGGTATTGCATGATATAATTATGATTAGTAATGCACTTCCAAGACTGAATCAATGGAGACAGCAGAATATGACAAAAAATTCAAAAACCTTGGGCGATCGTTTGAAAAGGTGTGGTGATCGTCGATCACATTATGACAACATACCAACAACGAGGCTGGCGTGCAAAGAGCATCCAAATCACCTGACATCATGAAATCATTTCGATCAAAACCTAATCAATAGCACTCTCTATTAATAGTTTGGGTTTCCGGCGGCAAAAATAAAACTATTTCAGCGTGTGACGCGTTCTGGAAGTTAATAAGGAGCCTGCGTAGTCGTCAAACTGCGTTCATTTCCACGTCGTATAGAAAACCGACTGGTGCATTATAGTTTGATCACAATTTCAAGGAGCATTAGGTTTAATGAACCATCGATGGCGTGTTTGTAATAGTGCTATTCTATTTTTTACCAGAGGTAACTCAAAGGTATATAGGATAATTGTTTGTTGTTGTTGTTGTTGTTCTCGTTATTGGGTGTTTTCTTGGGTCTTCTTCTTCTTCTTCTTGTTGTCGTCGTTTAGTGACC
The DNA here is from genome assembly GCA_033980235.1 of Diadema setosum. Lineage (NCBI taxonomy): Eukaryota > Metazoa > Echinodermata > Echinoidea > Diadematoida > Diadematidae > Diadema > Diadema setosum. Next base: position 29,404,132 of record CM067069.1, on the reverse strand, counting down.
TTGTCGTGAGATCATGGGCTGTATGATGCAGATGTGATTATTATATTCTTTTCTCCTCTGTGAATGACGTGTTCATCAAAATCTATATAATTGTCTGGGGGCTGTCACGTGTTTCAGTCATTTAAGTTATCAGTAGAAAGACCTAAGTACCCCAGATAGCAACACCATGACTGTCGATAACACATTAAAATCACAAGGACTTATGTCACCTTCGATACTTCCGATATAGGTCTGAGCTAATCTACGACGGGAATCGTCCCAATTTGTGAGGGACCGTGCAGTGGAAATGGGTTTGTTATATGAATTAAATCATAAATCATTTGCCTTGTCATCTGTAGCGTATCATTTCATTTCACGCATGAAAGACTCTCGCTAATCTTTGCCGATAATTTCCGCTTTCCACGAGCTGCCGAGCTATCACTACTTTTCCACTTTGTCGTATCGCATTACCATCGATGCCCGTATCTAGGCGTGACAGAAAAAAAGAAAAAGGGGGGGGGGGGAGGGGGAAAGGCCGCCACGGCGAACTCCTCAGATGGAAAAAACCAAAGAAGATGTTCCGCGCCAAAACATCGCCACTGATTTTTATATCGTCGGCCGACACGCATCCCGCAAAAATTTGATGGGGGCATCTTGAAAAATACTTATACGCTTGCTATATAGGGACTTTCGACTTTCGTACGTGTCCCATGGAGATGGTTGATGTTTGTCGATAGGGGTCGTTTTTCACGAGCTGCATAGGAAGGGGGGGGGGGGTTGTGCACTCTTATAGGAACAATTTTCTTTACCCCCCCCCCCCCCCTTTGTTCTGAATACAGGCCAAAATGTGCATTAATAAATTGTTATTTTACTCAGGTATACATAGATAATTATATAATGAATATATAAATATATATATATATATATATATATATATATATATGTGTATACATATATTACTCATTTTGCTATATATGCGTGTATGTGTGTGTGTGTGTGTGTGTGTGTGTGTGTGAGAGAGAGAGGGAGAAATATCTGAGAGAGAAAATGTGTGTGTTTATACATTCCCATCAATCATTGTATCAATATAAAAGCGAAGTATAAAGCATATGGGAGTAGGCCTATGTACGCGTAGTATATATATATCTATATGTGCATAATATGTACATGTACGTGTATTATGTCTGATATAAAAGAAGTACTTTTGATATTATTATATTTGCATAGGGCCTCTATTCTATATATAAAGCAAACGGTAAATATCAAATCATTGTAGTTACGGCAGTCTGACCACGTTAAAGCAGCAGTCAATATTGGCGAGATAACTGAGTTATGTGTGTATGTTTCCTCTCCTCAGAATCCGTGTCGCATCTCCACGCCAAACATAACTTATAGCAGGGCAAACGTCTCCCCCACACACCTTTAACATCCTTAACTATGATCACAGATTTCTGTCCCCTCGAAGAATGCGCGCACGCGATCTGATAGTCTGCGCCCGGCCCGTAGACATTCTTTCCCGCGTTTGAGTTACACCAGTGAGTTGGGATATCGTTCGCGTGAACCGGGGGAACCAAATAGGTTATGGGGACAAATGTAAACAGCTGCAGACGATGGACCGTTTTGCCTTAGGTGACTTGATGCCACGTCAAAAGGGAGGGGTGTCGATCCAGAAATTGTAGCGAAATTAGATTCTCAGATATTCCACGCATATGATAATATATATATTTATTTATTTACATTTATATTTACATTTTTATGGTGTTCTGCCATTTGCAGTGTGTCTGACGACACACCCACACACGCATAATGTTGACGAAATTTCTAAAATGTATATGGATTTCAAAGTTGACCTACTCACGAAACATGAAAACCGCTTTGTGACCAACAGAAAAAAAAAAGAAGTCGTCTGTTGATTCCTCCCCTGCATTGCCCACTCGACCGAAGAGCATGTGTTAGCGTTCACCTTAGAAAAAACACGTACAGATACAACCCCAAAACACACACACGCAAACACGTATATCATGTGCAATGTACGTTTGTCCAATTTTTCTTTTGTGGTTTAAAGTATTTCAACCTCCTTGAGGGTAGAAATGCTCGTCTCACACTGATAAAAAATAAACCAAATATCCAGAAAATAATAGCGGACCTTACTCTGTAACAAAATGTGTGCTCTATAGACAAAGTAAGTTTTCTATCTTCTATGTTCGTTTCTCTTCTCTCTCTCTCTCTCTCTCTCTCTCTCACACACACACACACATACACACGCACACACACGCGAGTGAAAAGCGATAACAATTGAAAATTTAGTATGTAGACGTTAATCAGCAAACATTTCTTTATAAACACAAGGTAAAGAGTAAACTTCACAAGATTAACCCGAACCAAAGTCATATATTGAGTAACTACTTTAATCCATGCATGTTTCAAAAATACTACTTTAATCCATACATGTTTCAAAAATAATTAAGTAATCAGACAGTCCCTAAAATCAGGAAGTACTTTAGAAGTGGTGACTGTTCGTTATTCCGCAGGTTTGTTATTCCGAAGATTCGTTAATCCGAAAGTGCCAGCCTTCCTTTTTTTTTTCGTATTAACGATCTCTACTTTATCTCCGCATTGACGAACTTTCGGATAAACGAACTTTATTTCGTTTTGAGATTAACGAAAATTCGGAATAACGCCACAAATGTTCGGAATAAGAAACTCTTTTATTTTCGGATTAACGAACATATATGTAAAAAGAATTATGTGTGTCTTGGAAAAGCGAACATCACCGATAGAAATGCTATGTCTTTCATGGGACGATAAACAAGATCCTTTTTTGCCTACGTGTTTATATTCAGTGCTATATTTGTTTAGTGCTTGTAACATATAGATTAGGTCCAATAAAAACATTATCGTCAGGAACTGGGTATTTGATTTAACAAAGCTGTAGAAAAAACCATATAAATTGGAGGAAATCAGTGAAGTCTGAAATGAGGGAAAGATAATAAAAAGTTCACCGAAATAAATCGCTGCAATAATTTCTAAAGCTATGACAAACACAGACACACACGCACACATTTAAACATATGAAGAGTTTGTTTGCAAAAACCGATAAGTCCATATTTGCCAAATGGAGATATTTGCGATTAAAGGTCAAGAAAAATAAAGAGAATAATAAGAAAATTTTTGCTTCTTTTTACCATAACTTCAAAAATATACCTTTATATGTAGTGACCAATATATCATTTAAAAGGTATTATTTTGTACTTTATGACAGAGATCGTACTTCAAAATCTTCAAAAATGGACTTATCGGTTTTTGCAAACAAACCCTTCATATATGCATGTAGATATGGCCTATGGATAGAGCTGTATGATAGAATAATTATATGTATGTATATATATATATATATATATATGTATATATATACATTAGTATATACATGTATGTTTACACATATTATATATACGTGATATATAATATGTGCGTACATGTGTATGTACTGTACGTACAAAACACACACACACACACACATTATATATAAATATGTATATATATATATATACACACACATTTATGTATACACACATACATACACGTTTATCACACAATTACGCATTGACGAAAACGCACTCAATTATTGATACAAATGAAGGTATATCGTGTGATTGACTCTGAATCTCATTTTGTACGCATTCATATTAAGCCTATATACAACACTCCTTGAATTCGATATCATTACCTTCCCCCGAGTACCAGTACCGGTTACCACTTGTCTTAGGCGAGAGATCAGGTATCGCTTTTTATACTCAGAAGTGTAACATCTGTCCCGCTTTTTTTTTTTTTTTTTCGCTGCGCACCTCGGCAAACCTTCGCTGCATGAGGACAACGTGTCCAAGCACGTCCGGATTTACACATTGTGTAAATGTTATGATTAGGACCATCGAAGGAAATTGCGCTGTGATTTTTAAGCAATGAAAGCTCAATGAAAGCCATGATGTGTATGCGGATGTTGATGGTAGTGTTACGATTATGGTATTAATGACAGTATAATTATGATGATGATAATAATACTGCATCGAGCACTACTAAGAGAGTGCTACTTAAAGTGATAAAAATACCAATAATGGTAAATATGTTAATAAATCAATGAAAGCTGTGTTGAGTGTGCTGTCAATGATTTCAATGTTGAAAATAAATGTAATGATAGTAGTAATAATTATGATTATAATACTAATGGCAGTAGGATTGCGATGGTAATAATGATACTACAAGTGATACTAGTACTTATAATGATGAAAATATTACTAATGATAAAATTACAGTAATATTGACAACACCACAGTATGTTATTTACCCAGTGTATCCACTAAGAATTAACACTGCTCTCCAAAAGGGTCCCGCCATTTTCTTTCCATTATCCCAGCATTAACCAGATATTCATTTAGACACATAGGTAAACGGGGACATTTTGCATAAGTTGTACTATCCAAGGGTGAAAGCACCGGGCTGAATGCTAACCCAGGACCTTCTGGTTAACGGGCCTGAGTCTTAACCACTGCACTGTGGGGGTCCAATATTCGGCTTGATATATATGTCTCCGCTCTTTACGGACGAGCTGTGAGAATAAAGGCTATCAACTTTAAAGGTGAAAACTCTGTTTTCCAAAGGCTTCTGATTTGTATGAAAGTGAAAATTCTGCACCATTCTACACCACGACTGAAGTAGATGGAGTAATAGAAAAAGACAAAACATAATAGCAGAAGTTCTTTCAAAATTGGAATTGAACTATAAGAAATCTACGGAAATATTACTTTCAAGTGTTAAAAAAACGCAATTATGCAAATTAGCTTACAATGTAGTTGATGCTGACTTTACACACAACTTTCTCATTAGTTTGTGCATAAGATATCATCGAAATCGTATCTCGGTCGATAATTTAGAAAAGGCAACCTCCCCCCCCCCCCCAAAAAAAAAAAAAAAGAATATATATATATATATATATATATATATATATATAATTTCAGACTTACAGTAAAACACCCGTAGCAGAAAACTTGGCCATGACCAGACAGGACAAAATACAGCCCAACATACAGAATATGAGCACACGGTGCTGGGATGCACAATAACCACACGAGTCCCACGCAGGTCCGGACGAAGGCCCAATGACGGGCCGAAAGCTTGACAAATAAAAGGGAGACTAAGATCGAGAGCAACGTCCCGCCTCAGTCCAATTTCTTTCAACTATATATATATATACATATATATATATATTTGATGGATTATAGTAACACAATGCAAAATGACTCTATGACCACGAGTGTTCTCCTTTTTTATTATTGTCGTGTCATGTCATGAAACGAAATTTCTATTGAAGTATTGTGTGTTGTCGAAAGGGAAACTCTTCTAATTTGCATATGTTCTTGCTAATAATATTTCTTTTTATTTTGTGAAGTCATGCAAAAATCCAAAACACAATGAATAGCAAAAGTGAAGAAATTCATGTGATTTTAATCTGTAAATACAAAGTTGAACGTGATCTGCAAAATGCATTTGAAATCCTGTCTATACACGACATATCAGTTTGGGTTTATATCGTACTTCAAACTAACGACGTGCATGGACGTGAAGTATTAACGTTTCCAAGAAATCTATTTCAAAATGACTCTATGAGCACGAGTGTTCTCCTTTTTTTATTATTGTCGTGTCATGTCATGAAACGAAATTTCTATTGAAGTATTGTGTGTTGTCGAAAGGGAAACTCTTCTAATTTGCATATGTTTTTACTAATAATATTTCTTTTTATTTTGTGAAGTCATGCAAAAATCCAAAACGCAATGAATAGCAAAAGTGAAGAAATTCATGAGATTTTAATCTGTTAATACAAAGTTGAACGTGATCTGCAAATGCATTTGTACACGACATATCAGTTTGGGTCTATATCGTACTTCAAACTACTGACGTGCATGGACGTGAAGTATAAACGTTTCCAAGAAATCTATTTCACTTTTTTTTTTAATTCCATGTGTTTGTCACTAGTTGCTTTGAGAGAAATGGTCTTGTATACATCAAGTGCATTTTACATGATGGCCATTGATATTACTACTGCATAGACGTAATTCGTTGTGCTACCTTACTATTATCAGGTATATGTTATATAAGACGCACATCGTATATCTAGATCCCTATCGTATTTCACAAGCGAATCCCGCATTCTTAGAAGAAAAAAAATAGTCCCTAAAGTAGCAATGTCACAACATATTACGCTTGCATGAGACAGAACCCAAACAAAATACTATATTCATTTAATGACGACTCCAGTGGACGCCTTTAGCATTCATATGGGATGAAAAAAAAACACAACAAGAGCAATTAATGTAAACACAGGAAATGTGAGACTCCTGCTGAGCGGGGTTTTCGTCGTTATCCAATTTTCATTACGTCACACGCCCAACCCAAGTTATATTGCACCATGACACAAAAGTTGTGTTAATGTTCTTCGAGAATTGCTACATCCAATGAGTTAAAGGGGATGGCTAGTAACTGATCAGTGGGAATCAGTGGGAATGCTGGGGGATGATTGTTCCAATTCTTGTGGGATTCATTTAAGAGTACATTACATATCTGTTGTTGTGTGATTTTTTTTTTTTTTTGCTTCAGAACGGTCTCATATTCAAGTAATGTGCAGTTTAATGCCCCGTTACTGTACAGGCATGCTAACCTGGAAACATTAAACTGCACATTACTCGAATATGAGACCACTCTGAAGCAAACAATTTTCACACAACGATAGATATATAATGTACTCTTAAATGAATCCCACAAGGATTGGAACAATCATCCCCCAGCATTCCCACTGATTCCCACTGATCAGTTACTAGCCATCCCCTTTAACTCCTTGCTACATCTAAGTCACCCAGGCGTTAGGGTCTTGATTACCTGGCCAGAAGTCTTATATCAGACACCAGCAAGGTGGAGGCACGCCTCGAAACCTCATGGGTCTCATGTCCCCAATAAATCTCTGTTCAGATTGTGAAGGCGGGCAACACACGCTGTTCTTTAAGTGGTGTAAGCGTCCACCCACCCCAAGGATCTCGCGGTGAAGAAGAAAGCTTCGCCGCGAAACCATGCGGCACTGGTGCCCCAAGAAACAAGACAAGTGAGAACATGATTGTCTGGTCTGAAGTGAGACTGTTTCCAGTGGGACTTACCAATCACATCACACCCACGCACAGTATACATTGTCATCTATACAGACAGACAGACAGACAGACATACACACACACACCTAGACACACAGAGAACATACACAGAAACAAATATAAAAACAGACACACGCAGACACGCGCACATACATACAAACACATCAAGATGAGTTGAATAACGACGATGATACGAATAATGACAACGAAAATAGTAATATTGATAATAATGCGTCTTCGTTTCAGCGCATCGGTGTTTACCATGAGCAAAGGGTAATGCCCGCAAGCATTATCCCAATATCACAAGGTATTCATTAATAAACTATGGGTTAAGAAGACTACTGGGAAGGGGGGGGGGGGGCAGCTTTCCCCGATATCTACGAGTGGAACCCGTGTCAAATAGTTCGTATCCCAGTAATACCCACTTTACTACATAGCTCCCAACTTACCGAACAGTTTTCACATCCGACAGGACGGTTGTCGCATCCTGCTCTCTTTTTTTTTTCTCTTAAAGATCTGACCAAGTTAAATCCAAGGTCAGTCTTTAAACATAGTTCAGGATATAAGAATGGCTTTGGTTCTAAGATTATAACTCATACTTTTCTTGCTAAAAAAAAAAGGAAAATGCAAAAATGATTATAATGCAGAAGATAAATCCCCCCGAAAGACGAGGGGAGCATTACAAGTCATTAAAGTGAATGTTTGGTGCAAGCAAAAGATTTTGCACTTCTATCATTGTGGTGTAATATTATTCAAGTCGATGAAATGGTGTTATATTGTCACTTCAAGATAAAGGATGAAGTCAAGCCGTTTGGTTGAAGCGGTCACGTGACAATGAAGATGTCTTGCAGAATTGTCAACAGAATCAGCACCTGTGCACACTTAAGTATTAATAGTCGTTGTTAATTTGTCTGTGGTTCTGCCCCATGAATACAACATTCCGTATCTGTCTCTTGAAAAAACAGTGTATTCCCAGGAGTCTTTCGTTTCCTCGTTTTACTGGTCTGTTTCTTCCTCCTGAACTATAACAGTGGGGGTGGGGTGGGGAGGGGAGTGCTTGCAAATACCAGACCAATATTACAATTCGGATAGACTGCATCTGTATAAGTACATGCTGTGACATTTTCAAAGGCAAATTCAAATTACTTTTTTTTTTATAAAGTATACCATGATATCATTACATGATAAATGTTTATCTTACCGACTTAGTGTGCTTGCCTACTTGCTCTTCTGCGGTTGAGTTGTTATTCCCTAGTTTACGGTTAATCTTCTGATCTGTCTTTCTGTCAAGTCATGCACTATAAATACGGTCTGTGCTTTGAACAGCAGGGTAAGGTAACGGAAGTACTTTAAAAGTATTCATTATCATTATTACTGAATCCACTGAGTCATGAAAGACACTTATTTGCTGCTAAACACGGGCCTGTTTTGTTCGGGTTACAGAATGGCGATGATTTGTCGTGAGACGATTTGGAATTTAAGTATATAATTTGAGACCTCAAGACATTGGAAAAATTGAATATCTAATTTAGAGATATGCCAAACCACGTGGTTGTGAACGAGCAATGGAGGTGACTTGATGTTTGCTACAATAGCAGAGGGAAAAAAAGAAAGAAATGTGCCCTTTTAGTCTGTAACATGATCCTAACTCAAGTTGACTAAACAGACATCAACGACAGCTCAGAACACCGCTCCTGAATAAGAATGTGGTGGAACACCTTTCTAGATAGCTATATTAATCCATTGTGGATTCGGGTGCTGTTCGTCATTCCGAAGGTTCGTTATTCCGAAGGTTTGTTATTCCGAAGGTTTGTTTTTCCGAAGGTTCGTTAATCCGAAACACACAAATTCCCGATACCTAGAGGTTCGTTAATCCGAAAATGAAAAAGGGTTCGTTAATCCGAACATTTGTGGCGTTATTCCGAAGGCTTGTTATTCCGAAGGATCGTTGATCCGAAAATGAAATAGGGTTCGCTATTCCGAAGGCTCGTTTATCCGAAAATGAAATAAGGTTCGCTATTCCAAAGGCTCGTTTATCCGAAAATGAAATAGAGTTCATTATTCCGAAGGTTCATTAATCCGAAAATGAAATAGGGTTCGCTATTCCGAAGGTTCGTTGATCCGAAATGAAATATGGTCCGCAACGAACCTTCGGAGTAATGAGCTTTATTTCATTTTCGGATTAACGAACCTTCGGAATAACGAACCTTATTTCATTTTCGGATGAATGAACCTTCGGAATAACAAACCTTATCACATTATCGGATTAACGAACCTTCGGAATAACGAATCTTCGGAATAACGAACCATCGGAATAACAAACCTTCGGAATAACGAACTGTAACCGTGGATTCTTGGGTGTAGAGAGCAAGCGACTGGCAGATTACACCCGACCTAGATATGGAATGTACGCTCATGTCATTGCCTATAAAAATGGGAGAGAATGTGTGATGAAAACATGCACTGATGCCACACTATGCACATTCTCTTATAGAGGAATACAAATTAAAGAATGTTTAGATGCCAATTAATATGATACCCTGTCCTGAATACGTAGTAATGAGCAGTCACCGTTTTAGTCCAATACTTCATACTAGTTTGCTCGGATTGGTGTATACTACATCGAGCAAGCAAGATTTCTGGTTGTCAGGAACAACTTTTGTTATAAAGACATGCATATGATTTTGAGAAAGTTGTTTCTTTACATGTCTATTCAAAGGTGACTTAACATTTGAATGTTAGTTGACGGTTATTGAAGACGAGAAAGATGGGGGAGAGAAACTGTGTCATACAGCGTCTGTCACTCAGCGCATCTTATTCTCCTCCCTTTTCTCCTCTCCCTTCACTCGTAGACTCTTTAGCGAATGAAAAGTTTTGTCACAAAACGAGTTAACTCCACTCGCGTCAATTTTAGAGATTTGCGGTGAAAGGTGTAAGAACTAAGAAAATCGTGTTTTTTTTTTATCATAGCAAGAAGAATATCCCTTATTATGTTAAAAGTGAGACGTCACTGGAAAGTCTTTATTTGCTCCATCTGAAGATGGAGTGACATTAGTGGTTTTTTTTTATTGCACTTATCCCGTTCTGCACTCAAACTCATCAAATTATTATATAATCCAAACACACTGATTGTGATGACTGCGAGTGATACCTGACAGCATGTCAGTAATAATATGACCATAATTGCATTCATATTAGTTGCTATTTTTTAATGCTTTTCATTTCTTGTAATTCATTTCTTTTATTGATCCATAACTTAAACATAAACATTATGACATTATTCAATGTCCACACGACTGACATAATCAAACAATCCAGACTGAATTACTTATAAAGAAAGATTAATTTCAGCATAACCAAGGAAAATCAGTGAATCTCGAAACAAAACTTGCTAAAATGCTTTTTTAGCAAACTAGCTAAAACACTCACATACTAATACGTTCAAGCTACATGTATCCGTAAATGTTTGCGGAGAAAAAACAATTATGTGTTGATCATATTTCAGTCCTGAAAATGCATTTCATTAGCACACTTATCTACTGTATTGCGGATTAGAGTGTGGATGGCGGTATATTCCCTATTTTGATATTCACCTGTTCCATATCTTAATCTGTTCTTGAGATATTACCTTCTTTTTATTAGTCGACATAGCTTTGTTTAGGTAAATTAATTAATCAAAATCAATCCTGTTCATGATTCATATCAGTTTTTTTGTTGAATTTGAATTGCATGAAAATACTTGGAATAGTTATAGTGTCGTTCGTTTACGACACTAATGACCATTGTCTAATGACCCTATGTATTAGGATCTTTTGCTTATTCATTCAAAGTAACTTCTATAAAGTAGATTCGGTGGCAAATTCCTCCTGAGGTATTAATAATGATTGATGAATGAATTAGATGATATATTTCACGCGTCATTGATATCAATTTCATTGTAGGCATTGGTGAATATAATATATTCACCAATGCCTACAATGAAATTGATATCAATGACGCGTGAAATATATCATCTAATTCATTCATCAATCATTATTAATACCTCAGGAGGAATTTGCCACCGAATCTACTTTGCTACCGAATCTACTTGCCTATTTTGCAACAATTTTCCAACATATTATGTTGGAAAATTGTTGCAAACTAGGCAATTTAAGCATTGGGCTGTGGTCGAAAACATATATAGATTTGCTATTTAGGGTAATAAGTTCAGAATTACTAAAACATTATGCATGACAACCCAAATAAGATGCAATTATAGTTGTAGTTAGACATGACTTCAAGTGTGCCGTTGTCATGACAGTAGTATTTCCGACGGTACATGTTAAAGAAAGTATAAATTGAATCAAAATATACTTAAATGAGTCTTTGAAATAAAAATATACCTGTAGATGCAAGATTTTTGTCACAAGTACAATTTGGCTCAATGATTTTATTTTTTAACCTGAATAGATTTCTATATACAATTATTATCATTCACACATCTCCAAAAAAAAAAGAAAAGAAAAAAAAACCCGCTAGATATACAACCGGATGAAATTGTCGCTTTGTTTTTAAGATTAAATGCTTTAATGTGCAAGCCTCCCTCGGGACCCTTTTTTTCTCACTCTTAAGCTTTAAGATAAGCACTCATAGGCTCATTCAAGATTTTCCTTCGTCGGATAAGAAGATGCTATTTTTACCTTCGTTTTGTCTGAGTTGAAAAACGAGCGTATGTTTCTTCGACGGCCGCTGCTTAGTCCAAACCCACATGGCGATGATTTAAGAGCCTTCAATCTAAACCAGAAATCGTTGATGTGCATCGGGAGAGCGCTAGGCCGGTAGTCTGCGACAACTCTCGCTTCGACGAAATTCCCGTCATTTGATTCATTGCTACTTCTCTCTTCTATTTTTTCTCTTTTTTCGGGGGGGGGGGGGGGCTTTTTGGTACCCCTTTCATTTTCCCTTTCCTCATCTCATGGAACACAGTAAGGGCTTTCTAGACATCTCAAGGCGGACGCCATCGCAATGCATGAAAGTATCACGCATTCGACCCGTCTGCTGGGGTTATCAATCTTTACAGCAAGAAGAAAAAAAAACAGCAACCACGTACGCATCCACATTTGCTGTCATTCCGTACACACTGTATGTTTCGGGCTCGCTTTGCACCCAGACGAAAACTGACCTGCTCGATTTTCATTAAGAGTGATGAAATGGCGGATCAGATCCATAATGTTTGTGGACAGCGTGGACATCTTTTAGAAAGGTGAACGGCTGGCAAACAAAATAGATTCAGGTTTGCAGCTTATCGATGCTTATCTCTTCCCGAAAGATCCTTTGCCGCGGATGAGATGCTTGTATTAGGATAATGTGAAAACTCATTTGTCACACTTTTTTTCTTTTTTTTTTTTTACACAGAGTTGGCTTGGGGTCTTTCCACGAGCCCGACACCCACGAGTCATACGGCCCACGAGTTCGACAGTGGAAAAAAAAAGTCCATTAGTCATATAGCCCAGGAGTCGTACAACCTATGAGCTCGACAATACGCAAAAAAGGTCCATGAGTCCGACACTGGGCGATAAGGCGTACATTATGTCCCATGATGTAATGTCGGCTTCGTGGGGCTTTTTTTTTTTTGCCTTGTGTAGGAGTCATGGACCTTATTTGATTGATTGATTTTGATTTTCATACATAAATGAAATACAAAGTCAATTGAACGAACTAATTGAGCACAGTTTAATTTGAATCCGACAGTTAAAACAATGATTGATTCTAGTATCCAACATGGCTAGTGTCGAGCTGGTGGACCGTATAGTTCGTGGGCCTTTTTTTTTTTTTTAGCGTCGGACTTGTGAGCTTTGTTTGCCACGTGTCGGACTCGTGGGATGTGTGACTCGTGGGCAGTATCACTCGTAGGTGTCGGAATCGTGACATGCAGCTGTTGACACTATATGGCCTTGGTATTTATCGAAGTGTGGTATTCTGACAGTGGACTGCAGGAAATTTCAACTCATCTGTGGAATGAAAAACTATTTTCACACTCTTGCATATAGTAGACCTGCATCAAGCTTACACCATTACAGTGTGACGACAAATTGTGACGTAACTGTTACACACTATGTTAACATGTGTATTCTCCACACGGTGAAAACCAACGGATACAAGAGCACATTATTTATGTAAGATAGGAAAAAATGTTTTTCCATGCATACACTGTGGCAAGGTATCATTTGCTGCTTTATTCCGGGTGACACTGTGAAAGTTGTTAATCTGTGTGACATTTTGTATGTTCTGCGTAAAAAAAAAAAAAAAAAAAGTCCATAACGTGTCTGGATTCATTTGGCAGAAACGGCACCTAAGCAACTGAAAGAAAATTTCTAATCGATCTTGCTTGGGGCAGAAACATGTTGTAAGACTCAACGGATGTCGAGTGATTTTCTTCTTTTTTTTGGGGGGGGGGGGAGGAGTACGTTGCTTGCAGACTAAGTGCTGATAGAACACTCACGAACATACCATATTAGTCATTTGATATGACGTATGTGTGTGAGAGAGTATGTGTGTGTGAATTGCATTTATCTGTGTTTGAAAATGAACGTGCAGGTCCATTAAAATCGGAGCCAATGCATTGGTTGCAAACACTGGGATGGAGAATAGCTTACTCATGTTTGTTGTGCGAAAAGTTGAACGTACGGATAATGGGTGCAACCTGGTATGTTTTCCTTTTTATTTTTTTTTTGTTCTTGTGTGTGTGTGCGTATGTGGTCCACTGCTTTTGTTAGATTTGATATGCAGATACTCAAAGTAGGAGTACTTCAAGGTTTTATTCTAGGACCCCTGTATTTTTCTCTTTTCGTGAATGGTATATATGGTCTCTGTGTGAAACCGGGCAAGACTATGTTGTTAGCAGATAACACAGTTATCATGTATAGTGCGTCAGGGCTAAAAGAATGGAAAATAGCGAGGGTAATGATCTAGAGCGATTAAAGTTAGGGTTTAACTCAAACCGCTCAACACACAACACTGAAAAAAAGAAGCAATTGTTAGTTGCCACCCCACAGAGCTTAACCAACATATATGAAGATATATGAAACTTGGAATTTGGCAATAGAACACGTAAAGAATGTGAAACATCCTGGTGTATAATTGGACCAATATTTGAACTTTAAAGGGACTGTACAGTACTTGAGGTGGAGATTCATGTTTTGAACATTCCTAAGTGAGATAATGAGAAACCTCTTATGAAATATGAAAGAGCATGTAATTTTAAGAAGGACTCAACGTTTATTTGATGAAAATTAGTTTTCAAATGGCTGAGATATCCAAAAAAAAGTGATAATAATAAAAGGCGACAGGCCACGCCTTTTATTAGGATCTGTATGTTTCACCTTGTTTTTAGATATCTCAGTCATTTCAAAACCGATTCTCATCAAATAAACTTTTGATAGCCCTTAGAATTGCATGCTCTTTGACATCTCATAGAGTGGTTTCTGAATATCTCGCAAAATGTTAAAAGTTAAATCCTCACCTCAACCAGAACTGTACACACCCTTTGATTAACGTATATACCCAGGTATTATGCGAGATTGCTTGCAGTTTAGCTTTACTTAAACCTTTCTATGCAATGAGTCAAATATGCACAAAAATTCACAAACGAACCTTTGAGCAGGTAATGTAACACTCAGAGGATTAATAGACTTAGAAAATAAACTCACTCTAGACAGTACGAAGCTGTTCGCAAAAATTAATGCTCTGATCATACCTTACTTGATTATTGTTCCAATGAATGGACAAATTGTACTTAAGATGACGGTCTCCTGCCTTTTTTTTTTTTTTTTTTTTGTAATAATGCGATTAAATAATCATTGATTTTCCAACTATTTGTGTATGATTGTAACTCACATATAAAATATCTTATTATTGGTGCATGATATATATATATATATATATATATATATATATATATATATGCGTGTGTGTGTGTGTGTGTGTGTATGTGTATTGTGTTGGATATAATATGAATAGTATTGGAAATTATTGTTACATTGTATACACTTTGTGAAAAATGCAGAAATCAAGTTAAATTAAATGAAATGAAATCAAATCAAATCAAAATGGATAGCTATTGAGAAGAGATGGCAATTCCAGAAAAAGCAAAAAATCTTGTGTGATGTTTGGATGATGCTGATCAATCACGGTTACAAAATGTGTTCACATCTGCCTTGGATGTATATTGCTATAGTACAAGAAGTACTCAGATTAAGGGTTTAATCGCGCTCAAAGTATAGAAACTGCATGAAAGTGGTAGAAAGACAGCCCTCCTAGTCAGTGACGTAATCAATATTCAAGTCCCTCAGGTATTTTATATATTCAATTTCTTTAAAAATGTATAAAAACTTAGATACAGTTTACTGGTGACTAAGTAAGCTCACTGTATGCATTTTCTTAAATAAAGTTTTGTAACTTTTTATGTAACAAGAACAAATATTACTCGCTGTGGATTCCCCTTTGTAAGCCCTTTTCGTTACAGTGATTTTGAATGTTAATTAGTGACAACCACTATCATGCCCTGGATTTTGGATACAGTTAAGCTTTATCTTTACTGTTTACTCCATTCCAATAATTTCTCTATTTTGTTTTGATAAATTTCAGCGCCACATAATTATACAATGTTATATTTTAGGGGGTCTCACTTTATTAGTTTGCAGCTTCTTTCTCTTTGTAACTATTATAGTTATTCAATATAATTATTCGATGAATCATACTTTTGCCCCGATAAATTTTGATACTCACGTTGAAATAACGACTTCCTTTCACAGAGTCTCTTTTTTCTGTATTTCTATTCATTTACTGTAATCAATATATGATAACTCCAATTTTTGAGAAGATGTAAAAGGCCTATTATTGTATTATGGGTTGTGCGGTTAGTATATTATGCAATTATGAAAATGTCATTGTCTAGTTTATTGCCCATTAATGGGGAAACCTGTCAGAGATAAAACTGAATAAATGAATAGATTAATTGATCATTATTAGCTAAATTAGTATTGAATGAAAAAATGAATGAATGAATTAACGAATGAATGAATAAATAGATAAATAAATGAATAAATAAATTAATTAATTCATTAATTAATAAATTAATTAATAAATAAACTAATAAATTAATTCTTCGTGAAGCTCCCGTATGAACAGACACAACTCCCCCAAAATAATGACGAATGAAATCTCAATCTCGATGGGGAATACTAGTAGAGAATCGGTTCATGTAGCTCCAGTCACACAATCCATTCATTAAAGTCACATAATGTTTCCAAAGTGACTTCTCAGTTATTTAGCCTTATTCCATAATTACATTAATTTCAATTAAAAGACTAAAACGTGGCTCGGTGTTCAGTGGTATGTAGACCGATTTTATAAGTATAAACATTTATTGTCATAGGTGGCCCTAGTGAAAATTTAGCGTACATGCATCATCACTTGATTTAGTGTGTTTGTTTGTTTGTTTGCATGCTTGTTTGATTTTTCGGTCAAACGTTGTTTTGAAAACGGATTCACCTTTTTCAAGATTCATGATTCATATTTATTTTCATTTCCATAAAATAAACAGAGAAATTATAAGCAATGTATAAGCAGAACTTTTTGTAATAATTGCTAAAACGTAAGTTGACAGAATGCAATCATGTGAAAATGAGTAACAATGAAGAAAACACAATTGCATTTGTTTTCTTTGAAATATATACATATGCATTTAGTAGAGGCAAATTAAGGATGGGAATGGAAATGGAGTGTCCCACTAAAAGAGCAAAGCTTGTATGATATTGGAGACCCTCAGAAAATACCTTGTATGGAAACGCCTTTTTAATACATTATAATTTGTATATTACTTAGGCTGACACAAATGTTTATTACAAACTTCAACCGCGCTCCTCCATAAACAAATTGGCCGTCGCACGTACGTTTGTTAATGTTGAACAGCATCTCCACTCCACCATCGCTGGCTACACGGGTGCCCCTTCGGGACGCTCTCGCGTCAGGTTCGAAAAGAAAACAGAGCTCTCTGGGCTAGGAAGGGCCAAGAAAACAATTTGGATCCACCAGTGTGGATACAAGCATCGCGGCGATTCGCTCCCGTCGTCTAGACTAAGGTAGCTTCAAAAAGGGAAAAAGAGAGCAACGTAAACATTAGTAACCTGTCACGACAAAGCCATTCTTTACATGTGAGGGATGAGTATAATAGTGCGAGTGAGATGAGGTGAGAGGAAGAGGATGGGGAAAGAGATAAGGGGTAAGGGGAGAGAGCTGATGATAATGGTAGGAAGACCAGGAGATCCACTTGTTTACCAGACCCGCCTCTCCATTACCTCCCTGGCCTAGATAAAATATTAATTACAGATCTGCAAGATCTGCAGAATGCCGAATCAAATGTATGGCCTCTTCGCGTCCTTAAAGGGAAACACTGAGAAAGACAGAGATAGAGAAAGAGAGGGAGAGAGGGAGAGATGGGGCGGGAAGAGATATGGAGAGTTAAGGGAAAAAAGTTTGACGCCAAGGAACACTGAAGCTTTGTCGACCGTAACAATACAGAGCTGGGAATAGCGCCAAATATGATGAAATTTGAAGCCTTTTCAGCGAGAAAAAGATTATGGCACGACTGCGAGTATGAAATGGGCAAGGCAATGAGGACTATTTCACCTATATGTAATACATTTTTGCGCATGCATGATTTTATTTATTAATTCATTTATCACTGAAATTGGTCATGCATTCATTCATGCGATAATTCACGTCCTAACTCATTCATTCAAAATTATGTATTTGATCATTTACATTTTTGGAGCTTATAGACAACCAGCTATAACCTGTTCGGTTAGGGTAAGCATTTTTTATGTAAATGTATATTTTAGCCATTACTGGGGAGGGGGGAGGGAGGGGAACTTAAGTATTCCTAACAATAGTTGATTTATGCACTGACATAGTAATGACTTATTACATAATCTATTGAATCATCTTTTCTTCTTTTGGATGTAACTCATTTAAGGCCGACGTAAGCGGCAGTGTTTTAAACCGAATAGGTGTGTATACTGCTGTTAATTTTAAAGTTTTGTACATCACTGTTTACACATAACCCTTCGTGTTGAAAATGGTATCTACACAAATTCCCGCACACACACACACACACACACACACACACACATGCACAGTCACTATACATTGTATAATCATACAAGCAAGACATGCAGAAAAAATATATATATATTTTGATACTAATTGTTAAATACTCGAGGTGTGTTGCGTCAAACGGGTAATCCATCTACACCTTGCTGCATATAGACGTGTCATGAACGACGTCCATGGTAAGACATCATTGTGCACGGTGTTTGCGATCTACCCTCTCAGCTATAACAGCAATGATTTTGGTAAAGTTTTAATGATACATATAAATTGCTATATTAATGATTTGTTGTGGGACATAAGTAATTAAAAATATATGTATACAAGTTCCATCATCTCCTCTTCCTTCTCCCTTTTCTCTGTCCACTATGTAGACAGTCTTATCATTCATTCCACGCATACTTACATTTCTCTTTCTTCTTTTACAAGAGAGCTGCCTCGTGTTTGTGCATGTGTCTGTATGTGTCTACTTTCTCTCTGTTATTGCTTTTTGCGAGCAATTTGCCTTGTTTTATCAGTATTAGATATATTTTATGAGGGGGCTGCAAACTACAATCTCTGCTTTTTAGCAGTCCCCTCCATTTCCAACAACTTTCTTTCCGTATTTTTCATGAACTTTACAAAATTTTATTGCAGTTGACAGTTTTTCATTATAACATTATTGTCGTGTTAATATGTGTATTCAAATGTTGCAAGCATATGTGTTGGAAATGAAATGAAATGAAAAGTTTTGCGCGTATGTGTGTGAGAGAGAGAGTTTGTGTGTGCGTGCTGCGCAGGGAGCGCAGTGTATACAAGTGAGTTAGGTGTGTAATCTAGTAGAGGGTCCTTTCGGGTTTCCAGGCCGCGTGCGCCAGCAGGTATAATGGTATGATACCCATTCATGTTCCAAGTGATATCGATAACCAGCGCACGTTCCGTGCTCGCCTCGAGGGTCAACTAGCCGTCTACCAAGGGAAAGAAGATCTATTTTAAAACATCGGCACTAGCCTCTTATTCAGACTCTTTAAAGCAGAAAAGTTTTGAATATTATGAATTTATCTTTTTCAAGGTTGCTGCAAAAAGTTGCTTCTTCCTCGTAATCCTAATTTATATCAACATATTCAACGAAAAGCAGTTGATGGATATCACATGGTGTTGGAAGCGACCATTTTGGTGGAACTACAAAATTACCAACAGCTAAAACGCATTTTCTAAAATAAATGAACCAGAGTTCTAATGTTCATCGGGTGCAGTCGATTGATGTCAATTCCCAATTTAAGTTGGTTCTGGTCTGCACTCTCGGTGGATATTTTTTTTTTTCATGTGGTGAAAATGATTTCTGTTGGGCTCCGAACCAAACTAATCACTGATAAGACAGGATCATGTTGATTGTCTTCTGGGTTAGTAAATGGCCGGTGTTTTGGTGAATTCCTTGCTCTTTCCTTCTTCCGCAGTCACACGAAATTTCTTGACTATTGGATATAACTCCTCTTTCTTACCTTGCAGAGTATCATTCGAAGTGTTTTGCTGGTTTTGGACTTCATTTAATGTGAAATTCCACACTATATTTGACGTTGATTTGAAAGTTGAATTAAACTATTAGTAATATGTATCAAATTTCTTGAGCATTTATACATAGAGCCAAAATTACGAAGATTGACATCCATGTTTCAAATGTTTACAATGATTTATTTTACATCTTAGCCGGATACTTCACTCTATTTTATTATATTTGATGTACATTCCTTTATTGACAAATATGAAAATGAATTCAATTGAAATTAACATTGAAATTGACATTGACATTTCAATATGGACCTAGAATTTAAACATAGTGAAATTGCAAAATTTGCATGTTTCACCTTATCTCACTTGAACGACAAACGAAACATTCAAAATACATGAGGCGTTAAAGTCATTGTCTCGCAGCTCTCCCATTGGTTAGATATCGTAGATATTAAATAAGACTGTTTGAAACATTTAAAAAAAAAATGATCATGGTTGAAGTTACATAATCATGGCATAATATTGTGTCATTATAACAGAGAGGGGTACCAATATAAGTTGAAATATCATAAAACCATTTTCAGAGAGATGGGCAAGTACATTAGTAATATGTGTGTGTGAGTTTTATGTGATTAGCTTCTAAAGTTGCTCCCCTGTCTTGTAGAGAAAGCCAAGAAGACCTATCCGTTCTCCGCAACATTGGCTTGCCCACAGCGGCCTTCCTCCTCTTTCAACGCCTGATTTTCTTCAATGTTCCAAGACTCCACAATACTCAATTCAATTCACTTCGCAATTGAATTAAATGAAATTGAATTAAACTTGATTTATTTTAATTCAGTTCAATTCGATTCATTATCATTTTATTAATTAATTTGTATAATGCTCTCTTGTCTTTCTGTAGTGAAAACCATTTAACCCGTTCAATATTAAATTCTGAAATTTACGCAGGCCGCCAGGTTCCCGTACAGAACGGATATCACACAGGGCATATTCTTTCCCATAGCGTTGGCTTGCCCACCGTCCCCATCATCTCCTAACATCAGTCTTTCTTTACATTCAAAAACTCCGCCATGCTCAATTCAGTTCAATTCAATTCAATTCAATTCAATTCAATTCAATTCAATTTATTATCAATTCATCAATAAATTTGTATCATGCTCCCTCGTCCTGCTGTAGTGAAAACCTCTTAATTATTTCGCCCAAGGCCTATCCGTCCTGCATGGCGTTAGCTTGTTCACCGTCATTACCATCCCCCATTAAACACCAGGTTCTCTTCAACATTCCAAGACTCCGCCATGCAAGGGTTGGTGAGAGACGATCGCTTACTCTGTTCGATCGCTTCCCCAGTATCGAGAACTGAAATCGAACCGGTAACGCCGCGTTGGATTGCCCGTTTAAACGCCGATTACCTAATTAAGATGGAGTTCGATCCTCCGTTTTAAGAGGGACAGAAGGAGAGAATGAATGGGGTGAAATGAACGAACATAATCCTAGCAGGACACTATGTAAGCAAAGAAGGAGTAGCGAGGGAAGTAAAGGAAAGAAATAATTGATTAACACAGCGAAGGTTTCAGAAAAACACTCTACGTACTGTCTGATTTTGTATCGCATGAATGTGACATTATTATGCCACAATCATCCTTTTCTATATCACCTTGCTTTACAAACGTCCGCTCGCTGAGTAAATTGAATGATACATGGCATTTAATTTCTTACAGTAATCTCTTTCTCATCATAATAAATCACAATATGTATTTACTTATTCAACAGATAGGTCGAAGCAACATTATGATTATACAAGCCCATTCTTCAACATTGCTTTTGTTATACATTTGAACAATTTCAGTTGGTCAAACCATTCACATCCTTTTTCGTAATTTTCACACATATGAATTGTGGGATCTGCAGTTTTACACGCTACCTTCTATATTTGCCCCATCATATTTCTGTTATGTTCTCTTTAAACGCCTTAGCACCATACCATGACTATTAACATGTTGTTTTTGGTCATGTACTTTGTTTTATAATGTACAGTCCAAGTACACAATTTTTTACATTGTATTCTCTTTTTCTTTTTCTTTTTTTTTCTTTTTGCTGTACCAATGTCAAAAACTTTATAATTCCTTTGAAAAATATGGAAATAGGAAAATAAATTGAACTGAACTGAACTGACCTGTGCTTTTCTTTGACTAATAACATAATCGTCTGAGACGACTTCTATAGGTTTGATTTCATTAAACCTATTTCGTTTTGTATCGCGTGTCATGTATCTTACATTGACACATTTATGTAATTTTCCATTGAATATATATATATATTCAATGGAAAATTACATAAATGCGTCAATGTGAGTTTGCCTCAATTAGTAATAATAAAGTGCCAAAATAACAGAAAAGGTGTAGGATAACAAGAGGGAGATAAAAAAAAATAATAACATAGAAGAACAAAACGAAGTGGATTAGACGTGTTTGAAGGAAAAATGTTGGAGGGACTGAGGAAATAAGAGGTAAAAGTGTGAGACGTTTTTAATTAGAAACACAAAAAAAGAAGAGTTGCTGATAAATGGTATATCTCTGGTTTTTGTCCTCTTTGCTTGAGACAGCGAATGATCGGATGGAGTTTGCCTGCTTTGATGAAGGAATTATGTAATCAGTAACGAATTGTTATTTTCAGTATCTGAGTAAGAAAAATGAAAATCGTACCAATCAGGATGTTTGGCAAACTGAATTAATTTCTTTTGCACTGTTGTTATGAAGATTTTTACTGTGGAGCTCTCAGATCTAATCTAAAGCTGAAATTTACGAGTGGCACTTGCGAAATCTTTAAAGGTCCTGTTTACCTTTGGGAGCAGTGATTTTAAAAATGTTCAAGATATCACATTTGATGCCTATGTATGGGTCAGTTGTATCACACAACATCTTACCATCTAAAAAAAAAAATCATTATAAAGGCTAAAATATAAGGAGATATATCATTTTTCCCATCAAAACTGTACATGGTTTAGTCTATAAACACTTTTATATTAACTATTGTTCACATTTTGTATATTTAGCAATAATTAACATTAATTATACTAATTCAAATTTTTACATCGGTTGTTTCTGTCACTAGTTCAAATTTTACAACTACTTTGAAGCACTAAATCTTGGTATTTGTTTCATCTGCAAATGGTAAATAACGCCTTTAAAAGACTAAAAAATTGCCATGGCTGTGATATGAGAACTTTGAAACCTTTATTGAAAACGCCCCGATGAAATTTCCCCAGTAAAATTAATCTTGACTTGCTTGAGGAGCTTCATAGGATCCTTGGAAACCAGAAAGATATATTGTAAACCATTATTCCATGGAAGTTTTAATATTATGGCTTTAAACAACTTTGATGGTTCGAACAACACTATACAACATAGAGAAGTCCTTCCAAGACTCTTTCGGTTCTGCCTACCCTTTCAGGTAGGGGATCTTACGGGGTTTGTTCGGCCAGCCGTCAAAGATATCAATAAGCTCAATGTGCCCCCCCCCCCTCCACCACTACAACCATCTTTTTCCCTTTCTGCTTGTTCGCTCTGGCATAGTTCACCCTATTGTAGTCGGTCTTTTGTTCGAAACTTCTCGCTCAATATTTAGTCAGGCTCTATTGGGGAATAGACGAGGTCCCGTGCCTATTTATACAAGTCTCAGCACCTGTGTGCTTCGGACACCACTGCGAACCAAAGTAACAAGAGTTTGGAACTGTAAATGCAGGTCGAACTTTCGCTGTAGCGCCTAGCTCCTGCTATGCGGCTACTTGGGTATCTGTAACTGTTCTGGACGTTGTAGGATATCAATTCATTTGGCTGATCCGAGTGTGGTGGAAGAAGAAGACGAGGAAAGATGGGTAAGCGGATCTCACGATCTATATTTTGAGTTTGTGTTACATGCACGGAGGACCCAGTGACATGACAAGGCGCTTTGTATACATGTATGTATGGCTTTAACAGATCAATAGCTGTACTGCCGCTGCCTCGCGCCGCCAAATGGCAGGTTTAACGGCGGAGTGTGATCGCGAAGGAGTGAAAAATTATGGACACACCAAAGTGTCAAAAAAAAAAAACTTACTGTCGATTCTAAAGATGGTGGTATTGGTAGCATTTTCTAGATAATCGTTTCTCTTTCCCCCAGTCGCCGACCAAACAAACATGCCCACAAAGCATAAATTTCCTGTCACTTTTCATAGGCATGCAGCGTACAGGGTGTTGTTGTCTGTCGGGAGAGTGGCGGTATAATCTCAACAAATAAGAATGAATGAAAATAAACAGGAAACCCTCTGCCACCAGCGATTTAAAGGACAAGTTCACCTTCATTGACATAAGGATTGAGAGAATGTAGCAATATTAATAGAACATATCATTGAAAGTTTGAGGAAAATCGGACAATCCGTTCAAAAGTTATGAATTTTTGAAGTTTTTGTGCAGTCACCGCTGGATGAGAAGACTACTGCAGTGTATGATGTCACATGCGTACAACAATATAGGAAAATATAAAGAGAATTTCACAAAATTTCATCTTTTGAAAAAAAGTACACATTCCCGTGATATTATTCCCATTGCCTTTAGAAAGAGGCAAGTCAAGCGCTCTTTTATTATGCGAAAAAAGTGAAAATATGTCGAATTTTCTTTACATTTTCTATGTTGTTTTATATTTTCTTTTTCTCTTTTCATGTTGTACTCATATGACATCACGAGCCTTAGTAGTTTCCTCATCCACCGGTTCCAACACAAAAGTTTTAAAAATGCATAACTTTTGCATCGAATGTCCAATTTTCCTCAAATTTTCACTGATGTGTTCTACTAATATTGCTGCATTCTCTTAATCCTTATGTTAATGAAGGTGAACTTGTCCTTTAAGGGCAAACTTCAGTGAGATTGGGGAATGTAGCCTTATACCTGTGCGTTCCACATCGATTACCGGTTGATAAAGCACATCACGGGATACATCACACTGTGTGAAAACATTTTGTGTATTTCTGGAACAAAGCAGATTATATCCGAGAGCGATGCGAAATTGAAAATTGGCTTATCAGTAGATTAATCTACTGAGGTACCGTGTCAGAAGTCGAGACATGTCGCTGTCTCTGCAGAGATAATATTAACATTAGTAAAAAGTAAAATAGTAAAGAGGATCAAGTATATTCAAAGCGATTATAAGTAATCAAGGATAATAATGTAGTTCAACAAAACGTTCCCTCATATCAGAATGTGCCGAAGTTAATGATGAAACCATATTTTCATCTCATACCGATATACTGTAAAATTAGTAAAGAGAATCAAGTATATTCAAAGCAATAATAAGTAACCAAGGATTATAACATAGTTCAACAAAACGTTCCCTCATATCAGAACGCGCCGAAGTTAATGATGAAACCATATTTTGATCATGCAGTCATACCGATATACTGTACCCACCTCCCCCCCCCCCCCCCCCCCCCATCCCGCCAGCACATAACCACCGTCGGAAAGTGTTTCTCTTGTAAATGTTATACCCCTTAGCTGAATGATGAGTATACACGTCAATCAAATACCAATGCTATTCCACCGCCAGCGACACTCAATGTTACCATAATCACGAAACCTAATGACTTTAGCACCTGCACCTGTCCTAGATGGCAATTAATTAACTGTACGTACAGTATGCGTAGAGATTTCTCTCCCTCTCTTCCCTTATCGGGAATACAAGGACTTGCCCGCTCTAGCTATAGCATGCACACCCATTTAAAGGGTCACTCTGCTCAATTTGACGATAATGCGATTACATTTTGTACATTAAATTTATAAAATGGACGAAATGTTATTCATATTGGACCCAAGAATGATACACCGTATTTATGGAACAGTTTAATGGCATTTCAGAGGTTTGTGTACGAAACAATGATATTGATCAAGATTTGCTTATGGAATCTCCCATTGACATGCGCGCACATGTTTTTAACACCAAATTTTCTTTTCTCTGAAATGCAGTCTGGATTATAAGATTCAGTTGGATTCATTTAGTAGATCCCCAATTTTGATCTACGCTCTTTTCTGTGTTACCATTTGTTTGCTGACAATGGCTAAGTTTGTGTTTTGACTATCATTAATTTATATGTACTTCACGAAAAACGAAATGTCGTTGAATCGTAATAATCATTTTGATTCAGTTATGTTTATTTCTTCTTTTTTTGCGAAAACAAAGACTGGAAATAAATTCAAATCAATCAATCAATCAATCCAAGCAACCAAAAATGCAGGGATGTACTAACCTGCATGTTGCAGCAATCTTGACTTTTAAAGGGGAAAGGATGCATGAAAGTTGCCAAATCATAGGGGACCAAAACATGTCTGCCATAATATCTTACATCGTTTGACCACTATTTAAACGAATAACACCATTTCAGGTGATGGCAACACCACTTCACCTAATTTTCATGTGCAATGCACAGCTGTAACATGTATAGCTACAGCCGATGTTATTTTTTTTCTTTAAAAATGTTATTTCTATGCTTTATTTAAATGACCCAACTTCCTCTTTTATTCACATTGTATACAGTATGTGATTTTAATGAAACTTATCGTATTTGTTTGGTTGTTTTAGTCTTAGTT
Source organism: Diadema setosum (assembly GCA_033980235.1). NCBI lineage: Eukaryota > Metazoa > Echinodermata > Echinoidea > Diadematoida > Diadematidae > Diadema > Diadema setosum. Next base: position 29,377,713 of record CM067069.1, on the reverse strand, counting down.
TAGGGTCATCTTGGACAAGAAATGGAGATTCTCTTTATTATCGATAATCCTCATTCTTACAGCATTGTTTGGTAGACTGAATCACATGGACTGATATTACGCGACTCACGTAAAACATGCTCCACCACCTTTGTTGTGTGTTTACCGTGAGAAACATGTCCAATACAATTCAGTTGTATGTTAAATATCAGGGCAGTTATTTGTAAAAGCTCTCCCTCAGTTCTGAAAAATAATTAAGAAGAAATTATATTTTTTTAATCTCCATTTGGTCAAATTTTGGACCATTCCGATCGATGAAAAGATACAAGCCGCTCTGATAAAATCTTTAACTCGTGATGGTATTTTAATGGAGCATCAGAAATGAAGACAACTATCTGTTAGTGAGAGCCGTGTGTTTTAAAAAGTACGATAAGAGAGTCAAGGCCGTGTTATAACATTCACCTTCAAATTTATGTGATTAGACCTATAGGCCCGAATTCACGAAGGTGGTACAAATAAAACCATGGTTTAAACCATGGACAAAAACCATGGAGCGCCAAGTGTCGCACGGACTATTTCGTTACGAAATTGGTCATTTTGTCGATAAAATGACAGGTTTCGTTAACGAAATTATCATTCCGTGGACGAAATATTCATTTAGTTACAAAATGTTGTCATTTTGTTACAAAATAATAATTTCATCGACGAAATGACTGATTTCGTGACGAAATATTCCATGCGACACTTGGCGCTCCATGGTTTTTGTCCATGGTTTAAACCATGGTTTCATTTGTACCACCTTCGTGAATTCGGGCCATAGAGACGAGAGAAATGTACTTTAAATGGAAGAACGTCAAAGAAACTTGAGATATTGAATACGATGCATAACTTGAGTTTGTCTTGCTAGTCTAAATACTGTATGACTTTTGTAGAGCGTTTATGAATGTGTTTTGGTTTAAATCCACATTACAATGCTTTGCCTACATAATATATCGGCAGATAAGGGAGGTACATATTAAGCCATACTTTAAATATGGCTTAATGTACCTCCCTTATCTGCCGATATATCGTGTTCCCACTGTATACTTCTCTACGTAAGCTATAAAGTCTATATGAATTTGTTTTTAGCAACACATATCATACTGTCTTCGCTGTCCTTCATGTTCGCGACCGTGACCTCACGCAGAACGAGGAAATATTTTGTTTTGCTACATGTACTGTGACATACTGTAGTAAATTTATGACATCTGCAGGTACATGAACATGTACATCGATGTACTTGTACATGCACATTGTACATCAGTTGCAATGCAACATTTGTAATTGTAAATATACGAGCACAAACTACACGTTCTTAATTGTATACACTTACACGAAAAAACAACAAATACATTTTCATGTGAACGTGTGGAAAAAAAAAAGCTTCTTCAAAAAAATAACTTCTGTATCGTCACTCTACGTCTGACAGCGTCTGCAGTCCTTGCAACATAAATATCATTTTTTTGTAAATTCCTGTACTCCTTAACTCTAGCCGCATGTTCAAATTAAGTCTCGGTGATTTGAACACATGCAATGTACATGTACATGTACCTATATGGTATGTAACCAAGTCTTTAATATCTGTATGGATAATTTGCTTGTGCTTTCTGAAAATACTTGATAACATCTTTCCGCCCGATGTGAGAAAATAATTTATATTTCCCTCGCGCGATAATGACAATCCATTTTTTTTTTATAATACTCATTGGACATTTGGAGCAGAAATGTAAGCCACATCTCTTTGTTGCCACAAAGGGATGTCAAATCATTTTCATTTTTAAACTTGTGTTGGATTGACATTGATTGCAAAAATTTTAAATCCGGGGATCCTTTTTGTGGTTAGACTCTCCTCAGATGAGGTTGTTCAGATACAATGTACTGTATATCATGGTTACATTATGGCTTCCATAATGTCCCGGTCTCACTGCGAAAACAAGCAAATGCAATTCATCTACAAATGACAATGGTTATAAGCAAACATTAAAAAAAAATAAACAAGGACGTAGTACTGTGGCATTGATATGCATGTATACTAATGTCGTTCAAATTCAACATGTTCTTATTATTTCAAATGGAATGTAGACATTTTGCAATTCCCTCTTTGCATTCGCATGAGCTTCTTTTCGTCGGAGAACAACCTCTTCTGGGCTATGTTTCATAAAATTTGTTATCAATAATAAGTAATGATATTTGTTACAAGCTACTGAAATCTCTGCATCTGATTGGCTGAGAACAAGTTTGCCATAGAAATGGGACAGTTGTTACTGATAACAACTTTTATGAAATGGGACCCTGGTCTCTTCACTCTGCTTCCTTTACCTGACCATGAGTCAGATTTTAAGCTGGTTTCTTGAAGAGTCGAGTCGCGATAAACCGATGATGATTAAAATCTATCGCATTATCTTAAAGTCACATGTCGAGTGTTTTGTATGCTTTTGCGACGTCCCTATAGTGCATTCAGATATTAGTAATACACTACATCGGACGTATTGTCGGTAACTTCATGGCCTTTCGTGGGCTTTGGCCATTCTTGCTTTTACATAATAACCGTAGAGGGTATAGGGGAAATGGTCATTTCCTAGTGGCCAACTCTGTTACAGATTGTAGCAAGACGAGATGTGAAAATGATGTACTTGAGAATGCAAAACTGATAGGTACTTATGTAAAGAATATAAGATGCGTAGTTCAGATAAATGAGGCAAACTTTCAGGGGTCAAAAAGCAGCGGGAGGCAGCAAGTGCGATGGTGTTTTGTTAAGTTTTGTTTTGTTTTGTTTTGTTTTGTTTTGTTCTCTTCTCTTCTGTTTCTTCATCTTTCCTTATCTCTCTTTTTTTTTGGAGGGGGGGGTTGGAGGATTGGAGTTTGTGAGTTTAGCCAACTGGAAGGCTTGTAATCGTCTGTTCAGCTACTGCCAATGTACAGCTGTTGTGATGCTTTGTACACTTTTCATGTTTGTTATTCTCTTACATCTTATTTATCTATTTTATTTTGCATAACGATGAAACTGTAGTCCTTGGGTATAGAGAATTATTACAAACACGCCCGATGATGACTCAGCGGCTCCATGTCTAAAAGAGACATTATGTTCATAGACACATTTGTTTACTCTGTGTACTCATTGTGGAACGAAACAAGAAAGGACATACACAGGACGAAATGTCGCTTAGTGTTAAAACTTTATTTATCAGCCTCTGTTCCTTACCCCCCCCCCCACACTTAGATGGTTTGTGAGAACACTACAAACAGTAAAGTTTCTTCATTATCTTTAAACTCACCTTTTCAACTAAAGAGAATTAAACTCGTGAGAAAAGCGATTAGCAACAGTCATTACACGAACTAACTTGCTTACGACGTTTTAATCTTTAACTCGATCAGATTTGTTCTTCCTGCGTTTTATCATACGGTTACATGGCAGCAGTCTGACTATAAGGCACTCTAACTGCATTTATGTCATTATCCACCAGCAATATGCAGACATAAGCTGTGAATAGTATTTTAACACCACGATGAGACAAGGCCCATTATCACTAAACAAAGGCATATAGAATGTACAAAATTGTATTATCATTATGTATAATGCTTATGTGTAAGTACATTGTGTATATAGGTCCAATGCATTGTATCCATGTATTTACAGTGCATGCGTTTTTAGTGTCATAAAAAGGTTCGCTTGTTTGTTTACGCAAATGAAACACACAACAAAATTGATCATCTGTGAAGATACAAATTATACTGTGAAACACAAACACCTCAAAATCCGCCACTAACTTAACGCACTTAAATGCAGAACAACTCCCCGGCCTCTCCCGTCGGTATTCGGGCAGTGTATGCCCATATCCCATATCCCATATCCATCGTCAACTCTGTTTCGCTTTTCAATTTACCGATCAGGTTGAGCGAGTTTTTGAAATAACATTTTCGCTGCTACTCAGAGAGGGCCATTGAGCGTGCTTTCCTACAAATGTATACTTTTATTGTTGTTGTTGTCCTTCTTGACTTGAAGGATTCCGAACATCCGAGAATGGTACGGGCTGGCCGCGTGAAGACTGAGAGAACAAAAGATGGACATTTTTTTTTTTTAAATTAAAAGCAAATGTCAAAGTTGTTGAGACTGCCACTTAGGCAATAGAGCGGAATAATGCATATTTTTATGAGAAATCAAATTAATGTCAGTGACTCTCCCGAAGGTAATGTGACGTCAAAACCGGATTTTTTTTTTGACTTGTTCATTATTTTGTTCATTGTCGATGCACGTGCACAAAAATTATAATTATTACAGTTTTGGAACAGCATGAAATATAAGGAGATCAAACAAATTGAAAATCTCCTCCAGTGACCCTGTCGGCATTGTCATTTTGATTCTAGCACGGCAAAGCGAGTTCTACAGATTTAAGGGTGATGTTTGTTTTTTTCTGAACACACACATTTTTTGGTAATAATATAACATACATGTAGACATTAGTAAATCCTAATATAAACTAGGTTTTGTCAATCCGAAAACAAACCAAAAAAAAAAGAAAAGAAAAGAAAAGAGCGCACTAACAAACCTTCCGAATTACAAACCTTATTTCGTTTTCGGATAACAAAAAAAAAAACATATACAGATGTACAATCATCTAATTTGTTTAACTGATAACTATCTGAATGCAGGTACAATTGTATAACAAGGTAGAATTGAATCATGTTATAATTAGACCGAACAAGACCATTACCCAACAACTCTCTTCAGCTGACCCCTCCTTACCCTGTACTCCTGTACGTCTGTCCTATCCAAAAATGAATACCAAAACAGGCTGGACGTTAGACGTTAAGAGTGTTAAACATAATAAACAAGAGATCCACTTTAGACTTCCAAGTTGTACATCTCTCCTAACCGACCTCGGGGAAAAAATATCTAATATATACCAAATTACAATGTACATTTACACCATCTCCGTACGTTGCCATTACAAGTCTTTTTGCAAATGTGACACGAGCATGCCTGCTTTTATTACTAGTTGGGTTTTTTTTTCTCTCTCCTTTGTAAACTAAACAATTTTATGAATTTTCCCTCGAAGGTAAATTCTTTTCTGCCCATAACTAAAATACATTGTATATTAAATTTCATCAAAATTTCCATAAGCATTCACACACTTATTTAAATTCCTTTTGAAATACCTTGTAATCCCAAAGAGATATTTGACCTGACTTGACCATTTACGCTATATACCAAACTGCATTATAATCTTTTTTACTCTGACAAGAATTCGCATGTGAATGAGTGTCCGTTTCCAGTTGACAAAATGAACAAAGAATTTCGTTCACAAAACCAGATTTTAAAAACAGTTTCCTAGGGTAAATCGTCCAATACATGAACATACAAACACGCACACACCACACACACACACACACACACACACACACACACACACACACAACATTGCATTTTTATGGTAAATTAGTTTACTTCTGCTCACAACACACAATTGCATTTTATGACAAATTGGTTTACTGCTTCCCGCCCACACATCAGCCTTGCACAAGGAGTGACAAATTATGGAAATTAGTCCATCGGACAGAGTGCGTAGAAAATGTAAAGAAAGAGAGATGGGGGGGGGGGTATTGACCCACACTGTAAAAGGAGTAAATGGAAATTGTCATATACAAGAACAGTAACAGAACATTGCACTGTACACCTACTGTTCCGACATCGTTTTTGATAGGCAAATACATATATGTCCATGCATGTATTTTGCTAGGAACACTTTGCAAGATTCCACTGAACTATACATGAATGTGCAAGCAGTTTTTCAAATCGGTTCATACACCAGATTGTGTAAGGTTCTCCATTTTTGTAAAAGTGAATGCAACTTCCCAGCCTTGTTCGCTTATTTCTTTGCGGCGTCTGTTAGTTAGGCAACAACCTTTTCATTTTTTTTCTGTCTTAGATTGAATAACAAACTATTTATTTCATTGAAATGATCAAAACACACTTATGTGACAAAAGGAAATGACTTATCAGTCTAAACAGGACTCGTTTCAAATGTGGACTCTAAATAGACTGTATTCAAATAATAGCTAAATGGCATATGAAATAAATTCATTTAAAATTCAATTAGATTGTGAATAGGAATTTCGTCCTATTCACATTTTATTTATTTGTTTGTTTGCAGAGTTTTCGATGTATGTGAATAACCCGAAACATTACAATGTATATTCAACGGTGAATTCCAGATTTCCATGACATTATATTAGATATTTATACATTACAACAAATTAAAGGATACTCCAGTTACTGCTCACTCAGTGGAGACAAAAAAAAGGAAAAAAAGTGCAGTTGTGCATCGTGCAAAAATGTGACGAAATCTTAGAATGTTATAAACAATGCCTTTTGATGTCTTTATAATTTTTGTCCTTTTAAACTAGTTATTTGAAAGATGCAAATAACCATCATGTATAAAATTGCTCGGGGGGGGGGGGGGGGAGGTTCAAGCAGTTTCTGGAGAGTCCTGTCCCCTATTTACGGCGCGTCGATATCAATCGTTTCCAATCAAAGGATTGGTCCGTCCTCACTGATCGTCGTGTGTTTTCAGTACACCAACAGAATTAACCCAGTTTTTTCAAAGCATTACACCTGTCGTTCCCCGTGAAATGGCAACTTCATTCTACGACAATAAATGAGAGCTAATTCGGTACGTGATCCGCTGTGAGTGTATGGACACATCTTACCACGTTTGCTATACTATGTATCTTTCTAAAATGCCACGGAAAACGTTTCCATTCTCAAGGTTGTTTTCTTCTACCGCTCCTGATCTTGAATTGCTTTGATTGATTTGTGTGTAAATAGCGTCCCATCTCAAGCCTAGACAAGGGGAATTCATGATATGCTAACATTTAATCGAGTTATTTGATTGATTCTATTTGCCATGGCCAGCTCTTTCAACACAGTGTTTGTCAAGAATATCACGCAAAGAGAGTCCTTGTAATCTTTGGAGAGGTTTCATTTGGTTTTTTATTCGGCAAGTCTTTTTCTGTTTTCTTGTTAGCCATTCCATTGCAACAAAATGCCCTCCAGATACTTGTACTCCTTTTCGACCCCCCCCCCGAACATACATACACACACACACACACACACACACACACAACCTGCGGGTCCTTGAAAATGCCACTGTGGATATTACAGATCAAACGGGGATCAAAAAACATCTTAATCAGTTGACGTCGATTTTGTGAGGAATGTTTCAAAACTTGGTACATTTCCAACAAATTCTCTTTCCTTTCCTATATCTCTCTTCCTCTCTCTCTCTCTCTCTTTCTTTCACACACACACACACACACATGCATACATTGTAAGCACAGTCACGTATGCTGTTGAATCTATACTCAATATATGAAGAGTTTGTTTGCAAAAACCGATAAGTCCATTTTTGAAGATTTTGAAGTACGGTCTCTGTCAGAAAGTACAAAATAATACCTTTTAAATGATATATTGGTCACTACATATAAAGGTACATTTTTGAAGTTATGGCCAAAAGAAGCAGAAATTTTCTTATTATTCTCTTTATTTTTCTTGACCTTTAATCGCAAATATCTCCATTTGGCAAATATGGACTTATCGGTTTTTGCGAACAAACTCTTCATATGTTTACAAGATACAGCACCCTAATTGATCACGTATCCCTTATTTGCAGACATTGCTTTAGTGAAAAGTCTAACGATAATCCAGCTACTATTTATACGATATAAGTCCTTGTGTTGATGGTCTGTTTGAATCTCCATTATAAATTTTATGTTGCTGACACTACATTGTATCTTGACTTAACTATTTTAGTGAAACAACAAGTGTAGCGGACATGCGCCACAAGTCTCAATCAGTCGGTTCCATTCCGAGTAATACGTTTTTCAAAAATCATTTTATGGATTTTAAGTAATGCCAATCTGCCAAGAACAATTTATTCTCTTTGCTTCAATATTTATTCAGTTTGATGTATTTTACCTTTCGCATGATTTACATACAGCGTGCTCAATTTGATTTCCTTCATAACGTAAGGCATGTGCATGTATTATTGCGCAACACACCTACGCCGAGCATGACTGTTTACTGTCCTTACGCAAGTGTCGCACAGAACGCGAATCCGTCACTGGAGGCACTAAAAATCGGCGCAGCGTGGCGTCATGTACTTTATACCAACACTGGTGTCACCTCTGGACACCGAATCGGGGCGTGACATTAAAAAAATCAGCGAGAAAAACCAGTCGTGTCCTTGGCTAATGATAATAACGAGGCCTGTGAGAGAAAAGAGAAGATTCTGCAATTAAGGTTTACACCAACTTCTGTTTGTAGACGAGAGGGAAAGAAAGAATGAAGACGAAAGAAAAAAAAATGCAGACGAGAAGAAGGCTTGCTTTGAGACTGATTTCGCCTTCCGCACGGCAATTAGCCGGTGTCCGTGGGCTGTAGCTGTGAAAGCAGACAGGCCGTATATCCAGAGAGGGGCCCATGCAGGCGGCCGGTGAGTGTCGAACGGCTCTGGCAGTGCAAGTCCATCAAATCAAGGCAGCATGAACACTCGACTTTACCCTCCCCACCTGTTGATTACAGTTTGCATGAGGCTCCTTGGGTTGGACCTCAGCTGTATCCATCACTACCTCTTCCTTACTGACTGAAGAGTGCTCCTATAGACGATTCAATTCAAGATCCCGTCTTACATGTAATATCATGATGAGCTTGAGTTAAGTTCAGTTTGTTTGTGCTTCACGAAATAGAGGGATTTTTGTGGATGATAAAAGTAAATAGATTGATAACAAGCTAAAGACAAGCAGGCATGAATGATTATGTGATACAATGATTTTAAACAAAGCAGATTATAATCTTACAAGGAACAAAGCAAACTTTGAATTTATTTGCAAAACTTCCTACAAATAACTTTTACAAGAACACACGTAAACGATTTGCCTCTTGTTGACAGTAGTATAGAGCAGTGGGGTGAAATAATTCAGACTAACTTAGCAGATTTTTTTTATTTTTTTAAGAAGTGACGTAAGGCTGCTTACCCTTCTGGGTTTTTTTTTTCATAATTATGTCACTTCATTTTTTGTTGAAAAGAATAGTTCAAACACGTTCTTCTGCATTGGAAAAATATAGGAAAATAAATATCTCGGCATCATCTATCATAATGACTATTGTTAGGCCTACTTCTATATAGTTCTATAGCATGAAACAAGATTGACTTCATCATACTATAATAATATACGTCAGAAAGCTATTCCCGCGTTGCTGGTGTACGGAGTGCCTACTTTTTATAAAACATACACATACACTCACACACACACACACACACACGCACACACCCACACACACACACTCTCTCTCTTTCTTTCTCTCTCTCTCTCTCTCTCTCACACACACACACACACACATAAACTTACTGTAAACATGATGGCCTTAAGGTGAGGATGACAAAGAATACGAAAGGTTGGGGTGTTTTTGTTTTTTTTTAAGTCTGAAGCACTAGCAGCTGAGAGGGCACGATGAATGCCCAGCTATACTCTGTACATGGTGGGTATATACGAGGAATTGTCTAGAGGTCGATGCCTTGAGATCTTTTTTTTTTTTTTTTTTTTTTTTTTTGAGGGTTTGGAATAGCCTTCTTGTTTACTAGAAAGACATTAAGAAAGGGAAACATGAAGATTATACAGAGTGAAGGCGGAAAAAGAGGGGAAAACCAAAAATGAAATGGAATGAATCGTCTTGGCTTTGTAGTCTGAGGACTTTTGCATGATACGGACGGCCAATTGACACTGAGCATTTTCCTAGAGAAACTGGCCTGTTCAGTAGAAAGTATGCTGTATGCACATTATACATGTGTAGATATACATAGACACAATGCTGCATTTGAAGAAGAAATATTAGTTTGAGTGGGAGCATTTTCCACAGATAGTATCCTGGAAATGCGGAGACACTGGATATATCGTCCTCTGTGTTTGAGAAGTTCTGAATGATGTCATTCTGACTATCTAATGCCTTATCGATCATGCTTTGCCGAAACAAAGGAGGGAGTTCGTAACGACGTTTTTGCCCCCACACTCTTACAAAATGTCGCTGTCAAAGCGGTCGAACCATACACTGTACTTGCTTGACAAACACGGGCGTTACAACCCGCGAACGTATCGATTCCACAGGGGCGCTCCTTTTTCTCTTTTCAAACGTTCCGAAACAACACCCCTTAACATTTACCGCCAATATACAAGGTGTCAGACAAAGGTTGTCCTGAGCCTTGAATAACATCCCAAACACTTAGGAATAAACTGAACTTTACTCGTATGAACTCTGTGCGCGTATTTGTAGTCGATGAAATCCGTACAACCATGTACAAACATATTGTATCATACAACCTGTACGTGCACGCCTTAATAAGTACTATACATTTTATTGTAAGTATAAAAACGGTATACACACATTGCTTACATACTATACAAAACTCTAGTCAGTTTGCAACCATATTATGCTATTAAGTGGAAATACATTATGAATGCTCGCGGTAGACATCGCTCTGCGGTCGACAGGAGTCTGTATACCCATGATAGACTCCTGTCTATGGTTAACAGACGACCGCAGGTTTTTATCCCGACATGAACCTATGTTGTGTTTTCATAAGAATTACATATCCGAATCGAGAATAATTCTGTTAGTCACAACTGACCTCTTTCATTTTTTATAGTGGCCCATTGTTATGAAAGAACCACAATACAACGTGATAAACCATCAAACTTGGCTCCTATAAGCTTTCGGAACCAAGCCGTTGATTCTGCTGCCTCAGTACGCATGAAGATTGAGCCCAAATCTCTTTGATTTAAACAATGTATAGCTATTCTTACAAGCTTTGTCTGATTTTGTTGAAAAAAAAAAAGATGTCGCCTGTTCAAACCTAGATAGTACGCTCTGAATAAAGACTAACAAGACCAGAATATAATTTATGGAGTTCTTATCCAGAATCTCTCGAGAAATCAACTCACTTGCTAATGAGGTAACCTCTGTGATTCTCCTACATAATAGGTAGCGGATATACTATTGAAAAGAGAAAGATGATTGTATAAATATGTTATTTATGCTTTGATATCATTTCGGGTTTCCACATTTCTCCCCTTTGGGATTGCAGGAGCAGGTAGCCAGATGATAGCGCGCTGCGGGTGTGAATCTCGCCAGGGTTTTCACACTCTGCGTTTAATAGGAGAGTCCACTATATTACGAGGCCCTGTTCGAAGCAAACTGGGCGCTCGTTGTACACTGTATACCAAATGAGCAGCCTACGTTTGCTCAGTTGTCTCTCAGCCTGGTTTTGTAACAACAGAAGTTACAGAGTTCCCAGATGTTATCCAATCCGAATGAAAACTTGATTGTCTTTTCATCAGATTCTGCTGTAGGCCAAATTCATGACGAACAGAGAAATACTTTTGGTACAACCACTTAGAAAGGACATTCATATGGTCCTTACAGATGGTGACACAACATTTGCTCCTGCGACAAGATTGCTCCGGTCTTCTTTTCTCCAAGAACTTAGGGTTAGGGTTGTGATAGGGTTTAAGGTTTAGTTTCATGTGAGGGTTAGGATCAGGGTTATGGTTGTGTTTGTTGGAAGAATTGGTATTTGGCTTATAGCGTACAGATATTTCATGGGAGCAATAACTGTCGCTGGAGCAAATGACATGAAACATTATAGAGTGGACTCTCACTTTACTGGTGACCTTCTCGCAGTTCACATAATACTCCCACGGCAGCAATGATAAGACTGGGTGATTTCAATTGGTATGAGATTGGGCTCAATCGTCGCCAAAACATTAGGGCCCAAATCTTCCCAGACCAATATAGGATTAGGGTTGAAGATCCCTGTAAAGGCGAATAGGCGTGTCCTTCCTGGAAGTCTTCTTACCCCTCGTGACTGGTCCTGTACAGTAGATCATGGGATCACTTCTGGTGTGTGATATGCCAAATGTAATCTCGTCAAGTGTATTGATAGGGAGTTGGGTTCCACCAGACACGCGTTTCATTTGCACATACCTAACGCTATAGGTGTCACGTCATCATATGAAAATACTTCCTCTTAATCCTCACATATAGATTTCTCTCTTCTCTCCTTTTCTTTTTCTATGTATGTTTACATGTGTGTGTGAGTGTGTGTGTGTATGCGTGTGTGTGTGTGTGTATCATTAACTGTTTATAATATAATGGGTGTGTATGTGCGTGTACACAGTATTATGTACACGTATGTCTGTATGTATGTATGTATGTGTGTATCTATGTATGAATGTGTTAATGTAATGTATGTATTTAGGTATATTCCGTCTATATCTTTCAATCTCACAGACCCTGTCTATATTCTAATTTTATTCTTTTCTTCTGTCTTTCATCAATGGTTCTGAAACCTATGTGTTTATCTCATTTCTCACTTCTATCACTCTTGAAGTTTACCCTTTTCTCCTCACATTATTTTCTCGCATCTTCTCTCCCATCATTGTCATCGATCTTATTTCATCTCTCCTGGACAGTCATCTATTCTCTCTTTCAATATATCTTCGCTCTCTGTCCCAACCTCTCTCTCTCTCTCCTCCTTGTCTCTTTCCCTTTCTATTTCTTTCTTTTTCTATATATCTATCTCTCTTTCTCTATCTCTTTGTTTCTTCCTATCTGTTTTTTTTTTTTCCTCTCATCGCCCATCGGCCTCTCATCACATCCATCTTACAGCTTTCAATAAGGGCGTCTTAACCGCGTTAACTCAGATCAGCTGTGAAAGCAACGTCGTTTTTGCCCCAAACTGAACACACACGCACACACACACACACACACACACACACACACACACACACACACACACACACACACACACACACACACACCACATACACATACACACACATATCCACACACGCATTCATATACATATGCATGCATGTATATTCTATGTACGCGCGTAAACACACACTCAGGCAAACGCACACATGCACAACAACCACACTCAATGAGATTAACAGGCTCTGTGTGTACGTGCGTGCGTGAAAGAAACGTGACGATCGACCCACAATTTATACTGACCTAAGTTGGTCGTGATTTCTCTCCAGCACAAACGATTCCATGTAGACTGGTTTATAGTTTTTTGCACGGGTGCACACAGATTAAAACACACGAATGGATGCTGAAATCTGTACAGTACGCATGGACACTTTCATTATCTTCCGTTTATTTCACTGATATAACGCTCTCCTTTCTGGCTTCTGAACACCTCGTCAAAACAGAGCGTCATACAAGGCTTACTATGTACAGTGCCTTCTTCGGCATGGTCGAATTGTTTGTTTAAAATTGTGCCTTAAATAACAGTGAAAGATTTTTTTCTAGTGTGCTCGGGGTCTGACTTGCACGATATAAAGTTCCATTCGATGACATAGCAGAAAACGTTTTAGCTCTGGCTGTGGATAATCCCGTATTAATCAAACTATTTTGTATGCGGAGGAAAATCTTTCTTGGTTCGGATCTTTACGTAACAATGCCACGTGCGTCTACCCCCAGACAAGGGATATCGAGCTCATTCGAGCATTAACAACAAAGCTTTTACAATCGTGGTGCTCGTAAGGTATAAAGTATTTTGATACATACACAACCACACACATAATGCATGCTGTAACAAAGAACAGCGACACAACACACAGCTTTGTCAATTTACATCAGATGACTAGTGTATCCAAAAACGCGGTAAAAATGTTACTTTTCTGTTGTATCTTGCTGTTTTGTATTACTCACATTACAAGAGTATGGATACATTATAAAGAGGTGTTTTTTTTTCTTTACTCTCAAAAAAGTCCTTGAATCGCGTAAAAACAAAATTTCTTTTGCTGCATTTTACTTACATTGTAGATACCATGCAGCCCAATGATAATAATAGGCCTACATTGTAATGATAATAAAACTTGCTATAGATCAAGGACAGTGAAAATGATCCCTATGTAGCCTACTCAACCTTATGGACGAAATGCGCGACCATTATATTGAACAACCCATATCCTCAATCTATGCACGTTGCAGCACGCATTAAATAGCGTTATAAATATTTTACAGTTCCCCTCTTACGCGTTTATGTTTCATTCCCATCATGCATTGCGAGTATACATAGATGGCCGCGGCAAAGGATCTAGTGCGACAGACCACTAAGGTCCGCCATGGTTCTTGCACTGTCCAAGATAGAGTTAGTCTTGTGGCGCTTTATGTGGCGCCGTAATTTGTATCCAAACAACAAAACGCTTTTCATCATGTGAAAAAAAAAAACAAACACGCTTTTCATCATGTGAAAAAAAAATGCCATCTTGAATATATTTTCAGCTGAAGATGTGTCATCATAAACAGAAAAAAAAAAGGTCTTGCTTTTCGGAACTGGCTGTCTGGCATATAGAAAGAGTTGTTTTCATTATATGAAACTTCGTATTCTGATAATGCCTCACTGCCCAATTGGACGTGGAGAGTGAAGGTTTTTTTTTTTTTTTTACATTATCTATCATGATTGTTTCAAAACGTCAGGTTTTACAGCTATATGTATCACGCACTTTTTTTTTCCAACGATGGTGCCCCGATAGGAGGTTTGGTTGTGGTTGGTAACGTTGTGGCGCCCTCGCACACTGGTTCATCACGTTATTAGGTCAGCGTGACAAGTTCAACGCAGCTGCTCTCGTGTTCACGTAATGACAGGCGGGATAATGTTCGACAGTCAGAAAAGGGCAGAGAAAATGAACGGTTGGTTGGGAATAGGCTAATTAAGTATGCCCTATAACGATTCACGTTAGGAAAGAAAAGGAATGAGTTATCATGAGAACACTTAAGGTTAAAAAAACGATAGGAAGACATTTCATCAATGCCCAAAATGATGATGATAATGGTGATTTTAAAAACAATAATGTAGCTTTAGCGTTGACATCATATTTTTCCTTTGTAATTCCTGCCACTTTTGACTTCGCCACTTTTTTTATTTTATAATCTTGTCATCGTATTTATCCATGTGTTCATTCTGACGTTGCTCTTACCACCTGCCCATCGCTTCTGACTATACATGTACATCAGAGGACTGTAACATTAGTGATTCCAAAGTCTTTTCAGAGTCACTGATATAATCATTGTATGACCATCGTCATCATACATCCCTATCTTTATCATAGCCGTGACGTTATCAATGCATCCGCCGCAGCAAACTTTGTTATCATCAGCTATAAGTTTGACAACGGTCGGCTATATTAGAATACTAATACTTGAGAGCACTGGATGGCTCGTTGAAGACTGCTGAACAGATGACGAAGGGGGGGGGGGGGGGTAAATGGACTGATACGTAAGTGCATCCTTTTGGCATCTGCTGCTGCATGGTCGTTCCTAACCCGATTACGGCCCTGAAGACTATTGACTGTAGACCAGCGACAGGCACGGGCGACATGAATGGGCAACCTTGAGGGAGGTCCATATACCTTGGCTTTCTGAGGCGTGCTTCCTCGCGTGCTCTGCAGGTGCAACTCGCCTCAGTGGTGCGTTGAGCACGCGCATATACACTCTCAAGAAGAAATCATAAATTGATTTCTGTAACACAGAGATGTGTGTTGTTTTGTTCCTTCTAGTTCTATTATTTTCCTTGTCTTTTTTATGACCTCTCCGGTGATCAGTTATTGACGGTTTTTAAAGCTCGTACTCATGCTTGCTGCCCCAGGTTAAAAATATCTCCTACATGTACGTGTATATACAATAATTGTAGCTTGCAATATTACATGCACAACATACAAACAGCAACGCAATTTTATCTGTATTAAATGATGCTTGTTATTGCAACGAATAAAGATACATTGTACCGTCTCTTTCTACTACTTTACTCTCGTCATCCTTACACCCAAGGACTATATCATTTTCTTGATACCGAAACAGAATTGATATTCAACAAACAATCGAACAAACGTACGAAGGCTTGTGGCTAATACCCCAGATGTAACACGCCTGATGTAATTCACGTCTGAACGAAATTATCTTCAATCTTTGTCGATAGACGTCAGCACTCGATTGCGTAATCACTTCTTTATTGTATTTTTTAAAGTCAGAGATGAGCCCCCCTTAAAAAAAAAGATCACGAGAACTGTGACAGCAAACGAGTGATAGGCCTTTTCAATCTGATCTCTCAAAAGATATGCCATGACCTAGCCCAGACATTGAAAAAAAAAGAAGAAATCGACCCGTCACCTAGCACCCCTTTGAATATTGTATTTCATTGTACGTTTAATTTAAACATGGGAAATTTTACCGCAGGATGATAAAAAATATAGTGGTCATCATATTATTTTGCTATAGGGCCTACATTTGTTCTTGTTTTTTGAGCCGCAGATACAAATACATTAACTGGAATCTTGGTAGTTTTACTTTTCAGTCAAAGCACCTATAATTATGTAGATTAAAAAAAAGAAAACAACAACAACAACAAAACAAACAGCATTTGTGTTCCTTTAGTTCTGTTCGAGTCCCTGGCCAGAATCACGCCGCACGTTGAGAGACGAAGAATATTGCCTTGACCGTACCCGAGCCAGAGTATCAATCTTGACCACATGTCATGCAGTCTCATGTATAGCAGTGGACGCATTCTAGTATAACACGTATACAATAATATGTCTATTTTTGCATCATGATGATACTGCAATATGTTCAAAGGGGACACATCTAAGCCACTGCTTGCGTGGCTTGTCACGGAAGAAAAGTTCAGGATATTTAGAATGTGCATAAACCTAACCCTAGAAAACAAAACAAGACACAGTTTTGCCTGTCTCGCACATGACCGTTTTAGCTGTGGCTTTACGCCTCACCGGTCATGCCGGTGGTGGTATTAGCAAAACCGACCAAAACCAGGAGGAGGGGGGGGGGGGGGGGGGGGGGGGGGGGGGGGCAGAGTTGAAAAAAAGTACGAATGCATTAGACTGAAGTGCGGCACTATTAGGCCCTACACATAGTAAAAAAAAACAACAACAATGAAAGAGTAAAAAAAAAAAGAACATCAAACACCGAACATTCGAAATTTAAGTGTTGTCTTTGTTCTTAATTGTCATAACATTGAAAGTCAGCATGGTCGCCTTAATGCAGCACATTTGACACGTGATTACGAAATGCGTGGATGCTATTGGGTATTCCAATTCTCATGTAAATAATAATAATAATAATAATAATAATAATAATAATAATAATAATAATAATAATAAAATCGCGCAATAATGGCCTGTACAAGTCGGTCGCCAACTCAAGAATCCACTGATCAGTAGTACAGAACATGACGTCCCTAATACCATCAATTATTTCATCGTGTATACGTTATTTTACACAATCTTCTGGGCGTTTGGGTAGCGAATGGGTTCACTCTTTCGTGATTGAGTAGTTACATGGCACCTCTGATAGTCATCATTCTAATCATGGTGTATCTGGCTGATACTGCTTTTCTTATACCCTTATTTCCTATAGAGATAGGATGATCTCTTCTTCCCCTTTTGGCTAAGATCATGTGTAGATGGTAACGTACTTTTTCTCTGTTTTAAGACATTGACTTACACACCTTCAAATGAAAGCAAGTTCTATGGCCGATGATAATGATTTCTTTGAATATCATGATGACGATTGATGTAGGTTCAGTTGCATTGCATGACGACAATTGGTGTAGGTTCAGTTGTGTTCAATTCTTCTGTTAAGAAAGGCATATATCAAGTCAACTTATAATTTGGAACTGTTGAGTGGACTTTCTGATAAAAAGAATAAGTATTTCAAACCATGCAATGAACATTATACGAAGTTGTTAGGTGTGTTGAATACACACAAATCAAATACAGATTTGCAAGTACAGCTGTATAGTCCTTGCAAATGATTGACAAATTGCTCTATACATCGACGTACATAAGTACTGAATTGATTAGTGTTTTAATAGTAGCCATGATAAAGAATTTTATTTCATGAATTTGAATTTACAATCCTGTTTATACATTCAGGCAATAGATTGTTCTTTTGAATTGGATTACGTATCAATATTTTTATTCATTTATTTACACATATCATATCCGTATAAACCTAAAGAGGAAGGGGGTAGAAACAAAATAAGAGGAGGATTTTTTTTTTTCAGAGCACATCACGCAGGAAATCAGCCTACTTGTTTAGCCTACCAAGGATAATTTCAAGGCTCATGTGATAAAGATCCTGCCTTTTGTGTGTGTCATCTCCACTCTCCAATCTGATTATCTTTGCTGGCCCGAAGGAGTTATACGAATCATCCCCACGAGCCATTTGATAAGAAATTAAAAAGAAAGAAAAAATCTCTTGATGGCACGAAGTGGGTCAAAAATGGTCGTTAATAGCCTCTTCACACTCTCCGTGGAATTAAGAGATAGATAGATATAAGGACATAGAGAGAGACAGAGACAGAGAGACAGACAGACAGACAGAGATAGTGAGTGAGTGAGATAGGGGAAGGGAGGAAGAGATAGGAGAGTGGTTCCTTTGTCTTCTTATTTCATCAGGTGACCTCTTGGTTTTGCTTTATGTGAAAGTTTAGGTTTATTGCAATTTGTCAAAGCTCGAAAGCGCAGATCTCACTCAAAGCTCTTTTTAATGATGAGGTTTAACGAACGAGTTTTGGGCATAGTGTTATTATCTTATGACTGACGTGAGACCAGTGATGTTCAACAAGATACCAGGGCCCTGTTTTATGAAGAGTTCTTTAGTTGATTTCAATCATAAGTCTATGGCAGCCTGTGTGGTAAGAGAATTTATAATCGATTATATCTTATAAAATGGGGCTCAAGTGTGATTCAAGTCCTACAAATTCCGCATTTCAGTGGATCTGTCTTTTCCATCGCCATATCTATTTTTTTTTATTATTTATGTTTTATTGAAAAATTTTACAGAATCACACTATTTACAACAATTAACGTGATTCGAATAACACAATCACTGAACAATGTAGAGGAATTGTAAGAAAGAACAAAAAAAAAGGCAGAACATTAAGTTACCATTATACAAATCAAATCTTGTTCAAGAGCGATATTCCGAGATGGGGAAGGAGAATAAAACAAACAAACAAGCAAACAAACTAATGAGTGACCAATTAACAGTTTCATCCTCCCTTCCAGCTGAAAAAACGAAAATGTGTGCACTGCAGAGACTGGAACAAGCCAAACCAGGGGGCGAGAAGATCCACATTACCCAAACATAACTTGAACTTCCACAACAACTACACCTCCCCCCCCCCCCCCATTATTTATTTATTTTTGCTGCAGTTGTAAAGTGTGTATTGTTCCTGTGTATTGTTCCTGTTACATTATCATTCGTACATATACATACTTAATGATTTGACCTGCACGTGCGGTGCCGCACAACACAAGGCCCGCCACATCATCAACGAGTGCCCCACTCTTGCCCCACCCACCAACCTGGATCTCGACAACCCCAACCTTGACACAGTGAGCTTGCTGCAACGGCTTGGTGATATTGCGTAGCCGTCTCAAACGAAAGAAGAAGAAGAAGATTTGTCCTTTCAAATTGTTTAACTGTTGAATTGATAAATGAAATACCTTGTATTACATGTATGTATTTCCCTAAATAAACAAAAAATGAATAATTGAATTAAATTGAATTGAATTGAATTGAATTGAATTGAATTGAACTGAGTTGAACTGAACTGAAATGAATTGATATGAATAGAATTGAATGAAATTAGATTAAATTGAATTGACTAGAATTGAGTTGAACTGAGTTGAAATTAATTGATATGACTAGAATTGAATGAAATTAGATTAAATTGAATTGAATTGAACTGAACTGAATTGAATTAAACTGAATTTCACTGAATTTAATTGAATTTAACTGAGATATGCAAGCAATATAACTCAGTCACTTGCAAGCTTTGGTTGAGAATGCATCGCTAACGTGCTTGTCGCGACAGACACATCATGTAGTTTTAAGTGTGTCGACTGAAGGTCTGTGTGCTTTGGGACTGTAACAGCAGACGATCGAACTGTTTCAAGTAATCACGTTTCCCTGGGCGGCACTTTGCAACTTCCACTTTATCAGATTGGGGGCTATAGGTTTAACACGTAACGCTTGTACGTTCAGAAGCTCAGCCAACCCCACACTTCGATGTCCTCTGCTGTTGGCCCCACGTACCTAATTAGGCGTTGGCATTTTAAAAGGGGACCCCCAGTTACAACAGGTACATTTTCTAGCACACAGGTACTGGGGACTAGGATCAATCCAATTTTGTTAGGTTACGCAATTCCATTTACAGAGTGCTACAAGTCATTACTGCAAATGGGAATGAATCTGGAATCGTGCTGTTTCCCGAGGTAGTAGCTTTTATACATTTAATGGCTACAAGGAGAAATGGAAGGATATATGCCATTATTCTACTGTGGAAATTTTGAAGTTACATGATGTGTGTTTTTCGTTTTCATCCTCAAGGCTGACCTGCACAGAATCTTAATGACAAAATTCGCCAAAAGTATCGCCGCTATAAATCATCTGTAAATATCCTATTCTTGCTGATGTTTGCCTGTTCTAACTGGGAGCAAGTTTTTGTCATTTTTTTTCCTCTTGTTTTCACGGGACAACGTGCAATACGTACGTGCTTCCACGCAGGTCGCCACAGGCGGCTAGCTGCGCCATTTGCCATTCGGCGGCCTACAAAAGCGTGTGGACATGGGCAAAAGTCGGCTCTGTACCACATTCAGAGCATTTTGTATCCGGTGCGCCGAGTTCACACCTTTTCCTGCGCTTGGGGCAACGGTTTGGAAAATGTCTCGTTCTTCTCACTTGATTTCTTGCTTGTTTGTTCCTTATAGAGCGGAATTCTTGATGCGCTAGGTTTCCATGGTAACAATGTTCATGCACGAAGAGCTCACTCATATTTTCACATTCTTGCTTCTTCTTTTTTTTTTTTCGCGTGAGTGTCGTGCTGATCGGTTTTATATTACTTTTCCTTCCCTTTCCCTGACACTGTCTATGTCGAGCTAAGTCTTTGGGGTATTTCTGAGTGTGTGTGCCTTGTGTGTGTTCATTTTTCATCTGTACAAATTTGCTGCATAGCCCTATATAACTGCACGAGCTGGTCTTTCAGATGTCCGTTGGGTCCAGTTATGTGCACTGGATGGACAACTTCGTCGGGTTAAGGACCCTACTCTTTAAGATGAAAGAATGAAGTGGGGTCTTTAACGTGCGTGGGTTATGACTATCGCACATACACTCGGGACCTCCATTGTATGTTCTACCCCAGGGACAGAGTGTTATGCTTCTATACTAAAGGGGAAGGCAACGTAACACACAGCATTGTTCAGTAAGACTGACTAGTATTCAGACGGTCAGCTGACAGTAAACTAACGCCGCAGACTGAGCCACCTCGCCGTTATGACGTTTCAATGATTGTAAAAAGAACAAAAACAAACAAAAGAAACAAACAAACAAACAAACAAACTCCGCAATAGTTATTTTATTTTAATTATTTATTCTGTCTTCTTTATACAGGGTAGTCTCTTCAGTACATAAAACTGCTTTACAAGAGAGCCCTGTATTACATAAAAACATTGAAATACAATTTACAATTCGAAACAAATTTGAAGCAGTATAATGTTACAATCTATAACAATATATTACATAAAGTACAATACAAAATACGACAAGTTAAAACGGCAATCAAGTATAAAACTGAGTATGATAGTATGATAGTAAGACGACATAATAACTTGTGTCACGAAACACATGCAATTGCATCGTACATGTATATACTATCGAGCAATCAATCAATCAATGTTTATAATTCAGCGTGACAATCAAGTTGAACAAATTCACTCGCGCTGTCTCAAGCCCGATTCTATCGCTCTGTGCAATCGAGTGATTGCTGTATGTACATCACTTATCATGATGACATTTTGGGTTAACGGTAGCTCCACAAGCGATCATCATTGCATTCGTTTAAATGTATCATCTTTCGCGAGTTCTATCAAAAAGAGGTTCTTGCACCCCGCTAAACACATGTGCTCGATGCTGTATTATGTCAAAATGAAAGATCAATATCCACTTAATAACATGTACATTGTACTCTCAGATTTGAGCAAGAGTAAATCGCATTTTGCCTTGAATCCGACGGCAAGCAGTCACATACGGAAATCGAGCTACAATTGATATTTTAAACCATCAAAACAACTGAAAAAAAATGCGCGTCTATTTCTGGTTGAGTAGAATATTCATAATTGTACAGAACCAAAAAGACTTTTTTTTAACTTGCTGTTGTCATTGTGAGGTATTGATTGACATAGACTTTCTGTGATTTCCTGTGTGTGTGTGTGTATTACTAATTATGCGAGAAAACATGACAGTTTACAAATGTGAGTCAACACTACATGGCCGCCTTTGTGTGAGTGTGTGTATGGGGGTGATGTGCATGTGTGCGGTTATCTTTGTGAATGTGCTTGCACGTATTTGCTAAGATTTCGGGGGGAAAAATCCGTGGAAAAAGACATTGATAGATATATCATGTCGATACATAGTACAACTGTGTATAACAGATAGATAAATGGATAGATGGACGGATAGATAGATAGATAGATAGATAGTTTATAGATAGATAGATAGATAGATAGACGGACAGATAGATAGATAGATAGATAGACAGACAGATACATGTAGATAGATAGATAGATAGATAGACCGAGAGATAGATAAATGAATAAATATAGATAGATAGATAGATAGATAGATAGATATAGATAGATAGATAAATAGATAGATAGAGATAGATAGATAGGTGGATGGATGGATGGATAGATAGATAGATAGATATACAATAGTGTAGATGGATTGCTAGAGAGACCTAAAGAGAGACAGACAGATAAACAGAACAAAATTATCTATTTTAAAGGACAAGTTTACCTTCATATACATGTGGATAGAGATAATTCAGCAATATAAGTGGAACACATCAGTGAAAGATTGAGGAAAATTGGACAATCCGTTCAAAAGTTATGAATTTTTAAAGTTTCTGTGCAGTCACTGCTGAATGAGAAGACTACTGCAGTTGATGATGTCACATGCGTACAACGATATAAGGAAAATATAAAGAGAATTCCACAAAATTTCATTTTTTGAAAAAAGTACACATTCCCTCAACTTGTAACTGATATATGTTAAGGGTAATATTACTCCCCGTGCCTTCTGAAAGAGACAAGTCATGTGCTCTTCTATTATGCGAGAAAAGTGAAAATATGTTGAATTTCCTTATAGTTTCTTTATATGTATTATGGTTGTACTCATATGACATCACAAGCTGTAGTAGTCTTCACATCCAGCGATCGCGGAACTGAAACTTCCAAAATTCATAACTTTTGAAAGGATTGTCCAATTTTCCTCAAACTTTCACCTATGTGTTCTACTAATATTGCTGCATTCTGTCAATCGTCATGTTTATGAAGGTGGACTTGTCCTTTAAGCTACGAGCCTGCTTACAGTTTATTGTTCAAGGCAAAGAAGATCAACCCTGACGGTAGCATGTCCAATCTAGCGCCGCCAACTGGCTGGCTATCTTTCTTCTTTTGGGTCCCTAAGTTCTGAGCTAAGGAGAGAAATTCAATGCAGTCGTTTTTCTCAAGTTACACAGCGTGCAGTATGATTAAACCTTCTAAAGCTGCTGGAACAAATCAATCTCGTTTAGATTTGATGAGTAATTCGCCCCTGGGCCCCAATTACTCAGTGATTTCTGTAATTAATTGCTTCGCACACTATCTGGCTTCTTCGAATTTCGGATTATGTAATAGGGGCACGGATTGGGCTCAAAATCCACTCTATAAGTTGCACGCAAACAATGGCAAATATTGTATTTGGGAGAAATGATAATTTTCGAGCTAGCTTTGATGAGGAAATGTGCTTAGTTATCACAGGTAGAATGGAACCGAATCGTAAGAGTAATGTCTGCTGAATATCAATGCTTGTATCGTAGATGAGATCGTAGAACTGCACGCATAGGTTATTATCGGGATGGGAAAGGAATAATATGTACGGCTCTTAATCGGCCTATTTTATATTCTCAAGTAATTGGAGCAACTTCCGCCGGCTCTTACGTGAGCCGAGGGTTAATTTTCATCACGACTTGTGTCCCATTCATCCGTGGAGAAGGAAGAGGGTGGAGGCTAACGCAGGCAGGGGCCCGACAAGACAGCCACACAGACAGACAGACGGACATACATACATACATACAGACGGACATACAGTCACACAGACAGACAGACAGACAGACACACGCACACAGGCACAGACATAGACAGACAAACAGAAAGACTGTCGTAGACAGGCAAACAAGCATAAAGACAGACAAACAAACAGACGGAGAGATCGGACTCCCCTGTCAGCACTTGTTTGGGTCCCACAGAGGACACGGTAATCAATGTTGATAGTTTGTTTGGGATAGCGGCCCTTAAGGACACACCCTCTTCAAGGGGATGCCAGTTGTGTTGTCATACATACTATAGAGCATTCGATGAACCAGTACCTCGTTTATAGCGTCTTACAGTCTCACGTCTGTTATTTATTTACTTACTTATCTACGTTTCAATTCATTTATCTATACATTGTGTATATTATAATGTACCGTGTTTTCCTAGTCCCTCTGTGCCAGTCTCGCTGTCCTTCGTTTTATCTCACGTTGTCTCAGACATGTCAGCTGTCATTGCTCAGTCGTAACTCCTTCCCCTTGTTTTCAACCAAACATGGAGATACAACCTTCTGTTGTAGCCTCATGTTTTCACCCTCCTCTTCTATTTTACCTGTGGTGCTGTTTTTTTTTTCTGAATTTACGCTTGCCCCTTTCTCCTTGCAGTCTATCTATTGCTACTGTCAGTTACAGAGTTTGATACAAAAAAAAAAAGGTTAAGCGTCATTTTTAAACACTTTAATATTAGACCATAATCAGATACGAAAAAAAAAAACTTACTGTTGATACCTCACTTATAACATCACAAGAAATATTCTTTTAGTTCTGATTAGAAATATTCACTTTTTCTTGTTTTTCTACGTTTTAGCAGCTTTAAACTCGGCAAATATCTCAAATATATAAGAATGGAGTTAAGTCTTTCTGTCAATCAAACTCTTCAATTCGTCGCACTGATTTACCCTGCCTTTTCCCTGTCCCGAGTCAAGCAGTTCAATCATTTGGCTCAATCATAACGTAGGTACCACGGATCATCTTCTGACCGATGCGCCGAACGCTTCGGGCGCACACAACCGTGTCCCCATGGTGCTCGTGACTTTCGTCTGCTGTTATTTTTTTCCTTTCTCTTTTTTTTTTTCTTCATCCTTTACTTCCTCGTTACCTCTAGCTCACCCTATCCTGATTGAAGCCACTGCCGTCCTGGCCGGAAGTCACATGACACAGTGTGATTAACGTGATTTTAATGTCGATGTC
Organism: Diadema setosum; assembly: GCA_033980235.1. Lineage (NCBI taxonomy): Eukaryota > Metazoa > Echinodermata > Echinoidea > Diadematoida > Diadematidae > Diadema > Diadema setosum. Next base: position 29,352,235 of record CM067069.1, on the reverse strand, counting down.
CACATGTTCCGTGGCTTTCCGCTCTTATCCTGTTTCTTCATTATTTCCGTCCTGTGTTTTGATGCTAAAACCACAAATCTTGATCAGAAACAGCACAACCGTTTTGTTGTTGTTGTTGTCAAAACAAACTTTATCGATCAGGCGGAATCGTGGGGTATTGTGATGCACATGTACAGGTCAGAAACCGTCTTTTGAAGCGGGTTCCTTGATTAAAAAGAGCATTTCAACAAAGACAGACGAGTAAATCCTATCGTCTTTTTTCTTTAGTGTTATTTCATACGGATGAAGGACATTGATAGGACACATAATGATCATCAGTGAATATGGTGGTTGCCAACTGTAACTGACATAAAAAGGGTAGAGTGTTAAAAAAAAAGTTCACTCATTACATGATTACTTCAAAAGCGCCCGTAGTTTGGCGTTTGTATGAACAAAGCGATATGAATACATACTTGGCCGCCTATATTCATTCGGCACAGACAATGTTTCGTAATCAACTTCGGTCATAATGGTACCGTTTAATGATGAGACATGGATTGTGAAATAACGAATGCGTTTGGGTCGAAGCTAGCGTGAAAAGCCGTGGCGAGGAGACCAGGGAATCATTAGCCATTATAATTATGAAGTCTCTGTTGTGCAGCTGAATGTTTCTTCATGTTTATTGGCATAGAGTGACTGCAACCACCACGGCAGCCGCCAGCCGACTCTTACATCTCCCCCGCGGGGAATACCCGAAGATCAAGTGTTTGCCGGACTAACGATCTGCTCTGTCGCACCTCCCCCCCCCCCCCCGAACTCCCTGCGTGTGTCGCATTTCCGTTTCTTTTGGGATACAGCCTGTACTAGCTAAATCTTTGCTACCTAACACCACCATACTTCACTCCTAAGAGGAGTCTCGGATGACTGTCTTAGCCTTAAACGATGGCGTGAAGGAGACGAGATAGAAATGAAAGGGTTAAAGGATCTTGTTTATTTCGATCAGCTTTCAAACTGAAACAAAACTACCCTCAAGCTGTCCTCAAAGAATGGAAAACACTGAGACTTTGCAACATTTTTGGCATTTCACTTCATTATTATTTTAATTGAAAGGACGTGTTTACCATCATGAGCTCATCGATCCGATTCATCCGTAAAGAATGTGGCCGTCACTTAAACTCATCTGTATTAAGAACCACTGATATCAGCCAAAACAAAGCAATCACTGGACACCAAAGTCGTAGTCAAAGTTTCCATTGAAGTTTCCATCTGAAAAGTGTTATTAAAAATGCATGATTAGATGTAATAAACGCAGGAACACATGTTGTGTTCTTCCCAGAAACAAAACAAAAACTGAAAGAAGCAGTAGAAGACCGAACAATGTGTTCATTTCTCGACAGAGTCGAATGACGTGTGATTTGCATACACCCGCTATATAAATCCTGAAAGTTTACTGTCTTTTTCTGCCTATTCACTAATCTCTGGACAAATTTCGTCCATAAATGGCATGAGCGCTGCATTGTCTAGAACGATATCTTCGCCAAAAATAAACCGATTCCACTTGAGGTCATACCGCGATCACTATCATCTGCTCAACATTGGCGTTGTGTTTTACAGCAAAACACATACAATATTATACATACATACATACATACATACATACATACATACATACGTACGTACGTACACATACACCCGCGCACACTCACGCCCACACACACACATACAGAAAACAGCTTTGCTCATGTAACTATATAGCAATCCGCGTTTGTATGAATTGTAAAAGAGTGTCTTTACACCGCAAAGTCCTGAGACCATTGACGGGTGCAAATGAGAGAAACTGACTTGAACAGGCGCGGAAAGACATAGAGAGAAAAAAGACAGACTCTTCGACACATAGACAGACGGAGTCTGAGAGGGAGAGACAAAGACAGACAGACAGAAAGACAGACAGAGAAAGAGGGGAAGGAGAAGAGGGATGCGATCATGCACGTGGATGTACAGATAATGGAGCAGAAGGGGGCGCTGCCATGGCAACAAGGGATTTACGATCTACGGAAGATTACTAATACAGACACCCTCCGATAGAGGGGGTGAATGAGCCCACTCACTGTCGTTGCCTCTTAGAAAGGAGGGGGATGATCAACAGTGAACAAATGGATGGTATACAGAATGCTTTGGTGTATTGTAGTCTAGCGTCAAGGCTGCTGGCTTGCTTTTTTTATTTTTTATTTGATTTTAGTTTTGTTTTTGCCTGTTCAAGTCTCGGTAGAGACTGTATACTCTGTGGTTATCCTTGTCTACGCTCTTGTGATGGCTTACTGACATGGACTGTGTGACAAATGTATATTTACTGTAGTTGTTTTTGTTTAATTGAATGGCGTTTTCCTTTCAGAGAATAAGATAAAAATTTCATATTTTACATCCAGTAATTTGGTATAGTCTTTGCTCAAGAAAAAAGTGTGATGTTGTTTCAATATTCACATTTATTGCGTAGGTATCTATTCATGGGCTCGTGTGAGATGGAATTAAAGAAATATTATGCACAGGAATCAGTTCGTGACACCGAGGTCAGATATACGAAATGACATCTGGAAGCTATTGCAGAGTTCCACGTGGCTTGGCATTATGGCTTAATGGCGTAAACAGCGTTTGATTTCTTTCCCATGACCTGAACCAAATATTGCAACTCACTTCATCAACAAGAAAGAAACACAAACAAGACATAAAGGAGGCAGGCCATTCGTGCAACAAGGACACTTGGCATTACTTAAACATTACGACACTGTCCAATCTAAAGTATTCGGAGGTATAGGAAGATTCATTTGCTGTGCTCCCTTTCCACTCCCCAAATCATCGGTATGAACTGAGTTCGCAGTCATGTCTCGCGTTACCTAGACTTCGTACTATGGTGTCTGTAATTGGAAATAAAGAACAAGACACTTACGGACAAGAATTTTAGACTTTCAAATCCGAAATTTTCAGGTAATCTTCATGCTAATTCGTCCACACTTTCAATGCGCCTCATTATTATAAATAACTACAATTCAACGCAGTCAGAAACCATGAATTTAAACAAAGCTATTTTGTTTACGACCATGCGAATACCTCGATATTTTGATAAACAGGGTATCTGCATAGTATAGTCAAATTTGCTCTATATCCACAAGTTGAACTATGTCGTCAGGAACTCAAGAAATTCCTTCAAATACACGTACATGTACATGTTATGCATTCTGCATGACTTACAAAGTTGAAACATTATTTTGAAACTCCTTCAACATAGATTTTGAATGATTTCCCTCATAACAACCAACAACTTGAAAGTTGCGTAAGATTCCAATTAGGACACAAAGTTCCTCTGAAATGCAGCAATGTATCTTCTATCAGATTCGGAAGTGTTATTATGTCAGAAAGTGGACTTCTGGAGTGTCCGATCGTCTTGTCTTTAGGACGTCAGATTTCCCGCGTCATCCTTATCAATGAGATTTCGTCTGCACATGAGTCACTCAAGCCTTATATTTTACTCCCCTCTCCCCCCCTCCCCGCTCTCTCTCTTTCTTTCATTGTCTATCCGTCTGCATCTTTCTTTTCCTCTCCGAGATGGAATGGGACTTAAGTGCAATCGATGATCTGAAAATTATGTTCCTCGGTCCCACGATGGGCCAACATTTCCATTTTTTCCATCGATACTCTGCCACGAGGGCGCTCAATCACCGTCTCGTCTGCCGCATGGAATCGAAGTCAATGACCTCGGATCCGTCTGGATTTTAGCTCGCTGCGCCGATTACCGAATAATGATCTCGCCTTAACTCCCTTCCACAAACCCCATACCCCAACCCCTTCACCGCGCGGTACTCCTGCACCCTCCCAGATTATTGTTTGGTTCCTGGTCGTGGCACTTGATTACCGATATTCGTGTCAATTATCGTCTGGGGAGCAATGACTTTTGGCGGGAAATGGCCATCGATTGAGGGCAAGTTCGCCACGTGCACATAATAATGTGCTTATAGTGAGACGCTGCGAGCTATGGAGATGCAGAAATAGATTTTCTCTTTTTTTTTTACATGCCATATTGTACATCATTCATGATGCTTGGCCCAATCCTCACGCAAAATTGTTCATGGAATTGGAAGATTTGAAAGTTTTCAGCACGAGATATTCAAAACAATGTGTCTCTGTTTACAATACAATGTATTGTATTAGTGAAACTCACATAGACATCATGAATAACTATGTCTTGATGCGGCAATACATGTCTTTGTTGTCTTTTGACATCACCTTAAAAGAAAACAAAGTCTCGCCATTTAAAGACAGGGGTTAACATTTATTTATATACCGTACCCATTTCCACTTAACTCTTAACATGTTTTGCGTTTAATTTCAGAAAAGGAGGTATTCAAGTTTACAACGTACGTGCTGGTAGCCTTTTGCAATGGCAGCTCGCAGTAACTTGTGGATGTGCACAGTCACAGCGAATGTAGCGACCTGCTGTCGATGTGTGCGAGTCCATTGCGAGCTGCCTTTGAAAAAAGCTAACGTGCTATAGTGTAGGAGTAGAAAATTAAATTTCTTTCAAGTTCATTTCTTTTACAAGAAAAACAGCTAGTGTCTAACAGTATCGTATACTCCCGAAATAAAGTCTCATTCAAGTCATCGAAGAAAACCGATATTATTGTCTTCAAATTCACCAATGTCGATGACTTCGAAATGTCATGTAACTTCCATTTGGAGACTGGAGGAACGATCTTATTTAAAACAAAGATCTTATTTATAGCGATCGGTTCGCCCGCATAGAAAGCCTGACTGCCATAGCTTGGGGCAATTATTGTAAGAATGTGCAGAGAATTCAGGTTTTTTGACATTTTGAAAATAAGAAGTAAAAACAAAAGACGCGCCAAGTAGGTAACACAATCTTTCCGAACAATGGATGATGCATCCTCCTCAATTTATCCTCCGCTGTAAAAGAACGACGAAAAGTGCAACATATTCTGTCATTATGAAACGCAATTGTTTGTGTTTGATGCTAACATGCTACCATGAAACAAACGATACACGTCTCAGCTTAAATCTAACGTAGGTACTACAGCTTTTTTTGATCATCTAAGAAAGTAACAAGAATGACAACAACAATAGCATAAGCCAGTATTAGGCCATGTGACTGCCATAAATAACAGGCTAAAATATGATATGGGTCGACTGTTTGACCCTGTGCTTCGTTGTCATCTTCCAACAAAGCGAAGTCTCCGATTTCTTACTGGGCAATCGGAAGTGTGCAGGTCATTCACCTCCGCGTTTGGGAGCTGCGGTAGAGTATAGCAAAGCATTGTAGTTTTGCTCTCTCCGAACCCTCATTTCGCTCGAGAGGAAGAGTTTCGACTCCTGAAGGAAAAAAGTAACCTGCAGAATATACATGTAAAGCGTTCTACTTCTTGAAGATACATATACCACACTCCTTTAGGTCTGTATATAATTCTATATGTAGTTCTGCGCTTTACAATCAAGATTGTTACCGTGAATAAAGACGCCTTTTGTTGCACCAAGTTTAATGCAATTTTGAACAGTACATTATTCCCTTGACTTCAATAATATTGATATTCAGTGAACACACAAATAGACGATACCTAAGCAAAGGCAGCATTACGCCTTATTATACAGCGTTTGCATCATATTGCGGGAAGAACCATAGTTCACAGTATAAACTGATCAATTTATTAATGTAAACTGTTCTGCAAAACTGCAAATCTGACATGTGCAGAAACCTTTTAGGCATGCGTTGAGTACTACAACGCAGTTTGTCTCGAACATTTGTAACAAATGAATAAATTGTTCTTAAATGGTATTTATCAAGCAGTGCAAATTTTGCCTTCTAAATGTCCTATTTTTTTATGTGTGTATGTGTGTGTGTGTGTGTGTGTTTTCAATATTACACTCTGGTACACTGTTTGGCAAATTCAATTTTCACGACATTGAATTTTTAAATAAGGAAAATCAGATTCAGATTTCTAATTCACGAGCCGTATATTCTGAATACTGCCTACAATTTGTTCGATTGATATCAAGTGCATATCAAGTAGAACCAGCAAAAATGGCTCGAACTGCAGATCTAATATCATGGAAGTACGGTCAATTGTTTTGTCATCCTAGTGGAAAAATACTGCCAATAGCATCGTCTTGATACCTTAAATGTGAAAGTAGCGTCATTTTTAGCCTCCCTTCTAATGCCTAGAAGTCTTCGACGAGTGTTTATACCCAGTTCGTGTCGGGGCAGTTGAACTTTTCTGACCCGTTAATATTGCAAAGTGCGGGTGGATTTGCACACTTTTAGGTACTGCTCGCTTACAAATGCACATACAGCGTACATTTGTATTTTATTACAATACGGTACAAGTCAAGAAACGGACGCAAATATTGATATTAATAGTAGATGTATTTCACTCTTGTAATTATGTTCGAGTGGCAAGCGTGTAACATTTGCAGACATATGTTCGAAAAGTGAGAGTGTGTCTAGCCAGCCTCCTTGGTCTGACATTGCTTGGTCATGCCTCTTGCCCCTCCCCTTTAAGCCTATACTAATTCCCCGCTCACCCTCTCTTATTTTCTTTCATTTTTCTCTCTCACAATACATGTGCGAGTGTTTGTCTATACCTTATCGTATACATTTTGAATCTGAAAGTAATGATTTTCTTATTTTCTTATCAGTTTCCTTTCAAAATATTCTGCTCTGTTGATAAAAACAGCCTGTGCCCTGTGAAAGTACACACAGTTCTTGATTTCATGATAATATGTATGTATCACAATAATTGGTTTGTTTAAGCGGTTTTTTTTTCTTCACTTGAATAATGGTTCCAATTAATCGAGAGTTGCAGTGAGCATCATCACAAAAAACGACGATTAATGTTGTCTCTGTAAATAAATAAACAAAAACGTTTCCATGAGCGGAAAAAAATGGGAAAATTACATGTTTCCTGCTCAGTATAGCTTCGTAATTTTTGCTGTTTTTTTTTTACTACTGTTTTTGTTGTTGTTGTTGTTGTTGTTGTTGTTGTTGTTGTTGTTGTTGTTGTTGTGATCAGTTTATTGCACGACACAGTATTGAGACAGGTGTGTACGATCACTAATATCAACATCACAATTTCATCAGCGCAAGACAGTATCAGATTTTGGTGGATTGCCAAGATTTTAGGAAATGAGAAAGATGTCTTGTAACGATTTTATTACCAGAATGGTACCTACAAATTTGGTTCATGTCTTCCATGTGCCAAACAATAAGGAAGTTGAGACTAAGCATTTTCAAATCGGTTTCCCGAGAATGCCCCCCCCCCCCCCCCGATTTAATTTTTGTTTCATATCGATATTTCGCAGCAAGGTATGCCGGTGGAAAGACTAGCGCCTTGAAGCGAGGCCAATCCGACGGCTAGGTTGCCACCATGCCATGCATGCTTTCTACCAACCTCCCCCCCCCCCCCCTGCTGCCTTCGCGTTCTCTTCCCGACTACTGTATACGCCGAGTATTTTACGAGGTTTTTATTTTTGCGAATTTCGCCAGTCAGGTGTTATTCGCGAAGTTAAAGACACGCGAAAATATTGACTCTGATCCCGACATGAATGTGCCGTGCACGTATATACTTCTCCATTGCAGGTCTGTACTCCCTGATGGAGAATTTAACCGCTCGCGAACTTGTCCGGAAGTCCCGATTCGCGAAAATTTAGACTTGTTTGATATGTGGCAAATACGGTATAACTTCGGGAGGTAGATTTGGGTGTCGAGGGAAGAGGAGGGGAGGAGAGTGGAGGGAAGTGAAGGGGCAGTGAAAAGTGAAATTCGGGACTGTGTTGCCAATATAGAGATCAGTTTTAGATTTAGTGATTCAGAGGTTTTAGATGAGTCTGCAACCGACATAAACACAAATTGTGTGATGAAAAAATGGATAAGGCTCGATATTAATGACGGATAAGCTTTTGTTTTTGGGCGGTTTTTTTGCCTTATGAATAAACAAGTAATGACAAATGAGCATTAGAATAAAAACATACATTATCATAATGTGCCAAGGAATTGGAGTTAACGGGATTTCAAGGGTTAAAAACAATGTATTTTGGTCTTCCAAGTTTTGATTGATTTGTTGTGTATGAAGAATGCAGCGCTACATAACAAGTCCATTTGGTCGTCATCATACCATTTGACCTCTAGCAATGACAGTGTGTCGATATAACCATGCTTACGCAGAAGAATGCCGTACTCAAAGCATTGCGTGATAGACCTTTGATGAGGCGTAAATCTTCCAAGCATGCAGTGACCGTTTGAATGCCTAGGGTGCGTTCTGCCAAGCATACTCAATCGAGTTGTACGCCGTTCACTTCACTGTACTGCAATATACAAATGTATGTCGATACAAAATGTGTGTGACCGTTTTTAAGTCTATACTCTACCAACAGCAAAGCAACTATACATGTACAAAGTTACGCTGATTGCTAATCAATTTGAAAGTTGCTGTTCATTTTGTTTTTCTCGATAATCTCTCAATTTCCGAGTTCCAATCAATTTAATAAGAACGCATGAGGTGCACCTATCGTCAGCATGATCAGTGTTGAAGAATAGAAAGACTTGCGAATCTAGCATATAAGTTGATAAATGAATCCTTGCAGATCCGCGTTGTATCGATTCAGTTTAACCTACTGTGTGCGGCAACCTCCCGAGTCCTGTACAGCGCTTGTGGGAATCTAAGGGTCTCGGTGGGAACGGGTTAAAATACTTTTGTCATTGAGCTCCTCTCAAGTGCACAGGCAGTTGATTAACCATGTTTTAAAGCAGTGTTTTCAAATCTACCTTAGAAACGTAGTGCAATAAGAAGGGAGTGTTGTGGTCGCTTATGTTCCGAAAACATGAATAATTGAATGTGAAGAGACTGTCAATAATAGAGCGCAACGAGACTCGTCTAAAGCCTTCCAGATGAAACTCAAATCTCCCTCCCCATTTCTATCAGAACTTCATTATGGTCATTAGTGGAAAAGCATTATCATTTCCGATGTAATCATGAAGGACCGGAAGTTGTATTACTGAGATTGGAGGGGGCATCGAATGAGGTTTGAAGAGCAAATTTGACCAGCACTATATACAGGCTTCAAATATCTACCCCTCTCCATTCTCTCTCTCGCCCACTGTCTCTTCTCTCTATTTTCATATCCTCTCTCACTCTCTCTTACTTACTCTCTCTCTCTATCTCTCACTCGTCCTCATCATACGTGTTAACAATGGCGTAACGATTCCCGATGGAGTTCTCTGATTGCGGACCCTGTTCACGCCGTACAAGGTTCAGCCGAGGTTGGGAGCGTGCTCCGAATCTCTTTTTGGCCGGAAAGCCCATCGTCATTTGTCCCCGATGCGATGGTGGTATATAGCCCGAATTATCGACGTACGCTATTGATATCTCTTTGCCGGCATACATCTACTATCTTCTCGTATCTCCATCATCAAAGACTGCAGGGATGATAATAATTCTGTTCTTGATAAATTACGAAGTGCCTCGTGTATGGTTGGTGTCTATGACTTTTACGAGGGGCTTAAGCAAGCTTAGTTGATTCAGGTACTACAGTATTTGCAATTTGATCAAACGATGATTTTAATTTTTAACTGCCTTTTGTATACAGCTATAAGCATGGACCTATCTAAAACTCAAGTCCCGTTCTACAATCAAGTTTTCCGCATCGTGTGTGCAACAATCTACTATAGTTTTAAAGGGAAGTCACCTAACTAAAAGTAAGGGAGCGGTAAAGCTTTGAGGGGTCTGGGTAGCACAAAAGAAACATAAAACGATTTCGAAGTGACCGGATTGTCACCTATGCAATATTGGGTCTCGTGACCAAGGGAAGGGGTGGGGTTATCACCTCCCTGTGTGACCGTGACGTCAGTCTTATAAAACAGCAGGAAATAAGATTAGATCTAGTGTCTCCATTTCCTTTTAGTCTCCTTCCTTTCGTACAAAATATCATTAATGCACAGAGGTATGGACGATGGTAAACTATGGCTGTACTGGCCTGACAACATCCACGAAGTACTGTACAGAGTTGATATTCTGCATTTTTATTTTCGGAGTAGCGCCCTCAGTATGTTTGTTTGCCTGAGGGCTTTGGCAGAAATCGAAATTGCAGACGTATTGCGCGAAAGTGAATGTACGATGATAGTTGGGTTTTTTTTTCTTTTCCTTCTACATTGCAGAGTTATGTATTTTGAGTGTGTGTCTTGTCTACAACCTGCATTTCATACAATAGTCATCTGTATACACAAACAAACGCATCATATAAATCAGTATCTTCACAATAACATTCACTTATCCCAGATGATACAAGTAGAATTTGGAACATATCTGATAGCATGATGTATTAAAAAGTATTTCAAGAGTACATATGACTTGCAATCTTGTTCACGAGGTAATTTACTGTGCCATAACCTCTGTGAAAAATGACCATGCTTATAAAGACGTTCTGAGTGAGCGAAATGACCAGCGTTTCTTTCGTTTCGGCCACAAATTTATATCGGCCAGTGATGCGGTGAGTCTTCGCTCATTTCATCCATCTTCTTTTCTATCTATTCTCTTTTTCACTACCTTTCTTTCTCTATTCATTTTTCTCCATCTCAGTAGGATCCTACTATATATCTCTCACTTTCTTTCTTCTTTGCCTTTCTCAGTCTGTGTCCCTCTCTTTTCATGGTATTATCTGTCTCTTTTTATCTCTTTCTCTTCAATCCCGTCCATCTCTTAATCCATCCCTCCCCTGATTTCTTCTTTCTTACCCACTATCTCTCTCTTTCAATCAATCAATCAATCTATCAATCTATCTATCTATCTATCTATCTATCTATCTATCTATCTATATCTATTTATCTACCTCTCTATATATCTCTTTATACCTCTCTCTCTCTCTCTCTGTATATGTATATATATATATATATATATAATGTATTTATGTATGTATGTATGTATCTATCTATCTATCCTCCTCTTTCCTTTCTTATCCCCCCACCCCCCCCCCCCCTATTCCATCTCTTTCTGACGCTGTACTGTGTGTCATCTCATCTCGTTTCCCCCTCTCAATCGGCTCTCTCGTCACCCAACCTCGTCTCCGGGTTACCCTCGTGCGATTATGGATGGACATAATGATATCAAAATACTCGTACCGCCGAGCAAATTTAGCCCGATCGTCTCAAGCCGATTTCACCTCATTTTTCTGTCTCGTCTGATCAAGTACCACTAGTGATGTTTGATTAAGTGAATGACCTGGATTCTGCATCCCCGCACGTCTATTTGCAAAGACCAGGGTCAACATATTTTTTCTCATCTCATTTTGCGTACAGGTTGATTTTGTCTTGTCGGTCTTTCAAAGTATGGAAGTCGACTGTCAAACCAGGCTTTGTCAGTTTTTCGTGCAAGATTATGTTTGCGGTACTGGTATTCCCCATGACTTCTAAATGACTCGCTAAATCAGAGGGCTGGTTAGATTATTAATTGTGTTCCATGCGGAGATGATATTTTATCGGAAAGTTCTTAGCCTGGTCTTTGCAGGAAATTGCTTAACCATTATTAAGTGTACGTAGGAAGAGTATTCTGCTCACCTAGTACTAGTATGTAGATGGTACGACATCACTTGAAACACTCCTATACTCAAGGGTACATGTATAAGCACACGGATAATGTACCCCTGAAATACATTGTATACATGTGCAAAACTAGTGACAATGATTATTGATTTGATTTGCGCCGTAATGTCTTCGTGGAATGGGATTTATATACATGTATGTGCGTATACATTGTATGTGTGTGCGTGTGTGTGTGTTCCGTCATCGTCTGATATACGAGCGAATGTGTCGTCATGAACAGAGAGGTTGGGATAGGTGGCAGTGCTTGGGGCGTGCCGTCTCTGACGTCATCAATGCGTGACAAAATGAAATGTACCAGAAATGATTTCTGTGAGACTATAAACTGTCCTGCATTAAGTGTTGGCTACTAATTCTTCGTAGTATTGTTTTGCTTCTTTCCACATCCAAAGTGAATGAGGCCACGACGTTTAAAATTTGATTTGTTTAACAGCGGCATCATGCAGATTATTTAACAAGAGACTGAAATTTGTCAACAGTACATTAGCGAGTATGTCAATAATAATGTTTCAGAGAGCCCGCACGTGAATACTTCTGTCACATTTCTGAACATCGTCAATGTTTACTGATGACTGTTGTGGCTATGAATATCTTTCTTATCTACTGGAGTGAATTCATTTACATGTTCAGCTAGAGGACGTAAAGTTTCACATAATAATTATTATGATTATACATTATATGCATATAATAATTAATGTACTATTATTTTCGTATCTACATGGTGTTCAAGGACATGCCCTTAGCTTGGTCAATTTGTGAAAATTGTATCATTTCTAATAACAGTGGATTCTTTTCTGATAAAATCAATCCCGCATCAATACTGCTTTGTCATCCTTAAGTTATGTTATCATTACAATATGACTGCTTTGCAAAACTTACATAGAACGTGCCTTCAAGACAAAGACACCGAGCTGAATAGGACGTTTTAGGGCTGGAGATGATTGTTTGTAAACGGGGCTGGTCCATTTCGTTAATTGGAGACTTATCCGGCCAGTCCTTGCAAGGGGAAAAAAATAGAACTAGGCTTGGGGATTAATTATTGATACTGTTTGTGTAACTCCGCGGGATAGCTCTCGTTCCACATCGAGTACGCCTTGGCCGCCGCCGCCAAACCACCCGGCCTTCTACACGGGTGGAGACAACTCCATCTCGTGGTAGGGTTCGTCATCTGCTCGGCGCCACGCCAGCAGAAATAAGACCACGTGATCAAGTTGGCTGACGACGCGATACAGGGATTTTCTGCGATGCTGCGCTGTGTGAACGGTGTCTAGGGTCTCTCTCTCTCTCTCTCCCTCTCTATCTATCTAGCTATCTATCTATCTATCTCATGATGTGCATACACAAAAACTCACTCAGACACACACACACACACACGCACGCTGTGCTGTGTCACAAAGCTCAACGCTCTTCCGTTCTATGTACAGCACGATGTTCACTGTCTTTTCTGTGAGAAAATGTAATGGACATCAAGTCCATACTTGATGTCGAAGTGAGGTATCAATGAGTCTTTTGGAATCAACGAATGGCTTCTTTACTGACCATAATAAACACATATCACCTATACAATGCATCACTTCACATGGGTATCTTTCCGGGATAACTTTCATTTTCGAAAAGAGAATATTTGCGACGCATCGACAAAGAGAGTATTAGACCAATAATCAGATTTAGTACACGCAAAGAGACGAAATAGAGAATATAGATTCCCTGATTGCTAATGTCAGCTCTGTTGGTCAGTGGTAAAGAAGAAAATAAAATGGTTTCTGGGACCCCCAGCTGTTGTCATTTTTTTTTTAAATAAATACTATTGATGATCAGAAAGTAGGCCTACTTCAATAGTGATGTTCCGCCCTAAACTATCGGGAAAAAAAATCCGAATCCAGGTAAGCTAAGATTGTAATGACATGATAAGGTTATTTGGACCACCAATGTTTTCTTCACATTAGGCTACACACTATAAAGAACATTGATTCTTTAAATGAATTCATGGTAATTTTTTTCTGTGTGACCTCTAAATTCCTAATACATGATATACCAACATGTTCTTCACGATCAGCAGGCATCAACGTGTACCACAGCTAAGCGCTCAAATTTATCTCGTTAGCACTGTTTTATTTCTTCCGCGAGCCATCCTTCATATTTCCCCAGCTGTTAATATTTTACGGTCCGTCGAGAAAGCAGGGAGAAGAAGGAAAAGAAGAAGAAGAGGAAGAAACCCATGTTCGGCAAGAATGCTATTTCCATTCCGCAACCATCCCCAAATTGCACGTTATGTCATCCGACCCACGCGCGGTACATGATCTCCAGAAATACCCTTGTCAGACGGAATTGAGCCTACCCCCCCCCCCCCCCCTCCCCTCCGTAAACGACTGACGTTACAGTCGCTCGCCAGTCCATATTTTTCCACCTTCGGATTGAGTTTCCTCAGCCTGGGGATATTTCTGTTTACACACGGCATGCTGGTGTGCGATAACTTTTTCATCGCGCGCCGAAAGCAGACGCACTGTGTACTACTACTACTTACACTATTACTTATGTAGCGAGGGATGAATATCGAAGACGCGGCGATGGATGCGCTAACGACATTTCGTCGAGTGAGGGCGGCGATTGAAAGTAGCTTGGCGGCGTAGTTGAGATGCAAGCGATATTCAGTCGAGCTCCTCTGCTATTCCAGAATAGCATTCTAGTACGTGGGATAACGAACTCTTGGGAGTATTAAGAAAAAATGAATCGGTACTGAAACAAAGCCAAAACCAAGTAAAATCGGAGCCTATGAAGGTAACCACAGGGCAGCTTTCACAGACATCGGCTTCATACAGGTGAACCGTGGAGCTACGTTAATTGAAGCTCCATGGGCGAAGCAGGGAGGCGGTGAACTGTGAACATCATTTCTAGATATGCATGTAGGTGGGCTCGCCCGTTGCACACACGGGCTCTTCGAAACAATTAATTTGTCGACTGTACTTGCATGGTTACACTCAAGGAATATATATGAATTTGCCATGAATGATGCTGCTGCAAACGAACTCAGATGATGAGGTTAAGATTTCATTATTGGACATTATAGTAATAAAATTAGGTTGTTGCTCCTCCCCCTCCCCTCCCCTCCCCTCCCCTCCCCTCCCCTCCCCTCCCCTCCCCTCCCCTCCCCTCCCCTCCCCTCCCCTCCCCCCCTCCCCGGTGCATTTGAAGTTGACAGCAATGAAAGAAACGTGTGATTGCGTGTGCTTAGTAACAAATATCGCATGCATGTATAACATCGTAAGATCACGTCATAATTTCTGTTAATATACCACTTAGGCCACAGTATGAACAGATATGTGTGGAAAATAGTATTTAGAGGACGACCTTTCCTACGCGAGTCATTATTGGTCTTGATAAAATGATAGTGATACATAAAAATATTTACTTATCAGAACAGATAATATACTTGACACGAGGACACACACAAACTCCGCAGAAATTATACACTTGCGCGCTTGATGTTACCCACGGGGAGTCTTACCGGCAGTGTCACGGGGCAGCAGCTGCCTGGAAGCAGGGAGGTGAATCTCCCTGCTGGAAGTCACCACCGGCACAACAGAGACCTTAGACCCTGCAACAAGCAATAACAAGGTCGCCCGCTGCGCTGACCGTTCTACGAACTTTTTCCCCTCCCTCCCCCCCCCCCCCTTTCCCAGTCTTCAGCCATCCCACACCATGTATAGCACATTTTCAAAGACGGTTCTTATTTTGAAAGCCCTCTGAGAGTTGTCTGCGTCGTTTGGAGCTGATTAAAAATCAGTGAATTATATTACAAAATGTTTTGAAGGGTTTTTTTTTTCTCTTCTTGAAGTTTAGAGGGATGCTTGCCATATATATTGATATGTGTTCATTGAACAAAATAACGACTGTTTGAAAAGACTGAGTATGTCCATTCTCGTGAATATTACTCCCCCCCCCCCCTCTCTCTTTGCAAAATGATTCTCACGTTTTCCAGACAGTAGATGGGAGAAAAGGGCTATATACTCCTCTCCCTGTCAATGTTGAGTTGAACACATGAGATATAATAAAATATATAAAAATCGAATCATTTTAAAATGGAGGTATACCAAACACTTTTTATACAGATCTTCAACAGATTTATCATTAAAATCAATCTAAATTGAAGAAATTGCTTATACCACGGAGGTACATAGGCTTTACGTGATACCTTGCCTGTACAACCATGGATGTGAAATCTCCCTGGTTGTACAGGCAAGGTGAAGTTCTCTTCCACCTCCCTGGTACAACCAAGGAGGTACTAACTAACATCCATCACTACGACACGTGTATGAGGTGAGAAGAAAACCTTCCCGGTATGGGACATCCAGTGTGCGTCCGACATCTAACAAGCGACAGGTTGAATTTGGGTGACCTTTGACCTTCGGCCTTCCATTTACTTTCTCGCCACAGTATACAACCTGTACTGTTGGGGGCATGGAGCTACCTTGCTCCATGGTCAGGGCAAGGAGGTACTACTCGCCTACAGTACCTCCTTGGTTAGGGTTAGGGCGTCGAATAAGGCCAGAAGTGCAAACAAAAATAATTTTACACAAACACTGCACCGAATGTGTGTGAACTCTGCGTCGCAACTCGGACCACGAGATGGAAATCATGAACGGGTGAACTTCGGCAGGGCAAAATAACAATCACTGGACTGGATTTACCAGCACACTCGTAGGGATATCACTGCTGACAGGAATGAACCGTGAGAGTTCTCGTACAGACTACACAGGTGCAGTATTGTTGGTACAGGTAGTATTGGTCCAAAGAGGTCATCGGTGTGTACAGGTTGAGAACAAGACTTATATTCAACTAGAGAGAGAGAGATAGAGCGTGTAAGAGAAGAGCGTCCAGAGTTGACAGGTGAACACGTGATCGAACGTTATGTTCAGCGTCTATAGAACCTCCAATGAAGTCTTAATATTTGCAAACCCAAAACAGGATCAGTTCAACTAACTGCAGTCACACGTTACTTATTGAAGCACATTATTATAGACTGACACCGATAAAAACAAAGAGCAACTTCAGCAACGCGATTTTTAGCGACTGTGCGTTCTTAACAGTATCAGCGCGCAGCGCATAGCATTGGTCATGCCATTGCACTCAAAGCCATGATTAGGGTATGAAGCTTCTGTGGAGCCCACTGAACTAGCGCCATCATGCGTTGCGAATGATACTAGTATCCAACTTGCCCACACCGTACAGATAACTTTCCACTATAATAATGACTCTTATTTGGAAAAGAGAGATTTGATGGAGAGAGTTTGTGATTACGGAGTGTGTGATTCCGTCAGATTAAGTTTGAAGCCCCCCGTCGTGCTGGTTTCATGTGTTTTGGATGTTTCTTTTTCAACGTGGTGAAAATAGAAATAATCACACGCATTTTCAATCTGTCCTATGTTAACTTTGGGTGTCATGTCACGTATTATAATTCAGAAAGTTTATTTGTTTGTTTGTTTGTTCCATTTCCATCTAAGAAGGTAGCTGGATAGTCAATATTCAGCTGCAATAGTTTGTCTTTCATGGGGTCCAGTTGGATGTAAGGATGTAATGTTCTGTGAGTGTTAAGGAATCCATGAACAGAAAAGCAATCTACAGTGTATTTCATTTCTTCTTGTTTGCCTTTTTCTTTCTTTTACAAACAGCACATTCCTCAATCTCTTCTTTTCGCAATTAATGTAACGGTTTATTTACAGCAAATTCGAATAAGAAAACAAAGCTACAGTTTGTTTATGATATAATACTACTTGAAGGTAAAAGATATTTCGAACTAGACAACCGTGAGAATGACGAACGTGTGTAGCGATAATTTATTATGTCCTGTCGAGGTGAATGGAAGTAGAGCATGTGGTACTGTTCTTTTTTGTACTCCTTATCTGGTTGTTTGTAGAATTTGAATGCTAACATAAAGGTATTTCTTCTAAACATAGTGTTGGAGCCCCGAATATAACTGTGAATGTGGAAAGTCTTGTCCATTAATAATTTCATATACATGGTACAAATGTATTATCTTACCTATACCATCTAAAATCATACAGTGGTAACATCAAACTCAAATATCCAAGACACAAAAGCAAGTGGACGCAATCTTTACAGAAGTTGCAAATTCACTGTCATTATTATAAAGTCCATCGGTAAATGTACCCAACTCTTCTGCAGAGCTAAAAAAAAATGAAACATTTCCCTTTGAATAACATCTCAGTTGATTTTTTTTTTATGCTTCACCTTAACTCCATGTATCCACTGTGCAGTATTTCAATATAATGCGGCAGTTTTACTTTATACAGTATTTAATTGCGTGCTTGTATGTATGTATGTATTTTGTTTGTATCTATAAAATAATGGTATGAATCGTAACGACCACTTGCACATGTTCCATCTGCTTATAGCCCTCTTACATGTTATCATGAGATCTAAACTAATTGCCATCTGGGTAAATGTATGAAACTGCTTCTAGATTTTAAGCTACAATATCTACAAAAAGTTATAATGATTATCTTCTTTCTTTCAATGAGGGAATTAAATATTCTAGTTATAACTTTGCTGCGGATAATTGCCCTGGAAATCTATTAAGGAATTTCATAATATTTGTAGGCCTACATTCATATAGACAATGGGAAAAAATGAAGTTCCGTAAACTTGCCAATTACAAATAACTTTGTGCTTAAATATTTCCAACAAGGGCTAAGTATAATCATTTACATGTTGGCCTATAATATGTATATATATATATGCCTACATTCTTGTGCGATATATGTATATATATATATATATATATATATATATATATATTGATTAGGTAGTCCACGTGTTGGCAAGATAAAAAGATAAATAACAAAACTGGAACAACGTTCATGCTGTATTCACCAACGGTGAATACAGCACAAACACCTTCGGCATTTGTAACGGCATTTGTAACGGTATTTGTATTTGTAACGGCTCGAAAATTTGTGTGCAGAAATAAACCGTTGGTGAATACAGCATGAACTTTGTTCCAGTTTTGTTACTTTAGTTCTCTTTAGTTTTTAGGGATACGAAGTGAATTCTTTACCCTTTTAAAGGTGCTCTTTGTGGCAAAAAAAAAGAATAAAATGCAACTTTAGGAAATGCTTGTTTTATTTCTTCAGAGCAATCTTAAATGGATTTGGAGTTCTAGATGTGAGCATGAATAAGATTTTTATTATCACAATGGTAAGATATTTATGTCTGCTCTACAAAGTATATTTTGTCATCCATGACCTTTGAACGATTATTAACATGTGGACAATGGTGATAAACAATAATAATTCTGTAAGAACGTTTCTATAAGATGTTTAGTTTGTCATATCACTGAAAATTACTCATAAAACTTATCACATAGATTCTTGGGAAATGTTTTCAGTAAGCATGTCACGTTTTGTTCCAAAATTAAATGTTTCCAATATTTCTTGCTCCTTTTTTTATACAGCCGTGCCCGTGGGAGCCATCGGCGCTCGATCCGCCATGCTTAAGGTCCACATACGCGGCAGGGCTGGTCGCAAGCGCGCCAGCAACGCTAGCGCTCTTTCCATCCCGCCAGATCTGGGTGTGCCTTCCGACAGCGAGTCACCCTACCCGGATTCTCCGGCTCGCCAGCGCAGACCGAGCCTGCACTCTTCCTCGGACGGAATCGCTCTTGATCCTGAGCAGTATCTAAAGCAAGAAGAGGAAGCAGCGAAAGAGAACGAAGACTCGGAACCACAGATATACCTCAGCCGGCGATACGGCTTAGAGGTCAGCGCAAAAGACGCAGCGCTTGCTGCCGAGCAATGGAAAAAATCACAAACTGACGAAGAGAAGCTATCTCGGAAACAGAGGCAGCGAAGAGAACACGAGTAAGTCACGACACCATTACATATTTTCCATACTGTAAGATTTATGCCTGTTCGCTGTGTATGCTGCGGTGATATCTTTACAATCACGTCATAATATCGTCTGTAAATGAACTAATGTCGAGGAGAGAATTGAAATCAATAAGATATTTTAAAGGCATAGCGAGGAAGATAATGTGGAAAGTGAAAGTGGTAAGCACACGCTGTATGTGTGTTGACGAGAGACGGCGAGATAGCTGGTGCTTAGCTTGCAGCTGAAGATGTGGACTGATTGGACTGTTATGGCGCCATTGCGCATGCGTGGTGACATCTGCAACGTCACATGTCGTTGGGGCAGAGAGAGCGGCATCTATTATTGAACGGTCCGTGCATTGTGTGTTCGCTATTTTCCAATGCATTATGAGTCTGCCATTTCCAACGCACCGCTCCTGCGATTTGCATAACATTGAGACTGCTTTCACTCTAGACTGGCGAAGCCCATGCATTTTGGTACGTGTGTGTATCTGTATGTATATGTATGAGTGTGTGTGTCTATTGCATGTGTGTGTGTGTGTGTGTGTGTGCTTGCGCGCGCCCCCGTTGATATATGCATGCATAGAATAATGTGTAATACGTTTCGCTGTGTTTTTTGAGCAAGGCGTGGATTTGCAATGCATGTCTGTGCGGGGTGCCGTTTTGCGCGGCCTTGAATTTTTATATCAGTTGGCAGGCGACAGGTCTCGCTTGTAAGATATCCCAACACTGTAATCCCAGAGACAAAAATGCAAATGCAATCAATATAGATATATATCAAGGTAGAATGTAAGCCGTATTGTGTCCTCTTCTGGTAATTAGATTCACGGTCAAAACATACGTCACACCGCCTCGGATTGGTCCATTCAAGGGTCATCAGGAAGAAATGTATTAGAATTTTAATAGTCGTTTTGCAGGAATTGCAGTTAACTCCGTTTCAAGAAATCTGGAAGTAATGAGGTGAAGATTACATGATATTGTAGTGAAGAACAATGATTATGATTATAAAAATTGTTATTTACGTGATATGACAGCAAATTTGATTATACAAAGATGACATTGTTCCAGACTGTCGTTGTGTTAATTCGAATTTACATGGACAAATCATTTTGTTTTATTCTATTATTTCCATATTATATGATTGTATCCGATGATGGAATGGCAGTGCCTCCGCTCATTTACATGTAAGATGTCTTTCTTCTTGCATGTTGGATGGCATGACATATTGGAGTTTTTCAACTAACTTTCCATTCTTTTAGGGATATTCTCCTCTTAAAATGACATGTCATGCCATCATCGTATGCAACATAAGATATTTGCAAAGAAAATATATAAAATAAATGATTTGAAAGCGTGGAAGTTCTGGTTTGCGTTTCCAACAAACATCACTGTCTGTCATGTTTTGCTTCAGTTAGCAGTAATGACTTAAACATTTGCCTCCATTCCAAAGTTTGCTCTTGAAAAAAAAAAAAAAAAAAAGGATGAAATGTCATGTGAATATGGAACGTGATATAGTTGAGTGACAATCTCCTTGATCCCTGCTCTAAATGCGAAATCTGTAAACGGATTCCATGCATCATTCTGGCACGATATTATATTTCCTAGTTTCCCACTTTGACATAACACGACAAAGATGAATATCATTCCTTTTTAAAGGGGAAATCCAGTCAAAATATAAGTTAGTCTGATAACAAAGAGTAAAATATTACGACTTCAACGGTATAAATTTGATCGAAATCGGATGAAAAATAAGGAAGATATGACATTTTGAAGTTTCGCTACTTTGGGGGGAAACAGTTCTTGAACAGTAAATATGAATATGCAAATGGCAAAGTGAGCATGTCATTCCCTCACAACTTACCATATAGTTAGTACGTAAAATTTAGAAATTTCCTGTTTTTCATTCAAACGCAATTATGCCCGAGGCTCAAATTCTCATATATCTAACTGATCACTACTCTGAAGTTATTCAACCAGGAATAGCGTCATGTGTCAGACTTCAATGACAGAAGATTGAATTTTCGTCATTTTTTTTTTTACACGATCAATGCAAAATTGTGAGGGTATGACGTGGTTAGCTCACTCATTTGCATATTCATACCCACTTTACAAGAACTGTCTTGGAGAAATTATCAAAACTTCAAAATTTCATAACTTTCTTATTTTTCATCCGATTTCAGTCAAATTTTTACCGTTGAACTCGTGAAATTTCACTCTTTTTTTATCAGACTAACTTATATTTGGACTGGTTTTCCTCTTTAAGAAAGCATGACGTCAGCACAATGTAAGAGCATGGCCGTCTACTGAAATTTCACACAATTTCTTGTTGTTTACACCCCGGGTTTACACCAGAAGACAGTGAAAATCACTAAATTACACACCATGGCCTCGGGTGTAAGCGTAACAAAATCAGCACTTTTTTGAAGTTTCCTTCTAATTGGATACACCGCAAATATTATGAATCAAACTGAAGAACGTGAAAACACAGTGTGTCTGCCCTGAGAGAATTGTTAAGTTAGGTGTGACCACTGGATGAACTTTGAACAGTTTTCACGTCGCAAAAAATTTCAAACAGTCACGCACGTTGTATGTGGGGGGGGGGGGGAATCTACGCATTGCTGTGCACATTGCAACAATTATATCATTTTGGCTGGTGGTGGAGAGTTACCACTGTATGGTAAATTAGGGCATTTCTTCATCGTAATCGATATTATCGTTCCGAAGAGCACCGTCGTACATTACAGCGGCTGCACTTGTCATAATATTGCTATCAATGAGTACGGTCTATTGATCAAAGGGAGAGGAATGATAATTCATCTTACAGTAATGTCTGTAAGTCAATCAAATCTAACTGATGAATAATGCCAAAAAGCGTGCACACTTAGACACACGTGTGGTTATATATATATGTGTGTATGTACATATTGTGTACTTTCTCTAATATTTAGTTGACTTAGTGTGCACGAAACCACGGAGGTGATTCATGCAACCATTCTTTCGTTATCGTTTGTTGATTTTATAAATGTCATGATGTATCGCTTGAAAATAGCCCTGAACGCATTGCATGCGTAAATATGGACTATTATGATTGTCTGTATACATTAAGTGTAGGCCTATACCTGTAGGTGTAAATACGTCAATTAGACGAGGCATTTGTCAGTGGGTATATACCATGGAATAGCGGCTATAATATCTGGCATTTCCCTTAGGTATTCCTCATTAGTCTCATGAAAGTTCGAGGCCAAAAGCTCAAATCCAGCAGGAAACTGGCTGATCTCTATGTCTCTTGTTATTCAGTTGTGGCTCCATGGTATTTACATGAAGCTACGACTTGTTTCATGGTATTTAGTACCATTGGATACACAGACAACAACCTACATGACAAAAATAAGCAAACAAACAAAATGCGGTAGTCACTGAGGAATAGATGTAATACATGTAAATCTATGGCTTACATTGTGCACAACCAAACTGGCTGACACACTGTGCATTTTGACATGCTGTGAACTGTTCAATGAAGTCTATACTAATGAACATTAATGAATAATCGCTTACAAAATACTTACGTACAATGGGCACAAACACACAAATAACAAATCACAAAAGAAATAGAGGTTATGGTAACTGAGAATTTCGAAACTAAGCACAATGTACGTCAGACCAAATTTTCCCCACATCTGTTCTTTTCTTGAGTGTCTGATATTTATCGTTTAGAATCGCATAATGAATAAGTATTTCTGGTTCGTTTTTTTGAGCAGCTTCAGTATGTCAATGGAAATAATATCATTGTTTACTAAAGTGCTGATACTCTAACCATGTTAACATTATTATAATACCGGTAAAAGTATTAGCATATACGGGCTGGACTGGAAAAAAGGCTATAATGGGTATTAAAATGGTGGGCGGTGGAGTGTATTATGTCGAGTTTGGGTGTCTGCTGTTATTGTATGTTTCGCCCGTTTTTTTGTTTTTGGGGGATTTTTTATGTCTCGGCCACGAAGTGTCGCCGGAGGCATTATGTCTTCGGGTTGTCCGTCCGTCCGTCCGTCCGTCCGTCCGTCCTTCCGTCCATAATCAATTTTGTGGACAGCGTATCTAAAAAACCGTTAGAGGTATCCTAATGAAATTGGCATGTATATGTATGAGTGGGCAAAGTTGTGCCTATCAATTTTTGAGCGCACATAATCAAGGTCAAAGGTCAAGGTCAAATGCTCAAAATATCACTATGTCATTTCATTTCATTTCATTTTTCATTTCATTTCATTTATTTTCATATTTCTCAATGAATAATAAAAATACATCAACTGTAACAGAATTGAATAATACATGATATCCAGCTAGGAGGCATAATATTGCAAAATGAAATAGGGCCTATACATAATATCCAGTAAGGAGACATGCATAGAATACTGCAAACATATAAAACATAGTGGTCGATCGATTACAGTTGGAATATGGGAATGAATGCTGACAAAATATGAAGGAACCTACTAAAAAGAAAGCTTGTCGAGCGTAGGTCCCAATTAATTTCGAGCTACAGATTGAGATGAGGAGCACGGGTACAACAAATGACCGAAACATAGAGAATAAACTACAAAAAGACAACAAATATACAGGGATATTGCAAATCTTCTCTCATGCAGTTCTGGGGGTCGGATAAGCCACTTTTTGTAAGCGGATGAGCCGTTATCATTTTGGCAGTAATAAGGTATTTCCCCCATATCTATGCAATGCATGAAAATATTTTCTTGAAACATACTGTATGCATGAAATACCAAATAAAGATTCTCCAGAAAGAGTTTCAGGTCGTGAGGTCAAAGGTCAAAGGTCTAGTGAAAATGTTAAAATTTCACTTTTTTCTCGATATCTCACAAATGGTTCAAGGTGTCTTCATGTAACTTAGTACTGTACTGACTTGCAGTGACAATCTAGGGAATTTAAGGGTCATGGGTCAAAGGTCAGTTTCAACTCCTCAAAATTTCACTATTCCCCTCTTATAAACATTGCAATGCCTGCAGGATTTTTCTTGAAACTTAGTGTATACAAGTATTACTCAATAGAGATTCTCTAGGAAGGTTCTTGCCAAAAGGTCAAAGGTCAAGTGAAAGTGCTAAATTTTACTTCTTTAAACTTATAAAAGGATCAAAAGTCAAGTGAAAATCCTCAAATCCCCAAATACCTGCTCTCTTGAACAATATAGCCATTTATCCAATTCAACTTAGATCAAGGAAAGTGAACATGCAACACATTGGTGACAAACCTGTCATTTTAATATTTTGTTAATTATGTGAAACTGACATAACACATTGTCAAGATATTAGACTATAGACCTATTAGGAGAACCATGCATTATGGCGGAGGCATACCAGTCGCCACAAATAGCGACATTTCTAGTTTCTCTTTCAAGGTTGTCCAGTGTCGTATCTTCAAGCTATATGCTCATATGACCACAGTCTTCTTCATTCACATCCCCAATACATGTATAACTATAATTCAGTCAGATCATTTTTGTTCGACTATCTTGAGTAGCTCCCATTCGACGTGTTTTCTTATTCTTTTCTCCAATCTGTTAACAGTCCATTGTACGCGTAAACTTCAGTTATGTTAGGATGTATACACACTGTATAATGCCTTATTGTGTTGAGGGAAAAAATAAATTGCTGTATTTCATTTGTAATATAAGTCATATTCAATGCAGAAAATTTCGAATAAATTCATTCGAATTTGAACAGAAAAAATCTATAACCTGAAGTAATTTTGTGGGGTGGCGTATATATATGTAACCAAACCAAACATCAATTTCTTTTTTCTCTAAACTAAAAACAGATGAATCTTCATGAAAAGTAAAATTGATGTTGATGACATCGCCGGTGAGTCTGGGACGTGAATGCAGAGAAACAATCGGTCACTCTGCACAACTTCATTAGATTTCTTTTTGGGAACAATCGCGTCCGTCGACGGGCGATTTGCCCGCCAATTTAACCCTCGGCGACATTTTGCTATGCCAGTCCTAAAGCATCAAGCCGCCTCTCTCGGGAGACCCGCAGTATGGAGGAGGGGGAGGGAGGGAGGGAGTTGGGGGGGGGGGGGGGTATGAGTGTGCTCTTAATAAAACAGAGTGGTCGTGGTGATCTGAGGCACTGCGCACTGGTCTGTCGTGATGACTGATCAACATGCGACTATGTGTTGCCATGGCAATGAGCAGACAAGAAGTAATGTAGTGGAGTTTGCAGAAGATGAGGCAGAGCGGGAGAAGAGGGGATGGGGTGGGGAGTGGGGGCGTGGGGGAGTCATGGTTGGGGAGGTGGGCTTCTTGTGATGTCGATTATAGCTTGGAATTTTCCCCTTCTTCAGATGTGGACCCATTTTCGTGATTGTTGCCGCTGTCTCGCTTGTTTCCTTACATCACGACCCAAGATCGACGACTAACTAACTGCATCTTCACTGTGAATTGTTTACATCATTACAGCGCTATACTGTAAGCCAGTCACTCTCCCCTGATAATTGTGTTTGCCATATTTTTCTGCCGTGTAGGTTTGAAATGTATGAAATATGATTTCCCAAAGGTTATTGCACTATAACTGGATGGAGTCGATAGGAAAAATTGCTTGGTACATGTTTGCATTGCACACTGTGACTTTCACGACGAGGCGGTGTCATGGAAAATTATTTTGTTGTTGTTGTTGTGGACATGATCTCTGATATCAGAGACTCTCGGAGGGTATCATTTAGATTAGAAGTAATCATTTTCATTCTCTATCTAATATAATAAGTCAGAGCTGTTAGCAACAACAACAAATCTACTTAAAGTGGTGCTCTTTGTGAGTAAATGATCTATCCCGTGAGCACGCAGTGTTTTTTCCCCAGATTTTACATTTATAACAGGTTAATCCAGAGATGACAATGTGGTCATCATAATGTGCACGTTTAGGTTTATTATTTGTGAGCTTAATCAGACAACTTTTCAGGGAGAAATCGAAACAATTTTTCCAGACGGCAGTATTTTCATCTTCACCGACGCATTCGATTTTTACAAACGTGGATTACAGACACTTTCCCTCATGATCAGTTTTGCGTTTGTGTGCTCTCATTAATAAAATGGTAATGATTTATTATGATGATGTTTAACAGGGCAAACGATTACCATGAGTCAGAAAGAGCTAATGTTCACTCCCATTTATCATCTTGTTCATGTGAGATGCTCCGAGTTTTGAACTCGGAGATTAACGAGACAATCGAAACGGAGAAAATTTATAAGTAAAACACATTTTTTTTCCCAAAAAATAGTTGGGCTCAATGGCATTATGTTGGATGTTAGATTCGAAATATTACACGTCTTCCCTTTTCTTACCGAGAGGTCTAAAGGTACGTGCAAATTCAATGACTTTATATACCTTTTTCCAGTTTTTATATAAATCCAAAGTACATAGATACCTGAGTGCAGTTTACTGAGTATACACTGAGCATGACGTCATAACATCTCTTAAATTAATCCTTTTACGGCGTCTTTGACATGGCTTACGACTAATCCATAATGAACATTCAACACAGAAAACTGATAATGATAAACATTACGCTGTAAATGAATTGATATTAATAGCATAACCGATTACATGTAATTATTTTGCACATTAAGCCCACCAGGATAACGTTTCAGTTGTATTTTTTGTCGGGCGATGACATCCACGTACTTTCAATGCCTACAATAAAATTGGCCAATTCAAATTAGAAACTGTCCTTGAAAATTCTTAGGAAAATACTCTCGGAAGTAAATACTGTACAATCTGTTTTTCACCGATTGTCAACACTTTCGTAAAAAAAAAAAAAAAAAAAGACATTGCCCTTTTTTGTGTGTGGGGGGGGGAGAGGGGTGGGGGCTATTAAGTGATTTACCAGGCGAATGATTCACAATAAAATACGAAAATGTTGTAACCCTTGTACACTCTGAAAAATGAAATGGTAAATCAACATTCTATATACATTTTGTCACTCCTGCAACCTTTTCGTAATTGTGCGATTAAAACACTCAAAATATTGACTCTAGTAGTCGAAATGTTGAACTACCATTTCAGTAATGGTAAATCCAACATTTCGGGTGTTAAATTTAACATTTAAGAAATGTTTAGAATGTTGATGTACGTGTACCATTTAATTTTTTAGAGTGTAAACCTGTGCGATTTAGACATTTGAACGAAGCTGAGGACCTTGCAAACTTAATAAGTAAAAAAGGTCTCGTCATGCTTGCATGTTTAAGACAACAAAGTCTGACTGTATAGCGCCGGATGAAGAACGTAATCCAATCTGAAGGAAAGCTCCCCCATTAGACTAGAATGTAATTATTTTGGTCGCGTTACGTAACGACGGAAAAACCAAATTAGTCTTGAGTAAATGGTAGTATGAGATGAAAACCTGTGCTGTGAGTAAAAACAGCCGAGATAACCTTTTCTTGCGCTGTTGCAGTAACAAATATACACTGACCGTATATTTTACGTTCTGATTAGCAATGCCTTCGTTGCAGAGTTTCGTAATATATTATATATGAAGAGTTTGTTTGCAAAAGCCGATAAGTCCATATTTGTTAAATGGAGATATTTGCGATTAAAGGTCAAGAAAAATAAAGAGAATAATAAGAAAATTTTGTTTCTTTTGACCATAACTTCAAAAAGTACCTTTATATGTAGTGACCAATATATCATTTAAAAGGTATTATTTTGAACTTTATGACAGAGACCGTACTTCAAAATCTTCAAAAATGGACTTATCGGTTTTGCAAACAAACTCTTCATATATATATATATACATACATACATATATATATCTTTTTTTTTCTGGAGGCGCACACACAGTCAGTTATTAATTATTTTATCGCACTGTATAATGTAGTTTCTTCTTCTTCTTCTCTTTTGATTGTAAGTTTGGTTTGCATTGTCCTAATATTATTTTATTTTTTAGTCTTTTTGTGCGCTTAGAAACATCTGTATAAAGCGCCTTAGAAATGCAATGTTTTATTATTATTATTATTATTATTATTATTAGTAGTAGTAGTAGTAGTAGTAGTAGTAGTAGTAGTAGTTTATGCCTGAACATTCAATCTTTAATGATTTTTTTTCGGGGGGGGGGGGGCGCATAATGATATGCATGGGCTGAGTCAGGTATATAACAAATCTGCCTCCAATTCCTGTGGACTTACTTATCAACTCACCAGTGATGCATATTAAGCACTCAGCCTTCGAAATGTTATAAAAAAGAAAGAATCTTGTTGGAATTGCGTTTTTAATTCAATTTGTATTTTGCAAGAATATAATAATGGTTGCTCTGCGAAATGTAAATACATGGGTTACTAATAATGCATAAAACCTTAACTGTCCAGCATAGGTATGTATACACGGGAAGAGAACTGGGTTTTTTTTTTTTTGTTTTTCTTCTTCTTCTTTTTCTTTAGTTCATACAGCACTGGCTTGTGTGCTAGCTATTAGCAGGGTAGCGTGAAGGCTAAACTTGATTTTAATATGTTACTGATCTTTGGATCCGCTCGGCGCTGGAGCATTCATGAGATCACGCCAGTCTATTTACTAGCTGGAAGGATAGAGGCCTAGTTAAAGGAAAGTGACTGAATTCGGGCGTATTCATGATGCTGCGTATGGGGAAATGTATCCCGGGGATCTCGTGGCATATGTAATGTGTTTTCCCTCGCGTCGTCCCGAGTTCTTTTCCGTACGCCACGAGGATGAAGAATCCGTTACGGCACCCCCAAATAATGTAATTAAATACCAATATGTAAGCTGCGGCGCGGGTACGAGACGTGATGAGCTACCCAACCTATTGTGGCCCCATTCAATGGAGAAAAGCGCCGCGCTAGTGGCTGTTGTGGTACACATCCACCGCTTCTTGTACTCGCATTTGGCTATGTCCGCAGCGTGTGTGTATGTGTAAAAAGATTATGCCCGTGTGTATAACATTGTGTGGAAGTAATGTGTTTTTTAGCGTGCCGTGGTAATGGACTATATGCGGGATGCACAGTATGGCGGCTTCAATACCGCGGTGCCTCCTAGTCCTTGAATTATTGAAAGTGTGACGCGTTTAAAGCGATCCTTCCTGCCTGAGGTGTAGGAAAAACTGAGTGTGGCATGTCACACACACAAACACACACCCACACACACACACACACACACACACACACACACGCACGCACACATTGTATTTAGGCGTACAATAGATACACCAACATAATTACTCATGTAGGATTACCTTCAGATAACAAAAAGAGAAGTGAAGTCCCGAGCGAAGGCTTACGTCTAAAATGTCTACCCATTAGGAACCTCACTGTGAGCGAGCATACTCGGCAGTCTCTCACATTTTCCATACTTTTTCTCCGATGGATGCAGCGTATTGTTCGATGGGAATTTTCCACCCTACCTGCCTCCTTCAACTGTATGTAAAATACTCAACGCCAGAACTTTTTTTCCCTATCATTATCTAGGCACATCCCGACATTGAAGGTTTTCCCGTTACTCTCTTCGCAGTATTTCGGAAGCAGCTTGAAGGACAAGCAATAATGATGATGATGATGATGATGATGATAATAATAATGATGATGATGATGATAATAATAATAATAATAACAATGATAATTAATGTTCATAATAATAATGATAATAATAATGATGATGATGATGATAATAATAATAATAACAATGATAATAATGTTGATAATAATCATAATAATAATAACAACAATAATAATAATGATGATAATAAAAGAACAAAATAGAATATGAAAGAATGGACTGAAAAAACAACAAATGCTTCTGAATAAACTGATTCGATAGCATAAACCTTCATTTGATAGCACACGACAATGCACTACAGTATTGGTAGACGTCGTTTTTTCCTTTTGACATAATGTTTGTTATTATTGGTGTTTGGGGGTATATTTCAAAGCTCACAACAACTTGTAGTCGCCGGTATAGGAAAAGGGTATAAGAGCTTGACTTCAGATATATAAAGTTAGATATATATCATGACGTTATCATTATTTTCTTCTCCGAATGAGAGGCCTTCCATTTTGGTGCAAGACAAGTCTTTGCAACTGATTGACAAAAAAATGTCCTACATCGACGGGAGAATTTCATGAATTTGAAGACAAGTCTTGCCTATTATCAACGAGGAAGACAAGTCCCCAGTTGACACGTACAACAGTGGATACATTTTACATGAAATGTTGGGATGTGGACCTCATGTAATAACAAATGGTCTGTTTAGGTGACTTTGAAAGGTCAAAGGTTAACTTATTCTAGGAATGAGAGATATACAATATATACTATCAGAGACTATGATTATGGAGATAGACAGATAGCTGAATATACCTGGGGTAGTTCTCAGGGATGTGTCAAAAGAGATACTAGTATAGGGAGGGAGATTATTTATTAAGCATGGGGAAAGTACACCGCCATGTCCATGACCACGGTAGATAGAAAGTGCTTTCGACACAAGGTTAGGAGAGAGAGAGAGAGAGAGAGAGAGAGAAAGAAAGAAAGAGACAGAGAGAGGATATGACATGACAATAACATGATGTCACGTGACTGCAGTACGGGGGGGGGGGGGGCCCTGACTTCAACCCACCTGCCGATTATGGCGCGATGACTGATGACCCACGATGGAATGCTAGTGTAGGCATACCGCGCCAGTGCTGTTCTCCGGACCTGATAGTTCCCCTTTGTAACAGGACCGACGTGGGGATGGGATAAGATGCGATGGGGTAGGGTGGATAGCAAAAACCCACGCCACAGACATCTCTCACACACCTGCTGCACCTATATATATATATATATATATATATATATATATATATATATATAATGTATAATGCGAGAGAAGCATTGTGTGTATGTGTGTGTTTGTGCATTTCTCTCAATTGAGCATCTCTTTTTAATGGGTGCTGTTCGATATTCCGAAGGTTCGTTATTCCGAAGGTTCGCTAATCCGAAACACGCAAATTCCCTATACCTAAATAGAGGTTCGTTAATCCGAAAATGAAAAAGGGTTTGTTAATCCGAACATTTGTGGCGTTATTCCGAAGGTTCGTTATTCCGAAGATTTGTTCATTCGAAAATGACATTCGGAAAATCGAACCTTCGGAATAACGAATCTTCGGACTGAAGAGCCTTCGGAATAACGAACCTTCGGAATAACGAGCTGTAACCCTTTTTAATTTAGTATTGTTTGAATGGAGAGCGCTAGGACATCTTATTTTCATAACTCTTGCTAATTTCCTTTCGACCAGACCAAAATACATGTAATACCACAGAAAGGGCTCATAACGCCGACGTCTTTGAATTTGCTAAAAATCCGGGTAAAACTTTCATGTTAGTCAAGCCTAACATTATTCTCATTACGCATCCAAATGTTACTTAATTGAAATTGTAGTATCTGGACCTGATCGTTTTTAAAAGTTCTTATGAACTTGGAAATTGTGAAAACAAGAGCATTATCAATATTATTATCGTAGCGATGATCAGAACATTGTAGGTACAATACTACTTGTTGAATAGCCCCCTAAACAAGCTGCAGCAATTTATTGTTCAGAAATGTGTCCACCAGTGCGTTAGACATTCAGCACGTACATTTACATTTACGACAGTATTGGACCCAATCACAGCGCTGTGTAAATCAACCACGTGCTGTTTGCGCACAATAAAAATGACATTCATCAAAGATGATTACTCGTGCCGACAAGATACAAAATCTCTTTTATCACTTGCTGATTAACACTTTATTCCCAACTGAGAAAGTGAGTCTAACATGAAGCAATTTGATGAATGAGGTAAACATGAATTTGACGCAACTATTTGGCATTCCATCAATTATTTTATTTTCGCATGTCACTTTCAAGTTATTTATACAGAATACGACCAATCCCAAGACCAACACAAACATACATCTTTCTTTCTGCGTTTTTATTTGCGTTCTGCATTAAAATCGGTACCGACATTGTGAGATACGGTTTCTTTCGCATTGACTTAGTTTCTAGTCATACACACGCTTCAAAATGTCTTTGTGTATGTTTACGTGTGCGTTGCAACGTAAATTGTAATGTTCCTTTTAGTATCTATTATGCATTTTGGCAGATTTTTCCGATTTTATTATCATGCGTCGTGATGGAATGTATACTTTCGTTTGATTTTTAAGCAAATCGTAAATCTGTCTTTATACAGAAGATTAGTTACCGAGAGTGTGAAGAGAAAATGGCTAATCATGAAGGATGTTTTTTTTTTTTTTTCTGTAAACTGAATAGCACTTGCCTTATACACGTACTTTATTGTGAACCAAAATTATGCATGATGCGGGGTACTTTTGCATGTTGTACGTGTGTATCTTATAAGAGAGAATAAGCGCGCATATGACACTTTGATGCGCCGTGTGACACCGTTTCCAATTTCAAAAGATCAGAGTAAAAATGGTCCTGAATGCTATTAGTGTCACTAGTATCGTATTGACTTGATGTTTCAAAATGTTTTTTTTGAAAATGCGTGTGACCATCTTTACCATGAAGAATTTGTATTGTTTACACGAAGACAGTAGTTCAATGGATTTAGAATAAACCATTTAGTGAGCGGTTTATTAGGATCGAGATATTCGTCTATGTAGGTCTATAGATCTCAAAGAAAATATAAGCATAATCGTTCGCTTTTAATCCATATGAACATCACTACACGGCTATATACTAGTAAGAAAGGGAATTTCTGCAGTCTAAAATTCTACCACCGCGATATCAAACAGTGTTATTTCTAAAGAAATACGTTACTGGAGTAGAAAGAAGAAAATGGAGTGATGTCATAATTCAACCACGTATATCACAATTTGTAATAGTATACATCGTACATGATAGAATGCTTCCAAAGAAGTGTGCATCAACTGCTCACTGGCTTTCTTTCATAGGAGAGACGGGAGTACTTTTCTGACTGCGCCCAAGTCGCATGATTTGATTTTCATCGGGTGCGACGACTCAACGATTGCTAATTTGTTTGACTGTGCCGTGGCGCTCGGTAGCTTTCCCCTCTCCCCCATCTCTCTCTCGCTCCCTCTTTCTCTTTCTTTTGCGCTGCCTTGATCCATGGCATTCCTGAACAACGCGACCGCAGGCACATGCGTTCATCCTTGGGAGGCCGTGCTGATCGAAGAAGCATATATTCTGCCATTGGAATTTTGATTGCGCTGATGCCACCGCGCGTCTCTCCGGCGTGCGCGGTGTGGTTATGATATCATAAACTGTATTCATCGGTGCAGCGAAACTGTCTCCGTCGCTGAAGCTGTGATGTCTAGGAGAAGACACTTAGTGGCGGGCTCCGGCTCGCTATGGCATCTCTCTGGGTCAGGAAGAGGTGATGAACGCTTTGGGCTTAAAGGGGGGAAGCAATGCCATGGTGGTCCGGCTTCGTCAACGCCAGTCAAAGCTAGCCCATCTCACTCAGCAAACTTTTTCTTAGATTTTTGAAAAGATATCACTTTGTACGGTTCCAGTTATCAAAGTTTATTTATTATAGGCTTTATCAGAATATTTGACCTCAGTACATATTTCTTTTTATCAGATGCGAGGAAGTTTGAGTAGAATAGAATTGTACTTTTCCACTGATTGTCGAATGCTTCTGTAGATTCAACGTTAAAAGTTGTTGGTTTAAGTTTTGTTGAGAAGGAAGAGAAGGAAATTATGGTATCAAGACTTTTGTAGTTCTGTTGTCAGGTTGTGCTGTTCTCTTTAACACATTCGTCTGATTTCGGTATTTGAACACAACGGAACGTCTGATCAAAATGCCAGTTTTGAAAACTTTTTTAACTTTCTATTTTCCAACGATAGCATGACATCGAAAGTAAAAAAAAAAAAATCGATGTCATCTCTCCAGTTGAGACATGTTTACTGCATGTCATATATAAACGTCAGCTGTATTTTGCTCTGATGGTATATCTGAAATCGCCTGACGTTGTACATCAAGATAACTCTCAATTTCTGGTTCGATATACATGGTATAGTCCGGAGGTAATGCAGGAGAGATTGAACTACAGAATCTAATTAGTGAATGAAAGTGCATTTGATATCAAGTCCATACAGCCTACCCGCTGGTGTATAGACATGCCTTCTATCGAGTTGTTTATACGAACATGCGAAAATAGCCTCAATGGAAACCTGGATGTAGTAATAGGCGTACCAGTACAGCAAATACATGTGTGCGCCGCAGACAGGTAGATATATTTGCTTGTGTAGGCGTGTGTATACATTCTGCTGGTGGAAGTGCAGGTATGGTGTTATTGTGCGTCGTGTAATTAAATTCACGCCATCTCATGTGAAATTAATGGAATGAAACAACAAATAGAGATGAAAAAAAAATCTTGGAAATAACAATTAGGATGTGATTTTTTTCTCAAATTAGCATAATTATAAATATGTCTCTTTGTATGCAATTTAACATATGGAGCCGAAATTAAAGCGGATAATATCCCTGCACATTAGCGGTATACTGGTTAATTTGATTTAGAAACCATTTAAATGCAAGGATTCACATGACTGATAAAAAAAAAAAAACCAAACAGTTCTATAATTCGTAGAATCATGAGCAAACAAAGAATTAATCTTAAAACGGTATAATTATGGTAACAATAAATGGACTGCCTGATAAATAAGTGTGCAAATACATTCTTAATCTGTCCTCTGTAATTAATGTTCTGACAATAAAGGGAAGAAGAATAAATTTTCGTACGTGCATCATCTAAGCAAATTTATGAGGTTACATTGTAAAGATTAGATAACCTGGTCAGTAGTTTTTTTTTTTCTCTTCACGCTTTGCTTTCAGCTGAAAGTATACTGTAAAGTTTAATTTTACTGTCATATCAAAACCTATACTTAGAATGTTGCATAAAGAAAGACAAGCCGACATTATACAAGAAATGTAATAAACATTTCTCTACTAGTGAATTAATGCATTATAATGAAGGAGTAATTCATCGCCAGTAACTGTCATGTAGTAATGTGAAAAATGATTAAAGATTCACCTAAAAGCAAAACCGTTTATCAAAATAACTCAATACAGAGTTATTGCGATGGTGATGTGACAGATCTTTAATTCATCATTGTTAGCATGAATCAACTCTGTATATATCACATGAGGGAATTAAAAAATTGCATCACAGTGCCACATTATCTTTATTTAAAATAAAAGATACCTCCAGAAATAAAATCCTAAATAACTATTTTTTTTTCGAACGAACTCAATACTAATCGTGAGTAGAAATAAAATATTTTTTAATTAAGTCATTTTTCATGTCATACCTCGTCGAAGTGTAAATCGTATCGTCTAGGAATGAATAAAAAGAAAGAATATTATTCTTGTTTGACCTTGGATAGTCAAATTCAAATGCTGTATATTCTTTCCGATTATGAGAAACGTAGCGACAAACTCCAACATAATCCATCTCACACCGGATGAGTTGATTTTGGGCGACAGGTAGGTTCTTGATACTTACGTAGAAGGAGAGAGAGAGGGAGAAAAAAAAACACTGCCTCTTTTGGTGTGTATTCCTTATCGTGCATGGTGTGTGTGGTTTCATGTATGTGTGTGTGTGTTTGTGTGAGTCTGTGTCTGTGTTGTGTGTGTGAGTAGGGTGGGGTAGTTACAAGAACCTAGCGTCGACATTTCCTGCAAGGATTATTGTGTGGTTTGCGTCATGCGTGTATTCCTCGTTCTGTTCATTTTGTCAAATACTTGTTGCGTGTTTCGTTTGTAGGTGTGTGTATATTTGTGAGTGTGTGTGTGTGCTCGTGTGTATGTCGTGTACTAGTATGTGTTTCATGAATGTGTTTTGTGCATGTGACAAAATGCATTTTGTGAATGTTTCGAATGCGCTGTGTGAGTGCGTTTGCATTTATGAATGTTCTGCTTTTATGCATGTGCGAGTGACGTGCGCAAGACTCTCACGAATCGAAATTTGCACATGGATTCATTATTCCAAGTGGCTGGCGTTCAACAGGATCATTTGCATGAGAATCCACACACACACACACACACAAACACACACACACACACACACACACACACACACACACACTGGGCTGTTTCATAAAGTCCACTGCTTACAATGACCAACGTTCATGACAGCACATGTAATTTGTCATCCGTAATGTACGATGACTGCATTCGATTTGATCTCCAGTCACCATAAGCATGATAATGTGAATATTGCGGTGATGGCGTAAGACATCAAAAGATATTATGTGATGGTGATTAATCCAAAATGGAGACAACCGATTTGGATGGTTGTTATTTTTTTTTTCTCTCTCTCTCTCTTTCAATGCATCCGGTGTTTTAGATTCACCAAGCAGGAGAAATAGCACTTCATAGATAAATATGATTTTATACTCGATGTTCTGAAGGTCTAGCAAACACACCTTTGACAATCTCACTCCGAGGACAAGTAGGTACATTTATTGCATGAGTTAAGAGTATTTCATGTATGACTTTAAGGTACGAATCCAATTTCTCTTTCTATTCAGATTCTGCCAAAGACATTGTGTTCGCGTATTGCTTGAATATATGACGGATTTTCTTTCAGGTCGTGGAAACGACTGCATATTGATATATATTTTTGACGTTTGATTACATAAATGCTGGGATTTTGTTTGTTCGTTTGTTTGTTGGTTGGTTGGTTGGTTGGCTGATTGGTTGGTTGTTTGCTCTTGGGGGAGGGGATAGCATTTTTTTTTTTTTAATGTGGGCCATTATTTTTTTCAGTAGAAAAATTTCTCTGCTTGTTTTGGTGCCTGATGTTGAAATGGGTCCACGTCACGAGACCGACACCCACGAGTCATACAGCCCACGAGTTATACAGCCCACGAGTCATACAGCCCATGAGTTCGACACTAAACAAGGCCCACGAGACCGGCACATTAAACCCCGCATCGTATCTGTCGAACTCGTGGGCTGTTTTTACCTAGTGTCGGTCTCATGAGCTTTATTTGCCTAGTGCCGAACTCGTGGGCTGTAGGACTCATGTGTGTCGGTCTTGTGGGATGACCACGTTGAAACGTCCTATGTATATAGCAGGCAACAAATTAGGGGCCCAAGAGGTCCTTGTTACAACGCCTAATAATGTGAAAATTACAAAGGCTTTTGTGACGGAATAAAATGAATGTTTTCATTTCATTGAGTCGCCAGACTATCGTAGTAGTCAGACTGAATAAAGCAGTGTCATATCATCCGGTTTGCGCTCGCCATTATCACAATGTTGACAGTGGTAATATGGTAAGCAAATTTATAGCTTTGACGGAAGATAAGCTCCATATCATATCATATCATATCATATCATATGCTTTTGTATAGACCCTATACGTATAAGCATCATTTCTTGCAAAGTGACAACAGATTGACATTAGATATTTTTTGATACAGTAGTAGTTATCATTGTATACTAAGTTCATTGATATGATTATACAGGGTACACAAATTACTTAAAAACTGTCGCAAAACTATAGGCACTTATCTGGCAGGCAAGTGACGATGACTGAATAATAAAAACCCAGAAACTACCCCAGTATGATGATAACCTCTGGGACATAATCATGTTTTAAGTTACAATTGCGTGTGGTTATACGGACGAAGACGCCAATTAGGAAATTACACTAACCCCTTACCAGCGCCTCTTAACCGAAGGCCGATTGGTGCATTGCATGGGAGGCTGTGTTAATCACTGCGCATTTCCGTTGTGTGCAAAATACTCTGCGTTTAATGAAAAAAAAAAAAATATGCACGGTCATACACAGCCATGCAGATGCACAAAGGTTAAAGGTATTTAAAACATACACCTCGTGATGCATAGGATTTAACATATTGTGTTCAATGTAAGAGCATGAGTGACCGCAATTGTTCCAATGCCAATGGATACGATGTTTCCACTAAAATCATATAGGACTACGGGCTCTAATCTGGCAAGTAAAGCTTATATATACCTGTAATGTTCCTCTGCATTTATTCCTCCCACATCTTCAATACGGGCATTTTTAGTGTGGTATTTCTACCCCAAACATTTTTATTTTTGGCATTTTTATCCCTGACACATTAACCTCTGCCATTGTACCTCTTGCATAATACTTCTGACATTTGTACCCCTGATAATTTGCAATTGCCCTCTTGCAATTTTAACTCTGTCGTTTTTCATTCTCGCAATTTTACCCCTGACATTTTAGCCTGTAGCAGTTTTTACGTCAGACATCTTTACCTCTGACATTTTAGCTCTGAAATTTGTAACTCCTGACAGTTTTTACCTCTGGTATTTTTAACTCTGACATTTCTAGCTCTGAAATTTGGACCTCTTTTGGTGTTAATATTTGATTTTTTTTTAAACTCTCCGACAAGCTTTACTTCACATATTTCATTCTGAAATTTGTACCTCTGGTAGTGTGTACTGTGGTAATTTCACCTCCGATAATTTTTGAATTTTTAAAAACATCTCTTAAATGTGTACTTCTGGTATATATTTTACCTCTGGTAATTCTACTTCTGACATTATAATTCATACATTTAAGCTTTTTAATTTGTAACTCTGGTATGCATTATTGCTGGTATTTTACCTTTAACTTTTTTTAACATCTGATATTTTTCCCTGAATTTTTACCTGTGGTAAGTTTTACATCCGGTACTTCTACCCCAAGCATTTTTTTTTTATTTCTGAAATGTTGTGCGTTTCGAATTTGAACTTGTGAAATTTTTACCTCTGACGTTACCTTGTGTATTTCAGACTAAGATCACTCGGAAAGTACTTCCCTTTGTAGGTGAACCGTACACACGGTGGCAGTTATGATAACGCGTTGGTACGTTGACATAAAGATTTCTGTGCCCCATAATACCCATATTACCATATGCAACTGTCTCTACAATATTTTGTCAGCAATCATTGAAATCAACTGAAACGTTCATTTATTTCAACGCAATGGGCGTTGCGCGTGTGTATGTGTGTGTGTGGTGTTTAGATCATTTTTTTCTTTTATGTTTTCGCGCAGTTGTTATCATGACATCACAGATTGAGAGTAGTTGATGAGTTAAGTGTTGAGTCATTATTAATGTTTATCTTTTATGTGGCGGGAAGATCTGATTATGTAATGAAGAGTTGTTGAAATACGTCCCTGTTTTCAAGAGAATTAAAGGAGCTATGGTGAATAAAGGAAATAGGTTTAAACTTCTTCCACCCAATCTCCTTCAGCCAGCAATTGTGATTTAGGTACGTCTGCCTTATATGGAAATGAACGAAGCCTTATCATGACATACAACATACGCAAAGGTCTCGGATTCCGTTGTGTGATAGGTCGGGGTAGTTACGGACCTGCATTGCAATTTATTTCTTAATTAATCGGACGAGTTCTCGTTAGGTCGATATTAGCTGTCTTCATTGAGGGCAATAACCACCCTGAATGGTCTGCACCCGAGATTTACTTCTTAAGATTCAGTCAGTACAAAGTATTTCGCTTGTGAGTCGACAATAAAGACAAGGAACGTATACATAGAAAGAGAGAGAGAGAGAGTGAATTTCACAATAATCCACTAACGAAAGAAAGTCGTCATCTTTTGAGGGTAAAGAAAAACACAGAAAAAGAGCGATATGTTTTATTATGAAGTATAAAGACAGATAACAACCATGATTTTTCGGATTCTAAATTTGGTACCAGGGGCCTGTTGCATAAAAGTTACTATTGCGGTAACTTTGCCATCCAATGGTAACTACCATGGAATTCTTGATTTTGATTGGCTGTTGAGTATTGTTACCATGGTAGTTACCATTGAATGGCAAAGTTACTGCAATAGTAACTTTTATGCAACAGGCCCCAGCAGATCTTTATTACCTTTATAAAAGATGGTGAATTATACATCTTCAGCCATACTTACCCTATAATGGTATGGTAACTATATAGCTTTTTTTTTTCTTTTGTGTGAAGTGGTAGGGAGTTTTCGTTCTCATGTTGTACTTATGTAATAGATGCCAGTATTCGCCATATAAGTCAGTTAATAAACATTTTCGTTCAACAGTGATGGAAACTGGGCCGAGTTCATTGTGCAGGTGTATATTATACCATTCAAAGTATTGTGAGAGCCACGAAGAATGGGCTGCTTGCTGGGCGCCATTCACTCCTGGGGCGCGCCGCCTTCTTCGGGGGGGGGGGGGGGATGCCGCATGATGAAGGGCGGTGTATTGCATGCATATATAGTGTTTTTCTTACGGAGCAGACTGCGGGGTTTCAACACATTTCGTTGCCATGGAGTACAAGCTGCAGCGCTCTTTACGAGGCTCAATTTCTATGACCCGAATAAAGGAAATCGAGAGAATTGGTTATAAAAAAAAAAAATAGAGAAAGCTTGACCCTTTTCATAACGTCTACCATGTCTACGAGAAGCTTCAATCGGATCGTCTCTGTATAGATGAATCCGACTTCATGCAGAGCACTGCAGCTTATGGCAGCCATACCTGCCAAAGAAGAACAAAAGCACTTTCAAAGGGTATCCTCATGCAATGAGTCAGGCGCGTTGCTATGTCAGTGCATGAATTGTCTTTTGTTAGGCATACTTGAAGCCCCCCCCCCCCCGTTAGAAATTGCCTTAAAAACAGAACCCACACAGAATTGGTCTATAGATGAGCTCCCCTGCAGAAATCATTTTTGTCTGTAAATGACGTAATCCCTCGTCTGATTGTATGTCCCACAAAAGAACTTTTGAATGTGTACCAACTTGAGGGATATAACTAAAGATAACCACGCACTCCCTTATCACTTCATTTATGAAGTCGTCACATCTTACGATCCGGAGCTCTCATTTCTAGTATTAATAAAATTAAAAAGTGTCAATTTTTCTTCTCAAGTGTTTTATACAGGAATATGAATGCACAAAGACCACCTTTTTTTTGGTATACATATGGCCATGTGGTGTATATTCCGTAAATGTCTGACACAGTGGACAGCCTTCAGTAGCCTACTGTAAGCCGTCGATGTTGGCACTGCAATTACGAAACGATGGAAATTTTCTTACACTTTATATTCGATTTTCTGTAGGTTTAGAGTAGCTTCGCAATTGCCCAAATTCAATGCATCATTAAAAAATGGCGGCGTACTGGGTCTTATAACAGCATTCCGAATATGGCGTAAATGTGCATAATATTATGCTCCACAACAGTGTTGGACGTGGACGAAAAAGAGGCCCAGAAAGGGGGTCACGTTTTAGCGCAAAGAAAAAAAATGAAGAAAATATGTTTTGAATAATGGCAAATGATGCAATCTTTTTCTTCAGAGGTTCGCTGAAGAATTAGAATACGACTAAATGATGACAGAATTTGGCTAAGTTCATCAGGACAATATCTCATCCGCTTCCTAATTCCCGTGTATATGAAGCCATCATGCCCTGGGGCAGAGATGGGTAGTGGTAGAATGAAGGTATGTGCCAAACATACATGTCAGAGAAATCCAACAACCTATCTTTTATCCCTTTTGGCCCGTATCAACTGGCCCAGAATAGAGAGAAAGAGAGAAAGAAAAAAGAAGCGGAGATAAGCGGGCAACATTTCAGAGATCACATTCGATTCCGGATGCAAGCATCTTTCGTGGGGCGTTTTACTGTGTTTACATGATGCGAGCATGTGCGCAGGCATCGCTTTGTACTGACGCCACATTATATAGACCGGTTCACTAAAGTCCAATTTATGCATACCCCTATTACAAAAGGATGTTCCTGGCAACCAGCGCGCTTAATACCCAAGACTTGACCGACATTGCAACAGCTAAAAGGGCAAAGTAAATTTGAAGTGTTATTCAACAGGACAGGTTCATTCGAAAGCTCTTTGTTTTGTTTAAGTGAAAATAATTAGCAATATAACTGTAAAGAGTTTAAGCGAATAAATTAGCATGTTGTGACCGAAACTTAAATGCTACTTCAAATGCACTTCTAGACCTTTAATCAGTTTCAGAGGTAAAGGAAATTAGACAATCAGAATGGGCGAGGAATCTTCAAAATTGGACCTATTATATGGAATTTAAGACGTCTACAATTTTGTCATAATTCTATGTTGATGATAATAAAACTATAACTGATATTTGTCGCAGCCTCATATGCATATTTGAAGGAGGTGAATCATCAGTTCATAGAACTAACACTAACCTGCCCTATATGTTATGAGATCGCACTTTTCCACTTGTGCCCCCCCCCCCCCCTTTATGGAACAGTCTCTCTACCCATATTCAGGAATCGAACCCCATTGATTTTGTAATTTTGTAATTCATGGATACTTTGAATTTGCGATGGATTTATAAGTTTGTTTCTTTTGTGTTAATTATCTATTTTCACTTGGTGCTGTTATTTTTATGTAAAGGACTTATATAAACAGTTTGTAATAGGCGCTATATGCATTTTTCATATCTTCATTTCCATTACACAAATCTTCAATCGTTATCCCTTATATGTGTGTTTGTGTGTGTGTTTGTGTGTGTGATTCATCCAATAAGATTAGGTGCTCTTAGCATCAATAATTCATTGTGGTCTTCTTATGATCTATGACTAATGCTCTTTTTGGGGAAAAGAAGTGTAGTCACTAAATTATGGACGGAAAACATGATTTCTTAATATATATATATATATATATATGTGTGTGTGTGTGTGTGTGTGTGTGTGTGTGTGCACAAACCA
The DNA here is from genome assembly GCA_033980235.1 of Diadema setosum. Classification (NCBI taxonomy): domain Eukaryota; kingdom Metazoa; phylum Echinodermata; class Echinoidea; order Diadematoida; family Diadematidae; genus Diadema; species Diadema setosum. The sequence continues at coordinate 29,309,015 of CM067069.1, read as the reverse complement.
ATGAGAGAGTTCTTTGTTGATGACATCACTACAGCTAATTTGCATTTTGTCGTTGCGACCAATACAATTAAAGGACATGATGAGAACACACAGATGCTTAGAATTCCATAAATATTTCAAAGTTGAATTTTTCCAACCTTCTACCATTCTGGTCGCCTAACTTTACTTTACTCAACGTCAGTTTGATTAGCATGATGTTATCACGATAAGATATGAACGTATTAATGCACTTTGATACTCATCAACTTTGCACAGACAAGTCATCGCGATGTTTGATATGCGTCCTCATCTGGAAAGTAAGGTAATACTAGATGTACTGTCATTTGATGCATACGCTTGCCATCTATAAAACAGAAATACATACACGTACGCATTATTTTCATGTTTATGTTACACCTACATACACCCAACTATAGGTGTTTTAATTCCCCTCATATGAAAAGCGTCCCACCGACCAGCCCCCACATCTTTGTAACACTCCACCCCTTAAAGATACACCCGTCCAAGTATTGTTGTTGCCGAACGTTGCACATAGTGCTTTCCTTTGCACTTGTGCTAGCCGCTTGGGTCTTGATATGTGCGGATTCCGGACTACATCTTATTAAAATCCCTGCTCCCCGCACTGACATTTAGCTCCCCGAACTTACAGCTTCTCCTGCTCCTACTTCGTGGTGTCTCGGTAACCTTCCCCCAAAATCCTCCTCTATACCCCACCCTCCTCTCTTTCCGTCTACCCCCGTCCTTCGCTCTTCCATCGGAGGCATAAGGGTGCGCGCCGATAAAAATAGACACGGGGAAAAACAACACTGTGATCAATACGGTGCGGTTGGGTTAGAGACGAGCGAGAAAGAAGACTGGGAAAAAAGGGGGAAAACAGAAGGAGCTAGGGAGGGAACGGTAGGGAGAGATAAAGGAAGCGAAATCCAGGCAAATGTAGCCGAACATTGTTGCAATGGAATAAATATGTAGACAGAATGCAAAACAGATGTTTTCAAGAATGATTCTTGCGTCATCCGTCAGGCAAGGATGGAAATTGAGAAATCTAGACGCAGGAAAATGCACACAAGAGGGGCATTTGCTACTCTCAGCATGTAGACGCACACGGTATAACTACCAGCCATATTGCTAATAACCCATGTCTAATTGATCCATTATCTGTCTTACGAGATATCAAAATATGCGGCGAGCATCTAGAAATATTTTTTTCATTATTTTGTAATTGCACTCAGAGTTATCCAAGTGTGTAATATTGATTTTTTTTTCCTTGTAAAATTCTAACGCAAAGCAAAGTCGTGCTGTCTTGTTCTTCATGTTTTTTTTTCTATTTCTCCAAAATCTTGTTTTATTTCAATTTTATTCTTTCCTACACATTCCACTTGAATGTTTATATACACAAAATGAATACAGAATGAAACATAATATATCTTGTCAAGCAGGTGACCTGAATTATTCTATACAGATTGAATGTGCAGGTGAACAAGAATGAAAGGCATAATATCTCCACTCAGTAAGTATTACACTAGATACAATGTGAATGAAAACTTTTACATGAGAAACCCAACTTCCGAATTTTACACGTTAATCATGCACACACACACACACGCGCGCGCGCACACACACACAGAGACACACATGGGCAATATTGGTAAAATGTATCTTTTGTCGTTACACTAATCTTTTAGTTTCACGTGTCTCATTTCTCGTGTTTTCCTGTTGTAGTCACTCTGAACTCGCGTCTATCTTATTTACTACATCACCGAGTCAAGTCCAGCTTATTTTACTTTTATGTTATATAGGGTGGTAGAGGTAGTATGTAATTATATATGTATATATATGTACATATATATATATATATGTGTGTGTGTGTGTGTGTGTGTGTGTGTGTGTGTGATATGAGAAAGGAAGGAGAAATCGGTGCGTAGCTTTGACATCATTATTTCCTCTTACTGTTCCTCCTTTTTGGAAAAGCGCAAGAGTTGAAAAATTGGTCTCCGCCGGGACTCGAACCCGGGTCTTTGGCATGGAACGCCAACGCCTTAACCGCTCGGCCATGGAGACGTCATAGCGGTTCAGGCAGACCCAAGCTCGAATACCCGACGGACCAACCTTTCAACTCTTTGACTTTATGCACACGTTCCTTTTTGGGGCAGAGAGTTATGAATAACAACCAGCCGCGATTATATATATATATATATATATATATATATATATATATATATATTTAATAATAATAATAATAATAATAATTATTATTATTATTATTGTTATAATTGTAATTATAATATTCAGTAGATAAACGCAGGCCTTGTCCCCCGGGTTATCCTGGCCTGTGATGAGGAAAGAAAAAACATGTCAAGTTTCATGATCTCCGCATGCAGGTGCATAAACGAAACATTTGATACAGTTTTTTACTATCACATATGTAGTATACAGACACACATAACATGCCATGTGTACGCAATACCTAGGTCAACATATCTAAGTGCTTAAATGTCAGATTTCTCACACCGTATAATTATTATAACTTCATGTATGATACACAGGTATTTGTGGATATATTACATGGTGATAAGCACGTACTTGGGTAACATCATTATGTTCTTATATTACTGTAATATATTAATCGAGTCGGGGAATATAGCAAAAATTAGTGTAAGAGGATTAGTACAATAAGGTATAGTATGAATATGAATATATATCTTTATATGTATCCATGTATTACATTAATAAATTATTGTATCATATTACATTTTTCCATTTACAAATTAAAGTCAATTATACATAAATATATAGATATATATTAATGATATTAATAATAGTAACATATTATATATATATATATGGAAGAAAGTGAAAGATACACTATAATAGCAAACATAACGCAAGGAGGAGACATGTAAAAGGTCTTTGTATACATGGACAGATATTACCCAAGGCAGGATAAAAGAGGAGAGAGAGAAATAGTAATTGATATAAATTGTTCATTAATAAATTATTGTAACATATTACATTTCTTCATTTACATATTAAAGTCAATTATATATAAATATATTTATTTATTCATATTTATACACAGGTATATGGAAGAAACTAAAAGATACACTATAATAGCAAACATAACGAAAGGAGGAAACATGTTACAGATCCTTGTATGGACAGATATTATCCGAGGCAGGATAAAAGAGGAGAGATAGAGAGAGAGAGAGAGAGAGAGAGAGAGAGAGAGAAAGAGTAAGCCATATGTCCCGAATGACTTCGTCTCTTATTTCATCACATGTCAAGATTAATAACTCATCCCTGCTCACACAATGAACCCGATTGGTCGATACATCAGGGCAGCTGGAAGTGCCTCGTACATATCGCTTGATTCAATCAGAATGAATGACTTAACGAAACAGATATTGCTGATTGATTGTTTGAGGGTAGTATATTTCAGTATTTGCTTCGTTCTTTGACATCGCTTTGGAGCTGTCCAAGCCCGCTTATGCTCAACGAAACGCCCGTGGTAAGTCTAGCATACCCGTAAAGGTGTCAGAGCAGCTTGTGTGTAATAGCGGGCAATGCATGGAGAAGCCTGATATATAGGAAAGCCGCCCTTGCTTAGCTGAGAAGGATATACTGGATAGTAAGGTAGTTACTGTTTGATTGGTTAGTTTTCGAAGAGCCGTGCCGATGCTCCAAGCTACAAGTGGACGACTGTTGGAAAAGTCTCACTCCGCTCAGAGACAATATATTATTATGTTTTTGTTTTGTTTCTCGTTTTATCTGGCATGGAGACATTGCCTGTGACAGAAACTCTTTCCAACTTCTGCCCGCTCTCCTCGAGTATGAATTTCATGTCTTCTATGAGTGACATCACAGACGATTGCCAAGAATAACTCTACTATGGAACACTTTTAATACTAGATCTGTAAAGGAATATATTTTTCGACGATCCTACTAACCCTGCTGTGAAGGAGGTTGAATTAGGTAAGAACTTGAATTTAACTGAATACATTCCCTGAGGAAAAATAAATACACTTTGTAGATACGTACTAGATAGGCAGATAGATAGACATAGGTGTGTGGATGGATGAAAGAGTGGATGGATGGAGTGAGACAATGGTAGAGAGACGAGTCAGGTTGATAAAATAAATACTAAGGAAACCAGAAAATTTTCTCTCGGATTGATTCATCAGTGTTTCCAAAAAATAGATGTCATTTCGATGAAGAAATGATGAATGGAAAAAGTTGTATCAACTAAAACTGTTTGTGTTGTTTGGTAATAGTGAATGTGCCCGCCTAATTTGTTCAAAGCCGTCATGGTTTTATGTTTGCTTTGAGACTGAAATAATTGGTGTGGGTTTATAAATAACAATTCCTAAGTGTTACGTGAGCGAGCATTCCGATAAACTCACTGGTAGTAACGTTCGGATAATTGAGACGTAAATGATTATGGAATTATGTTTTTATCTGAGAAAACTTCCTGGACAAAATTCAACCAAAGAAAGTGTGTAAATTGTTGATTAATTAGCAATTCTCTACAAGCTGTTCTGATACTACCGGCAATCTGCTGACAGTATCTGTTTGGAAATTTAGTGGGTTTTTTCTTTTTTACAAAAAGAATTCAGAAATGATGACCACATTACGACTGTGCAATCAGTTGCAAAATTTTTGCCGATATCAGCAGTTTACAAAAAAAAAAGACGTCAGAACTTAGCCGAAGTATTTTTCTGTGCAAGTGGTGCTGAATTCTATGATGACATTTTAAAATTACATTTGCTCACATGATATAATGTTCATGAAATAAATGTCAGTGTATGCTACGATCCATCGAGATTCCATAAATATTCATGGTTTTAGGCACTAATAAATCCATATCCAAACCAATAAACTAGTCAAACATCAGCCACCAGTTTTATATTTATAGCTTCTTCTGTCTAATACCAATGCGTCAAGCGTCCTCTATAGGACACTGCACATGTATATTGTACATGTATATTTCTATACATGATCCTGGTAGGTATACACTATGTTAAATTGTAATTCAAAACTTGTGGCCAACGGTATAATGATTGAGTTGGCAGGTGACCAACTGAATGATGACAAAAACAAAATCATATCTGGTTAATTTTGATAAGGATACCACTCGAAAATAAAAAAGAAACAATTAACGAGAGAGGAATTTTTATACAAGGGTGTATGTATAGGCTCTACTGAATTAATTCGAATTAATAAACGGTAATCAAACAATTATTATGGCAAGACATGAAGTAATGAAACTTGACATTCATGTCCTTATATTGATGCTTTTCTTATAACCACGTCAAAATTTACGAAACTTTCATTCCTTATAGTGTAACAATACACATTGCGTTAGGTTCCTTTACGTCAACGAGTTCAAATGACTCTGCGTATGCGTGTGTCTGAGCACGCATGTGCGCACCATAAGATTATGTCTTTTGTATTTTTAAGATTGTTCTTTAGGCATTCTCTTGATTAACCCCTTCCCTCCGAGATTCCATTCCACACGTGCGTATACGTCATATAACGATAGGTGTAGTTCCCATGTAGTCGGTGGGTTAAATCGATAATCACAGATTTGTATACAAGCTTTACCCTCTGTTGGAAAATTTTAGAACAGCGTTGATGTGTACTTTCAGAAATACAAGTAGTTATCCTTGTACATTATATACGTCCATTATCATTATAATTATACCTTCAATACACGCATAAATAATGATTGCGGAGCATTCTATGACAAAATGTCGCTTGGGGTCATATCAAATACAGAGCACTGCTTTTCTGATGCACATGTCTATCAACTGTACAGTATATACCTGCAAAAATACAGGCCTACGTGTTAACTGGTATTTTTTTACTAGAAACCCTCACCATTGTGTATACGTGACTACCAGTACATGGTGTACGCCAAAAACCGGCTTCGTGTCTGTATGGTGTTCTTTTGTCATGCATATACCATCGATTATGTGACTGGTATGATCAATTACGTGTTTAACTGTCAATACCGACGTCATTTCGTTTACTGCCGACAGTCAACAGAATGTAATGACGAATCCTTAAGGCTTTTGTTTGTTTTGTTTGTGTGTGTGTGTGTGTGTGTGTGTGTTTCTCTCTTTTTTGTATGAGTATATGTATGTCCGCCTGAACTTTGCTTATTTGCGTACAAATCGCGTGCCGAAATATTGAAACCGTCGTTGAGTTTATTCACAGGGAAAATGTAGTTCTCTATATAGCTGGGCATGCTCACATGATCTGTGACTGACAAACCTTCACATTCATCAACTGCCATACTTGTCTGGCCCACGTACATCGAATTTTGTGAATTTTCCATAAATCTACCACTCTAATGAGCAAATTTATTTACACGTGTACATACAGCGAGAGTGAATGACTGATTTTAATCAGGGAAACACCATTTTATAGTAGCGTAAAGAAATGCGATATTTTATTTGTCCTTATTAGAAAAAGATATTGGGAGAAATCAACTGGTGAATTCTTTTTGGATTTTTTCGGTCAATTTTCTTTTAAAGTCCCTCTCTTTTAAAGGTATAGATACTCAGTATTAAAGTATAATTAAATGGTCCAATGCAGTCGAAATCAATAGCCTATAGATTGGTAGACGTATCACTTAATTTTGTCGATGATACCTGATGAATAAATTTGTTCTAGCGACTGGAATATACCCTGAGATAATAGTAATGAAAGAAAACCACGAGTATAAAACTACACCTGCATTCCTGGTGGTTTATTGCAGAGGAGGCTTGCATTTAAATTAGTTTGATTTGTTTGTTTGTTTGTTTGTTGTTGTTTTTTTCAAATCCATCTTCAAAGACATTGAGTTTCTCGAAAATTATGACGGCTTATATAAGAAAAGGATTACACCTTTAAACAGGTCAGCCGTGAGTTCGGGATTATGATTACATGCGCGACATGCGCGTCATAAGAGCGTTCGTAATCAATCATGGCCGCCACGCCAGGACTTCAAATAATATCATAAGAACCGTCTTGCGACTCTCAACGCGGTACCGCTGCCAAAATTTAAAATGACATCGCCGTTGTAATAATGATAATGATAATGATAATGATAATGATAATGATAATGATAATGCTAACATTAATGCTGTACTCTTATCAACCTAGTCAGAGTAGCCACTGCAATGGCATCATCATAACCCTAGCATTGTCACATACTATATGTTTTTACACAGCACGGGCACTGGATAAAACATCTTGTCCAGGGATATTCGAACCGGTTCGAGATTCAAACTCAAGATCTCCCCATTGAAGAACTCAGATCGTTTACATCTAATCTTCTGTGATAGCATTTCGCTGGTAACACTGCACAAAACTGGGTGTTAAATATGCCAAACACCGAGCTGGTGTAAAATTTCTGGTGCCTGTTTGCGGTGTAAAATTTACACCTTCGGGTGTCACTTCAAAATTTAAAACTAAGTTTTAGAGAGGTAATTAGTTACATACTGTTTTTCTTGTTGATTTTGAACTCCAATAAGACGAACAAGAATGATCCGATTTGTTTTTTGAAATAAAAAAATGTAAACACATTTACACCACAGTGACACTAGTTGGTGTAGTCTCCTATTGAAGCTGGGCTGGTGTTATACCATTAGCATTAACACCAGCAATATCAAATCAACGCCAGGTAGTGTCATTGTTGAATAAACACCAGCGCAGTGTCGTAATATCACCAACTACAGTGTCAAATTAACACCAGGAAGGGCCCTGTGAACACTTTTCAACACCGTCAAAACGTTCTTTCTACACCTGTCAGTATGGTCCTCTATTGGCACTTGATTTGTGTTATATTTAACACAAATCGTGTTAAATCTAACACCGCTCCTTTTACACTGAACGTTTCATGCGTGCTGTAGCTCCTACGAAGTAATTTAAGTTCATCCACCATACACTTTTTTCCCATCACAGTCACCGGGAAGGCCATTAATACCCATTTCAAGGTGAAAAATTTGATATCTCGTGAGAACATGAAGAATTGATCACGATATGAAACGCTCAAGGTCGAATGAACGTAAGCTGTTGAAGGTTTATTAAAGCACATATACGTTCCGGGTACCAGTGTAACTTATCAGAGACAAGTTTGACAAGTGCAACTTGATATTATACCAGTCAGATTTTATTTTGTGCAGATGTAACACTTCCTTTATAATAGCTTTGAATCTGAATTTCGACAATGATTATAGTATAATGTCGATATGTACATGTATATTTCTTTTTTTTTTTAGCACCAATTAGTAGCTTTCACAGAAGATTCATAGAATGTCAGAACCCTACGGATTGTTACAATCCTTTTTTCCGGTTTGTTGTATTTAGATTGCTTTCTACAGTTGCAGCCGTACTTTGATGAACATTGTACGCAGATCGTTGGGTATATCATTAGATTTTGAAGGAAGATGATTATGTGCATAAGTTATATCGTGTTGTTTCACCAAGGAAGTACTGGGTATCCAAACCTGGTTGGACTTACCTCCTTGCTTCACCAGCTGGCATTGATGATCTTATGTGCATTTAAGGGAAAAAAGTAGGGATGATCTTATTCTGTGTGTGGGTGTGGGTGTGTGTGTGTGTGTGTGTGTGTGTGTGTGTGTGTATATATATATATGTCTTTTAGGGGTAGTGTATTGTATAAATTTTGTATGATGATCAAGGACAAATTTAAATTTTTCACCTCCATACGCAGCGGACTGCCCGTATTGGTATCTACCAGAAACACGAGTTGTTTTTGTTTGTTTCTTTCTTTGTGTGTGTGTGTTTGTTTTAGGGACATTATTGCGCCGGTTATTCAAATAGCGTTAACACATTAGGAAACCTCAGCGTAAAGTAAACCATGAATGATAATAACCAAAATAAAGGTAAGATTGCGGCGTTACCAGCACCTTACAAAGTTTGAGGAAAATTGCTTCAGATCGTCAGCCTCCTCGGTAATGGTAACATCCCTCTAGCTCTGGTATACAGAATTCATAACTGTATACTCACCTATGATGATTATCACTTTTTTGGTATCGAAATGGAATCTGACCCAGAACGTGAGAGCAATCTGCCATCCCATGATTCTGACCCTCCCCTCCCCTCCCCTGCCATCCACTCCTTTCCCCTCCCCTCCCTTCTTACTCCCTCCCCTGCACATTTAATCATAGACCTTGTCTTTCTTTTACAGCAGCAAATTTTGCCCAATCCACCATTTCTCAGTCTCTTGCTGTCTGTTTATCTCTCACACACTCTAAATATCTATTTATACACTCGTATGTAATATCTGTGTTCCCTTTCTCAGCGCCCCTCCCCCACCCCCAGTGGCTCTGAATTATTGAAGAGCGAGGGGAAATCTCAACACTTCACCAAGGCTGTTCGCTTCTCGCCCCGATGCCGTGCGGTCCCTGCATGGTACCCGCGTCGCTTCGAGTAGTGCATATTATATAGACTGTAGCTTACGGACCCCCTTGTATTCAAATCACATGAAGCACCCCGCTCGTTTGTACCTCTTGCATGTATGCCCATGTCAATAATGTGCGCCATGCTACAACACGGCTAGATAATAAATGTATGCGACATTGTTTCGTGTGGTGTTCATACCATGCCATCCATGCGCTCGGTCGAACGAGCGCCAATGTATTGTTGAAAAATATACCATTTCAAGCGGGTACCTTCATAATACAAGATGTACGATACGAATGATAGAAAAAAAGATATACATATGCGCATGACGTCATGATTGATAAGTGCAGAAAGAATTACAGTATCATCGACGTGTTATAATTGTGTGTGTGTTTGGTGTGTACGTGCTGTTGGTGTGCCGATCAACAAATCGATGCATTCTCCATCTTTAGATGATAGATCTCCAGTGTCAAAGGCATAGCAGCTGGCTGGTATAGTTTCCACAGTTCCCTTATGTTGCTAATATAAACTCTAGAATTACGTTGTGACTTCACAGCACGCGCGCGTAACCTCGATCCGTCACACAAAACAACCAATAAACGGACAACGACAACCGCACAAATTATAGCCACGATTTAACTGTATATTTAGTGTATCAACCCAATAGCGGAACCTGTCGTGACCCCTTGATAGTTGTGGGAGAGACCTTTCGTTTTACCTGAAATGAAAGTCTTGCATCAGTTGTTTGCATTAGGGAAGTGAGGAATAAGGTTTACCACGTTCCTATTCCTATCATGCTGGGTTATGTACGATGTTAAACCGGGACTCGCGAAGTATGTACTAACCAAGTGATGTTACGTTAAATTCTCCAATTTATTTGCGATTTTTTTTTTTACTTTCTATTTTTGGTACGATTCTTCCTTTATACAATTGTTATTTTGTCCATCTTAAATTGTTGCATGCGCGTCTCATGACGTAAATTCATCATGGTAGCTATGAATAAGTTAAAAATAAATGTTCCATCCAAACAATATAGCCATTGATGTCCTCTGTAGATAGCTGCGCGACACTTAATTTTACTGTTTGTGTCGCTACAAGCATTGCTTAATACTTAGTATAATTATGTTTCAGTAGATATTTAGCAATAAAAATGTGTGTGCGCACAAACGTAACGCGCACAACACGGCACGACATATACAATGTACAGTGTATTATATCCTACGATAAGTAACAATGTAGTTGGAGGCACGCTCGAGCCATGTAGGCCTACCAGGGGCCAAATGCTCGCGAGGTACATCAACGTCCTTCCTATGATATTATGATCTTTGTCGGAACAGGAGCATTATTGATCTATTCGCGTGCGTGTAATGTCAGTTAGGGCATGTACATCCTATATTGTTTCGAATGACGGCGATTGTAATCACGTTCTGGTAATTCTTGAAGACCAGAGGCTATGGATACGTATAGGAGCGGACAGTCTTCCATGTATTCTGGCAGCACTGTATGGTGATTATGATATATTAAAGCAAAACTTATCCACCTGGCACTTTTTTATGAATAAAGCAGTACACAGACACTCTGTGGCATAATGCCTCCTCCAGTCCTCGTATAACACAACTCGTTTATGTCTTTGAGCGATAAAAATAAACCCATTTTCAAATGATATCTATTCATTTCCAATCAAACAATACCATACCCACGTGCTGTGACGTGCGCGCGTGCACACACACACACACACACACACACGCACACATACATATTATAATTTTGCTGAGTAAATATGTTTGGATACATAGAGTTATCCTAGTTTGAATGACTACAAATTGTGCCATAAGGTTTTTTTATTATCAGGATACAAATATGATTTAACGCGGATGTAAAATAAAGCAGACGCTTGGTTACAGATATTAATGTATCTTTTAGAGTGGCTGTGTTGATAAAATGCGTGCTATTCATCTAAATGCACACAATCATGTATTATGACGTAATAATTCACTCATTGCTGAAATACCTCTTTTTACCGCCTGTATACTGCTTCCCGAATTGAAAATGTAATAGAAGCACCCTTCTTCTATGAAGTAGCCTCTGTAGTATACATTCATAATTGTTAGAAGAAGAGAAAAGAAGACAGACAGACAGACACACAGACACACAGACACACAGACAAATAGATAAATAGAAAAGGAGATAGTATGAAGACTGATATCATGATGGAAAGGAATCGGTCTGTAATGAGATCAATTTTGATGACTGAAGACGGGTGACAATTATAATCAAATCTACGAGTTTGCTTAAGTCCTTATACGCTTGGTTCCTAGTTTGCCAAGCCTACTTCGAGATATTTGATTTAATTTCGAAGAATCGCTGGTTACAGAAGTGCACTGGTTCCAAATGTTATCGGGCTTGATCATCATAAAGAGTCTTTTGTTCTTTGGTATTCCATTTCCGGTGCATGCTACCTGCAAGACAAAAAAAAAAGGAAGAAAGAAAGAAAGAAAGAAAGAGATGAACATTGACATCAAGGAGAAAAAAAAGATTGATGTTCATGAAAGGTTAGTGTTTGCTCTATACTTATGAAGATCGGAAAGCGTCCGAAGCTTTGCGGTTAATTAAAAAGGTAAATAATGATTTCGCTCATCTAAAGTTTACATAAAAATGATAAAAGAACGTTTAAGCTTTCGATTTTTATTACAGCCTAATTGTAACAAACATTCCACTGAAAGAGGCATTACGTAACATTTCCTGCGTAAAAGCGCGATCCCTTTAAAGACAGCCTTAAAGAAGAATAAGAAACTGATGGTTATTGAATCGGACGGTTCTCTGTGACTCTTCGAAACGAATTACAAGTGTCAGCTTTCCAAGCCAATTCGTATTTTAACTCTATCTGTGTATGGGACTTTGGACAGTGTGTACAATTAATATGGATTTTTTTTTTGTGCACTCAAATCACACACACACACAAGTTTAACTGCTTACACACATAACGTAGCATAAAAACTTCGTTGGAGAATTATGATAACACGTAATCGAGAAATTATCGAGAGAAGATTTACGAAACCAAGAGTCAGAGTTCTTACTAGAAATCTTAATCCATCATAATTCACGTTATTGCCATGATTCCATTATTGATTCGTGCTAGATGAATGTTTATAAGTTGCACAGTTAAATGTCACATAAGTCCGCTTTGATACGTTCCTGCTCCTCTATATTGCATTGAGTAAGAGTAGATGAAATACGCACGATATGGAATGTTATTAAAAAGACAAATCTTGTATCTAAATACCTCCATTCAAATTACGAACATGCAAGGAATTTGCTCATTGTGATTTGTACTGCAAGGCAGAGCCTTTGGCAAACTGAATGACACGCAATGCTCGGTTCATTGTAAGACGTTTTAGAAAGAAAGTTACCCTTCTGATACCTTCTTTCTATCTGATAACGTTTTTGTTTTTCTAAAATCTTGTTTTTTTTTTCATTTCCTTCAAAGGATTTAGCTAATCAATCCTAAAACCACTTAAATGTAGGATATTACGATTGCATTTTCTACTATATGAATTCATAACGCAAACTTTACTAGAAACAATATGCAGTAACGACATTAAAGAAATGTGGAAGATGCCTCCTTTCCAGAGAACACGTTTTTTTCCCAAATAATATTTATCCACTTCCATGCATATAATACCAAAAACATAAATTCACTTTGGTATTAATGTACATCATAATAGAATAATTCCCTTTACAAAACTAACAAGTGAGATATACATTTCATGCAGGCCCTATTAGCGACTTAGCGATTTCTCTAACACATACACTTTTTTCAAGTAGTCTTAATTACGCAGTTACTCACTTCCAATCAAAATACAAAACACATCATTTCTCTTTGGTACTATTTTACAAACATAAGGGAATCATTATTCTAAAGATAACTGAACTAATTATACATTTTCATGTTTCAATATAACGAATGAAATGACAATAGTACAGCACACACACACACACGCACACACACACACACACACACACACACGATCACACGCACACGCTCATGGAAACACACAAATTTCACTGTGTTCATTGATGAAATGTTGACCCGGAAGTGAACACTCTGATTTTCATGACCGTGATGTAAAACCACGTGATGTAGCCAAAATTCAGGCAAAAGAAGTTGGTGTGTCTCCATAGAATTTCTCAAGAATCGATGATTCACTGTGGCAATGAAGTCATGATTACTCATTCTACGTGATAATGCGGCGTGGGTTTATTGCACTTCCACAACAACAAACTATTCAATACTATGCGAGTAATAATATTTGGCCACATTTGTGGTCAATTTCAAATACACTCTACGACAATGCGATATCATCTCTTGTCCTGTCTACATAATATACACCATCACGCCACGTGGTGCTACATAGACGCCATTATTTACCGTTGGTCATTATAACAACTTCACACAATTTGTCGATTACAGCTGGCGCGTGGAGGCGTCTACCCCTTGACGAATCATTATTGTGCACTTACTACTATTATCTATACACACACACTGGCGGCATAGTTGAAATTCTGACTTAGTGGATTTCAGTGGCGCTTTGCATGCCAGCAGCGAACCGCTACTTTCATTCATTACGTAATCCAATCATAATTGCCATTTACGGGCGGCACGCTGTTATCTCGCCTACACTTATGCGGAGACGACAGGGAGAATGGTGCATTGTTTGTGTTAATTTCCATCTGCAGATTATGAGAGCCTTTTAAGACCAGCGAATTTATGTCCTTAAGATGACGCTTGTGTAAATGAGCGTATGACAGTCTTCCGTACAATGCACCAACTGTTTACATGCTGGTAGTGTGTACTGAGTACAGGCATTTACTCTCATTGTTTCGTTGTTGCCTCGCAAAAAAATCCTACAAAAACAACAAAACTAATCAACAGGAAAAATACGATATATTATATATAAAGATACGACAATTAAAAGGTACTTTTTTTATTTTTTTTTTGTTCTTGGTATCTAGTTTCTGCTATATTGTAATGTATTTCATTATGTTATGCTTGTTGTTTTTTATGTGTTTTTGTGTAATTGTTAATTTACTTTGAGTGATTTGTTAACTGTTGTGTTGTTTTTGTTGTTGCTGTAACACTGTACTCACGTCCTCTCTGAAAAAAAAAAACAGCCTCGTCTGGCTGATCGAGGGCATTTTATCCCGTGATTAAATAAAATAAAACAAACAAACAAACAAACAATAGTGAGATTGTGGGCAGGCCGAAGTGTACATGTCATATTTACATTCATTAAAATTATTTGGACGCAACTATTCACTGCTTTGGTTCTGCTAATATTATTACAACTTTTTGGGTCATCATTACATTATATCTTATATTTTCTGTGCGTTGTTGTGCATGTTTACATGAATTATTCTTGCTTTGATGTGAGCGGAGTATGGAATCAAATTACCTCAAATTAAATTACGATGAAATGTGAATTACTTATATTTCTCAACGAGTTCAAAGACACTTCGCAAACCCTGTAAGTCATAAAGACAACATAACAAACATAATACTTGATCTATTCCTCTCCACAATTTTATAAATCCTCCATTATGAGGCCATTGATGAATGGACAAGTAAAGGGGAACCCGTCCATTTCTTCATTGTGGCAATGCTACGGTTGAGGTGTATGGCGACCACGTTACAGTTAGTTGTTGGACTGCGATGTTCTTGTGGCGTGTGAATAAGACTCGAGCCATGAAATATTCAACGGTTCGGGTATTTTTTTTTCCACTGCGCTGAAGCCGCCTTTTCCCTCTTAGCTCGTATAATACGCACAGCTCGTTGGTCACCGGGACTACCAGCGGGTCCAATATTCATGTACCTTAGTTTAACGCACAGTGGCATCGATTTCCCTGGCAGATTTCCCACTCAGGGGGAAACAAACATATTAATAACTTATTTCATCCCAGATTAGACCCTTTGGTTGGACTCGATACATGATATATACCGCAACTAATTTCATTTCGGTGTAACAAAGAAAAGTGGTCAAAAGGGGCAGATGTTTAGAAACATTCTCAAGAGCGATATCTCCGATAAAATGAATTGTCTTTCCATTGTCGAATCAATGGTAATAACCGTACCGTCTGAAATATGCAACGTTACAGGTAAAATGATACGACGGTCTGCTCGTTTTGCTTTTATACAGAATCATCCTTCCTTCGAGAAACAGCTTTCCAAAATCATGATCATTAATATAAGTCTCTGGAGCGAAGAAATTTTAGATAAAAGGAAAAATTAATATATCTAACTGCTTTTGATCTGAACTGAGAATATTTGATGATCACACTTTTTAAGAGTGTCAACAAAAGGTGCGTCTTAAATGGTATTAGATAATAGTACGCAAAGGACAATGTATTGTCTTGGTTGCCCTATTTAATACTGATGCGCTCAACGTATATTGTCTGTTACTCCGCGTTTACAGCATTCACAGTAAGCCTAGCTGTTCTGTGGTAAAGGTCAAAGGTTTGCAGTGTGATGGTAATGTTTTCAAACAGGCAAGAAAAAGGGCAAGGTCGATGCTGTTAAGAAAGTCGTCTTCTTCTCTCGCGTTATGCATGCATGCATGAATTCCTTCTAGCACACATACACAGGCAAACGCACACACAATTACACACACACACACACACACACACACACACACACACACACACGCACACATACCCGCTGTACGCCTCATTTAACATAACACGCGTATTTTTACTCAAATCTTAATACGACATTTTTAATCCGTATCATCAACAGACCAGCTTCAAAGCTCCGGGGCCCTTATAAGACCTATTTAAGACCCAGTAAAATCATGAAGCATAAATCAGTATGTTATAGCACATAATTCCTGTTATTTATACCTCCTTCACGTGTCAGCATTGATACTGCATCATACTTTTGATCAAGAAAAAGGACATTCAGAACTTAGAATATGACTACTGATGTGACTGAAAGGAAAATATAATTATGATTGTCGGTACAGACAGTAAATGTTGCGCCAATATGGGCATATTATGCAATGATCTTATAATAACGTACAAAAATGCATATATCTTCGGTGATTGTATCACACCAAACGATGATTGTCATCACCTTCAACGCAAAGTATTCATCTTCTCAGCCAACAAATCATTGATATGAAACATATGCCTCGATATGATTACTTATAAAACGCATGTGTATAAGAGCGTCACTCAGGAAACTGGACAAAATAGAAACCCTTTCATTCTTTCCTGCGTTTACCTATCGCTACGAAATTTCACAATAGAAACCAAAGACGGTGCCATTGTGACATGCTGGTAACCAGGCTTCCGGGCCGAAACCACAACCGAAACTGAGACTCTTGTTGTTTCATTAAGATGGTATCAGGATATCTCCTCTTCCTCCTCCTCTTCCTCCTCTTCCTCCTCTTCCTCCTCTTCCTCTTCTCCATCTTTTTTTTTTTGAAGGTGGTGGGGATGCTGGGATGTGTGTGGTTTTGGTTTGCTCCGGATCATAAGGTATCAGTGTCGCCGTGAGACTCTTTGAGGGGGATGTCTTCCATCAAAGTTCCTCTCGTCTCCCCTTAGCAAAAATGATTAAAGTGGAATCGTAGAGAGGCGTCAATGTTACCCCCACCACCACCCCTACTCTTCTCTTCTCCCTTTCGTAAAAAAAAAAAAATGATTAAATTGGAATCCTAGAGAGGCATCAATGTTACCCCTACCACCATCCCCACCCTCTCTTCCCCACCCCTAGTACCCCCGAAATGGAGTACAACGCAGTGAAAGAGAAAAACCATTGAAATGCAAATTCTGTCTGCGTGTGTGTCCTTGTGTGTGAGAGAAAGCGAGTGTATATCTATACGTTTCATGTTAAGCATATATGAAGATGCCGGACATAACGGTGAATTTGATGTACTTGAAAGCATTTTTTGACAAACTGGCAAGATTAGATTATCCTTGGACACTATTTCCTTTTTTAAAAATTAAAAGCAAAATTCACAACGGCCGATTATTTCCGAGAAGAGCTCCCAGCCATGACAGGCACTCCAG